>JAYKKT010000031.1:0-1200000 GCA_036023115.1 Brasenia schreberi | reverse complement strand
ATATCAGTAGTTGGTTAGAAAACTAATCTATTTAACTATTACTCGCCTTGATATAGCATATGTTGTGGGCATAGTAAGGTCTCCTTTCAAGCATCATATGGATGCTTGTTTTTTATATACTTAGATACTTGAAAACTACTCCAGGACATGGGGTAATGTATAGAGTTAATGGTCACACCAAGATTGAAGTTTACACATATGCAAATTGGGCAAGTTTCATAGAAGATAAAAAGTCTACTACGGGATATGTAACTCTAGTTGGAGGCAACATAGTATCATAAAAGAGTAAGAAACAATGAGTCGTGACCAGATCAACAATAGAGGTGGAATATAGAGTGATTGCCTCGGGAAAATGTGAAGAAAAATGGTTGCGCTCTTTACTAGTAGAAAACAGTCTACCTATAGAAGATATGATTCTAACATATTGTGATAGTAAAGAAGTAATTTAGATTGCATCAAATCTCGTGTATCATGAGGGAACGAAGCACATTGAAATCGACTGCCACTTTATACGAGACAGTGTGTGCACTAAGGAATTTCAACTCGAACACGTGAAGTTAGATAATCAGTGTGCATATACTTTAACCAAAGCCCTTAACAGAAATTTATTGAGCAAACTATGTGGTAAGTTGGGTGTTACATCTATCTTTCACCCAACTTGAGGGGAGAGAATCTAGATGCATAGAAATTGAAAGGAGGAAGATTGAGGTGATTAGGGATTGGTGGAAAGGATTGTGATCGTCCCTAAGACCTTATCTTGCTTTTGTTACATTTTTCTTAAGTCTTTCATTTTTAAAGGTAGCTTTAAATAAGTCATTAATGACATACACATAAATGTAGACTTTGTAATGTTGGTCTTTAAAAGGGAAAAACCCTAGCATCCTTGATTTTCTTGGAATAGAATAAAGAGAAAGAGTGAGAATCGGCTTTACCAAGATTAATCGATCTTCTCCAACCATCTTCTATCAATTCTCCGATGTATTTCTTTTCCTTGTTTGTTGTTTTTGTACATTTATCTTTTGGGGATACTCTTCTATACAGAAGGACTATAAATATTATGATCCAGTGAAGAAAAGAGTTATGTCACAATAGACGTAATCTTTCGTAAAGAGATTTCATTCTATAATGGGAATGGCAACTTATCAAATGTTCCTCCTTTACTACCCATCTTACTTGCAAGAGATTATCAAGTGATTGAAAGTGAAGAGCAAAAATCGATACTCCAAGAAGAAAAGAATTGAAAGACGTATTCAAGAGGAGACAAGAGGGTTATCATGCCTGATCTAAGTGCTACCTTTGATCAGAATCTTCACCCTGAATCAGTTCCACAAGCTCCTCAAGTAACTCCTTTAATTACTCCCTCTGATATTTCAGATAATTTACTCATTGCCTTATGAAAAGTAAAACATGGAGCAGTAATGTATCCTATTAACCAAATAGTCTCCTATACTAACCTTTCAATAGAATATCACTTGTTTATGATGAATGTAGAAAACGTATTCATTCCAAAACACTTTAAAGAAGCCAAACATGTTTCAGAATGGAAAGGCACAATGAAAGATGAAATTACAACATTACAGAATAATCAAACCTTTATACAAACAGACCTTCCACCAAGTAGGAAGACAGTGGGTTGCAAATGGGTTTATACTATAAAATTCGAGGCCGATGGAACAATTGAGTGGTATAAAGCAAGATTGGTAGAAAAGGGATACAGTCAATCCTATGGTATTGACTATACAAAGATATTTGCTCCTATAGCGAAGATGAATACCATCAGGGTGCTTCTCACTATAATCGTGAATAAGAAATGGGAATTATGGCAACTTGATATGAAAAATGCTCTTCTCCAAAGAGATCTCACATAAGACATTTATATGGACTTACCTCCTAGATATAATGAGAATGTGGGTTCACAAAAGGTATGTAAATTGAAAAAATCTATTTATGGACTGAAGTCGTCACCAAGAGCATGGTTCGACAAATTCAGTGATGGAGTACTTAGCTTGGGATTCAAAAGGACCGTTAGTGATCACACACTATTCATAAAGCAAGGTGAGAAAATTATCCTATTAACCGTTTATGTTGATGATATTATTATTACAAGAGACGATGTTGGGGGAATTTGCTCAATAAAGGAGCGGCTACATCAGTTTTTTGATCTATAAGAATTGGGAAAGTTACACTATTTCCTTGGCATTAAAATAATTAGACACAATGACAACTTGTTTCTATGTCAAAGGAAATACATTTTGGACTTGTTAAAAGAAACAAAGATGTTAAATTGCCATCTTTATACAATTCTGATTGAAGCATCAAAAAGGGTTGTTGGGATAACTAAAAAAAACATATGAGGATGTTGGGAGATATCAAAGACTTGTGGATAAACTCGTATATCATGACACATGGACTCTTATACTCACCGAACACTTCATTGGACATTGAAGTATTTTTATATGCACATTGGGCAGGTTCATCGAATGATAGAAAGTCTTCGTCATGTTATATTGTCCGTGTAGGAGGTAATGTGGTATCCTAAAATAGTAAGAAATTGTTTGTAGTTGTAAGATCAAGTGCAAAGGTTGAGTATCGTGCTTAGGATTTGTGAGGGATTATGAGTGTTATTTCTTATGAAAGAAATCGGTATTAGAAGAAATATCCCAGTCAGTTTCTTTACAAATAGGAAGACAACTCTACAAATTGACTAAAACCTTGTATATCATGACAGAACTAAGCAACTTAAAGTATATTGTCACTTTATTAGAGAACAGATAACTCAAGGAATATTCAAACTCATACATGTGCACTCAAAGGATCAACCGGTAGATATCCTTACCAAACCAGTGATGATAGGCAGTTTGAAAAAAGCTCTTAGCAAGTTGAGTGTAACTTGCTTCCTACCCCCAACTTGAGGGGGGCATATTAGAGACTTTAGTTTGGATCATGTATTGGTCCAATAGGAGCCATAAGGCAAACTTTCTTTAGTATAGGGATAGATTAGTCTTTTTTAAATATATTTTTTTAATAACCCTGGCCTTATTGTGTAACTTAATTGAGAGTGGATGTGAAAGAAAAAGAAGGCAGCACCAGGACGTCTGGGTGTAGATGTATGCCCTCCTCCACACCATTCTTCCTCTACATTCAATCAATAAAGAGTACGTTTGATTTACAAGAGACACAACTTCTTCATGTTAACAAGTCACAAAACCATGCAGTCGGCTATCTTTGATCTTAGATAATAAATAATAAAAAAGATTGAAGAAGAACTAGCATTGCAAGAATATAACATAATCTTTTTCACTGATAAAGCCTAACGGTTGAAAAGAAAAAACACTAGAGGACGTAAAACAAATAATGGTCTAGCTATCTCTTGCAGGCACACAAATTTGTGCTAGGCGGCATAATCTGACACAGTGCAACAACTAAATTCTCTATGTTCTGAAAATCCAATAAAAAATATTCCACCTTCTTACTTTTTCTCTTTTGGGATAAGGTGGAATGTTGGCACTAAAACAACCTCAAGTACAGCTCATAACAGATCTGATGTTATCTCAAGCCACCTAAATCTACAAGCTCGACCAACTCAACGGTTCAATTCAAACTATGAGTGTGGATAAGTTCTCCGTACTCGCTCAATAATAAGAGAGAAAGTTCTCAATTATATCCTCATCTCATTGATAAGAACCACGTTGACTTTTAATGTCTAAAACTGTTGGATATTGGAAGACTAGTTGCGATGTTTATGTATTGCGTGAGAAAAGGACTTCCCACTTGAGAAGTCGGGAAATCCATCCAGAGAACTCTTAACCGGAAATCCAAACATGAGAATTTGAGTTAGAAGGCAAATCCAATCCTCTTTCCCTCGTGTTCACTTCCAACCAAACGGACCATACACTTAGCATCGTAGACAGCCAATTCTTCCAAATAGACTCAATAGTTGATCTGGAATCCTAGAAGGGCAGGATCTTTAATGATTTAAACAAATGACGTCCATATAACGAGAGTAATAGCTGTGTAATGAAAGACCGCAGTGTCTGTGCCTGCAAGAGATAGCTAGACCATTAAAAGAAGCTCGTGTGGTCAGCACCGAAAGCGTTATCTCAACGGCAGGGCGCTCTAACGCCGCTGCTGCTGGTGGGGAGTTAGACTCACAGAGGGTGCATGTGTGGGTGTTTGTTTTGGGTTTCGGCCTCCTCTTGTAACCAAAAGAAGATCTCGTGTGGTCATCGTACCAAGTAGATTTAAACGAAGACAAGCTAACACGTAACCTTCTCTAAGCACAACAGACAAATCAAATTCTCATTATGTGGCGTTAGAAGGCGCAAAAAAAGTCATCTTATCTTGATCTGATGGTATCATCGAAACCCAAAACGGAGAACATGGAATTACAAAACAGAGCCCGCTTAACGTCGTGGTTGCACATAAGAAGCAACGTGCTCAATCCAAAAGCTTGTTGCTATCAAATACGAATCGATCAACTAAAAACACTAATCATAATCCCTCGGGAGAGTCATGGCAACTGGTTTGCTTTCCGTAACGAGTGAAACTTTGGGTCAAGAACATTCTCTGCCAAAACCCCCAAAAAGTCTTATCTTTTCAAAATAACCTTCATACTTTTTATATTTTCACGAAAACCAAGGTTTTTTTTTTGCAAGGCCCCATAAACCGCGTAGAGAAAATCGGACCGTCAACTTAAGTGAGGTCGCCGATTATCGCAGCCCGAAGGTAGCGGGTAGTCCGGCGGATTGTTTGGTGGTGGGGGTGGGGGTTAATTCACCCGCTCGGTATAACGAGACGATCGTCCTCCGTCTCTCATTTGGACAGTTTCTGCCAAAGAATGGGGCCAATTACTCACCTTCGTCTGGAAGTCAACGGGCTGGGCCTCGGCGCCGTAAACCCCCTTAACGATCTGCGTGAACGATGGCTTCAACGGCGTCGATTGGTCGACCCAGACGCCGCTAGCGGAGGAGATCGCAGGTCCACCAACAGCGCTGCCGTCGGCGAGGATCAGAGATACGAGCTGCGAGGAAAGCGAGTTAAGTCCCTCGCCGCTCTTCGCCCTCAGGAACGATAACACCTGATCGGCCGTCCGTCCCTTTGATCCGGCAGCCACCATTGCCAGGACAATACTGAGGGTGAGAGGAGAAAAGACGAGGTTGGTCTCCCTCGCCTCCTTCAGAGCCACCGTACTCGCTAACTGCAGACACGAATCCGTTTGATCCTGAATAAACTCCCGAATATCCATCGTCTTCCTTCAATATTCCCCTCCTCTATTGTCTGCCGTTGGCGTGAGCAAAGAAGAACAAAGAGAGCACGGGAAATGGCGACTCTCCGCGGTGGAAGCCCGTTCTCTTAATAGCGGAGAGAATGACGAGTCCACGCTCAAGACGAAATTCCATTTACATCCTCACTGTGGGAAATCAAGTACCAACTAATTTTAATTGTTTATAACAAATATAAATATAGATAGGTAATATATATATATACAACAACAACTAAGCCTTTTCCCATACTAGACGCGGTCAGCTAGATGGATTCTTTGTTTCCACACATCCCTACCGTGTCTCATGTTAGCAGTTAACTCCCAATAAGTTAGATCATTCTTTATTGTTTCTTTTCAACACTTTTGTGGTCGTCCTCTACTTCTTTTAATACTTTCCAAATTTAGTTTTTCTAACCTTCTTATAGGTTCTTCTTTTGATCTTCTTTCTATATGTCTAAACCATCTTAAACGATGTTCTCTCATTTTATCATCTATTGGTGTCACTCCTAATTTATTTCTAATAACCTCATTATGTATACGGTCTTTTCTTGTATGACCACTCATCTATCTCAACATCTTCATTTCTGTCATCGACATCTTTTGTACATTTTGATGATTAATTGCCCAACACTCACAACCATAAAACATGGCAGGCCTAATTGCTACTCTATAATATTTACCTTTTAATTTTAATGGTATCTTCTTATCACAAAGAATACCTGATGCTCCTCTCCATTTTAACCAACCAGCATTAATTCTATGTGTAACATCTCCATCAATTATTCCATCACTCTGAAAAATTGACCCTAGGTGTTTAAAACTTTCCTTTTGGGGAATACAATGTGTGCCAATTTTAATTTCTATATCCTCTGAAATAACCAAATGATCAAACTTACATTCCATATATTATGTCTTTGTTCTACTAAGTCGGAGGCCTTTGCTTTCTAATGTTTCTCTCCATAGTTCCAATTTTCTATTAACTTTTTCCTTAGACTCCTCCACTAATACAATGTCATCTGCAAATAACATACACCAAGGTACTTCATCTTGAATATGTTTTGTTAACTCATCCATCACCATTATAAATAAGTATGGACTTAAAGTTGATCCTTGATGTAACCCAATATTAACTTCAAAGAAGTCTGTCGTTCCTTCATGAGTCCTCACACATGTTTTTGCACATCATACATGTCTCTTATAAGGTTAATATATGTCAATGGGATACCTCTTTTTTCTAAAGTTCTCCAAAGAACCTCCCTCGGTACCCTATCATAAGCTTTTTCTAGATCAATAAAGATCATGTGAAGGTCTTTCTTTTTTGCTCTAAAATGTTCCATAAGACGTCTCAAAAGGTTAATCGCTTCAATAGTAGATCTACCTGGCATAAATCCAAATTGGTTCTCTGTTGTACTTGATACTTGTCTTAACTTACGTTCGATAATTCTTTCCCATAATTTCATAGTATGACTCATTAACTTGATACCTCGATAATTCGTACAATTTTGAATGTCTCCCTTGTTCTTATATATGAGTATAAGTGTACTTGCTCTCCATTCTTCGGGCATCTTTTGGTTTTTCCATATTTCATTAAATAGCCTTGTGAGCCAAGTGATTCCTATTTCTCCTAGTATTTTACAAACTTCTATAGGAATATTATCTGGTCCTACCGATTTACCACCCTTCATATGTTTAAGAGCCTCTTTGACTTCATTATTTTGAATACGTCTGTAGAAATTGTGGTTTATATACTTTTCTGACTTAGCTAAATCTCTTAAACTAATACTAACATCTTTATTTTCATTAAAAAGATTATAAAAATAGTTACTCCATTTATTTCTTATATCATCATTTGCCACTATACTTTTTTCATCCTCGTCTTTTATACATCTAACATAATTAAGATCTTTAGTTTTCTTATCTCTAGCCCTAGCTATCCTAAAAATATCTCTTTCACCCTCTTTTGAGTTGAGTTTTTTATATAAGTTATCCCAAATCTTAGCTTTTGCTTCGCTAACGGCCTTTTTCGCTTCCTTCTTTGCTTTCTTATAAGCTTCTAAAGTTTTACTAGTTTTCTTTGCATAATGTAATTTGTAACATGCCCTCTATGCCTTGATTTTATTTTGTACTACTTCACTCCACCACCAAGTTTCTTTTTGTGCCGATACACCTCCCTTAGATACCCTAACACATCTTTCGCCACTTTTCTAATATGTATAGCCATATTATTCCTGTGCCCACATAATTCCAAACATCTCCTTGAAGGACTTTATGTTTAAATATATATTCTTTCTCACTTTTGAGGTTCCACTGAATAGCTTGATGCACTCTTTTCTTCTTTGTCTATTTTTTTATTTGTAAATCTATAACTAAAAGTCGATGTTGGGTGGTTAAGCTTTCTCATGGAATTACCTTACAATCTTTACATGCTCTATCTTTTTTTCTACAAATAAAGTAATCAATTTATGTTTGTGATAAGCCACTCTTATAAGTAATTAAATGTTCATCTCGTTTTTTGAAGATTGTATTGACTATAATTATTAATATATATATATATATATTATTAATTATAAGATTGCATTCATCTTATATATATATATATATATATATATATATATATATATGAAAATCGGATCTATTCATCTCGAGTATAATTTATAATTATTAAAAAGTTTTTAAAAGTATTAATGGGGTTGTTATTTCGCACATTCTGTTCAAAAACAATTAGTGGATATGAATAAGCAATACAAGTGATGGATAGGATCTCATCACTCAATAAATATATCTATATATATAATTATAATTATCATCTTAATTGATATTTCATATGGTTTAAATTTTTTGTTTCCTGAAAAAGGGTTAGAAAATTAAAAACCACAAGTTCCTAACAATAGAACGGCCTACTTTCTTATTAACAATGTGAGGTTTGGTGAAGACAAAGGAAGCCAAAAGAAAGCCTTTTCCCAAACGGAGCGGAGTCAGCTGCATTGGTTGTTTTCTTCTATCGTAATGTTTTTTTTAGTTTAAGCGACTGATAACGTTCAGAATCGATAATAGTAATAATCCTATTTAGCTGACTCTCCTAAAAGACTTGGTTGTTGTTGTTGTTAAGTTTAAACTACTGATCAGGACCTCGACTAATAAGTTTGGTCAGGGTTGGCTCATCTCGGTATCTAGTTCTTTTTTATGTTCTTACAGATATGTATTTATACCTATAGTATTTGTATATATACTTATATAGGTATCTATTTGTTTTTTATTTTTTACCAATACATATTTATACTTCTATAATATATATATATATCCATATGAAATGTGTTATATACATATATATATATATTGCACCATATATCCATTTTCTTTGTGTATACATATATATACACTGATGGAGTTGTTTACATAGATTCTTTGTTTTCATATGGAGTTAGTTACATAGATTCATAAAACCCAATTAAAATCAATCTTACCCTTCGATTGATGAATTTATGCACTGACGAAGCAAAACTTGATAGCAGAGATGGTTTGACAGCCGACCAGTGAGTAATCCTAAGGAGTCCAGGAAGTGACCTTCATTACTACAGATATTGCTGGGTATCGAACAACTAGATTGTATTTGCACTCAGGATGATCGAGCACTTTGCAGGGTTCTTACTTGTGTGAAGGTTGACCACAAGTTCGACTCCTGGAGTGTGCATACCCGAGTTATGCCTCCCATTGTAAGAAAAGAAAAACTAGATTGTATCTGAGGTGTTCATCGACAACCTTGATGAACACAATAGAAGTCTCAAAATTCTTCGGTGATCAAAGCAACTAAATTTTGGTGGTTGCGGTTTTATCAGAGCTACTAAATTCCTAAAGCTTCACTTTGCCAATGCTTTTGAGTTCTTTCTTTTATCGATGCCAGCATCATTTGTTTGCACTGAATAGATAGGCAGCTCTATTTGGCTGCCTCTTTACATTTATCAGTTTAATACAATTAGATATTAAATTTATTGTTGAAATGTGTAAAATGTTTTTGATTTTCATTTGTTATATATACATATACATTTGTTGACGCCGAAATCACTTTAGACGACAACTACACATATATATGTGCGTGGATGCCCAGGGTTTTCCATGCCGAAGTGAGGCCTCTACGCCTCCTCCAATCGTTTTCCATCAGCATGATATGGAAGAAGGAACGAGAAAGAGGGAATTGCTCAACGGTTGGCAACGATCTCTCTCTCTCTCTCTCTCTCTCTCTCTCTCTCTCTCTCTCTCTCTCTCTCTCTCTCTCTCTCTCTCTCTCTCTCTCTGTGTGAAGGGAAAGGGAAGGTGTTGGTTATTTATAATGCCTAGGAAAGAGACGCTAGATACAATTTTTTTTTAAAATGAAGAAAGAGAGGTTGAAGGTTGATATCACCGGCTTGGAACCGATTCGGAGATTCCAATCAGAAGCAGGGAAATAATCGGAACCGAGCAGTGATTCCTTAACAACAACAACAGCAAAGCCTTTTTCCATGCGGGGTCAGCTACAGTGATTCCTTGTAAAAAAAATTGCATTTAACATTGTTAATATTTTACCGGTTTTAGAACCGTAACGAAAACCAACCGAAGCCAATTCTGTTATTGTTTCAAGTTCGGTTCTGATTTACTCGAAACCGACCCATGTTTAGTATGTACTGAATTACCATCATGCGATATGGGTTAGACCTTTTGCTCTTCCTATTTTTATCGTTATGCTATTCTCCACAAATGCATCATACCTGCACATATTTTGGCTCATGTGTACATTAGTGTGTAGTTAGATATGATTCTTTTTCTTTTTAATTGATTTTACAACTATGTGAAAGTGGATTGTTGATGTGAAGAAAATGTGATGCAATAGATCTAAGAATCACGTCTTTCCTGATTTAGGTGGGTGGCGTAGAGCTCGGTTTCATCCTTCAGAAATGCAAGCATCTGCTTAGTGCGTTCTCAACGATTTAAATTCGTTGACGATTAATGAAAAGCAGCTCATCTACTTGGGAGAAAAGCTCATTTGTTCCATAATCCTCACATTTGGCTCAACAACCCTAGTTGGATCATCGATGCCTTTATTTCAGACAATACTGTCTGAATTCCCGTTCAGAATGCTGCTTGTGTAAGCAAGGAACTCATTCCTTGGTTTTATTTGAAAAAGAAAAAAGTGGATTGCATGATGTGAAGAAAATGCAATCCACTTGATTTAAGAAACAGGTGCTTCTTCAAAACTAAGAGAGAAACCATACCAGTTTAACTTCATCAAAGTTTTTCCACTTCTTTCTCCTTTGGTTTCACGATGGAAATTAACATGGTGACGAACAAAATTATAGATCAGCTTGCTCATGATTGACATGTGGAGGTCACACGTTTGGCCCGACGTCAACAACGATCACGTCCTTCCCTTCAATCTTTCTGAGAATATCCTGGACCATCCGTGAGATTGGGAGTATCGGAGGGTGTTTCCCCATATCATCCGAAAGGGGTTGCGCTTGGGGTTATGCGAGACGCGGAGATCCCCAATTGAGTAAATGTCGGGGAACCAGAGACCCTCGACAGTAGGGGCGAATACGGGCGTGGACTGCGAGTAGTTGAAGCAATCGAAGGCCTGGGTTGGTCCGAATCACGCAGTTAATGAGAGTCAGGATCATAGGTGAGGTTTGGCGAAGGAGGAGGAAGAGGAGTGTAAAGGGAGAGATGAGGAGTCTGGTTTCCCATGCTCAACGGCGGCCGACGGTGTTTCTCTTCGAGGGGTTTGTCATCGAGACAAACTTTTTGGGGACGGAAGTTGCAGAGAAGAGGAACGGGAGGAGGAAGTGATGAAGGAGAGGAGGGAAAAAGAAGCGGCGGCAGCATGGCGCCAAAATTTGAATTGAAACACCACGTTGTTGAGGCTAGACATGGCGGGGTTAAAGGATCCGGTGATTTCAACGGAAACGGAATCGGGCCAGGAACCGATTGAACCCGAAACCAGTGAATTCAAAACCGAAACTGAACCCGGGGATCACTCTGTTCAGTTCCAATTTCACCTTTTTATAAAAACCAGATATTTTTATTTTTTTAATAATCTTACCAGTCTCGAGCGATTCTAAACTCAAACTGGAACCGTCTCAGAATTAACAGCTCAGGAACCACAACCATCGGTTCCCAACTAATCAAAACCGAAGGTATGGAATGGCCCCATGTCTAGTTGAGGCACTATAAATGATTGAGAAATATCGCTGGAACCCCCACATAGTTCGAGAAATTTTATTCAACCCTTTCCTCTTGTTTTTGAAGTATCGCGAGTTCGACACCTGAAGTGTGCATGTCTTACACCAATAAAATAAATTGTAAACAGCTGCATTCGTGAGTGTGCAGGGAGAAGAGTTGGGTAGGGCTGGACTATGAACCGAGCCGCTTGTGGTTCAGCATGTCAATGGTCTGTTTGTGTTGGTCTCAGTCATGAGCAACCGCACATTCATTTGAATCGGCCAATTGAGAAGAAGGAACAAAACCGTATTTGTTACCTAAGATCACATAAGATTCCTGGGATGGAACTTCGTGGTATTGGATCGGCATCTTAAGATACTATTCTTACTTCTAATTGTCGTTGTAAAACCATATTTTCTACGAAACATGCTTTACACTTTTCTAAATCCACGAAATACTAGGCTAGAGGAATAAGATGTGATAGGCTGTAGACTTTCGACTTCTTGAATATCTATCCATCTTTCTGTCTATCTATTCACACACGCATTATATATATATATAACATGGTACATGTATACACCCGTCCATACTTAAATCAGCTTAAAGATCTTATATATATAATCTCATAAAACTATTGACTACTATCAAATAAATAAAAGAAGTTACCATATGAACGGATTCAGATTACTGTTTTCATAAGTTAACGCATGTAATATATTTATATATATATATATATGTGTGTGTGTGTGTGTCTGTGTCTGTGTGTGTGTAAATAGATATACTGGATCGTCCGTGAGATTGGGGGTACCCGGTTCACCTGTATCGTCCAGAAGGGGTCATGCTTGGGCCTATCTGAGATGACAAGATCCCCGGGAACCGGAAACCCTTGACAATAAGAGCCCATACGGGCGTAGACTGCAGGCAGCGGGAGCAATGGAAGGTCTGGGTTGGTCTAAATTCCGATAGCGATTTGTCAATGAGTGTTTGTGTGGGGGTCGTGGGTGAGGTTTGGCGAAGGGGGAGGACGAAGAGGAGGAGAAGAGTGAACAGAGAGACGAGGAGGGTTTTCCGTGGCCAATGGCAGACACCAAAGTTCCTCTTCCAGGGGTTCGTCGTGGAGACAAACCATTTTGGAGGTAGAAGCTGTAGACCAGATCAAGGAAAGGAGGTGCATGGGAAAGAGAGAAGGGAAGAAGCGGTGGCGGCGTGGTGCCAAAATTTGAATTGAACACCACATGGTTGAGCACTATAGATCGTTGAGAAATATCGCTGAAACCCCGTGGAGTTTGAGAAACTTTATTTCCAACCTTTTTCCTTGTTAAAAAATTAAAAATAGCTGCAAAGTGAGTGCCACGCCTCCCATAGTAAAGTTATGAAAAACTTTTACCTCAAAAGATCACGAGTTCGACACCTGAAGTGCACGTCGTGAGTTTGACTTGCCTATAAAAGAAACTGTAAACAGCTGCACTTATGACCCAAAAAAAAGTTTATTGGGGAAAGAACAAGCAAATAAACCATGTCGCTCGCTCGTACTTCAGCTCATAGTTTGGCTTGGTTCGGTTTGTTCATGGTATGTTCAGCTTGGTTCGGCTCATGAAAACCAGTCGATCGTATTAGGGTATTTAAGGTGAATGAATCATGTTCTTTTGATTTCAAAAGGATGGTGAGTCCTTTGTGTGCGTGTTCAAACAAAGGTTCTCCGGCTAACGGCTACTCGACTTATTTGTATAGAAAATGAGTACTCAAGCAATAACCAAGAGTTATTCTTGGTTTGTTCACCGAGACCCTACTCGTGCAGCCCATATCTGAACATAAACAAGGTGTGTTCAGTTCGGCTCACTTTCTATAAGCTCATTTAATTGAATATATGGTAAACGTGTATAATTTAGTTTGGCTAAGCAACTCAAAAGGAGGCAAAGTGATGCAAGTACATTGAAAAAGGAGGCGGCTAAACGAAAAGGCCCCAGTTCGAGGCAGTGTGCAGCTAAGGCTGCACCCAAATAGAAGAAAGTCTTGATGGCACCAGACAAGGATAGCCTATCGAAAAACAAGAAAGATGATGATACAAATGACAGTGTGAGTACATCCATCGGCCATGCATCATTGAGTTGTCACTTACAAAACAATTTCATGATTTACAGGACAAAGAAATGAGGTCTTGCAGTTGACAGCCTCTGAACTCTGCAATAAAAAGAATTTTAAGAACCACAAAAGAAAAACCCGCATCAGAAAATGGCACTGCGTGCATTATGCTGAGTTGGTGGAATATCAAAGTGGAGGGATTGAATGATGCAGAATAGTGCAGCATCCACCATCCATCTTTCGTTTGCAGGAACATGCCTAAGGATGTCAGCGAACAAATTGTGGCTGCTGCCAATCACAATCTTAGACCTTCTTGCAGTGGGCATCATTGCCCTGCTGTGTGCATTGGTGATAACCAACACTTGCTAACAACTCTCTGATCTCTTTGGCGCTGCTGTTGCTTGTAGCTAGCAATTTTTCATCCTCCTCATAAATAAGGTACGGAGCTTCAGTATCTTTTCTAGACAGCAACTTGGTTGCACCTTTTAGTACATGGTATTCCCAACCTTGAACATCAATCTTCAGCAGCACGACCGGCTGTGAATCAGGTATCAGTGAGTCCAACGGGATGGACATCACCTCAACAGCAACCTCTTGGTTTGATTTGAATGCCAACTTAGCACCGGTTGCAGAAATAGCGCTGTTATCCAATCTCCCAACCAACTGTTCAAAGATGAGGTCATTAGAGGGACTAATATTGCTTACGATATGCATGCACGTACCTGCACAAGCATATGCACCAGACACACATAGGCAGAGATCCTAGAAAGAAATGTCCAGGCGCTGGGTTTGAATCAGAGTGGAACACAGACAATACTGCTTGGAATAGTGGTGGACTACTCATGGGCTAGGTGAGGCGGCCTCCTCATCTGAAAACAAAGAAAACAACCCAAAAAAAATTTCTAGGTCCACCACAGGTTGGAACAGATAGCAACCTCTCCTGTTAGATGTGGTATGCAGTCATAGTTTCTAAATATTCCATAATAAAGTTCCAACAAGATGAAAAACATTAAAGAACAGGATGTGAATGCCGTCACACTGTATGCTGGCTGCCAAAACGATTTTCTTTCACAAACAGGAGAACCAAAACTAAAACCGATGTGATACTTGAGGAATCTATCAGGTTAATATGACATCTGAAAGAAACTGCACAATTTATGGTACAAACTGTGTCACATACCAACATCACTATGTTATACCGACAATAGAGAAAATATCATCATAGTAGAATGCCGATAGCTAGAATGACAACAGACGGATGGATGGCAGGGAAGCTTCCTACACTTGGGCAAATGCCTCTTCCTTCGTTTTTCATGCTTTGCTTGGATGTTTGTGTTGATCCTCCTCACCCGCTCTATTGGAGGAAACCATTGCCCTTCTCAGCTCTGCCTTCTCAGTTGGATGTAGAGAGCAGGGCCTCAAGGGCAAGACATAAGCAAGTACAAGAGGGAAAGGGCACTGCAAGGCAGAACCCAGGATCTGATTGGAAATAGGAAGATCTAGGGTAGGTGGCCAACCTCCTGGAAAGAAAACTGAGGAATAATCAATCACTTATGACCCTAGGTAAGATTCTCCATTCACTAGAAATAACACAAAAACCAGCTTACCAACTATCACTATAGGATGTCAAAGACTAACTTCGCTAGTTCATCTCAACAAAGCACTTAACTAGAGGAAGACACCATGACCTTGTAACTAGAACATGATACAAAATTGTCAGTATGACAGTTTAAAAGCATTTCCGTTAGGAAAAGCAACAGCATACAAAAATCCATGGTTTAGCATGATAGACAAATTTTATAACCAGATGTCAAGAACATGACGCAAAAATTATCAGTATGAAAATTCAAGGCTTTGTTAAGGTTAAAGTGAAGGTAACAGGCTTAAATCAACAAAACACTACAACTTCATAAATTTTGAGCATTTTGAAATTCGAAAGTTGCAACAATTGCAACCATAATCACATCAGAGAAACACATTGTGAACTTGAAGTTACTACGTTATACAAGAACCTACATTGATGTACAAAATTCAAAAGATTTACGCAGGAAATATATATATATATATATATATATATATATATATATATATATATATATATATATATATATATATATATATGATTGCACTCCATATGCCTCCATAATTTACATGAACAGAAGGTACTTCTTCAAAATAAGAGCTATGATACAGGTGCAGCTAATCTGCTCAAAAGGGCTGAAAGTTTTGTTCGAGTCTACTAGATTTCCAATCAAAACATACTCCAGTGGTATACAATCATCTAAATCATGTTTTATAATTTCAGATTTAAAATGGGTAACATTTTTTCTAATCAGAATCATCCTTCCATCGATTTGATGGAATGGATTCCCCTAATAGTTACCTAACAGTGGACATTTTAAGCAAGTAAAAGATTACCTTAATATTCATTAATAACAACTCCTACTTCTGCCAATAAAGAGAAATGTCAATATAGTTCCAAGAAAAACACAACTTTAAGTCACAAAACGTTTTTATGTCTAAGAAAATACAGAAAACACTTGATGCATCATCCCAGAGAAACAAGCATGGAAGATTCCCCAAGTCCACTTAGAAATTTCAATGGGATCTGTTTGGATATCCAGAACGCTTACACCACAGCGAGAGACAATCACTAAAAGCATAGGCTTATTCAAAACTAAAATACATTATCAAGAAGTCAAAAGTATGGAAGTTCAATTTGGGTACGACTGCTTACAGATTTGGACTAAGGTAATTGCAGACAGAAGCCAAGCTTAGAAAGAAAGAGTTCTAACAAGAGTGTTAGCTCATCGGTAGGGCTCTCTTATGTCCACTGGCAGGTGCCAAGTTTGAATCTCTGGGGAGTGCATGTGTGTGTTTTAGGCTTTGGCCTCCCATTTGTAACTGGAAAGAGTTCGAACATGGAACGACCACTGTTCAGTCTTTGGCAGGAGAGAGGTTCCCAATTTGAGCTGGACTAGGAGTTGTTCCTTGTTCCAATATGTCGGTTGAAAGAACCGGAGTACTACTCGTTCAAACCTATCCCGCAACAATTCTGTACGGTTAGATGGGAAACCTAAAATAGCTAACTTTTTATGTGATCTACATATGCAACCATATGTGATGAGGAGATAGGCACATTATCTCCTTTTACGATTTGTACCCCCTCATCTTCAGGGATCTTCATTTCTTTTATCGCCAAACAAGCTGGAATCAGACAAAAATTCTACTAGATGCACGCCCCAGGTGTCGAGGGCATGACCTCCTTCAAGTGGAAGGATCTCAAACCAAACCCATAAAGGATTTCTCGCACCCTTGGAGAATAAATGTTAAAACTCATATTATCAAAGGAAAATCACCAACAATCAATATCACGCCATATTAAAAAAATTCTGCTAGACGCATTAAAGGAAACTAGTTCTTCAGGCTATGTTTTCTTCTGTATTCCTGCCTTCAGCAACAGCATATGAAGCTTAATGTCCAAGAATTTAGCCGAAATCAGCTAAACGAAATCTACCCCAAGAAGCAGTAACGGAGATATGAATTACCTATCCAAAGTAATAGGACTGTCGATCGTACTAATCCAAATAGATCACACGACATAACCACAATGAAGTCAGAGAACACATTGACAATTGACGGACCAATGAAGTGAATAATTAGAACTTAATGAATAAAGAGGCAAAAGTTAGCTATAGCTTCAGCATTTTCTTACATGCCTTGTGGAAGGTAACGTTTCCCGTCCGATCTGACGCCGCGGCGGCGAACAACGTCACGGCATCCCCAAACCGGTTCAAGAAAACCCCATCGCACAGCCTTTGGAGGTTCTCGAGCACAGGCTCGAGCGCGAATACCCTGAACCCCATCGCAGCAGCGGCGAAACTCGCCATCCCAACGTTCGCCCCGACATCGATAACGATCGCATCCTTCCGGTCGACCTTCTCGAGAATTTCCTGGATCGTCTGCGAGATTTGGGGCTTCCTGAAGGGTTTCCCCTTCATCATCCTCAAGATGTTGCGGTGGGGCTTCTCGGGGATGCCGAGATCCGCGAGGGAGTAAATGAAGGGGAATCGGAGGCCCTCGACGGAATTGGCGAATACTGGAGCAGCCGTCGGGCAGTGGAGGCAGTCGAAGGGGCGGATCGGGCCGAATTGCGGGAGGGATTTGAGAATGAGGGTATGATCAGGGATGATGGGTGAGGTTGGGCGGAGGAGGAGGATGAAGAGGAGGAGGAGAGTGAAGGGAGAGATGAGGAGGAGGGCTTTCCATGCCCAATGGAGACCGGTGTTCCTCTTCCAGGCGTTCACCATTGACGGAAGTGGCAAGCCGCAAGTGCAAGTGAAGAGAGGAGTAACGAGGGAGGGAAGAGAGTGAAGTCACTGAATCAGAAATCCGAGCCCAAAGGGTGGGTCTTTATACTGTCAAACTACGTCAAAGCCTGGGTAGGAACGACAAGGCAACAGAACCGACTCAATTCGACCCGTACCGGGTCGACTAGATCGGTCTCGGGTATATAAAGCCCCTACGTACTAAATCAGGTACAAGGTAGATACCAAAGCATACCTGATTCGTGTTCTCTCTCTCTCTCTCTCATACAATATGACAGAGCGAACCATGAAAGAGCTTTAACCTAGGGGACCCAACCCACAGGTCCTGACCCAACACGAGTGAGGCAAGAAACACCGGCTCGATCAGATTTAAGTTTTCGGTGACATGAATATAATTTAAATTTTAAAAACAAATTATAAATAATATTATTATATTTATACTTCCAGAAAATAGCGGTCGAAAATGAATAAACCATGGTGGCCAAGACTCAATCATATATATAACATATTTTTGCTCCAAATCCACCAATACCTGCTCAAGTTAAGGCTCGGGTCTGAGCCGTCTTCAATTTACTCCCTTGTCAACTCTACTTTGATGCCTATTGTAGGTCGAGAGGATCATCAGTTCGATACCTAGAGTGTGTAGCCTGGCTTCAGCTCTTCTGGTTCTAGAAAAAGAAAAAAAACATCAAACAAGCATTTAAATACCCTTCTTTTTAAAATTTTAAATAACAAAATACAATGGATTTTTAAAATAACATTTAATATATATATAGGCAACAAGAAATTGGCACATACAGGTTTTGAACGCGGCCTTCGCGTTCTTAGCATGAGCTCTAACCAACTTAGGTAATATATACAATGAAGTTTTCATGGAACATGTACTTCAAAGCCAAAAAAGGCAGGGTGTTCTACCACCATTGCTGGTGGTGGGGAGTTCAGACTCCTAGAGGGTGGAGAAAAGTTAAAAGTAAAGGTGATTTGATTTTGCATCACATAGACACTTTTTTTTATTATTTACACATTTTTTAATCATGATTTCGATTTTGTTTTTTTTAAATCTAAAAAATATCTTGATGCTCATAACTGTTTGAAACTCTCTTTGGTTCTCATTTTTTGTTTTCACACCATTTGTTTAGTGATCAGACTCTAACTCAATATTAAAGTATGCATCGTTAAAAAAGAAAAAATAAGAGAGAGAGATTTAACGAAAATTTCAGTAATTTAGTAGAATATTTCATTGATTTGATAGATTAATTTTATTTTCAATCATAACTAAAAAATAATATCAAATTTTAAAGAAAAAGATGTGGCTCAGTTGTGTTCTCTCTTCTTTTTTTTCTTCAACGGGATTCTTGAAAGCATCTGTTGTTTAATTATGAAGAACGTAATAATCCTAAAATCAAATGAAATGTTGGTTGTGAAAACGATTTAATGAAATATTTTATTGATTTTTATTGTTGATTGGAAACAAATGATGTCAACTTTTAAACTAGAAAGAGGTGCGGCGTAGACGCATCTTCCTGATGAAAAAGATGCAGTTGAATCGTGTTGTCTCCTAATTTTTTTCCCTTTTTTTTTTCGGACGAGATTCGCAAAAACATCTACACATTATTGTTATAATATTTAAATGCGAAGAAGACAACCATGAAATGTTGTGAAAAGTGTCTGCCAACAGTAATCCCCTTTTGCGCCGATGCATTTGAAACGATTGTGGGCCGATGATCGCACCCCCCAGTAAGCCGTCGTTATTGCGGAGAATCACATCACATATGCGTGTCCTTCTTACAACGCATCACCAATATGACGCAACTAAATCAAATCCTTGCTTTGTCCTTCACCAATGGAGTCCACAACTCCGATTTCTTTCTCACCAAGCTCGTCGATCTATGCCGTTCTATGCGAAGGATGGACGTCGCCACGGCGGTATTTCGCCGAATTCCTCACCCGAACGCGTTTCTTTGGACCGCTATGATCAGGGGTTACTCTGAAAACGGCCCTTACGATCAATCCATTATGCTATTCGCTCAAATGCGCCATTCTCTCGTGTCACCCAATCATCTCACCTTCCCCTTTGTGTTGAAAGGTTGTAGCAAGATATCGGCCATTAAGGAAGGCCAACAGATTCACACCAACGTTGTCAAATTTGGGTTTGTCTCTGATTCGTATGTAGGAAACGCTTTGATTGATTTCTATGGGAAAACTGCATCTGTTGCAGCTGCGAGGCAAGTATTTGATGAATTGCCTCAAAGGGACTTGGTAGCGACTACTGCTATGGTTACGGTTTATTGTATGCATGGTTGCGTGGAGGCAGCGAGGTTGATCTTTGAAGAAGTTTCGGAAGCAAATGATGTTGTTCTATGGAGTGCCATTATTGGAGGGTATGCTCAAAATGGGGCACCAGGAGAAGCTTTGGCATTGTTTGACAGGATGCGGTCTATGGGTGTGAAACCTAATTTCGTCACGATGGTGAATGTGATTTCTGCATGTGCAGAAGCCGGCGACATCAAGAAAGGAAGAGAGATGCACGAGTTCATGGTAGAGAGTGGAATCGAGATCAATGCAACTGTCAGCACCTGTTTGATAGGTTTGTATATCAAGGGTGGGTTTTTGGAAGAAGCCATCCAGGTGTTTGACAGAATTCCTGACAAAGATGTCGTATCATGGAATGCACTTATCAGCGGTTTATCGAAGAACGGTCATTCGACAAAGGCCCTTGAATTGTTCAATAGAATGCAAGATTCCATGGTTAGGCCTAATGCTATTACCTTAACCAGTGCTATTTCATCATGCACACAGCTTGGTGCTCTAACTAAGGGCACGGAGCTTCATGAATTGGCGAAGAATATGGGGCTCGAATTGAACTTAATGGTGGTTACGGCGCTTCTGGATATGTATGCGAAGTGTGGTTGCGTGGAGAAAATGCAGCATGTTTTTGATGCTATGCCTGAGAAGGATGTCATTTTGTGGAGCGCATTGATAAATGGTTATGCAATAAATGGTCGTCCCGAAGAAGCAACGACCATGTTCTCCAAAATGGTGGAGGAAGGCTTGAGGCCAAATGCAGTCACATTCGTGGCTATCTTGAGTGCATGTTCTCATGCAGGACTGATTCATGAGGGACAGGAATGCTTTCTCTCTATGCGTAGAGATTACCACATAGAACCTCAAATGGAACACTATGCTTGCTTGGTTGATCTTTTCGGCCGTTGTGGGCTTCTTGGGCTGGCTAAAAATGTTATAGCCAGCATGCCGATGGAACCGGCAGCGAGTGTGTGGGGTTCTTTGTTGCATGCTTGCGTCGTCCATAAGAATGTTCAGATTGGGGAATGGGCAATGGAGCATCTGGTGCAGTTAGAACCAAGAAATGAGGGAAATTATGTGATCTTGTCAAATGTATATGCCGCTGTGGGTAGGTGGGATGATGCTGAAAGGATAAGGGCTTCTCTCAAAGAATGCTTCGCACAAAAGAACCCTGGATGTAGTTGGATAGAGATGGAGGGTCTTATCCATGTATTTCTTTCTGCTGACAAATCTCATCCTCAATACCCTCATATTCATGCGGTATTGGATGAACTATTTGAGTTGTCGAGGATTGAAACTTGTAGTTCTGTAAATTTCCAGCAGTTTCTTCTTATTGAGTAACACTTTCTGTGTACGTGCCTGTCTTTAGCTGATAAATGGTAACTAAACACCATTTTCTTTGTATAAAAAGATTTATCATGCAACATGTCGTCTCACACATATTGGATGGAACTGTGCGGTGCTAATGCATTGATATTGCGGTAAAAATTAATACGAGTATTGAGGATGAGATTTAGATATTGGATGTATCTACTGCTACATCCAAGCCATTTAGAGATTGAAAACCGGATGACATTCTTCCCCAGCCCTGTTTCTCATGTTTACATGAGAAGATGGGACCTTTGATGATCACAAGTTTTATCTTCACAAGGATCCAAACTGACGTGGTCACATAATCAGGTGCGTAAATCGGACTGGGACTTGGAAAAGATTCATATATGAACATACTTGATTTTAGAAGTCCTGTCGATCAAGATAAAACCATACAACAAAACCAAAACCGGAACACAGCAATAGCTCACCTGGCTAGGGAGTCGACTCACGAGTTAAAGGTCGTGAGTTTGATACCTGGGGCATGCATTGGCTTTCACCTCTGCACTTGTACCCAAAAAGAAAAACAAAACCAGAAGTAAACCTTATCTCGATAATAGACTGACACCATTTCATGGACTCCTGGTCGTTATTGCACCCTATCTTGTCTTTACACATAACTCAAGAAGGCATAATGTTTTAGTATTTTCGCATCGTACATTTGAGGTCTCCGCATTTTTATTATGGACGGATGCGGGAGGTAAGAAAGTTAGTCCTAGATAATAAGATTAGTATTGGTTATTGGAATATCGGAACATTATCGGGTAAGCTAATGGAGGTAGTAGATACTATGATTCGAAGAAAGATTCATATTCTATGTTTACAAGAGACAAAATGGGTTGGAGAAAAAACAAAGGAGATAAAGGATATAGGTTTTAAATTATGGTACTCAGGTAAAGAAAATGCTTGAAACGGAGTTGGTATTATCATAAATAAAGATTTAAAGGAGAGTATAGTAGACATACAACGATATGGTGACCGAATCATGACGTTGAAATTAGTGTTAGGAGCAGAGGTTTTAAATATAGTTTGTGCTTACGAAGTAGGACTAGAAGATAGTATAAAGACAGTTTTTTGGGAAGAGTTAGATAAGGTGTTTCAAAAGTTTCCACAAAGGGAGATGATTTGTTTAGGAGGAGATTTAAATGGACATGTCGGTAAAGAGGCATTAGGATATCAAGGAATTCATGGAAACTTTGGTTTGGGGGATATAAACGAGGAAGGTAGGGAGATTTTAAATTTTGCTATCGCATTTGATCTCTTTATAGTGAATACAATCTTCAAAAAATGAGATGAACATTTAATTACTTATAAGAATGGCTTATTACAAACACAAATTGATTACTTTATTTGTAGAAAAAAAGATAGAGCGTGTTGTAAAGATTGTAAGGTAATTCCAGGAGAAAGCTTAACCACCCAACATCGACTTTTAGTTATGGATTTACAAATAAAAAAATAGACAAAGAAGAAAAGAGTGCATTGAGGTATTCGGACTAAATAGTGGAACCTCAAAAGCGAGAAAGAAGATATATTTAAACAGAAAGTCCTTCAAGGAGATGTTTGGAATTATGTTGGCACATCCTGTGATATGTGGAATAATATGGCTATACATATTAGAAAAGTGGCGAAAGATATGTTAGGGGTATCTAAGGGAGGTGTACCGGCACAAAAAGAAGCTTGGTGGTAGAGTGAAGTAGTACAAAATAAAATCAAGGCAAAGAGGGCATGTTACAAATTAAATTATGCTAAGAAATCTAGTGAAACTTTAGAAACTTATAAGGAAGCAAAGAAGGAAGCGAAAAAGGCCGTTAGTGAAGCAAAAGCTAAGATTTGGGATGATTTATATAAAAAAACTCAACTCAAAAGAGGGTGAAAGAGATATTTTTAGGATAGCTAGGGCTAGAGATAAGAAAACTAAAGATCTTAATTATATTAGATGCATAAAAGACTAGGATGAAAAAATTATAGTGGCAAATGATGATATAAGAAATAGATGAAAAAACTATTTTTATAATCTTTTTAATGAAAATAAAGATGTTAGTATTAGTTTAGGAGATTTAGCCAAGTCAGAAAAGTATATAAACCACAATTTCTACCGACGTATTCAAAAGAATGAAGTTAAAGAGGCTTTTAAACATATGAAGGGTGGTAACTCGGTAGGACCAGATAATATTCTTATAGAAGTTTGGAAAATACTAGGAGAAATAGGAATCACTTGGCTCACAAGACTATCTAATGAAATATGGAAAGACCAAAAGATGCCCGAGGAATGGAGAGCAAGTACACTTATACCCATATATAAAAACAAGGGAGACATTTAAAATTGTGTGAATTATCGAGGTATCAAGTTAATGAGTCATACTATGAAATTATGGGAAAGAATTATCGAATGTAGGTTAAGACAAGTATCAAGTACAACAGAGAACCAATTTGGATTCATGCCAAGCAGATCTACTATTGAAGCGATTCACCTTTTGAGACGTCTTATGAAACATTTTAGAGCAAAAAAGAAATACCTTCACATGATATTTATTGATATAGAAAAAGCTTATGATAGGGTACTTAGGGAGGTTCTTTGGAGAACTTTAGAAAAAAGAGGCATCCCATTGACATATATTAACCTTATAAGAGACATGTATAATGGTGCGAAAACATGTGTGAGGACTCATGAAAGAACGACGAACTTCTTTGAAGCTAATATTGGGTTACATCAAGGATCAACTTTAAGTCCATACTTATTTATAATGGTGATGAATAAGTTAACAAAACATATTCAAGATGAAGTACCTTGGTGTATGTTATTTGTAGATGACATTGTATTAGTGGAGGAGTCTAAGGAAAAAGTTAATAGAAAATTGGAACTATAAAGAGAAACATTAGAAAACAAAGGCCTCCGACTTAGTAGAACAAAGATAGAATATATGGAATGTAAGTTTGATCATTTGGTTACTTCAGAGGACAGAGAAATTAAAATTGGCACACATTACATCCTCCAAAAGGAAAGTTTTAAATACCTAGGGTCAATTTTTAAGAGTGATGGAAGAATTGATGGAGATGTTGCGTATAGAACTAATACTGGTTGGTTAAAATGGAGAGGAGCATCAGGTATTCTTTGTGATAAGAAGATACCATTAAAGT
Organism: Brasenia schreberi; assembly: GCA_036023115.1. NCBI lineage: Eukaryota > Viridiplantae > Streptophyta > Magnoliopsida > Nymphaeales > Cabombaceae > Brasenia > Brasenia schreberi. The sequence continues at coordinate 1,175,325 of JAYKKT010000031.1, read as the reverse complement.
TAAAAGGTAAATATTATGGAGCAACAATTAAGTCTGCCATGTTTTATGGTTCTGAGTGTTGGGCAGTTAACCATCAACACGTACAAAAGATGTATGTGACAGAAATGAAGATGTTGAGATGGATGAGTGGTCATACAAGAAAAGACCGTATACATAATGAGGTTATTAGAAACAAAATAGGAGTGACACCAATAGAGGATAAAATGAGAGAACATCGTTTAAGATGGTTTGTACATATAGAAAGAAGATCAAAAGAAGAACTGGTAAGAAGGTTAGAAAAACTAAACAACAACATCAACAACTAAGCCTTTTCCCATACTAGATGTGAACCACCCATGTAAGGAGGAGGGATGTAAGGAGGAGGGTTGCGTTAGGCTTTCGACAGCCAACGTAAAACTTTGTCGGACTTATTTACCATGAATTCTACATTATTTTTAGGCCTTTGTAGAAACAAAGGTTAGAAAAACTAAATTTGAAAAATATTAAAAGAGATAGAGGACGACCACAAAAGTGTTGGAAAGAAACAATAAAGAATGATCTAGCTTATTGGGAGTTAAAAGCTAACATGGCACACAATAGGGATCACAAAGAATCCATGTAGCCGACCCCGTCTAGTATGGGAAAAGGCTTAGTTGTTGTTGTTGTTGTTGTTGATATTTGAGGTCTTCCTATATGCTTCTTTTCAAGTGGTTGGCGGTTTAATTTCTCAAAACTTATCAGGGAGCTCGATCTGACCGTCTTTCCATATGCAAGACCATTTTAAGCTTGTCACTCTCCAAGACAAGATCTGAACCATGACAAATAAAATCTTCTAATTTCTCCCAAAAGCAGAAAACAACAGAGCTTGCAACAACACTAATTTTTGTAGGAGGCATCCCTTTTTTACATGACTATTCCTTTAAGATGACAATCATATGGGATATTGTAATGCATGGCAAGCCAGCCAGTAAGCTCCCAAAAACCAAAGCTCATGGCAATGCTGAACATGGAATTGAACAATTTTTTACACAATTGAGGACCTTGGTATACTCTTCACTACCTGTCCTGCTCTCTCAAGTCGCTTGTGGCAGCATTTGTTATTATAGTACCGTGACCCTCATCGTCTCTCGGTTCAATCTCTTCCTCGATAGGAAGCACTCTTTTAGACCCCTCAAGAGCAACACCCAGCACAATGTTTTCCTCCAGTGCAGACCTTGCAGTAGGCGTATACAAAACAGATGCTTTCTCAACTTCAGGTTTCGCATGTAATACCGATCCCGAGGATGTAGAACCATCAACCTTGTCTCTGTTGATATCAGTATTTGATACCAAAGACTTCTCGGGAGTATTGACGCGAGTCCCATCCTTCGCATTAGAAGTTGAATCGCTTCCTGCTGTAGCTTTAGCTGGCTGAGAAGCGGTTGATGTTGTTGGTGCATTTGTTGCAGAAGCTTCATCAATTTTAGAGGTTTCCTTCAACTTTTTGCTGCCTTTTTTGTTCTCCGAACTGTTTTGTGCTGCACTATCAGAAGATGCTGCTTTTGGTTCAGGACTCTGTTGTTTAATATCATTCTCTTCATTCGAACGACATGAACGTGCTTTGGCTTTATCATCAGAGTCAACCTTGGATGAAGGTTCAATCAACAGGAAAGGACGAGTTTTATTTACTCCAACCCTGGAGAAGATGGTTTCAGCAAATGGGATATTTTCAATGTCAGCATCGCTATATATTTTCTGCACTGTCCGAATGGGAGTTGCAAGCCGGGCATGATGATGGCGTATAACTCTGAGGAGACTAAGGAGTATCCCTTCCTGTTTATGCATCAGATTCTCTTAAAGAGTAAAACTAAGGTCAACAAATTAGGAGACAATTTAGAGCTGAGTCGAAGTCAGCTGGATGTTCTACCTTGACACAGAGGTACTCCTCGAAATGGGAGGTCATCACAAAGCAAGATATGAGAATCTGCATCAGCCAAGCGCTTTTTCGGTTAAATGAAAGAGCACACACTCCTAGGAAGGAACAAAACATAACCTCAATTTTCACTGCAAACTACAACATATTTTAGCACAAATTAAACCTTATACAGCAATTCTTTGGCACCAACTGAGTAGAGTGTTGAAATTCAGAGACACATTGGAGAAGATTAAAACAAGAATATCTCTAATATTATGGAAGAAAAAGATGAGGAATTGAAGGAAGGGGCGGACCTCCAATGGAGGCCGCCCCCCTCTTCTCCACTATTTCTTACAACACAACCTCTCATTCTAATACAACCTACCAACCCTCATATAAGGAGCTGTAAAACGGAAATTGACCAAAATGACCAAAATACCCCTAGTACAGAAAATTACCAAAATACCCCTAATGCTTCGAGAAAGTACAATAATACCTAAAAACATCAGAAATTATAAAACTAACACAAAAAACACTAGATAACCATGTTCTTCAACATTCCTCCTCAAGTTGGGAGTGAGATGCTTCGAACTCCAAACTTGTCAAAAATCTTCATATATGTTTGCAATGTTCTTCATCTGTCTTCATCATGATCTGATCTTCAACAGCTTCTTTGACTGAAAATATCTTAAACTTAGCCTTCCTGGCTTATCATCACAAGCAGTATCTGGCTGCAACATCAACTCAGCCTTCCTGGCTGTAACAACACAAACTCAACCTTAATGACTGAAACAACAACTCGGCCATCCTGACTGTCACAACATCAAAACAATCATCCTGGCTATCACAACATCAAAGCAGTCATCCTGACTGTCACAACATCAAAGCAACCATCCTAACTGTAACAACATCAAATCAGTCATCCTGGTTGTAACATCATCAAATCAGCCATCTTTGTTGTAACACAACATTATCTCAACAACTCAGTCATCCTGTTCTAACATCAACATAAGCAACTGCAACACACATTTTAGCAGTTCTCATGACTGCAAACTTCATAATAATTTTTCCAGTTCTCTTAAACATTTCCTCAAACACTTCATGTTCGTGTTAATCATCTTTCTTCTTGTGCATTTCATCAAACATCTTCATATGCATCATCCATATGCTCACACGCTTTTCAACACAAGCAACTTCTTCATTTCCTCAAACACAATTAGAAGATATCTGGCAAAAGTCATATTTTGTATCTTTATATGATTTTATTACTGCCACTTGCCTTCCACTGTCAAATCATGATTGATCTCCAACATGTACGCCTCCAAAGCAACATAATGATTCTTGAAATATTCTTCTTCAGAATGATTGAGCTTTCCAAGTCTGTTTCTATTCATATATTTGAGCAGATCTGTCATTCTATCTATAAACCTTTCCGTCTTTGAACCTTTCACAATCAGTGCACTCATGTTACCGATTAAATAAGCACCCAGTATCATGTCAAAAGAAACAAATATCATGACAAATATCATTTCTCTGATGTTGACTGCATGTATATCTCCATATGTGATTCTAGACCATTCACTCTCACTTCCTCTGAAATTGGTGACTCCGAATGAGTACTATCATTCAATTTTGGAGGGCATCCAACATACTTGTCTAGCTGCTCTCATCTTCCACATCTGAATCAGTAAGAGAGGAATTCTTCTCCACTGTCATAATATCAACCTCTTCATCTTGATTAGCATCTGACATTTTAACTTTTTCTGTTTCAGGCATCAAATCAAATTCATCTTCTCTTTCCACATACTCCTCATTTTCTTCAAGTTCCTTAAAATCAGGTGCAAAGGCACTCCAGTTCTCAGTGTGATCTTTAGCCCAGACATAGAGACGGAGACCACCATTGGCTGCAGGGGATGCCAAGCCAAATCAGTCAGTGCTTCCTTTGGACTCTCTAGAAGTTGTTGCAATTCTTGATCCTCATCAAAAAACGATTCATATTCATAAGATACTTCAGATTCTGTTAACATAGAGACACGTACAAAGGTTGCCTTGTAAGCATGCACCGAGTTCACCATCACAAATTTCCGACTTCAGATTCTGTACTCTCTGTAGTTCATGGGCAGTGGTACAATTATGATATTCTGTTTTACTACATGATGCGTAGGATGCTAATAATGTACAAAAGTTTTCAAAAAAATCGTCACATTACAACTTAGGCTCTGTAGAGACTGCATCATCACCCGACTCCCTTTGCCACAAATACGTCAGTGAGAAACATTATCACCCTTTTCTCATACATCCTTCCATGAAGTAACACCACATTATCTCACCAACGTAACCATTAATTAGTCCCATAAATACATACTCTATAAAAGTAACACCTGATTTCTTCATTTCTTCATTGTACTTCTCAATTTCTGGTTTAAGTAGTTAATGCAGCCATCAAAAAAATCACGTCCAATGTTGCAGCCATAAATGCAGTCCATCTTTTAATAACTGCAGCTCCCATTCTTTAAATGCTGCCACGTTTATATCAAATACATCCACCTTATTCAAAACAGCCATCTTTCAATAACTGCAGTTCCCAACAAGCTCACTTTTAAGCCTCTTAACCACCCGCATTGAATGTTCTGAGCAACTTAATAAAAACAGTAACCTTATTAAACACATCAGCAGCCATATGCAATAACTGTGCTGCCAAATCCAATAAAGGCAGCCACCATAATCTTCACACCATTAAATTTTTTGCGCATCGTAATAGATGCAGCCACTTTATGCAATCGTTAAACACATTAGCAGGCAATTAATTGCATTGGAAATATATTCTGCTCCTTTGAAATAATGACACCACAGCACAGCACCATTAAATTTCCTTCATCGTATCATCAGAATCATTTTGTGAATAACCATTCTAAATATCTGCTCTGCGCTGCCGAACTTTAGCTTTTTCGGCATCAATGATAGATTCCACCAACTTAACTACATCCTCAAATCTTCCCTCAACATTGGCAACAGCATAGTCAAACTCCTTTAAATGCTTCACCTCCTCTTGCACAGTTCCAATTCTCACGAGGAGCATCTCAGACGCCTCAGTCTTCCTGTCCACGAGCCGTTTCACTAAGGCTGACTCACTCTTTGGAACTAGGAATATGAATACGGCAGAATACCCTAGAATCGATCTTAGTGTGGCAGCACCTTGTATGTTGACTCTTAATACAATATCATATCCTTTTGACATGAAATCCCTAATCTGCTGCTTAGGAACCCCCTTGTAATCTCCATAGACAAGGGCATACTCTAGTAGCTCAACATTGTTCACCATTGAAAGGAGCTGCTCCTTAGTAACAAAAGAAGCAATCGTGTCTATCCACTTCACCAGGCCGTATTGGGCGACTTGTAGCTGTGATGACCAAGTGAATTCCCTTCCTCACTTCCTGCAGTCTCTGTGAAACTTAATCAAAGCATCTTTTCTTATACCACTTGGCCCGCTTATGACAGTAACCAACGGATTCCGGGATGGAGCTAGGGGTGCTGATTTTTTTTTTTCATTCTTTCCTCTACAGTGCTTCAGCCTCTTTCATCTCCTTCACCTTCTTTTTCTTCGGTGACTCTTGTAGGCCACGATTTTCACTATGTATGGCTCTGATACCATGTTGAAATCCATAGACACATTGCAGAAGATTAAAACAAGAATATCTCTAATATTATGGTGGAAAAAGACGAGGGATTGAAGGAAGGGGCAAACCTCCAATCAAGGCCGCCCCCCCTTCTTCTCCACTCTTTCTTACAACACAACCTCTCATTCTAATACAACCTACCAGATCTTATATAAGGAGCTGTAAAAAGGAAATTGACCAAAAATGACCAAAATACCCCTAGTACAGAAAATTACCAAAATGCCCCTAATGCTTCGGGCAAGTACAATAATACCTAAAAACATCAGAAATTATAAAACTAACACAAAGAACACTAGATAAGCATATTCTTCAACATAGAGCACTGAGCAGTACAACAAATGAATAATTGAAGAAAAAGCTTTTCTCCGTTCTTTAAAAAATTCCACCATGCAGGTTTAATCTATACCCTCAATGTCATGGGAATAGATTCTTAGATAATCTGATTTCGATGTATCTCAAGGATTTTATGAGACTTCAAGCTAATCTACGGAAAAGATCCAACTTCCAAATTTCATAAAGCCAACGTTAGAAATCTGATTTTGGTGATCCCAAATTTGACGCTTCTGAAGCATGTTCGAGGTGATAGGTTGGTTCATAAGAAAAGTGGCTAGAAATAAACTTTTGACCCACAAACACGTATGCAGAGATTTGAAATTCTTACAAGGTACATTTATACGTCATTGGGCAGTATACTTTTGACAAAACAATATAACATAGACAACAGGACATGATCTCAAAAAAGAAAAAGAAATGGATGGGTTCCTCTCTCTCTCTCAACACACACACATTCAGAATGCTTGTTATGGGAAAGTTGTTGAAAACGCATTTGAAAAGAAAAATGTTTCGTAGTGGAGGAGGGAAAAAATCCTCTAGTTTCACTGGCTTCACGGAATCACAGATAGAACTGCTGGCAATAGAATCAGGAAACAGGCTACTGACACAATCTTAGTCCACTGGCAAGAAAAATTTGCACCTCGGACACAAAAAGCCAAAGGAGAAGAAACTCTTTTCAGAGAACAGTCAGACGATTGCAAATGGAGCTGTAGAATTATGTTGCCAATTTAGAACACTAAAGAAGTAAAGCGAATTCCGTTCTGATTCATCTAAATAGCATGTTAATAGATTTGGCATGAAGCTTCATCGAACAGGCGTGACCCTCAAAACAAATATCCTAGGAATAATAAAATGACTCTGCTTGATTCACTTTTATGTTCAATCAGCATGGACTTGAGTTCGTTATGTCCAGGGAGAATACTAATCTAAAAGGCCAGAAACATCAAAGTGGGAAACTCTCGACAGACTAATTCATACCAAAAGAGCCTGATTTTCTGGATTAATGTTTTCCAAGAATACTCTCCTGTGTAATCTCTGTTGCTCCACTTGAGGATTTTTTGCCAACACTTTCCGCATATCAGCAACAATATTCTGAAGAAACAGAAGCTACATTTTTCTTAGTGTAACAAAGACAAGTTATAGGATCTGAATCAAGAAGTGCTTCTGATTTAATGAAATAAGCTAAGTGTTTCCACTCACATTGATTTTGTTCACATCCAGATGGCTGATTGCAAGGTGAGTTCTAATCCGCCAATGAGTCTTCTGGCTCAGATTCCTAACCACGTTTACAGTTAACTTATGATTTGGAATGTGAATCGCCTCTCTGTCCTCATCCCTTATAATAGTTGGTGACCACCAACCTACATGCTGGAAGTCAAAAACAAATGAAACATGTGCTGGATAACTGATGGACGCAAAATAAGAGCAGTTCATTAACATGATGTTCTGAAGCACACAAGGAAGACAAAGGAAAAAGGAAAACCCTTGGGAATGCAGTGATCAAATTACCAACCTCAACTGTACCCGAGACTTCATAACCTTCAATTTTTTTTGAATCCATTCATTCACCACAAATGGCCGAGTCACATGGATCATTGCACTGGAAAGGAAATTGGTAAATATCTGTAAAAGAACACAACAAAAGTAGTTCATGTCATGTAGAAAAGAATCCAAAGATACACGAAGAACCCATACACGTAGGAGACACAACCAAGAACAGTCAGCCTTTACCTCCCGACCAGCAAGAGTCAACAATACTGTCCCAAGACCACCAGCAGTTAACCATTTCCGTGTCGAAAATCCTAGCAACTCCATGAATAAGGAAACTGATGCAACCCAAACTGCAGTATACACAGCTTTTTCCAGCAAATTGAAAACACATCTGCGTTAAAATATAAAGTCAGCAACAAGGCAATTACCATAGTGTTGATATCAGTCGATGCACCCAAACAGTTTACTTGTCAGCAGAAAAAACTACACCAGTCACAATGAAACATAATCATGGCTTTGAAGTGCAACCATGATGTCATGTTCCTTGCACTGGCACAAAACGCGGGAGGGGGGGGCAGTGTGTGTGTGAGAGAGAGAGAGAGAGAGATTGTTCCATAAGATGAAAGGAGAGCAGGAATTGACTACTGAAGAGGTAAAGAGGAGAAATTTTAGTTTGTTGAGTTTCAAAGGAAGATGGCATACACTGGAAGCATCATCTGAGCCATTTGTCTCCATGAAAAACCTCTGGAATTGCTGAATCAAGCTGCCCATAGAAAAAAGTTTACTTAAGAAACTGAGACCACTTATGCATGTGTATCTGGGTGCATACATGATTTCTGGCCATAGAAACTCTTACCATGTCGCTGACAGAGTTCAGACACTAAACATTTATAGAGTGCTACCAGTAACATAATGCTGCCAGAAGAGAAATGTAACACTCATGTGATTTTATTGGATGCATTGAATGTAGATCCAAGAGTTTTCTCACGACATGAACTGCTGAACATGAAAACACCTGCAGGCAGGCACAAGACAAGGTGATCAAATTACAAACGACATTTCTTGCTGCAAACGCACTTCATTATTAACCCTGCCAACCATCATAAGACATTTTTTGCTGCAAACACACTTCAACATTAACCCTGCCGACAATCATATGTAGAGCAGAAACTTCTGCTCATTCACCATCTAAAGTCAAGCATGACCAAGCATTTGGGGAACATCACATGACTAATGACGAATAATTATCTTTTCCTACAACTATGGTCATTGTATGCACACCTGGAGAGACAATAGGCAAATGCTAGCACAGTTGTCAATGATTTGACAAAGTTTAGAACACGCAGCTTCACAACTTGACTAGATTCAGTAGGAAGAATTACTGGGTCAAGCACCCTGCAAGTAAAAGGACTCAAAAGGTTAAAAGCAAAGATGGAATACATGAAGAGAACAAATTTTCCCTGGATATGAGTCCTACCTACAAAGAAATGTAGCACCAGTCCATAACATCAAAGGCTGAAGATACGAGTTCAGAACATAATTTGTCTTGCTCTTTCTCCAAGTGTTCTCATTGCAAATTTCTGTAGTATGTAAGTCCACTAACCTATGTCATGGGTGTGGGTCCAGATATTGAAATTTAAAAAAACACGGGAGTGGGTGCACGGCAAGACAAAATATTATAGTATAGACTATTTATTTAATTGATAATATTTGATAAAACCAAAAGAAACACTCAGTTTTCACAAGATTTTGTTCAGTTATAAAAGAAAAGGGTCTATATTTCATTATGTAGCAGTATATTATCTCTAAGTTAGGATCTTTTTATTATTTTGCATTTAAAATAGTCAGTGCTGAGTCAGACTAAGTGTTGGACATGGGTGTGACACTGCAGTAAGTGTCCGTGTGAGATAGCTACCAACTTGAACATGGGTAGCACATATTTTTCTAACAACGTTTAATATCTTACCTGGAAGAACAGATGATGAACACAATGAACGACTGGTCCAAGTCCCCATAGAGCAAAAGCAATGACACCTACTGCTGGGGCTAACTGAAGTAAGAGAGGATTTCCACTTAGAGCATTGAAAGATCTGCAACATATCATGAAAATCTTACAAAACAAGAGAGACTTTTCACATAAAAGATACCAGAACCTCAAAATAAAGATATATTGCACAATCATGCCAATTCAGCAGGAAGTCAACAATCACGATCTAACACACTTCAAAAAGCTGTTAGACCTTTTTAAGGATGCTATATTAATCAATTTCATGAAGCATGTAGTATAGAACAGCCTTAATAAACCTGCTTATTATGGAAGGAGTCACATCATACTTTAAGGGTCACACCTGCTCTTCACTCAGATTCTCAATTTTGTAACCAACGATTAAGAGTATTTTATTTGATCCCAATGGAGGCAACAAGGAGTTTGACAAATCACGTTCTTCAAATTGAACCATAAACTGGAAGACCAGGAACTTGGGACTTAAAATTGAAATAGAATAGCATCTCGAACAAAGTCTTTACCAAAATAATCCCAAGACTGGGAATCCATCAGAGTCATGTGAACATAGTCAGGTTCCACATAAAGCCCTCATGTTTGGGATACAAAATATGTTAGCATCCTAAACAAAGTCTTTATCAATATAATCCCAATACCAGGAATCCATCAAAGTCATATCAACATAGAAAGTTACCCTTTTCACCACCATTGGTTTGATGTGATAATGAAATGTTAAAGCACACTAAAAGATGATTACCTAGACACAGCCAAAACAGTCGCCTTATAAACAGGAATCGCATCTCCACGAACTTGTATGAAAAATGATTGGCACATCAGTTTTCTATAAGCAGAGGGTGCAAAATGTCTAGGGCGGAAAATCTCATCAGTACAGTGTAGGCTCCAAGCATCTAACATCTGTCAAACAATGGCATACCTTTGTAAATCCATCTAATGTAGCCACTTTCAAACCAAGAGCAGCTGAAAGGTAAAAAATGTCCTATATCAGGCAAAAAATGACTGCATGCACCAGTTCCCATGGAATCTCTGGAGAGTTTTCAATAGCATATAGATCATTAGGAATGTGGCAATCATCAACAAAAACAAGGAAAACAGCAACACAAATAACAATGATACCAAAAGGTCACTGCACAAAACACACAAAAGTGTGCTAGCAACCATGTCATGTACCTTGAATTTAGCTGAACGTCCATGGTGCTTACAAATGCCCAATCCATAAGACAATTGCAAAGAGCAACTGCCAGCCATCACTTGGAAGAGAATAATCAGCGAACTGGTCAAAATGCACTTGAATTCCTCAATCAAGAACAGATTCTGAGCTCATGCTCAATCAATAGAACTTCTTAGTGTGATTGCAAAACCAAATTGGGTACAATGGTCGCTAATAGCTGAAAATCCATAGGGAAATAATAGAACTCATTATCCACCAAACAAAGTCCAAAAAGCATTCTTCTATAAAAAATCACTGCCAAAAAAGCATTAACAACGACTAAGCCTTTTCCCATACTAGATAGGGTTGCTACATGGATTCTTTGTTTCCATAGAGCTCAACCATAAGCTAAATCATTTTTTATTGTTTCCTTCAAACTTATTGTAGTCTTCTTCTTCCTCTTTTAACATTTTCGCCATATTCTTCCTCTTTTAACATTTTCGATGTCTAGTTTCTCACACCTTCTTATCGAAGCTTCCTTTGGTTTCCTTTTCACGTGTTCAAACCATCTTAAACGATTCTTCCTCATTTTCTCATCTATTGGTATCACTTCCAATTTGTTTATAATAGCATCATTATGTATATGGTCTTTTCTTGTGTGACTATCAATTTCAACATCTTTATTTTTTTCACGGACATCTTTCATATATGATGATTAATTACTCAACACTAAGAACCATATAACATAATAAGTCTAAATGTTGCTCTATAATATTTACCTTTCAACCTTAATAATATTTTCTAATCACATAGAATACCTGAAGAACCTCTCTATTTTAACCAACCTGCATTAATTCTATTCATAACATCTCCATCAATTTTTCCATCACTCTTAAAAACTAACCCTATATTTTTAGAACTTTTGTTAAGTGAGATACATATACTGATTTTAATTTTTACTTTGTCTCAAGTAACCAAATGATCAAACTTGCATTCTATATATTTTGTCTTAGTTCTACTAAATCGCTTTTACCTTTTAATATTTCCCTCCATAATTTCAATTTTTTGTTAACTTTTTCCTTAGACTTCCACTAATACAATATCATTTGCAAATAACATACACCGATGTACTTCATCTTGAATATATTATGTTAACTCATCAATACAACAACAACAACTAAGCCTTTTCCCATACTAGACTGCTCATAATTTTTGTAATCCATGTTATAAAAATTTGACGAATTTTATGCTGGTTGTCGGAAGCCTAACACAACCCTCCTCCTTTATCCGGGCTTAGGACCAGCAATGCAAGGGTGATCCTTACATGGACGGAGTTTCAACCCCTCCCGATTCGAAGCGGTGACAGAGAGAATGTGAATGGGACAGAATGTTAACTCATCAATAACCAAGCTAAATAAATATGAACTTAAAGTTGATCCTTGATGTAATGCAATTAACCTCAAAGAAATCCATTTTTCCTTCATGAGTATTCAGATATATTTGTGCACCATCAAACATGATCCTTTCATAAGAATGTACTTCAATGAAATACCTTTATTTTCTAAGGTTTTCCAAAGAATATCTCTTGGCACCCTATTCTAAATTAATAAATATCATATGAAAGTTTTTTTTTGCTCTAAAATATTTCATAAGACGTCTCAATAGGTAAATAGCATTAATAATAGATCTTTCTAGAATGAACTTAAGTTGGTTCTTCGTGATACTTCATATCTAAGTTCAATAATTCTTTTCATATAACTTCATAGTATGACTAGTCAACTTGAAATCTTAATACTTCACACAATTGTGAATGTCTCTTATGTTCTTGTATATGGGTACAACTGTACTCTTTCTCCATTCTTCAAGCATCTATTGGTTTCTCTATATTTCATTAAATAATCTTATAAGCCAAGTGATGTCTGTCTCTCCAAGGATTTTTTATATTTCTATAATAATATTGTTTGGTCTTACATATTTATCAACCTTCCTAAGTCTATGAGCCTCTTTAACTACATTCCTTTAAATACATTGGTAGAAATTACTGTTTGTATACTCTTTTATGTTGGCGAGCTCTTTGAAACTGACATCAATTCCTATATTTGTATTAAAAAAACTTATGAAAATAAATTTTAAATAAAATTTTAATATCATCAATTGCAACTAGAATCTTCTCATCGTCAACTTTAATACATCTAGTAAAAGCAAGATCCCTAGTTTTCTTATATCTAGCCTTATCTATCCTAAAAATATCTCTTTGACCTTTTTTAAATTATGTTTTTATATAAATCCTCTCAAGTTTTGGCTTTGCTTCACTAACGGTATTTTTTCACTTCTTTCTTTGCCTTCTTATAAGTCTCACAAGTTTCATCAGTTTTGTTGGTATAATACAATTCATAACATGCACTCTTTCCTTTTATTATATATTGCACCACTCCATTCCACCACCAAGCTTCCTTTTGTACCGGTATTAATTACAAGCTTGAAGAACTTTCTTTTTAAATATATATACTTTCTCATCTTTTAGGCTCTACCATTTAGTTCGAGTAGCTCTATATGATCTTTGCCTCTTTGTCCACTTTCATAAATGTGGACCCATTACTAAAATTTGATGTTAAGTAGTTAAGCTTTCTCTTGAAATTACCTTACAATCCCTACAACACGATCTACCTTTTCTCCTATAAGCAAGATGAACCGTAGTTTTCATGAATATCTTGATAGTTTTCTATAAAGATATCATATTCCATAGCAAAATTTAAAATTTTCTCACCTTCCTCGTTTAAATCACCAAAACCATAGTTTCAATGAATATTTTGATATCTTAGTGCCTCTTTAACGAACTATCCATTTAGATCCCAAAGAAATCATCCCTTTTATAGAATTTTTGAATTACCTTATCTAACTACTCCTCAAAATGCCTTCTTTATGTTATCTTATAGTCCTACTTAAGATGCATAAATACAAACTATATTCAAAGATTTTACTCCTAACACTAGTTTTACCACTATAATTGAGGCACCATAATGTTATATCTCTACTACACTATCTTTTAAATATTTATTTATAATAATATCAACTCTATTTTGAGCTTTTTATTTCTTGAGTACCATAATTTAAAACTTATATTCTCAATCTCCTTTGCTTTTTTTCCAACCTATTTTATCCAATATAACTTATTAGTTTGCCCATCATTGTAGTAATATTCAAAATATCAATGTGAATATTATTATCTATCACTAACTTTCTTACTCCCATCTCCATCCATACTAAAAATGTGAAGACGCTCTTTGCAATTTGTTCAATATATTCAGACGGCAAATTAATGGGATTAACTTTTTTGCCCACACCGTGTTTGATATGGAAACCCTCTATGCAATTAATTCTACACCCAAGCAAAGACATAGAAGCCTTGCTTACTTTTCACAGAGAGACGCTTCAACGAAATGCTTATATAGGTAAATTCAATAGTCTTGCACTGGCTTGAGAAATCCTAAGATCCCTACCGCAACCCTCCAATCATGCACCAACGCTCTCCTTGAGAAGACACTTGCTAACAAGCAATGATCATGAATTCTCATTGATGCAAAGCTTATCATTTCCAAGAGTCCAACCCAGCCTTGGCAGCCAATTCATCGGTTAACGGCTACTTATAGTAATGAAATCCCTCGAATTTCTATTACTTTCTTCACTAAATGCAGGGCCTTCACATCTTGAAATACGCCAGTGGCGGATCTACTTGAGGCGAGGTGCGGTGGCACCACCTGAAATTCGAAAACCCAATAAAAATGTTACAGGGCATGATCGAATCCATGGTTGCTATACACAGTTCGCCACCTTAAATGGTCGAATAGGCAGTTCGTCCCACCCCACAAAAAAATCCAGATCCGCCACTGAAATTCGACATGCAACGAAATCACGGAAAGTTTGCTCAAAAAGTTGAGCAGAAACGGGATTTCCAGCGAACCCCTAGGGAGGAACTTGCAGACGGACGGGTTCTTATTTCTCCTATTGAGAGGTCAGAGATCTTCGCAGCGATTAAGCACTGCGAATTCTAAGTAGCACTTAAATCGTAAGAAAATTTTACATGAACCTATGGCTCAAGCTAACGAACTCGATTCGACATGCAATTTAAGAAAAGGGGTACGGACAGAGATACCATCAAAACGCACGAATGCAAAAAACCCAAGGACATCTGGAACTTCCAGAATTAAAAGACGTAAGATTGCCGAAAGAAATAAAACCCACAACCCCAAACCTGAACCACAGTAACCCAACAAAAACTTGTTACACTATTTCTAGATTAAACGGGAAAAAACATAAAAGAAAAAAAAAGTTCTTGAATAAGAAGATCCAGAAATTTTAAGAATAGAGAAAATCGTCGCTCACTCGCCAAAAGGGCATCGATTCTCCGGCTGAAAGAACCACAAAGGAGCGCCGTCGACGTCGAGATTGGCCGTGACACGCTTCCTGAAGGGCACGTTTTCTGCGAAATGAGGTACTCCCCCCTTCTCGTTTCTTCCTCTCGTCAACAATCAGTAACCGAGACGTTCATATCTTCTTTCTTAAACTCCTCGATATCGTGTCAAGCACCATGTTCGTGTCCTTATGAGAGCTAGCACTTAGAGGAGACAAGTTTCTGGTGGTGGAAGGAGCAAACGGAAATCTCGTTCTCATCTTTTTGTGGCTTTCTCTTCGCCAAATAAAAGGCTGGTGGACGTAGGGCTGTACGATTGGCCCGATTCGAACTCGGGTCATCATCTTCCTAACGAGGTATCAAAATCGCTCATATTTATATATATAACAACGAAGCTTTTTTTTTCTCTTATTTGCTAAAGGAAGTCAGCTACATGAATCCTTTTTTTCACAGAGTTCAATCATGTGTCATGCTAATAGTTAACTTAACATAAAAGTTAAATTATTTTGTATTGTTTATTTCAAACAATGTTATAGTTTTTCTTTATTTTTTATATTTTCACTATCTAGTTCTCACACTTTCTTAATAGAACTTTCATCGGTTATTTTTCTATGTGTTCAAACTATCTTTACCGATTTTTCTCTTATTTTATCAATGACACGTAATTTATTTTTTATGACCTTGTTATATATGAAATAAAGTTAAGCTCGTAAAAATACACAATAATGTTGGTTACATGGATTATTTGTTTCATAAAGCTCAATCCTATGTGACTTTAATAGTTGACTCAACATAAGGTGGATCATTCTTCATTGTTTTCTTCTAACACTTTTATTATCTTACTTTTCGTTTTTAAATATTTTGACCATATGCTTTCTCGTACCTTCTGGACGAAACTTCTTTTGATAGTCTTTCACATATTCAAACCATCATGAACTATTTTTTTCTCATTTTATCATTTATTTGTGACACTCATAATTTGTTTTTGATAACCTCATTATGTACAACAACAACTAAGCCTTTTCCCATAATGAGGTGATAACCTCATTATGTATAAAATAAAATATATGTTCATAAAATACACGATAATATCAGTTATATAGATTATTTGTTTTCATAAAACTCAATCTTATGTCATGCTAATAGTTATTTCAACATCAAGTAGATCATTTATTGTTTCCTTCTAACACTTTTGTGGTCTTTCTCTTCATTTTTAACATTTTTATAATCTAACTTCTCACACTTTCTTACCGAAACTTCTACTGATCATCTTTTCGATTGTTAAAACCATTTTATCATCTATTTGTGTCACTTCTAATTTATTTTTGATAACCTCATCACGTATGAAATAAAGTATATGTTGGTAGAAGTACACAACAATGAACTAAATCGTATAAGAAAGAAGGTGAACATGAACAGCCCATTTTCAGTTTCCTTCGACTTGTTCAACATCCCGAGGATTAAGAGCATGTCACAAGATGATAACCGGGTTTTGGAAACTGCGGTCTGCAACTCAGTTTTCTTAAGGGGTCGTTTGCATCGCGGAACCGCATAAAAGTATTAGAAACAAGTCTGGAAATACATAACCTGGAACCTGAAGTTCCATGGAGTGGTAGGTCTCACATTTGCATCATGAGTGGAACTAGCATGGCCCTCGTTTGAAACAAGTCTTTCCTTGTTTATCCTAGGGCGCTGATTTTAAGTTCTTGTGCATCATGATACAAGAACATCAATGGGCTCTCTGGTCCTTCCCACTTTAACTAAACTCTTAAAACCCGGGACACGTTTGGCTTGCGTACCGATTCAGTGAGAGAGGAATTCACTTTCTCAAGTAAATCCTGAGAGTCCACAGAAGGGATCATTTTCTCTCCCGGAATCCCTGTCAAGCGGGTGAAGCAAATGAGCCCTAATTAGACTTCGCGAGTGTTCTGGTTCCACCAAAAATGGAACCAACCCCCTCCTGTGTCCAGGTTCGGTTCTGCTGATTCTGGGTCGGCTCCAGTCCAGTTCTGTTTCCAGTTAGGTCCAGTTTCATGAAACAAAAGTGGAAATTCAAAACCAGAACCCAAGAAATATGTTGGAACCATCGGTTCCTTTTCTGGTTTGATTTCCTCATAAGTAGATCTGCAAAAGAACCGTAGGGTTCTCCAATTTCCATTTTGGCCTTCTCTAGGAGTGGTTACGGTCCAGTCCAACCCACTAGGTCACGTCTAAGCTGGTCACCTCTAGCCCAAGTCCTGGTTTTGGTTGCTTCTCTTGACAAGCCTTCTTAGTTTTATATCAGGTTCTTGAAAGCCCCCTACAACCAGACTTAGCTTAACCAGGATCCGGTTTGAGGGTCATCTTCCAAATAGTGTGCAAATGACCACAATAGATCTCACTGAAAACCAGCTATATACGAATTCGTCAGGTCCCTTATAGGAGCTGTCTGATTGCAAGGCCGGGACTACAAAACTGGAACTCCAGCTCCAGCGGCCCACCTCTAGGTTTGGGCAGCTGGCGGGCCTCGAAATCGGATAAAACGTGGTGTTCTAATACATTGCTTTTTACTGCATGTCTAGCCAGGATTTGATTACGACGGTTCCAGTTCCTTAGTCTCAGGCCTCACAATCAAACACCCCCTTTGGTAAGGCAGCCACCACCTTCCAAGACTAAATAATGTGGGGGGGGGAAAATAACATCAACACCAGAGCAAAGCTCAAATTGGAGAGGTATCAGCTGCTTCTAGGACACAGCCAAACCGGGCTTTTCCCAATACTAGATAAGGATAGTGCACTCCCTTACCATTATGATCTGATTGTGTCATTCGCATCAAATCCAGCAGTTTTGATGGTCTTTTTTCAATACTTTTAGGGTTCATGGTTTTTTCCCATCGTGGTTAAAACTTGAAACAATAATTCGCACATATATTTCACTGGCATTTAATTTAGGCAGCAAAAGGTAGTTATATAATTTCAAATACCTTCAAACATGTTTCATACCTTAATAAATACATATTTACCATTTTTAGGACATGAAAGCATTTGTTTTGCACTGAAGCAAAGCTTTGACAAGAAAATCAATTAAATTTGTAATATTGAAGTTTACCTTTAGAATCTGAGAAGGAACTAGACATTTCCAATTAATTCTGAGCGGCAAGACAAACTAAGTACACACATCACACAGAAGTAGACGCGCATGCACATACATGAGAGAAGATTTGAAGGCTTTTGATTTTTTCAATCAAATGGGACTACAGCTTTGCAATTTGGCCAGATTCTAGATTTGCAACATTGAGTGTCGAAGAAACAAGCTCAATGAGAACAATTAGCCTGTCATGGAAGTCAACAAGATCCCACAAGTTGGTTCAATTCTGGAGGGCTTAGCTAGTAACCGTTTAATTGTCTGAAGGGTAGCCTTTCAAGACTTGTATCTGCTCCATGCTTTCCAAAAGCAGCACTGAGTTTCGTAGATTCTTCATTCCTTATCCTCAATATTTCCTTCCTTGGAGTTGAAAGCTTCACCAAGTCCTCCAGAAGCTTTTGATTTTCCCTGCAGATTTTCATATCTTCTGTTAATACTTGCTAGGAAATATGGCACGTATACTGGACTCTATAGAAGCAAAGCTATCACTTTGTATGTGCAAAAGGCAAATTGAAAAGAAAATCTCGATCCATAAATTCCATTGCGGTTGCACCAATTTTGTCAAATGCTTGGATTTGCTACAACAAATGCACCAAAATCTTCACTTCCACTTTAGTGGAACTCACTGGCAATTTGAAGAGCATTATAAATATCGAGGTCAATGGCAGAACAGGATCCAAGTAGAAGATTCCACATAGCATGGGAAAAGGCTTTGTTTTGTGTTTTGGTTCAAAGCCAGTATTACTATGAGAAAACGAGAGAGAGAGAGAGAGAGAGAGAGAGAGAACTCAATCACCTTATCAAGTCCGCAACGGCCAGCTCAGAGGCATCATTTTTTGACAATCTATCACCGCAAAATGGTTTTACCTTCTCACTTGCATTTTTTTCACCAAGATCTTCCAATATGGAATCAAAACTCTTCAAGAGTTCCAAATCCTGCTGAGAGATGATGTCCATTTTATCAGGTAATTTAGCAAAGAACTCTATTTTACTCTTCAGCTCATCCCTCTCACGAAGCAAACTTGTAATGGTATCCTTAGAAGTTCTCAGTTGCTCCTCACAATTTCTTATTTGAACAGATTGTCTCTCGCCCATCTCTCTACCAAATTCAACCTCTTCCCTCAACTTGAGTATCACATTGTTCAACTCGTTATTGGTGGACTGGATGGATAGCAGTTTAGCATTAAGTAGATCAGTCTCTTCTTGCTGAAGAGCCCACTGCTCTTCCTCAGCATGCAACTTAACATGTAACTCTCCTTCAAGCAACTCAGTCCTTTCCTTCATTTCAAAAAGCTGCCTCTCTTTCCATATGAGCTCCTCTTCGAGTACTTTGATTTCTTCTCTTAACTTGATAATTTCATCATTCAAGTCGCTGTTAGTGGACTCCTTAGATCTTAACCTAGCATTCACTTGCTCTATTCTTTCATGATGAAGGGCCAGCAGCTCTTGTTGAGCATGCACTTTGCAGTCTAGCTCATCTTCGACCATCTGGATCCTTTCCCTCAACTCTGTTGAGGCTCTCTCTTCCAGTAGCAGCTTCTGCGTTAAAGTTTCAGTTTGCTGCTCCAGGTTAGCTATGAGATCTTTGTCCATGCTTTTAGTCAACTCTAATGATTTCAGTTCTGTATCGAGTTGCAGCAACTGTTCCTGATGTACGCTTCTCAATGATTCCTCAGTTTGCAATTTCTGCTTTAATTCATCTTCAAGAAGCTGGATCTGTTGCTTCAGTTCTAACGAGAATTCTCGTTCTGCTTGCAATTTCCTTATCAGATTTTGAATCTCTTCCCTTTCTTTTGAAGTTGCATTATTATTATCACTTAAAATAGACGCCATGGATGTTAACTTGGACTTTAGTTGCTCCATCTGTTCATTTTGCATAGCCAACATCTTTTCAGTATGTGGTTTTTCTGATTCAAGTTGCAACAACTTTTCTTTCAGCTCCAGTGAAAATTGCTTTTCTGATTCCAACTTTTGTTTCAGATACCTAGCTTTTTTCTCCTTCTCTGCAATCATTTGGTTCCATTCATGTTCTGAAGACTCCACAGACTTCAACTTTGCCCTTAGGATGATCTCAGTCTGTTCTTGTTGGACACCATGCAGCCTTACTTGTTTGAGTTTTCTACATTCTTCCTCTAGCTCCAAGATCGAATCATTCTTCATGTCGACATCAAGCTGATCTAAAACATGACTAGCAGATATCTTATCCATGATTACATGGGTATTTGTCAATGCAGCAGAAAGTGCTTGAATCTCAAATTTCTTTTGCGTGAGGGTTACATTTAAACCATGTTCAAATTTCTCTTCCAGAGACAACATCTTCTCTTTGAACTGCTCCAGTTCTGCACTTTTAGAGGCAATAATTTGTTGATATTTCCCCCTTTCTTGCCTAAACATTTCTTCCTTATTATGAATCAAGATCTCTGTCTCTTTTCGCTGTTCTTCCATTAGTGCATGGTAAGTTTTTTCTCGAGCTTCAGTTTCTTTTTGTGTTTCTTTTAATCTCTCGGCAGCAGATTTCCATCTCTGTAATTCAAAATCCATTTCCAACTGTCTATGTGTTTTGTCAGCTAAATCTGCATAAGCTTTCTCTATCTCATATGAAGCTTTGTTTAGATCTTGCCTTAGAGCACTTTCCTTCTTGGAGGCCTCTTCCCGTAAGTGATCCTGGTACTTCAATGATTCATCAAGCATTTCTTTTTGTTGACGCAACTCACTTCTCAAAACTGTAGACTGCTGTTCAAGAGTATCTAGGGACTGAATTTGCATCAATAAGTTGCCCATATTTGCTTTTGTATCTTCAATCTCGGTCATGGCAATCTCCAAGTCTCTTTGCTTTTTGTCCACCTGTTCCTTCAGATTAAGAATTTCCTCTTCTTTCTTCCGGATGAACTGTTCGATCTCAAGTTTGGAGGCATCAAGACTAAACTGTGCTTGTGAAATTTCTGAGCTCATAATCAATAAAAGCAGGCAATTTTCTTCATTTTGGGATAGAAGTGCAGTTGACAATGTTTGACAATTTTCTAATTCCATCTGCAAATCGTGAATCTGACTCCCCTTAACATTTAAATCAGAGTGGCATGCATCCAAGTCTCTAATAAGTTGCTCTACTTTGGAGCTCCATTCTGCTTCTTTTGCTGTGAGAATTTTTGGACATTCCTTGTGAGTCTTCTCCAATGCTTTCACTTTGTGTTGCAGTTTTGCAAGAGAACTGGACGTCCCAGCTTCAGCAGTTCGTGATTCTTGAAGTTCATCTACCAAGCGCTGAAGTTCCTGGTTTTCTTGTTCAAGGTGGACCTGTTTGTAGTTCATCTCTCTTATAAGAGCTTCTTTAGCTGCTAGTGAGACTCTTAGGTCTGCCATTTCTTTATCCCGACATGATGTAAAACTCTCAATCCTGGTTTTGGCTTCCTCAAACTCTGCTAGAATATTTTCATAACCACAATTTGTTTCCTTGACCTGAATTTCAAGCAATTTTCTTCGGTTTTCCTCATAAGTGAGAGCTTGATGGCACATCTGCAATCTCAACTTGAAGTCCTCCAGCATTCTCGACTTGGAGTTGACATCTTCTTGCAGCTTTCCAATCGTATCAAGAGACTCATTTTTCTCATCTTGCCACTTGCATGCTCTGGCCTGAAACTCATCCTGAAGTTTTTTAAGGGCCTCTTCGAGATGTGAAAACTGCTCTTTTTTCCATTTAAGCTGATCTTTCAGATTGCTATTTTCTTCCTCAAATTTGTTCAGAACACCATCTCTTTTTCTTAATTCACTTAAAGTGCTTTGTGCTGCCATTCTTTCAGAATTTTCCTTTGCAAGATTTTTTTCTAACTCTGCAAGTTTTGCCTTCAAATGTTCACATTCCACCTTGTCTTTGGATAGTTCCAGAAGTCTTGCATTATTGGTTTCGACATCAACTTCCATTTGTTTCATTGCAGTAAGCATCGTTTGGACCTTTTCATCTGCATCGGAGCAAATTTTTTGTTTGACAGATAGAGCTCCCTTCAGATTCTCGATCTCCTTCCTAAATGCTAAAATCTGTCGCTCTTGATCTTCAGATTTCATAGATGCACCATCCAGGGCAGAAATTAACTGTTTTTTCCCCTCTTCATACTCTTGCAGTTTTTCTGTGCAGCTAGCACGGATCTGTTCATTCACTGAGTTCAACTGTCTAAGAGCAGCCTCTTTGTCGCGGAAGCTGATGCCTAACTCTTCGTATAATCGCTTAACATCATCAATTTCTATGGACTTTGCCTTTAACTCTTCAGTCTGGTTTTCCATTTGTTGTTTCATTTGACGGATCTTTGCAAGTTGGTCATCATGAGCTGACCTTAGGCTCTCAGCTAAGCTTGATTTGGCTTTGCATTCTTCCATGAGCTTTGCCATTGCAGCTTTGGTTTCATCGAGCTCTTTATAAATTTCTTCCATGTTGCAGATTTATTTTCACTCTGACTATAATAAGTTCAGTTTCTGCACTCAGAAAATGCAAGCAAGTATGGCGATTAATGTGATGAAAACAGTGAACATTATTATCTCAGAGAAAAGTTTCCACCATCCGAGGTCTCATGATACACTGATAAAATAACACGGACAAAGCAATAAAACAAAAGATGCATTGCACTAGTGAATGTAAATTGGGCACTAAGCAACAACCGCAAAGAGTACCAGCTTCACAAGAAAGAATTAAGCATGCAATGCCATGAAACGTAGTAGATCATACTCTAACATTTATTCCTCTTTCTAACAAAAACCAACCAAAGGGACATAGCTGTACCTGTTAAAGGAATTGCAGCTATGGATAAATCAATTGCTGTTTCCGGAAACAGTGTTCTATTTTTCGGCGTTAACATTTGCCGAGTTCTTTTGGGACCTTATGTTTATCTCGACGAGGGCAGGATTTACCAAAGGGACACATCTGCCCATTAATTGGTTCAATTCATAAGTCATCTATCATAAACAGAGATAAGACAGAAACAAACAGAAGTAACCAAAAATTATAAACAAGAAAATATAGGGGACGGGTGCAGAAAAGAGTTAAAAGCATATTAAGGCCTAAGGGGGACACAGGATAGAGCAGGTGGTTATCTGAGAAGCACGTTACGCTTAAATTCTCATGCAATTACAAGCATGCCAAACTTTTCCAAAAAATAATCAGTTAGTCAACAGAAGGAATCTGATCCATTCTTAACAGGAAACGACGTTCAATAAACAACAGCTTCACCTAAAAGCATGGACCATCTTATATTATTTTTTTTAAATTATAAATAAAATCTTATACGTCTGATGGAAAATTAATCGCATGTGTTTTGTACCATTCAGCATCCGAGTACAGTTCCAAGAAACCATCATTTGATTGAGTAAGAAATATTTCCGATACAACATAATCCCCTGCAAAGAGCAAAACTACAGAACCAAGAAAGATATCCAGTAATTTTAACAAAGGAAAAGCGCAACTTGAACTAAATAACATGTTGAACAGTGAAGATTAAGGTGCAGTGTTGGGTTGGAGCAAATATGAAATGAGATAGCAGAAAAAAGACACCGATATACAATCTGTGTAGGACACAATGTGATTCGTTGTGAATGGCCGGTTTAGCAATTTAGGGTTTTGTACGATTCTGTGTTGGTGATTTGATAATGAAGTAACCGATGTTGGTGATTTGATAATGAAGTAACCGATGAAAACTTGAAAGTATAACTAGCAATGGTGAGAGGAAGTACCTTATCGAGAAACCCTGTCAAGTGGAAGATCGATCAGCCTTCTCACACTCAATGAGAAAGAAAGAGGGAAAAGGGCAGGCTTGATGGGTAAAGATGGATTTCCTCCGAGACAGAAGAAATATTTTATGGCCTCACCACACACACGTACAAACGCACACACTCACACAGATGATGGTAATACTCTGGAAGACTCTTTCTCTCTGCGAAGAGAGAAGACTTGGTGGTTTAATTGCAAAGACGGATTTCCTCCGAGTCAGAGGAAAAGGATTTGATGGGTTTCCTTCGACACGCAGAGAGAGAGAGAGAGACGTTTCAAATTTTTTGAATGTCTCGCGGACAGCTTTTCACACATCAGTCCCTCAAGTATCAAACAATTGCTGAGAAGTTCCCCTCTTTCTGGGATTCACAAATGGGCGCCTGCTTTTCAGATCTTTCATTAAGACTGTCACGCCGGCCAGTAACCGGTTGCCGGAATTCGGTTATCTTGATGTACCCTAATTGCCCTTGAGTGGACTATTGGGGAGAGTAATCACCAGCAAGATGCTCGGCTCCAGTTGTGATCCTAGAACCGGCAGTTTTAGTTTGAGTGGAGAACAATTAAGAACTGACACTTTTATTAAAAATTAAAAATTATATAAACACATTTTTAAAAAATGTCAAATCCGACAGTTTGGATTCATAGGTTTCGATTTGGTTTCAGTTCCAGTACGAGGTAAAACAAGAATCAAACCGGCCATGTCTACCAGCAACGACCATTCATTTATTTTGGTACAATGAAGAGTCCAAAACCAGATGCACCCCCCGAGTATCGAAATCATGGCCTTCCCTTAACCATGTGAGCTGTCGCTATGTCTACTCAAGGTTAGTTAGGATCACACCCTATGAAAGCTGGTATAAATCTGGTCCGTTCAATCTGTTTTACTATAAGCTGTGTATAGACCACTTTTTTGGATCTTGATTTACTTCAGATAGTTATCAAACCAAGTTCATCCTATAAACATATTTTACTTCATCAAGCATATTAAATCAATTGTACATAAAAAAATTCCAAGGTAAAGCGTAGACCAGTTTGGATAAAATTCAGGTGAGGTGATCTATATAAATTTTCAAAAAAAAAAGATTTGTGTGTAAAGATTTTTTTTCTCATTTTGGATTCCGTATCCACCATTGATCATGAAGCTTAATATGGTCAGACAATTTAACGTTTTGAGAAGACAACATAGTAACCCAAGTCATACATAAAAAAGTGCACACCAAATGAAGGAAATTCAACACCGAGTGTTACTCAACGGGGATGCTCTAGCGCCGTTGCTGCTGGTGAGGAGTTCGATTCCTGAAGGTTGCATGTGTTAGGCTTCGGCCTTCTCTTGTAACCAAAAAAAATGAAGGAAAAATCAAGAAAATAAGAGAAAACTTTGATCCCCATCCACCCTTTGAAGAGTTTTGAGTGCTTTCATTCTATCTCCTTCAACACTTCAAGTAAGAAACCCCGATAGATCTTATACATTACAATGACTGATAGAGTTAAGCTCTGAAAGCTTCAAAGCACTAACAGTTAAGAATTAAAATGGCCGTTGATGTTATCGAACTGTTTAAAAACAGTTGTTTGGAATTGAAAAATGATGATACTAGTATCTATACGGGGACTTGCTAGATTGGAATGGACAAATATGTCTAAGGATTTGCTTACTTCTTGTGATATATATATATATATAGAGAGAGAGAGAGTATGATGGTTCAAGTGGTTTGACACTTGTTCCCCTTGTGCAAGGTCTTAAGTTTGAATCTTGAGAATGGGGAAAAGCCAGTGCTGAGTGATCTTCACTGTCAAGGCCCTTTTGGGCTTTCGGATACTGGTGGTTTAGTCAATATATATTATTTGTAACATGTATAAAACCAACTTGCATTGTATAGAAAAATATCATTACTTATTATAAGTCACACCTACTTTTGTTTGTTCTTGCTCTTTATTCTCTCACTTATTGTTCATCGTTACCACCTCTGTGATGGTATCACCATTTGCCAGGTTTGCATTTAGCCTATTACCACCGTCACTACTAGTTTTCTCCTACCACCATCGCTGTTTGTGTCACCAAAACCATGGTCATCACTATCAGTACTACTTTTCATCATTTCCACAGGGACTGTTAATTTTTACCACCATCACTATCGTCACAAAGACCCACTAACCACCATCTCTTCGTATCATCATCTCCACTACCACGATTACCACTGCTTCACCAAAATCATAGATCATTGCCAATATTGGTGGCTGCCACCAGTCTAGTCTGCCTTCACTATTTGCAAACTTCATCACTGCCACCAATTGTTGCTATATCTATCATTTGCCTAATACCACCACCACCGTCTCTTCCTTCTGTCAATAGGGGATACAAGAACTCAAAAAACCCAGAACAACTTTTAAAATGGATGAAAGCTCATAAAATTATCTGGGCTACATGTTTTTGTTAATTTAATGTGTTTTTATTAATATTTCTCAAATTGTAGGTGGATTCTTCTTTGATAACTAGATGGAATCGATCAACTGTATCCTCAATTGGCCGCCTGGACTCCTGTCCTTCACTACAACTGTGATGGATCATTTCAACATGTCCAGTTTCAACGAAACTGGAATTGTGAATCACAACTGAACCAGATGCCATTTGTAATCATCGATTTCGGTTTGAAATAAAAACAAAGAAAAGGGGAAAAAATAATTTTTGAAAAAACTTATAACTCAAGCCGACAATTTGAACTGCCGGGTTCACGTTTAATTGGGAGGTTTCCGGTTTTAGCTCTTTTCAAACGTTCGAGCCGGCCAATTCTGAGATTAATAGAGATGGCAATGGGGTAGGTTTTCAACTCCACCTGTACTCGTGCTGCCTATAAAGAACTTTGTACACTCCATCCCGCAAGAACTTTGCACACCCGGCAAGACTTGGGGATCAAGCCCCGCACCTTTTTTTTTTTTAGTACAATCCTGTTTTTTCCGGTCCCATTTCAACTTATAAAAACATTTTTAAAATAGTTAATATTATATACTTAAAAATACAATACATTTTAAACTATTTTATACTATTAAATTAGAAGTTATTATATATTTTTACATAAAGAATATCTATGTAAAATACTTACAAATACATGATACATGTATATTTCATATACTACATAACGAGTTTACCTTAAACCCTACCGTTTCTCTTGCAGGTAGGGTTTTCATGCGCACCCTCTCTTTCTCACTAAACAGAGTTTTTAATGTACTGCTTACTGTGTGAAATCCAAACAGGCAAACACGGCCATAGTTTTGGTAAGGAACTTATCTGCATGGCCTCCAGTTCGCAAGTGAATCAAAACGCACACGCTAGGTGAAATCCGGTCACAGCTCCCCCAACATACCGATACAGACGAAAGTTGCGCGGTGTAGAATAACCAAGGGATCCACATAAGGCGCCTTGTCTGTTTCCTATAAAAGTTTCAGATTTGGCGTCGTTCATTTTGTGGGATCGGTTGAGGGAATCTTTGGCTTCGTATCAAACGTCTCTTCCCGGGAGAGCTGTGTGAACAAGAAGAAGACGGTGTTGTCCAATCTGCGATGAAGAGAAAGACGGTCGACGACGATGTTGCAGAGAAAAGAGAAGAGAAGCCTCTTTTCAGAGAGGGCTCCATCCATGGCTACGACTCTCTTCACGAGTTGCTTCAATCCAATCTCAAACCCGAAATCTTCCAGGTGCGCGCGCGGGCGAGAGAGCGTGTTTGTGTGTGTGACACATACACACAGCTTAAAGTAGCAAAAGAAAGTGGATCTGGGGAGTCGTAGTTCATGCAAATCTTCCATAAATTGCATGATTCTTCATGCATTTCTGCTTTCCACTAGGAGTATAATTCTTCATAACTCTAACTTATTAGTACCAAATTGATTTATTGTTCTGCTCGTAATCTTTCATCTTGATCGTTTTGGCATTTGACGTATTCCTTCAAAGCGAAATAACGAATTTGGTCCATGAGCAGTATTTTTGCTCTGTTGCTTAATAGGGTGCCGCTGATGTGTGATTGGTGTATACCCATTAGCCTCTATTGAAAAATGATTTGTGGAAATAGGTAAATTTTCTTTAACATTTATGTGTTGCTTCCTCACAGGAAGTTAGCCGTTTGCTTCTGGGATTGAATGGTGGAAAAGAGGTGCAACCACTCAGTTTGCCGGACTCTTCAACGGAGGCTTCCCTGAATTTTGATTTCGACATGAAGGTCTGACAGAAATCCATGTTGTTGATGTTATTGATCCTTCCTATTTGTGTAATTAATTGTGCCTAATTTAGTGCTTTAGAGGTCGATAGCGTGCTCAGAATTTAGATTGAGAAGTATATACTGTATTTTCTTTGCAGTGCTGAATATAATCCACTTGAAGATAGTTTTTTCCCCTTCCGTGCTCAGTTTGTCATACAAATTCAGGTTCTATTGGTTGATTTTGAGTGCTTGGAGATCCTACCAGAGTCTGATCTTTAGGTGGTTTTCTCAAATTTGATAAAAAATAAACTTGGTAATGAAACGTTTTGCATTATGTGTTAGCTACCATTTTGTAATTGATCTGTTTGTGCACACTTCTTAGTTACCAAATATCAGTAGAACAAGAAGAATGGCCAACTGGCGGTGGCATTGGCAATGAACTTATTTTCTTTGTGGGAATCGCCGTTTGAGTTATATACATAAACTTGTTGATTTATTCAATTGACGTCTCAGTATTTTCATTGCATTGCTTGGGTGTTCCTGTGGTTCCCTTTTCCATTGCCTTGCACTAAAAGGATACTTTTTGCCTTTTGCTCCTTTCAGGCATTTAGCTTCAGTGCGGAAAAAGAGATGCTGCGAGAACCAAGAATTATTCGTGCTGGCCTCGTGCAGAACTCTATTGCACTTCCAACAACAGCACCTATTTTGGAGCAAAAGTTGGCAATAATGCAGAAAATTAGTCACATCATCGATACTGCTGCTGAATCTGGAGTCAATATCTTATGCTTACAAGTGAGTTCTCCTCTTGGCTCTGATGTCAAACATGTTCACTGCTCTCTTTTGTGACATTTATTGATGGAATTTCAGGAGGCCTGGATGATGCCTTTTGCCTTTTGCACTAGAGAGAAGAAATGGTGTGAATTTGCAGAGCCTTTAGACGGGGAATCAACAGAATTTTGGTAAAGCTTGCGTAGCTGAAATATAACATGGTGATTAGTTAGTCCAATTCTTGAGAGGGATATTAACTATGGAGAGGTTATTTGGAACACTGCTGTTGTTATTGGAAATCATGGCAACATCATTGGGAAACATCGTAAGGTAAACATGCAAAAGTTATCCAGATTGACTTTGTAAACCTTTGTGTATTAGTGAGCCCTACATGACAAAAACTTATGGTTGAAATTACTACAGAATCATATTCCAAGAGTTGGCGATTTCAATGAGAGCACCTACTACATGGAGGGGAATACTGGGCATCCTGTGTTTGAAACTGTTTATGGAAAAATTGCCATAAATATATGTTATGGAAGGCATCACCCACTAAATTGGTTAGCTTTTGGATTGAATGGAGCTGAGATTGTATTTAATCCATCTGCTACAGTTGGGGAGCTCAGTGAACCGATGTGGCCTATTGAGGTTAGTGTGCTCTCTGAAATTGTAGTCAGTAGTTTCCTAAGCTCACATAATTTGACTTGTATACCTAAATTCCTGGTCAAAAGCAATCGAGCTGGTGCACTGTCTATGCTTCTCTTTGTTAGGATCAGTGATTTTGACGTTTTGGAAATCAAATGGTGATACAGATCCCCTAACAAGAACTGCCGAAAAGTAACTCCAAGAAATATCATCCCCTTTTCCCCATCCTTTTTGACAAAAGTAGCGTTTAGTAATTTGTCAGCACTTGTCCAAGTTTCGGAGCATACCTTGGGCCAAGTGATGCATGTCAGATTCTCAATGGCATCCGCTAAATTGCTTGAAGTACCATGAATAAGGTTAGCTTCCATGTCCACAATTTGAAAGACATTGTCAGTTTATGACAAATCGAAATTAGTTCCTATTTGTTTCTCGAAAAGTATATGCTTGTCCACATAGACATATATTCACTTGCTTTATCGTTCCTCCTCCTCATATTATATAGTGCATGAGGTCTTGGTTCCTACTTCTCTATAATATCGTTCCTACTCTATAGTATATGCTTTGGCCAAGTGAAACCTTGTTTCATAAGGAGCACTTCTGTGAACTTAAAGCTGTCATGAAAGATTCATCTTGTTCTACTACCATTAATTCTGTTAGTGTATTCAGTGTATGCGAATTGGTTAAAGACTCCTCATGGTCTTGCATTACTTGAAGACTGTTTGGTTGGATGAAATAAAATTATTCAATATCAGAGTTGTTGGATTTAATTTTTAGATACCCTGAGAGTATTACAGACTTTACACTTGATATTCTTTGCAGGCACGCAATGCAGCAATAGCAAATAGTTACTTTGTTGCAGCAATTAACAGGGTTGGCACAGAGATCTTCCCAAATCCTTTCACTTCGGGAGATAGCAAGCCTCAACACAGCGACTTTGGTCATTTTTATGGGTCCAGCTATTTTGCGGCTCCTGATGCTTCTTGCACACCATGCCTTTCCCGCTGTCGGGATGGACTAATCATTGCGGAAATGGATCTCAATCTGTGTAGGCAGCTCAAAGACAAGTGGGGATTTCGCATGACTGCTCGGTATGACATGTATAAGGCGTTACTTGCCAGATATGTAAAACCAGATTTCAAGCCTCAAGTTATCGCTGACCCATTACTAGAGAAAAGAGCTTGATTACATTCTGTCAGAAAACGTGTATTTTGAAATGAACCTCTGAATACTTGGATTTTCATGTTCTTGTGGAAATTGTGAGATCTGCTGCGTATCACAGCGATGCACAACATATAAGGTATGCCTTCTATTGGATCAGATTGAATTTTCAACAAGCATGGTGCTTGCACAATTAGCAAACGGCAGAGATTTATGTTGATTATGCTGACAATTTACCTCACATACTGGGAACCTCTACTGGTTAAGGGGAACCTTTTTGGAGAGAATAGCACAGTTGGATTGCTCAACTGTAATTCCTTAACTGGTAACCCGTTTTATCAGTTTGGGTGTTCCATCGTCTATCACTTCATTGCGTATTTCATTCTTCCCTTGCCTTTGGAAGCTGCTTCTTGCGGGTCCAAGAAAGCAACTCCACAAATGGCCAACTCTTCTACTGCTGCAGCCTCCAATAAATGGTCTTCAACCTTCATTTTATTTAGGTCTCATGAAATCCACTGCTCTTACCACTAAGTTGTCCGTCATTTAGGCTAACGACATTTCTATTTTATGCAAGGAGCAACATAAAGACTCAAAATTATGATGTTTTCTTATTATCCATGTTGTTGAAGAATCTGCTGTATTAGTGATATTTATGTATTTTTTGATATTTTGGTATTATTATAATTGCTATAGTATTAAGGATATTTTGGTATTTTTCATATTACTATACAAGGATTGATCCTGCTTGTATTAGGGTTAAGGGTTTCATGTTAAAAGAGAGAAAGAGGGGGGCTCTATTAGAGGGTGTGCGATCTCCATTCTCCACTTTTTTCTTTCATTATTTTTTAATTGTTTATCATGTTCGATCATCCGTATATTCAATCATCTGTTGCACTTTTTCATGGATTTTAATATGATATGAGAGCCTCCGATCGTTAGAAGTGATGGCTGCGGACGTGCGCCAAAGTGAGAAAAGTATTGAGGTTGAAGGAGATGATGCCCACGAGTTTAATGAGATGAAGAAGAGGAGGGCGCAGACTTCTGCAAGTGTGTAGACTGACATGTTCTTCTCCAATCTGTCTCAATTGAATGTCCTGGATTGCCTGCAGGTATCAAGAAGGATGGAAGTTGTGTTCATTTCTTTTATCGAACAACCAATGCGTATAATGTCGGCTACCGTAAGCGTTGAAAGATCCATGTGAATGGGAAGGATATAAGGTGGCACAAAACAGGGAAGACGAAACCCATAGTAGTGAATGGTGTATAGAAATGTGCAAAAACAAAATAAGGTTCTTTACACATCTCCCTCAAAATGCTGCAAGCCTGACAAAACGAACTGGGTGATGCATCAATACCATTGTCGCACGAAAGAGGATGAAAGGTGCGAGAAAAATGTTTTCGTTGCCACTGCCATGATCAATATGTATGCAAAATGAATGGTGTTTGGTGACTCGCACAAAGTGTTCGATGAAATGCCTTATAGAAACGTGGTCTCTTGGAACACTATGATATCTTCTTGTTGTGTTGAGGAAGATCTTCATAGAGAAGGGTTGGTATTTTTCAAGCAGATGGTTAGGACTAGTAATCCGTTTACAGTCACATCAATGTTAAATTGTGTGCTTGTGTGGAACATGGGTGACACAAAGATTTGAGTTTGTTTTGTGCATAGTTCTTTAGTGGAGATGAGAATGAAGTGAGTTGTGAACCAACTGTTTGATGAAATGCCTAAGAGGGATGTTGACTCTGCATATCAAGTATTTAATAAAATGTCTCACAGAAGTATTACATCAATCGAATAATACCTCATAAGCAAGGTTGTTTACTGCGTGCACATAACCTACATGTGTGGATTTCAATTATGCTATCTGTGTAAATACTCTTAGTCATACTAAAAACACAAATGCGGAATGAAGGAGGCTATGAAGTCATTGATGATGTATGTAGATTTTTTCATAGAAAATTGTTTAGTCATACTACAAACACAAATGCGGATCGAAGGAGGCTATGAAGTCATTGATGGTGTCTATAGATTTTTTCACAGAAAATTGTTAAATTTGTGCAACTTATAGAGTTGTTAAGAGATGTTGAAGATTCAATCACGAGGACCACTGAAATGATTTTGTAGCCAATAAGGTTGCTGGATGTTTGTAGCCATGAATGTTGATGAAGTGAACAACCATGTAGGTTGAGTGAAAGATTTGTTGCAACCATGAAATTGCTGAAGAAGAATAGCCATGAAAGTTGATAAAAGGTGTTGCAATCATGATGGTTGATGAAGATTGTTGTAACCATGAAGCTGTTGAAGAAGAACAATAATGAAGGTTGATAAAAATATTGCAGTCATGAAAATTGTTGAAAAATATTGTAGTGGATAACAAAGAGGGTTGAAAAATTCATAAACAAATGCAGAAAATATGATTTAGTGGTTGGTGAACGTTTTTATTAGGTCAAATAGCAAAAATGCACATTAAAAAAAAAGAGTAGAGAAAATCAATTTTTTCATCACATATGCTTGAAAATCAAATCATAGAAGAGGCAAATGCATTAATTATTATGGAATGTGGCAGTGTTACCAAGAAGCATGAAGTTTGAACTCTTAAGTTGCTGAAGTTAACAACTAGGAGGGCTAGAAAAATCGATTGTAGTCACCATGTGAAGGGACGCTGAACTGACTAGTATAAGCAACAAATGTTTGTGTTCTACTATTTGAGTGGTAGAAAGAGAACACCCAACTAACATACCAACAACAACCATCATGTGAAGAGATGCTGAAAAAGTCGATTGAAATGTATGGTGGGGATAATACCTCGTACCATAAAATAAGTTTTCTCAAGATAAGGAAAACATGACTTTTGAAATGTTGTTGCCCAATCATTTTATAGAGAAGAACGAAGAGAGTGAGCAACCGATACCCATAGAAGGGTTGTGTGGTATCAAAGTGTGTTATTAATTGTTTAAGTTGATTTAAAGAAACCTTAGAGAGATCATTGCGAGAAGTGTGATGAAAAATGACTAGTTTTTCGGAAAGTTTGGAGTTCGAAGTATCTCACTCCCAACTTGAGGGGGTGTTGAAGAATTTGTTCTATTAGTGTTATTTTTGTATTTTTTGATATTATTATAATTGCTCATAGTACTAAGAACATTTTAATCTTTTTAATATTAAACAGTCACTATATAAGAGTTAGTCTAACTTGTATTAGGGTTAAGGGTTTAATATTAAGAGAGGGAGAAATGGAGGGGGCGGCCTTCGTTGGAGGGCCTGCTCCCTTCAATATCCATATTTGAGGTCCTGCTCCTTCTAATATCCAGATTTTTTCTTCATTATTTTTTATTGTTTCTCGTGTTCTATCATCCGTCGTGCTCTCTCTTAACCGCATCTCTCAGTTGTGCCTGTTAAAGCTTGACATCAAATCATTGACAGAGAAAACTCAAAGAACTAGCTGGGGCTTTCATCAGTAAATGATAAGCCTAGCAACAATGTTTGATACTTAGGGAATCGGCCTGGAATCAGTGGTTTCAAATCATGCATTAATGTTTATATATATATTTTGAAATTGTATATCATATGCTCAATCTAATGTAGGTGTTTCTCTCATCTACTCTATTGATGAGAAGTTTGACTTTTGAGAGGTGTTATCACACTTGTTTTTAAAAGGAAAAACCTTATTAAGGCTTAAGTAAATATTTAGAGGTTTATTGTCACGAGTTAGGTCTCATCCCAACGGTAAAGTAGAGGCATCAATTTTTTTTTTAAATGTAATACGGACATGTCCAAAGTTACCATCGCACCCACATCCTACTGTACAAGCTTTGCTCGCCAATGTCTCTTTTAGAATGGCATAATTAAAGAATTTAATTAGTGCTTTGAGCTACCTTTATTCTTATGCTTTGAGCATCTTTCTTTAAGTGAAATTAGACCCATACCGGATCCAAATCTAAAGTTGAGATTCAATCACATGTCCCAGTTAGTCCAAGTTACCTAATGTCGATTTTCCGATGAGAAATATATAGCCAAATGCCATCACTCGGTTTAGATCAGATCAATTATTTATATTCAAGGCCATATGTTTGGAGGTGTGTATGAATTTAAAAAAAAAAGTTTTTGAATATATGAAAGGATATGAAGAGTTGTATCTTACCCTAGATTTTGACATTTTTATTGGCAAGTTGAGATTCCACAAACCCGCTACCGATAATAATTATTACCCATTCAATAGAGTTTTTTTTTGGTGTTACAATGGGGAGGTCGAAGCCAGATGCATTCCCCACATATCGAACTCATCACCTTAAACTTGTGAGTTGATATCATGTCAATTGAGCGTTTGCTCGCATGTACCAACACAAGCTTTTAGTATTAAACTAATATTGCTAAGTAACCAATTGGATATCTTTATGTATAAACAATCTCTCCACCCACCAATATTAAGGATAGACTTAGGATTCATATTCAACGAAATACAAGATTGCGTGCCAATATATGGATCAAACATGTCCAATCAACGTACATGAGACGAAATTCAAAAAAGGTTAAAATTCTATCTCTTCCTTATATCACTCATGGCTGTGGCCTCTCAAAAAAAAAGGAGACCTTCTTTTGCTTAAGCTAAAACGCCCAAAACTGTCGTATGAAAGAAGAAAGGTTCATAAGGGTGTGTTTGATTAATGGTGCTAGGTTTTTAGTATTAAAATTGTAAGTTGAAACCCTCATTTTTTGTAATCATGATTCCAAAGAATTACGATTTCATGTTTGATTCATAAGAAATGGTAATGATGTTTGGGATTTTATGAAAAATAAGATAATGACATGAAAGAAAAAATAGGCAATTAACTAAGTACTTGTGTAAGGCCGAGTTTCTTTGGCAAACCTTTTCTTGTTACCAAAGTTTTTGACTCGAATTTAATTGATGTAACCATATTCCATGTTAGTGATAGGTTTTGTGTTTGATGCACGACGAAACTTGAAACCGTAAGCACCAATAATCATTGTCTAATTCTCCTTAAACCTTAAACCTTAACCCTAATGTCCTTCTACCTTGGTATTGGTGGTTTTATCTTCATAGACATGTCTATATTTCACTGGTTTGTATAGTTTCGTCTCAGTCACACAATAGATGGTGGATATAAGTCACGACGAGTGACCATCCTAACTTTACGGTGTGACCAATTTACATCGCAATGATCGTATCAAAAGTTGGATCTACGAAACTCATTCAAAACCCAATCCAGGTGAATCTTGCTTAGGTCCAAATTTTGGGCTGATCGAAGTCCGTTCTAATTAAAACCGGCCAAACCCAAAATCTATTCAAGGTGGCAAATCGGGTCAATGTGTTGGCTTCATGTTGGGTAGTTACTCACATCCGATTTAAAATAGGCCGACCCGGACCTATTCCGTTTTCCCTTTCTGCGTCATCTGTCAAAACCCAGACCAGATCTGCTAGGGTTCAGGTCAGACTGAGACCCATTCTATGTATGTGCATGTACAATATATTTCTATTTATACATTATATGTATACTTATGAAATACATATATCATATACTATTTATAGTACAATTGGACAAGTCCACCCATCAATACACACACATACATATATAGAAAAACATGATTCTATCTACCTTTGATGTTGTGCATTCATGCTCAATCATTTTGTTCAGTAATATTATTATAATTTCGAAGGTTATAAGGTATTTAAAAAATAATAAAAACATCCTTATTACATTCATGCCACCAAAAAGAAGGAGTCAAATATAAATGAGCAACAATAGTAATCTCATGACCCAATCATATACACACTCTTATATATATATTATCTATAAAAAATATAGTATATGATAGGGCACTTAAGTACTAACACATTCAAATAAATCTCAATCATTCATTTTGACAAAATCCAAATAATTGAGATTTACTTTAATATGCTAGCACTTAAATGTGCTAGCATATACTAGGTTGTATATATATATATATATGTATATATGAACATATTGTAATATATACTATATATACACTTATAGTCTATGTGTATTTATGTGATAAATATACACATGTAAACCAGAAACCGACTCGCGCTATTGGAAACGGACACGAATAAGAAATCGGGTAGGTCCGGGTCAACCTGATCTTTCCTGAAGCATAAATGATCCGAGTCGCACTCAACCGTTAACCGATTCGAACCCCCATTCCTGACTAAGTTAAAGCACACCCAAAAATGCAAGCTGCAGCGTTATCCCAACTCTTGCTACGGGTGCAAAACCCGTGCGACCCGTCTCGCAAGTGCGAAGAGAAATCTCACACGCTCGTCTCTCTTACGCCTCTCGCCGCAACGGATATAAAAGGCGACGTGCTATTTGCTCTCCGGCTCTCCGCCAGAATTCCTTATCAGATGACGATGGCGTCCATCTCTGGACCTCGTCTTCCTTCAATCGATCTCCCCCGTGCTAACCCTAACCCCAACCCTAACCAGATCCTCTTTAGGACACTCGTCTCCTCCCAAAACCCTAGAATTTCCCCCAATCCACCTTCCAGACGCCTCTCTCTTTCTTCTAGGGCATCTGAATTGCCGCTTTGTAGGTGTGGTGGTCGGACGAATGATCTACCTCCCGATTCCTCGTCTTCGTCTTCCTCGTCATCCGAAGAGGAGTTCGGATGGCGGCTTTCGCCGGAGCAGCTTCGACAGATGGCCGGGAAGGTGGGGGATCCTTTGGTGCAAGCCGCTAAGAGTGCCGGGAAGCGGTTCCAGGACTACTTGAACTCTTATAAAGGCGGGCCGGAGAAGCCTCAGGCGAAGCCGGTGGAGGAGAAGGAGGAAGATGTTCAGTGGGACTGGGAAAGGTGGCAGAGGCATTTCGCGGAAGTGGAACAGCAGGAGAGGATGGTTTCCGTTCTGAAGGTAATTGGAAAATTTGAGTTCCTGAATTTTGAAGACTCCGAGGAGGCCCCCAAAAAGGCTTCTTTTGCGCAAAACAGTTAGAGAAGAATATCTCTTGACTAATGTGGGAAGTTGTACTTTTCCTAGTTTGGTAAGCATTGTCATTGATAGTGAACAAACTAAGTTGATGGTTTAGTAGCCGGTGATCTTTCTCTCAGTTCGGCAATCTGCATTTCTTGGAACCCGTTACTTGCGTAATTACGTTGAGAGGACCTGCATGTGTGCGCGTCACGTGATTGTGTGTGCATAAGTTCTCAAGATTTAACTTGGGAATGGAGACTCTTGATGTTAGAATTCTTAAATGTTTACTTACACGTTCATTACTTTATGTCTTCAATTCTAGGAAGATACGACATCGTTTCCTAGCTGACATGTCTTCTCTATTCGTGGGGAAATCGGAAATCCCACCCGACGAGGTGTAATAGAAGTATAGAACAACTAGAAGGTTGAGGGTTCAGTCTATTATCGTTAAAGTGAACTCAAGCATGAGAATCTGAGTCAGAAGGTAATTGTCATCCTCTATCCTCAATTCAACTCCAATCAAATACGCCATTAACGATTTCTAGGCATTAGTGATAAAATGCAATTCGGTTTAGGTGGTAGATATCATGGGTTCAACGCTGAATGGGAGGGAGTTGCTATTGCTTTTATCTGTGGAACTTAATGGTGGATAGATTTAGCTATCGTTGATTATTTTGTTGAAGTCCGTGGATACATCTCATGTATACATGTACTGGAGAGTAATATTTATAACAAGTTAAGCTTGAAATGGGATGCTTTCCTGTTCAGAAATCTGTTTGTTTAACTTTGGAGAGGAATATTTATTTCCAAGTCTGCCATAAGCTTCTAACAGTTGCATCTAGAACTACCCCTAGTTAACTTCTAGTTAGCAAACTCTTCCTAGACCAACTTGCTAGAATCCTGCTGTGCCATACGACACTTTTATGGTCTTAGTCTCCACAAAGTTGAAGAAGCTCAGATTAGTTGAGAACGATGACAGGTGAATACTGTGTCTACTCTATCCACATACAGGATTTGCACCTTTTGGGCAATGGGTCAAGTAATAACATGGTCCTCGACTTAGAAGTTCTCTTGGTTAGATTCTATCATAATTTCATTTGTCACTGTCAACCTTCATGAAGATTTAGGTCTTCAAATGGTGAATGGTTTAACCTAGTTGGTCTAGAGGCATAAAATGGTGAACGTTACTGTGAGGAACAGGATATGCAACTGACTCACACATGATTTGTAATGTCTGTTGCATTGAGGTAGGATTGCCCTAGATATTGGAGGATTTGATGAGGTTGAAGTGCAAGTGAATTTTGTGGTATGAATGGAATTATTTAAAGTTTCAATCTCTGCAGTTATTTTTGAGTCTTCGTTTCATAAAAAAGAAACTTTTCTGGCCATTGATCCAACCATGTCTTTGTTGCTAGGCTTATCATTTACTGATGAAAGCCCCCAGCTAGTTCTTTGAGTTTTCTCTGTCAATGATTTGATGTCAAGCTTTAACAGGCACAACTGAGAGATGCGGTTCAGAGAGAGGATTATGATGAGGCTGCAAAGCTTAAGGTGGCAATAGCTGCAGCAGCAACTAATGATACTGTCAGCAGAGTGATTTCTCGCCTCAATGTAAGGAGAGCATATCAGCTATTGCATGTCATGAACAAAAAAAGAGTTGCTCACATGTTTCATGATATTGTGATTACAGAAAGCAGTATCAGAAGAGCTCTACGAGGAAGCAGCTCTACTTCGAGATGAAGCTGGTGCTGGTTTGGTAAGTTCATCAAAGCAGGCTTTACAAGAGACTTTGGGTTGCATAGAATTTTGGCTAGCACAAACTGTCGGTGTATCTGCTATCCTAAATGTGTCCATGCTACTACGGTTCTTTTCATCACACAAAATTATTTAGTGTCATGCTTTTTCTCAATTGTTTAAACCTCTCCACAGGTTCTGCTATTTATATTTGAGCTTGTATTCAAGTTCTTTATCATGGTTTCCTGTCATTCTATGTTTAAATCCTTGGAAATTTTCTAAAGATTTGCAACTCTGTTTGTTCATTTAATATGTTTCTCTTGTCTCTAAAAATACTTCCACATATAGACTTGGTTTTTAATTCCTTAGTTTGAGTTGTATGCGGAGCATCCAGTCAATGAGAAAGATTTTCAATTGTTCTAGTTTCCTCTGCAAATGTTTTTGTAGCTGTGGCAAAATCATTATCTATAAAACGTGAAAAACTGAACTTCATACTGCATGCTAGCATTTATACCGAAGCATTCTGCATTAAACCTTAAATACTTGATTTATAACATTTTTTGGGAGTTAACTGCCTTCCTTTTTGTTTTCTGTCTTGAAGAATGTCGTCGGTCCTAATTGACTTACCCTTTATGATTTCATGCAGTTGGGTTGGTGGTTTGGCATATCAGAAGATTCAAATGATCCGTATGGTCGAATCATTCATATCAGTGCTGCTCATGGCCGATTCACTGCAAATAGCTACAGTTCACGGTAATATGATAACTGAAATATGTCAGAATGTTAGAAATCTGTCAGTAAGTATTTATATGATTTGTTTAGTCATGACATATCACAAAGATACGTCTGAACCTGTTGTTGATCTGTGTACATATCTAATTTCTAATGATACTGAAAAATGATGGAAAAAAAGAATAGTTCATATCTTACTTCAAGTTTAGAAAATATTAGTGCAACGATATGTACAAACACAATTCCCTCTGATAAATCTATTTCCTTGTGAACAGAACCACCGAAAGCATTCATGTATTTGATCTATCTATTGAATACCAAAATACCTTCAGAAATGATCATATTTGAGATGTAAAAGTAATCATATATATATATATATATATATATCTTTTATACGACGAGATTATTGTAGATGCTCATCTTTGATTTCCTTGTAAGGAATTTAACATGCAGAGATTGGTGTCACGGTTTTTTGCTGTTGAAACTGTGAATATTGGGTCAGTGTTATAAGTATCAATAGGAAGTCTGTATTATTCGCCTCCATCAATATGATGTCTGATACTGTTGATAGTAGTATATGGCCTAAAAGGTAAAAAATCCAAAATTTTGCTAAAATTTCTAAAAGAATCCAATAACGTCAACAAACCAAGAGTACAGTACACATTAACCATAAAAGCATCCATAATATACATAGGATGAACCATCAAAAGATTCAAATTTCAAATTCAAGCCACTCTCTAATCAAACTCCCAAACCATTTCCAGGGTCTTACATAAACCATTATAACTAAAGTCTGGAGTGCTAAACTTCTAAATTTTTGAACTGAACTGTACTACATAACATATGTCCCATTGCGCATAATGAAGGTGCCATGTTTCTCAAAACATGGGTACTGGTGTCCTTTGCTTTGACTGTCTCCAGTCATATTTTGACCAAAAATGGGATCTATACATGTCCTAAATTCATTCATCTGCTTCTTTAAAAAAAATGCAGGAAAATATACTGCTCGTAAGTATGAAGATTGTCAAATACCACCTCCTCCACCTGCTGGACCATCTCACAACCCAAAAACGATTTGTGTGTGAGGAAGGAAGGGAGGGAGGGGATACCTGTAGCATAGCAGCTATAGCTTGCCTGCTGCAATAAGTGGGACCTTATGGATCTGCATATGAAGTGAGCACATAAGCTCTTGTGGTTTATGTGATTCACACGCATGAACAACCAAGGCATCTAAGTCGCTTGTGCACACTTGATAATTTTAGTAATAAGCATTTTTTATTGATTTGTCTTTGATGTTGATAGCTTCCCTTTCACTCTAGTCAAGTATCATACGTTTAAATGGCCAAATTTATGCATTCCATGTGTTAGACATTGAAAATTTGGCAAATAATGGTATATGATCCTCCTATTATATGAGTGGTGATTCAGAGAAATGGTTGGTCTTGTCATTCTTAGAATGTATTTCTTCTTACATGATCTGGCCTATGTATTTTCAATAATTTATCATGTTTCTTTTTGACAGGCAACTGGCTACTGCTTCACCTGGCATTCCTTTGTTTGAAATGTATGTCACCAAAAATAGCAAAGGAGAATATTCACAACAGGTGGGATTTTGCTCAATTGCTAGTGATGATCCGTGTGAATTCAATAAAATCCCTTATCTTCTTGCATAATTCTTATCAAACAAATTCAAACAAGAATATATATATATATATATATATATATATATATATATATATCTGTATATATTTGGATGAGGGTTAGTTAATCATCTG
Source organism: Brasenia schreberi (assembly GCA_036023115.1). Lineage (NCBI taxonomy): Eukaryota > Viridiplantae > Streptophyta > Magnoliopsida > Nymphaeales > Cabombaceae > Brasenia > Brasenia schreberi. The sequence continues at coordinate 1,133,549 of JAYKKT010000031.1, read as the reverse complement.
CTCTGGACATGGATATTGATTTACCTATCTTTTCTAACAGTAGGTTGGTTCAGACATTTGGAAAGAAGGCAACCTGAAGCTCCAATAAGGCTGTGTGAGAATTTGGAAAATGAGTACCTTAAAAGAGGGAGAGGCAGGGCTCTAAATGGGTTGGAAGAAAAGAGTAGAACATGATCTTTTCTTTTTGTAGTTAAATGCTAATACGACACAAGATCAAGCTCAGTGGTGATAAGAATCAATGTAGATGACCTCATAGTGTAGGAGAATGCTTGTTTTTGGTTTCGATTTTGGTAAATTCTTTCAATCAGTTTTCTGGAACTAGACATTTGGATCTGATCTATTTGTTACTTGTTTATTTAGCAGGAACCATGCTTTTTAGTCAATGATTCTTAACAAACAGACCATGCTGAATCATACATTGATGTGGTTTTCTAAAGACATATGGAATCATTGACAAGTAGAACTGTCCGTCCCATAAAATTATGCTGTCCTGACTTGTAGATGGCTATTCTTTCCAGTACGTACAAATTGCTAGAATTTTTTTACCTTTTCTTCTTCTCACTCAAGTTCATGCTTGGTCTGTATGTAACGACAACAACAAACAAGCCTTTTCCCACACTAGGTTGGGTTGGCTTCATGTGTCTTTAACACCATGGAGCTCGAAAATGTCGCATATCAACAGGTAACTCCAAAAAAGACATCATATTTAATAGTTTCTTCCAACTTCCAGCACTTCTGAAATCATCCTCTCTTTTTTAAAGTGTTCATCGGCTAGTTTCCCCACACCTTCTAATTGAAGCTTCATTAGTTCATCTTTCTACTTGACAATACCATTTTAGGTGTCTCTCTCATCTTAGCATTCATCAGTACTACCCCAACTTTTTCTATAATAACTGCATCTATGGGGTTCTTATTCAGTTTGTGTGTGAAGCATTTTGTAGCCGTTTATACTTCTTCAAGTTCCTGGAAATTAATGTTGAAGTTACCAAACCCTTAAAATTATAATTAGCTGCTTGTTTTGTTGATTGAATGGCCTCAATGGTTGTTTTAATCTTTGAGAATAGGACAGTTTGAATTGGAAAGTAAAAGCTGAGGCCCCGAGGGGGTTCAGCCTAGTGGAAAGGCCCTTTGGCTGCTAGACAAGCAGAAGGGGTTCTGATCATATACAACAACAACAACTAAGCCTTTTCCCATACTAGACGGGGTCGGCTACATGGATTCTTTGTTTCCACAGATCCCTATCGTGTGCCATGTTAGCAGTTAACTCCCAATAAGCTAGATCATTCTTTATTGTTTCTTTCCAACACTTTTGTGGTCGTCCTCTACCTCTTTTAATACTTTCCAAATTTAGTTTTTCTAACCTTCTTAGAGGTTCTTCTTTTGATCTTCTTTCTATATGTCCAAACCATCTTAAACGATGTTCTCTCATTTTATCCTCTATTTGTGCCACTCCTAATTTGTTTCTAATAACCTCATTATGTATACGGTCTTTTCTTGTATGACCACTCATCCATCTCAACATCTTCATTTCTGTCACAGACATCTTTTGTACATGTTGATGATTAACTGCCCAACACTCAGAACCATAAAACATGGCAGGTCTAATTGCTGCTCTATAATATTTACCTTTTAATTTTAATGGTATCTTCTTATCACAAAGAATACCTGATGTTCCTCTCCATTTTAATCAACCAGCATTAATTCTATGTGTAACATCTCCATCAATTCTTCCATCACTTTGAAAAATTGACCCTAGGTATTTAAAACTTTCCTTTTGGGGAATGTAATGTGTGCCAATTTTAATTTCTATGTCCTCTGAAGTAGCCAAATGATCAAACTTACATTCCATATATTCTGTCTTTGTTCTACTAAGTCGGAGGCCTTTGTTTTCTAATGTTTCTCTCCATAGTTCCAATTTTCTATTAACTTTTTCCTTAGACTCCTCCACTAATACAATGTCATCTGCAAATAACATACACCAAGGTACTTCATCTTGAATATGTTTTGTTAACTCATCCATCACCATTATAAATAAGTATGGACTTAAAGTTGATCCTTGATGTAACCCAATATTAACTTCAAAGAAGTCTGTCGTTCCTTCATGAGTCCTCACACATGTTTTTGCACCATCATACATGTCTCTTATAAGGTTAATATATGTCAATGGGATACCTCTTTTTTCCAAAGTTCTCCAAAGAACCTCCCTCGGTACCCTATCATAAGCTTTTTCTAGATCAATAAAGATCATGTGAAGGTCTTTCTTTTTTGCTCTAAAATGTTCCATAAGACGTCTCAAAAGGTGAATCGCTTCAATAGTAGATCTACCTGGCATAAATCCAAATTGGTTCTCTGTTGTACTTGATACTTGTCTTAACCTATGTTCGATAATTCTTTCCCATAATTTCATAGTATGACTCATTAACTTGATACCTCGATAATTCGCACAATTTTGAATGTCTCCCTTGTTCTTATATACGGGTATAAGTGTACTTGCTCTCCATTCCTCGGGCATCTTTTGGTTTTTCCATATTTCATTAAATAGTCTTGTGAGCCAAGTGATTCCTATTTCTCTTAGTATTTTCCAAACTTCTATAGAAATATTATCTGGTCGTACCGATTTACCACTCTTCATATGTTTAAGAGCTTCTTTGACTTCATTCTTTTGAATACGTCGGTAGAAATTGTGGTTTATATACTTTTCTGGCTTGGCTAAATCTCCTAAACTAATACTAACATCTTTATTTTCATTAAAAAGATTATAAAAATAGTTTTTCCATCTATTTCTTATATCATCATTTGCCACTAGAATTTTTTCATCCTCGTCTTTTATGCATCTAACATAATTAAGATCTTTAGTTTTCTTATCTCTAGCCCTAGCTATTCTAAAAATATCTCTTTCACCCTCTTTTGAGTTGAGTTTTTTATATAAGTACTCCCAAATCTTAGCTTTTGCTTCACTAACGGCCTTTTTTGCTTCCTTCTTTGCTTTCTTATAAGCTTCTAAAGTTTCACTAGTTTTCTTAGCATAATGTAATTTGTAACATGCCCTCTTTGCCTTGATTTTATTTTGTACTACTTCACTCCACCACCAAGCTTCTTTTTGTGCCGGTACACCTCCCTTAGATACACCTAACACATCTTTCGCCACTTTCCTAATATGTATAGCCATATTGTTCCACATATCAGAGGGTGTGCCAACATAATTCCAAACATCTCCTTGAAGGACTTTCTGTTTAAATATATCTTCTTTCTCGCTTTTGAGGTTCCACCATTTAGTACGAATAGCTCGATGCACTCTTTTCTTCTTTGTCCATTTTTTTTATTTGTAAATCCATAACTAAAAGTCGATGTTGGGTGGTTAAGCTTTCTCCTGGAATTACCTTACAATCTTTACAACACGCTCTATCTTTTTTTTCTACAAATAAAGTAATCAATTTGTGTTTGTGATAAGCCACTCTTATAAGTAATTAAATATTCATCTCGTTTTTTGAAGATTGTATTGATTATAAAGAGATCAAATGACATAGCAAAATTTAAAATCTCCCTACCTTCCTCGTTTATATCCCCATAACCAAAGTTTCCATGAATCCCTTGATATCCTAATGCCTCTTTACCGACATGTCCATTTAAATCTCCTCCTAAACAAATCATCTCCCTTTGTAGAATCTTTTGAAACACCTTATCTAACTCTTTCCAAAAAACTGTCTTTATACTATCTTCTAGTCCTACTTGGGGTGCGTAAGCACAAACTATATTCAAAACCTCTTCTCCTAACACTAATTTCAATGTCATGATTCGGTCACCATATCATTGTATGTCTACTACACTCTCCTTTAAATCTTTATTTATGATAATACCAACTCCGTTTCGGGCCTTTTCTTTACCTGAGTACCATAATTTAAAACCTGTATCCTCTATCTCCTTTGCTTTTTCTCCAACCCATTTTGTCTCTTGCAAACATAGAATATGAATCTTTCTCCGAATCATAGTATCTACCACCTCCATTAGCTTACCCGATAATGTTCCGATATTCCAAGAACCAATACGAATCTTATTATCTAGGACTAGCTTCCTTACCCCCCACATCCGTACATAATCAAAATGCGGAGACTCTCTCTGAAATTTTTTCACTACATTCGGGCGACAATGTAGCGGGACTAACTTCTTTACCCACACCCGTCCATGATGTGGGAACCCTCTCTGCAATTGATTCACTACATTCAGGCGAAAATGTAGTGGCCCTTGCTTACTTCTTACTGCATTCGGGCTCTGCAGCACGTCGCTAGGTGGGGACTCCCCAAAACAAGGCTCATAATTTTTGTAATCCATGTTGTAGAAATCCGACGAAGTTTTCCGTTGGCTGTCAGAAGCCTAACACAACCATCCTCCTTTATCCGGTCCTTACATGGGCGGAGTTGGGTTCTGATCATATACATTCTACCTTTTCGTGTGAACATAGGCTGTGGGCAAAGGGTCCTCGTCTCCAAGTTTTATGCTGGACTATTCCAACCCCTTGGAAGGCAGTTCTGAGCTTTTCTTGGCTTATAAATAAGAAATTGAACTAGCTCAGGTAGGTCATGTTCATAAATTTTATTATAGTTGGTGATGATGAACATGAATGGCCTCAATAGTTCTTTTACCTTTTAACACAACAGGATAAGATGTTGTTTGAAACTGGACTAACTCAGGTAGATTGCCATTCCATAGATCTGGAGGATTTACGCTGGGGTGGAAGATTGTGTTGACGGCTTCTACTTATTTGTTTTATTTCTTGTTTTTTGGTTTAATCGGTTTGAGCATCCAAGCTTTAGCTTTTTATGCAAGTCAGCAACTTGAGTTGCCTACTGGCTTGGTTACGTCCTCTGGTTTTGTGGGCAAGATGTGCCTAATCAAATCTCATGACTTAGGCTCTTGGTTACACACGGACAAGGATTGCACACAGTTTTGGTCTGAACTATTCATGATGATTTGGCATATTTCTTGTATATTGGATGATATTTCTACATTGTCAATCTTGCTATCGTGTAGCTTTCTGTATCATATTTTAGTTTAATTAGTATCTTTTCACAAACTCCCTTTGCTTTTCCAGGCAGTCTATTTGAGGAAAAATAGAGAGAACAACATGGACTTCCAAGGCCTGTCTCCTAAGATACTAGATGCTAGCGAAACAGAATTAATTCTCAATTCAGCTGAAGAAAAAGATGATGAAAAAGATGATCTGCAGAGCACAGAAGGGGTAGAGGCAAGTGAAGATGTTGAAGAGAAGGATGAAGATGTTGATATCGCTGAGGGTTTGACAGGTGTGCTTAACATCCTACGTGATATGATACCTGGTGCAAAGGTTAAGGTCTTGAAAGTTGTTGCCCCTGGAAAGGTTGATAAGGACTTGATCACGAAAGCTTTCGAACGGATAATGGACGAGGAAGATGAAGAAGACGATATGGAATCAACAGCTGGATCATCAAATGACATTAATACTGAGAGCACACATGATGAGGTTACACTTATAGGAGATGATGATGATGATGCCAATGAGGAAAACCAGATTGCAGTGAAACTTGTAATTGGTGGACTTGTTCAGAAGTTGTCAAGTAGCAAGCCGAATGTGCCAATCCGTGTGGCAGCTAAGCTTGAAAAAAGGGATCGATTCTCCTTCTTATTTCAAATAGAGAAAGATGGCAGCCAAGAAGAAGTTGGCCGAAAGTCCCGTCTGGCTGCAGGAAGAAATGATAAACATCCTGTGCATCGACAAATTGGCCTTGTTACATCAGATCTTGCAAAAGTCCTTGTGAGAGGGGAGAAGGTCCCTGGAAAGGTTGGTTATTTGCTTTTCTTGTTTATCAGTGTTTGGTATTGATCTTGTTATAAGAGCTGCTCTTCTGTATTGATTTCTCCTTTTTGTTTCTTTATTCTCTAAAGTGGTCTAAAAATGTTCCTTGATGATGGATTGTATGAATCCTGGAATCGGCCACAATTCAGAAAAAAGGGGATGCTCAGATAAGTTGGAATTTTTAGGATATAAAGGTTCCTTGATACCTTTTAAGGTATGATAAGAACTGAGAAACTAGCTAAAGGAATCTGTCCTGGTTGGGTTCAAGCCTCGGGCTTCAAGTTCTGATCCTTCAAGGCAAGGCAAGGGGGTGGTTTGGGGAGGGAGTAAACGTGTTACATCTATTGTTATTTCCAACCCTTGCTTGGTGTACCTAGTTTTAATTCCTGATTTATTCATTACTTTTTTGCATCCATGTACCTCTATGTCTCGATCGCTGAATTGGGTTTTGAGGTGTTGTCTAGGAGCTTATCCAGATGTATTAGATAAGCAGGACATGTTCTATCGATAATGGCTTTCCAATGGCCAAAATCACGTATTAACATTGGCGGCATACTGATTCAGGTTCTTAAAGATGTTGGGGATTTTATAAACTTCGCCTTGAGTCAATTTCAGAATCGACAAGCTCTATCTGGTACAACAGTTTTCCATCGCATAGAATTGCCAACAACATCAGATCCGCTGAATGGTGACTTTTGTTCTCGATTCTTTTACGCTGAACTGTATTTTTTTGACTTGTTAATTTTCCTAACATTCTGTGGAACACCACGTTTGTTTTTGTCTAATGGATTTCCACGGGCAGGTCTATATGTTGGTGCTCATGGTCCATACAGTTCCGAAGTTATTCACCTAAAACGTAGATACGGTCAATGGAAAGAAGACGGTGAAGATTCAAAGTCTCAGCGTCTTGAATTCTATGAGTATGTTGAGGCTGTAAAAATAACTGGGGATCCTTATGTCCCAGCTGGGCAGGTAATTCAATCTGTATGAACTAGTTGTTTGATTGTCATCTGTGATTATAGAGAGAGATATTTAAAATAGTGAGGTACTGAAATGTTAAAGTTCTTTTGTTTATTTCTTGTTTGATTTAGAATGGCTTTCATGGATAGATTTGGATAAGTTGGGGTCTCGTAATTGTCAATTCAGTTGCAAATATTGACCCCCTATGGTGTGCCAACCTCGTCTGGCTGTTTGTTCACTGAACTTTTTGTTAATACTTAGTTGTAAGTGAAAAATATCATTCACACTCTAGGGAACAATATATCACTCATAGACTATGTTACATGGACTGCTTAATAGGGTGCCATCCGTTCTTGACTCTCTGACATGTTGACCTTGGTACTTCTCGTGTCAAAGTTGGCATTGGTATTTTCTAAATAAAAAATAACAGTTGTGACCTAGAATTATTTTGCTAAAGATACTATAATGCTATAGTTCATAACTATTTGTTTTTAAAATTCTATTCTTGTATGGAACTCAGAGCATTACTTTACCTGGCATAGCTGTTGAATTACAAGACTCAGGTAGTGAGTTCGATTTCTGCACCATGCGTACCTGCCTTAGGCCTCCCCATAGGTAACCAAACAAAAGGGAAAAACACTATTCTTGTATTTAATTAAAAGTCACCATGTTTCTGTGTTATTCACATAAAGTCAAGTCTTACATGATTTGCTGAAGTTGTTGCATCCTACGATCCGTGCCTGTATCCACACACATGTGACATAGCTCATAGCCATTTTATTTGACTAAATCTGACCTCACTGATGTCTTAGAATGGTCTATAGTAGGTAACAATAACATACTTAGGATACACATTTCTCGACATGAAAAGGTGAGTTTATCAATTATCCTAGTTGCAATCAGAAGTCATATGAAGGATACTTCATGAAGATGAAGTACCCTATGAGACTTCGGTAGAACACCGACATGGTCATGGGTGCGGCACCCACATAGTCAGGGGCATGACATTGGTCATGCTTGATACAAATTTCTTGACATAAAAAGGTGAGTATCAATTATCCTAGTTGCAATCAGGAAGGATACTTCATGAAGATGAAGTACCCTATGAGACTTGGGTGGAACGCCAACATAGTCATGGGTGCGGCACCCACATAGTCAGGGGCATGACATTGGTCATGCTTAATACTTGTTGGCTTCTATAAATTATTTTGGTCATATACCGTCAATATTGGCCAGTTATTACTTTTCCAGTGGATAATAACTTATGAAAACTGATATTCTTCTAGTTTTTTGAAATATTATGAACAACATAGAATAATCCATATTTACAGCTGCCCTCGATTTCTGAAATTGTCATGTTCAACACTCTCACAGGTATCATTGTTACCCTTGTGAAAGAACACACCCAGACACAAATGGGTAGGAAATACTATCCTTTTGTTATGAACTCGTTGGTGTGAAACCCTCCCTATCTTTGTAGTTGTTCTTCAACAAACGTTAGTTGTTGGAAGGAAGCGAGATGATGGTCCATCATGGAATTCCGGCTCTTTGCCTGGCATGAGAAAACTGAGTCTCCTAGAAGATCAATTACTGGATTGTCCTAAATATCTCTCTCTTTCTCTCTCAACATACACACAACAACAACAACAAGAAGTATGCCTTTTCCCATATTAGATGGGGTTGACTACATGAATTCTTTCTTTTCATAGAGCTTGATCATGTGCCATACTACTAGTTAACTTGGCATAAGCTAGATCATTCTTTATTATTTTCTTCCAACACTTTTGTGTCTTCCTTTTTTAACATTTTTACAATCTAGTTTTTCATACCTTATTATCAGAACATTTTCACAAACACAAATTGATTACTTTATTTGTAGAAAAAAAGATAGAGCATGTTGTAAAGATTGTAAGGTAATTCCAGGAGAAAGCTTAGCCACCCAACATCGACTTTTAGTTATGTATTTACAAATAAAAAAATGGACAAAGAAGAAAAGAGTGCATCGAGCTATTCAGACTAAATGGTGGAACCTCAAAAGCGAGAAAGAAGATATATTTAAACAGAAAGTCCTTCAAGGAGATGTTTGGAATTATGTTGGCACACACTCTGATGTGTGGAACAATATGGCTACACATATTAGGAAAGTGGCGAAAGATGTGTTAGGGGTATCTAAGGGAGGTGTACCGGCACAAAAAGAAGCTTGGTGGTGGAGTGAAGTAGTACAAAATAAAATCAAGGCAAAAAGGGCATGTTACAAATTACATTATGCTAAGAAAACTAGTGAAACTTTAGAAGCTTATAAGAAAGCAAAGAAGGAAGCGAAAAAGGTTGTTAGTGAAGCAAAAGCTAAGATTTGGGAGGACTTATATAAAAAACTCAACTCAAAAGAGGGTGAAAGAGATATTTTTAGGATAACTAGGACTAGAGATAAGAAAACTAAAGATCTTAATTATGTTAGATGCATAAAAGACGATGATGAAAAAATTCTAGTGGCAAATGATGATATAAGAAATAGATGGAAAAACTATTTTTATAATCTTTTTAATGAAAATAAAGATGTTAGTATTAGTTTAAGAGATTTAGCTAAGTCAGAAAAGTATATAAACCACAATTTCTACAGACGTATTCAAAATAATGAAGTCAAAGAGGCTCTTAAATATATGAAGGGTGGTAAATCGGTAGGACCAGATAATATTCCTATAGAAGTTTGGAAAATACTAGGAGAAATAGGAACCACTTGGCTCACAAGGCTATTTAATGAAATATGGAAAAACCAAAAGATGCCCGAGGAATGGAGAGCAAGTACACTTATACCCATATATAAGAACAAGGGAGACATTCAAAATTGTGCGAATTATCGAGGTATCAAGTTAATGAGTCATACTATGAAATTATGGGAAAGAATTATCGAACGTAGGTTAAGACAAGTATCAAGTACAACAGAGAACCAATTTGGATTCATGCTAGGAAAATCTACTATTAAAGCGATTCACCTTTTAAGACGTCTTATGGAACATTTTAGAGGAAAAAAGAAAGACCTTCATATGATATTTATTGATCTAGAAAAAGCTTGTGATAAGGTACCGAGGGAGGTTCTTTGGAGAACTTTAGAAAAAAGAGGTATCCCATTGACATATATTAACCTTATAAGAGACATGTATGATGGCGCAAAAACATGTGTGAGGACTCATGAAGGAACGACAAACTTCTTTGAAGTTAATATTGGGTTACATCAAGGATCAACTTTAAGTCCATGCTTATTTATAATGGTGATGGATGAGTTAACAAAACACATTCAAGATGAAGTACCTTGGTGTATGTTATTTGCAGATGATATTGTATTAGTGGAGGAGTCTAAGGAAAAAGTTAATAGAAAATTGGAACTATGGAGAGAAACATTAGAAAGCAAAGGCCTCCGACTTAGTAGAACAAAGACATAATATATGGAATGTAAGTTTGATCATTTGGTTACTTCAGAGGATATAGAAATTAAAATTGGCACACATTGTATTCCCCAAAAGGAAAGTTTTAAATACCTAGGGTCAATTTTTAAGAGTGATGGAATAATTGATGGAGATGTTACACATAGAATTAATGCTGGTTGGTTAAAATGGAGAGGAGCATCAGGTATTCTTTGTGATAAGAAGATACTATTAAAATTAAAAGGTAAATATTGTAGAGCAGCAATTAGGCCTGCCATGTTTTATGGTTGTGAGTGTTGGGCAGTTAATCATCAACATGTACAAAAGATGTTTGTGACTGAAATGAAGATGTTGAGATGGATGAGTGGTCATACAAGAAAAGACCGTATACATAATGAGGTTATTAGAAACAAATTAGGAGTGACACCAATAGAGGGTAAAATGAGAGAACATCGTTTAAGATGGTTTGGACATATAGAAAGAAGATCAAAAGAAGAACCTGTAAGAAGGTTAGAAAAACTAAATTTGGAAAGTATTAAAAGAGGTAGAGGACGACCACAAAAGTGTTGGAAAGAAACAATAAAGAATGATCTAGTTTATTGGGAGTTAACTGCTAACATGGCACATGATAGGGATCTGTGGAAACAAAGAATCCATGTAGCCGACCCCGTCTAGTATGGGAAAAGGCTTTGTTGTTGTTGTTGTTGTCATCTATTGGTGTCACTCCGAATTTGTTTCTAATAACCTCATTATGTATATATGCTTTCCTTGTATGACCACTCATTCATCTCAGCATCTTCAATTTCTGTCACGAATATCTTTTGTACATGTTGATAATCTTGCCCTGGACTCAGAACCATAAAGCATAACGAGTCTAATTGTGATTCTATAATATTTACCTTTCAACTTTAATAGCATCTTATCACATAAAATACTTGATGCACCCCTCTATTTTAACCAACCTGCATTAATTCTATGCATAACATCTCCAATTTCCCCATATTCTGAAAAACTGGCCCTAGGTATTTAAAACTTTTCTTACAAGTGAGTCAATATTAATTTCTATGTCATCTAAAGTAACCAAATGATCAAACACACACATTTATGTGTATATATACATATACGTTATATATAGATGGATGGAATACAGATATATATATTATATATAATATCAAAAGCACTTAAAGAAGATGATTTGAAGCCATAACCATAGAAATCCATGAGAACAGATTGTCTTTGGAGCTTTTAAAGATCAAAAGCCAGGAAACATGAATTTGGTCGAGGAAATTTGGTATACAAGTGATGTACGAGCCTATTATGTTATTCATAATTGAAATCAAGATTGTTTCAGAAGGATTTCATGAGGGGATATGCATCCTTCTTATTTCATTGGATGCATCAAATTTATTGTGTGGTTCCAGCGCTTTGAAATTTTTATATTATTTGGAAGCTAGTGTGGTGCGGATTATTTAGTTTTGCTATTTCTTTCCAGGTATCATTTCGTGCAAAAGTTGGCAAACACAATCAATTACCACATAAAGGAATTATTCCGGAAGAATTTGGAGTGGTATCCTTGCTTGTGTTACTGATAGCTGTATCCAGAAAACTTATGATGGAATTTCATGGTTTCTGTCCTAACTGGAATATATTTACTTAGGTTGCTCGTTACAAAGGTCAGGGTAGACTTGCAGAACCTGGTTTCAGGAATCCTAGATGGGTTGATGGTGAGCTTGTAATTCTTGATGGGAAGGTACTTATGTCTTCTCCCTGTACTTTCTTCTGTTACTCTTCTTTCACCATCTAATTTTTGCTACTCTATTTTATTGTGAATGAAGTACATAAGGGCTGGTCCAATGGTTGGTTTTGTCTATTGGGCTCCTCAATACCATTTCCTAGTGTTCTTCAATCGGTTGAGATTGGAAGATTGAGTTCTCAAACCCGACGTCTGTAAAGATGAAGGTTGACCTTCTCTTGTGATCAGGTGCCTCCTTTTTTTTGTTATTGTAAAATTCCACCATGACATGCTTGTTTCTTTGAGAAGCTACAATGAGTGAATTTTCTCAATAGTTGCAAAGCTTATACTTGGCTTTATGGAAGGAAAGGATATCTAAGAGCAAAAGATTGAAGAACTCTGAAACTTCTTATTTGTTTTTGTTTTTGTTTTCCAAGTTTAAGGAATTTATCAAAATTTTAAAGGTGTATTGAAGGATCATATCATGATGTGTCTTATGTCACTGGAAGATTTTAAAAGTTCAATACGATCTTAGATAAGCAGGAATGAGAAAACGGGTTCACATACATAAATAGATACATAAATAATCAACATGTGGTGTGATAAAGTTTTCATTTGTGAGGGTAAGGAGCGTTGACAAGAAATTGCTCTTTTCTTTTTTTGTTACTCATTTTCTTGAATTGCACACTGTGGATTTAGGAAAAAATTCTAATTTAATCTGATTTTTGAAGGGCTTCCAAGTTATGCATCATGTAATACAAAAGTTTGATGACTCACAAAATTAATGTGCTTGCATTGCTAAAAACTGAAGGGGCAAGAATTAAGCATTTTCTAGATTTTGTTGCTTAGTTTGATAAATATTTATAAATGTATATCTTGGAATTGATTGTTTTTGTTTGTTGTTCGTTGTTTAATGGTATAGTTACCGCCAACAGATTGTATTCTGATAAGTTCCTGCTAATGATTTGTAAGGGCTGACCGTTAATTAACTCCTTGGTCCCCCTTTCCTGATTACATAAGGCTGGTTCCTCTCTAGGAAGCACTCGAAGAGGGGGTCATGATATAAATTATGAAGATATGGGGATGGAGTTGGAGAACAATAAATTATAGCTAGCTTTTTTGGAGGAATATATATGTAGGGAAACTGGATCTTGCCCACCTATGATATGCTCACTCATGTCCACCCATTGCTTTTGGGTGGCAACAATGGTTGGACATGAGTGTAATTTCAAAAATTTTAAGGGGTTTTGAAAAAGTACGAAGGGTATTTTTATTACTGATGCTATCCAAAAGCAATGTGTGAAAATGTTTCTGCGGTTGACAGGATTCAATCGCTGTACATATAAGAAAACTGGTTCATGCCCGCCTCTAACATGTCCACCCATTGTTTTCGGTGGTATGAGTGTAATTTAACATTTCTTAAGGAGTTTTGAAAAAGTGTGAAGGACACTCATGTTACCTAAAAGCATTGGATGGACAGCATGAGACATAGGTAGGATCCAACCACTCTCTTTATATATATATATATATATATATATATATATATATATATATATATATATATATATATAGAGAGAGAGAGAGAGAGAGAGAGAGAGAGAGAGAGAATGCAAACCTTATATATCTATAATATAGAGAAGTTAGAGGATACATACTTCATCCAATCCAATTTTAACCATATGATTAAGGGCCACGGATGATTAAGATTGAAAATTTAAAAACATTTCCTTTTTGCAACATAGTAGATCGCTCTCATGAGCACTTTTTGCTTTTTGTTTTGTGTCCCTTGATCAATATGCTGGTGAGATTGGTTTTGATGTTTTTGTATATATAAAAATTTTAAAAATTCATCACAAGAGCTAATCATCTTAAATTTTAATATTTTAAACTCTAATTAGAAAAACAGCATCAAAGAAATCCTAGATATATATAATATGCATCCAGGTTTCCTATACGGTGACTGTAGCACTTCAGTGGAAAAGGTTGACTCACAATGTCTTGTTTTTGGTTCATGTGTAGGGGCACTGCAAGCCTCTCCTGTCAACCCTGGCACCAGTTACTACAGCTATCTAACCGAAATGACCGAACGTTGAAGCTGACAGTTCAAGCTCATGAAACGAGAGTCTCCAAGAGGCGTTTGAACTTTGAACACAAAAGAGATTTCAGAGATCAATTATTAATGGGTTTTTTTGCTCTTCCTTTTGTATATTCTCTACAGCAAATCATATCCCGCATAAATGCCCCAATGGAACACTTGGAATTTTCCTTTTTTCAGCGAGTTACTGAGTTTATACTGTCTAAATTTCAGTTGATGTTGAAGTTGTCCTGTGTATTTATCAACGAATCCTCTTATACAGGAACGTTGTCCATTGCATGTATAAATCAGTTTTTTTAGTTGAAATGATAGCTAAACCTATCGAACTATGACTTTGATTTCCTTGTTCTTGGGCAGAAAACTTGTGAAAGTGTTCCTTTGTATACATTGATCTTGGGCCAAATTTCGTTAGAAACGAGTGAGCACACACTTGCTTCTACAGGAGCAGTCGAGAAACTGGTGCAGGAGCTAGAAGACCAGGGGGGGGGGGGGGGGGGGTATTCTTTTTCTTCTTCTTCCCTTATTGTTTTCGGTACGTGAGCGTTATCAGGCAGATTCTAACCAGATGCTTTCAAGGTATTGAACTCGTGAGCATCACATTGAAGATTCGTTGGAGTCAACCCTCTAGCCAGGAGGTATGTAGCTCTTTCTTCACAATATGGAGCCTTCTTGTAATATGCATAATCATGATGAGTCCATTCATATTGTAACATCTTAGTGAAACGTTGTGATTCGTGTCATGATGATACGAAAATCAGGTTTTTTCTTTGCACCAGAACCTGCTACCTACGGCAATGTCCCTAAGCTAAACTGTGCCGCTCGTTTTATGAGGCCATAGCTGAATCTTTTAAGATGAACCGAGCAAAACTGGCCATTCCTTTTGTTTCCATGCGATGCTCTCTTGATTAAAGAAGAGATAGGTGCTTTGGTTTAATCAGTTTGGGCTTCCTGTTGTGCCGTATCCATTCAAATAGAACAGCTTTCAATTGTAAGCCTCTTTCGACTGCGGCAGGACATGAGGGCCCCCGAACTACGTGCACCACTTAAAAATCATTTTTGTTCCTTTCCTGCTTATGTGTGTGTGTGTGTGAGAGAGAGAGAGAGACCTCCCTATCCACCACAAATCTAAAGAGACAATGATGTGTTAATGTGACTGCATAGTCTGATGGTTTTGATATATATATATATATATATATATATATAGAGAGAGAGAGAGAGAGAGAGAGAGACCATCACCCAATTTATGCACCACAAATCGAAGCGACAGCGATGTGCATGTGGCTGTGTATATTTTAGTGTCCTTGATAAAACTTAAATAATACTTGATTAGCAATGCTGAGTATAGTTACACAATGCTATCATTCTTAAGTTTTGGATTTTCTTAATGAAGCAATCATGCTTAGTTTATTTACGTAAGCCAAATGGCGGCACGATGGATAAGGACAAAGGAGTGCAATAATTAAAGAAACGCAAAGCATTCACGACACCATAGAGTTTTTTGTCTTCTTAAGCAGTTTTACAGGGACCCTTCTCCCACAATAACTTTATGCTGTTCGATCAACTTTTGCAAAAAATGCATGTATGATCTCTCTGATGCCCCAATTTCTGCTCTCACCTGTTTTCTGGAAGACATCTCGCCTTATTGTCTAAAAGCTGGCTCATTGCTGACCACACGAAGATTCTTGCGGCAAATAGGGCCACTTTATTATTATTATTATTACTACTACTACTACTACTAATAATAGTAATAACAATTATTATTACTAGGTGATGGTTCTGAAGTGCATATGGGCATCTTAGGTGTTAGGTACGACTTTTAACTCTGTTGACTATTTTACCAACTTTACTTTTTTACGCCCTTCAGCTTGAAAGCAATGGTTGTCCATGTGAAAAGAGAAAGGTGAAAATTAATGAACCAGTTGCGCAAGTTGAGCTCATGGCCTGTTTGCGGATCACGTGAAGCATGAACCAACCCATGGGAACCGTGACCAGGTTCAGGATTTACCCATCTTTTTCTGCTTAACTTCAGGAGACTTCATACATCTCATGACCATTTTGCGTCGACAGATTTAGGGTTGGCAGTTTCCGATGAAAACCAGACATGAAAACGAACAAACCCTTGATCACAACGTAGACCTAAGGAGTTCTACCATAACCTAGAACCAGAACTGAACCGACCCACCTCCAGTTCTGGAGTAGCATCCAGTGCCATGAGGTTCCTGTCCTACCTTGACTCGGGTTTTGGGTTGATCCACCAGTTTCACACCATCAGTTCGGGGTCCTAGTTCATTCCCCATAACTTGAACAAGAACCGGAACCAACCCGAGGGAAGGGTCCCCAGATTTGGTCCAGTTCTGGGGGCAGTTCATCTCCAATTCAACTCGTCAAAATGTGCCATACCCAAAGTTTATCATGGTTTGTATTCACGTTTGATATGTTTTTGGCGATGACATGAAACGACACAACATAAGTTTGACATGAAACACTAAAAGAAATCGGGTTGTGGAGTTTGATCTGTTTTTAAAGAGAACACGACATGACACGAACACAACCCGAAATAATTGAATTGCTCCACTTGGACCCATTGGGGCTAATGAGGCAAGAGAGATTAAACCCAGGGGCACATCCTAAGAGAGATGAAACCCAGGGGCACATCCTAATATGCTCCCACTTGGGTCATATTAAAAGAGGTGGTGTTAAGAAAGAGGGCGTATCTGGCGGGCTTACGTCTTCTCGTTTGCCGCGCCGTCGGTTTCCAATCGGAGTTGTTTCTTAATAGTTTAGCCAAGTTTGACACGGATTTGCTATTTGTGTTATTGAGCCCTTCACGAAGAACCTATATTATATAGTTAGCGTTTAATATTTTAAAAAGGGAAAATTGATTTTTAACTAAAAAGTAAGTGTGTTCATGGTCGGGTTTCGTTCAGTTCCGTGTCCAACTTCAAACCAAACCGATGTAATCGTCTTCGAGAACCAAACCAATCATTATAAATACTAAGAACAAACCGAACTATAAGTAATATTCTGGTTCGGATTCGAATATGGTTTCTTATTCAAGAAAGTTAAAGGATATTCCTTAATATTACAATCGTACACAATGTTAGGTAGGGAAGACGAAAACTAGAAATTTGATTTTTAGAATAATTTGACATTAACTGTATTTTCAACTTTTATTGTGAATAGCAACAATCCAGCTAGCAAAGTTGAACACTAAATTCATGGATAGTATCAAAATACTAACCAAAACGATAACGCTGCTCATTGGCCCAATGACTGCAGTTTAAGTCCTCAACAAAACCCTATATACACACACATACACACACACACACACACACACACATATATATATATATATATAATAGAGGATGCAAACTACTCGTATACTTTATTCAAACCAAACTAAACCATCGTCACCACCACTCCTGAAGCATGCAAAGTTGAGATTGAAAAACAAAAAACAAAAAATACATATACAAACAAGCAAGTACCCTACAAAGATTTGAATCTCAACTATTCATACACTTTAATTTGGATGGTTGAAATTGGTTTGAGTGAGGTTACTTGAATCCTATATAAGAGAGAGAGAGAGAGAAAGAGAGATGGAGGAAGTGAGAGAGAAAAAGTGGGAGTTATTAGACTGCCTGGTATGCATTACTTGATATCACCACTATCTGTGCAATCAAAACACTCATCTTAATTTCCATTTAAATGCCTTCCACTCTTTTACCGATGTTGATGAGCAAGTGACATAAGAAGTTGTCTAGTATCTCTCGGTTTCTCTCTCTCTCTCTCTCTCTCTCTCTATATATATATATATATATATCCTAACGGCTCGGTTTCAACCGTCAAACCTCAAACTTAGAGGAATTATTTATCTCTTTTCAAGCTGAATAAAATAAATGACAAATTAAAAGAGCCAAACCGGTTCAACGGTTCTTTGAGAATGGGTACACCCAAAATCATGTACTTTTTTATATCACTCTGCTTCGCTGTGAGTTGAAACTTTTCGGGTTGTGTTTTTGTCTGATTTTCGTGTCATATCCGAAATTGCCACCTCAATTTCAACTTGCTAGCTTGTTTTCCACTGTATTAATTTAACTAAGAATATCATATATCTCGTATCAATTTGCTCTTGTTTCTTGTACCGCACGATAAAAAAACCCCACTTGGATGAACGGTTGATGAGGCATGATACGTGGCACGACTGGATAACATAAACGGTCAATAATTGGTTGCCCATTTGTGACAATCCACTTCAGCTTCTGAGCTGAATTTTTAGAGAAACATAAATTAAAAGAAAAAATATTGATCCTCTTAGAGTTCCTATGGTGTAATCTAGCGACTCATGCTCGTTTATAGCCTATCTCGACTCAGCTTGTTCAAGGAATCGTTTGCTTGAGCTCGAATTTTCAAGCGCGGCCCCAGCTTGACCTATATTCGAACAGCTTAAGCTTGAGTTCACTTGGCTCGTTTAAGCTCATTGGGCTCACAAAGAGATAAAAGAGAGACGAGCAAAAACCTTTAAAAAGTGGGCATGAACTGCATGAAACGAGAGAACAAGATGATTGGGCACCAGTGGATCCACAAATTTGTTGTTTTGGGTGGGGGCGAACTTCTAGTTCGGGTGAAGCGAGCTTTAAATTTTTTAAATTTGTTTGAAAATTCAATACTTGATTCAAAATTTTCCAAATTTCCAGTGAAACTGTCACTCTACCCTATCACGATATGAATGGGATTGATGATGAGAAACTAAGCTAAGTGGGAGCTAGAGGAGAAGACTATGTGATAACGCTTTTAGGTGCTAATAAATCCAAACAAATCTCAACTATTTATGTTTGGTGATTGATGATTGAGATTTAAATATATAAAATAAAAAGTACATGTGTAATTCTTGTAGATACATTTTATTCATATTATCATTTTTGCTTTTAAAATTTTAAATATAAACCTTTCATATGAAATTTGTTTGAATTTGCTATTACCTAAATTTCTCTCTTTCTATATGAAAAGATAGTAGATCTAAAAATATTTTCTTTGCAAACAACCACCATCTTCATGAATTTAACTGATATGAGCTTCCCACATATTAAACACAAGTGTCTTTGCGTGTAATATATAAAATGTATATATACTTTTTTAACATTATTAATTGAATGTTTTATAAGAATTAACTAATGGTCGACTGATGTTAACCACTAGATGGGAGGTGATGGTGGGCCTACTTTTCATTGAGGACTAGTTTTGAAATAGCAAGGAAGTTTGTCTTCAGTATGAAAGTATCAGTGAAAGATGGTTGTTTTATTTTCTGAGAGAAAGAAAGCTGTTTCTCACTCTACTAATGATTGCAGAGAGAGAGATCCATCCGTCCATTTTATATGGAAGGGAACTTTTCCACCGTTCGATGGGGTCACGGAGAAACTGTGGACGGGTAAGATGGAGAGAGAGAGAGAGAGACTTGTGGTTTATAAATTGGGAAGAGTGCGAAGAATGGCTCTCTGTTCACGGGGGAATCCCCGAAATCCCCTTTTTCTGCGCCCAGCCCTCTTTCTCATCGCGAGAACTTCCGGCGAGAACCCGGAGACGAAATTTGACGGTCGGTCGGAATTCTGCACGAAAGCGAAACGAAGCGATATCCTCAGAAATCGATGTGGGCCTTTCTCTGCTGGATTTTCCCTATTTTTGTGGGCGACTGGAAAGGATTTTAAGCGTCTTTCGGATTATTTTGGCGTATTGCCTCGCTGGTTTCCCGTCTGTCTCCGTTAACTATAGTAGGAAGAAATATATTCCTGTTGCTCTTTTATGATTTGAACGTTTTATCATTGATTTACGGTGCTTTTGAGTTCCTTATCTTGAAAGAAAAAAGAAAATTTGTTCTTTCGGAGTTCTGAAAGCTCTCATATTAGTGTTTTCTTTTGTTTACGAGCAATTAGACGACATTTTGTTTCCTTCCAAGCTAATATTTAGGGGCTTGATTTTGCGGAATTAAGATGAGTTCCTGATCAGAAAGAGAATGGAATCCGAGTGATCGGTGTGATTCTTTGTTCAGGATATAATCGTCAGAACAAATATGTTTTGGATTCGTTTGTTTTGAGTTATTATTGTATATTTTGCATCAAGATTAATTTTTTTTTTAGAGAAACAAGAAAATTTTCGTACTTTGTTGAATCTCAATATTTTCTGATTAGTATTCAATTTTCTCCTCAAAAGCCTATTCTTTCTGTTTGAGAAATCCCTCGACTTTCTTGAAAAACCGGAAAGAGGGAAAATGGCCATCGCCTTCCCTCGTCTCTCGTGGTGGCTATGGGCCGGAAAAGAACGCGAGCCCTCGGTGCCATCGGGCTCTCCTCCCACATCTTCGTTGACGTCAGAATCGAGTTTCCGGGAGCCGGATTCTCTGACCTTCTGGGGAGTAAACGGAGCGAGGTTTCCGTATACTTCGAGGAAGGTGAAACGGAAATGGCATAGCCGAGAGGAGCGGAAGGGGATTGACAGGGAGTATGATGTTGTTCTCGTGCCATCGGACGGTGGTTGCATGTCTGGGTCCGAATCTGACGACTCCGATTGGTCGATCGGCTGGTTGGAGCCCCATGCCCCTGAATTCCAGGGCGAAGATGAATCGGAGAATAGTTTTGCAGTGTTGGTGCCGTGCTATGGGAGGCCTTTCGGTAAATCCCCGCCGGTGGGAAGATCGGAGGATCGTCTCTTGAGTGCCTTGGTTTCCAATTTCCACACTGGGTATTCTGAAGGTGAGCCTCTCTACTCCCTACTTCTTACTTGGGTGGGTTTGGGCTGAAGCGTATTCAAGGGAAAAATAATACAATTCATCTTCTAAATTCGAATTCTCATGTTTGAATTCTCTCTAACTACGCAATCCCTTCAGTTTTTCACCTGTTTAGATTTCTCGACTCCGTTAGGTGGGAATTCCAATTCCCAGATCTTTAGCGCCATCACTTCTAAGAATTGGAGCCGTGCAAAAGATGCCGTGTTGCTATGAATATAGTGAGGTGTTGGTATTTCTTAGCATTTTCAACTGAACCTTTCATCCAAAACACAACTTTTATCTTTTTCGATTCTTATATTTAGGTGGATAGATGAAGGGAAGTTGATGGGAAACAAAAGGAATGGATGAATAACTCATTCAGTCTTGTTGGAGTGGATTGTGCTTCCCATCTTTGAGGGAGTAATTTATCCGAACGTTTCATTAGAAAAATGGGTTTCTTGTCCTGCCATGATCGTAATCCGGTGGAGGTGGTCTACCTGTACTCACCCACCTCTCTGGAGATCTTCCTGCTGATTGAACTGTAGAGAAAATTAGGGAAGAGTACCTGGGCTAATGAATTCAGCCGTAGAACTTTCAGGATTTCCGCAGGAATGTGTGATGCTTATAGGATCAGAAAGCCAATCCTTGGAAATATAAATTGTTTGGAGGAAACTATAAAAAACCTTTGAGGCCTGTTTGCAAGTTTGGGCTGCCAACAGACTCTTCAACCATAGCAGCGCCACTACTTTTGAATTGAACCGATAGTTTACATGTCAACCGAGATCATCCCACTAATTCGATGGTCGTCTTCGTGACCTAGGCGACCCAGATTCAACTGCGCGTGGTTATGCCGGAACTTTAGGTTGTGGGGCAAGGCGTGGCGGTCTCGTTCCCACCCAGCGTTTGCCTTGAAGGGGCTTCTCTTTATTAAAAAAACAGAGAA
This sequence comes from Brasenia schreberi, assembly GCA_036023115.1. Taxonomy (NCBI): domain Eukaryota; kingdom Viridiplantae; phylum Streptophyta; class Magnoliopsida; order Nymphaeales; family Cabombaceae; genus Brasenia; species Brasenia schreberi. The sequence goes on along the minus strand of JAYKKT010000031.1, from coordinate 1,111,807 downwards.
AACAAGGGTTTCCCTTGGAGAACCATCCATACACAAACCCTTCCACTTAGAACTTTTTGCGTAGTCCTTTTCCCTTCAGCTGAAATGCGGTATCATAGTGCATGAGTAGAAAACCGTCGATCGTTCCCTCCGGACACGAAAGGAGGTGGGTTGCGTCAGGTAGCTCACAATCACCGAAACTTAGACCTCTTTACCAGGGATTGGGGGCCTCTCAAGTACTAGAAGAGAAGAATCAATCTTGATATTTCTTTTTTGAGTTAAAACTGCTAAAGTAGAGTTATGAACTCTATGGCGACTAAGAATCATGTAGCTGGCCCCACTTAATGTGGGTAAAGTCTTGGTTTTGGTAGTGCACGCCTTTTTAGTTTACCTCTGATACAATCTTCTGATGTGCAGAGGGCAAAAGGTACATGCAGAAATGGCTGTCCTCCCTGCAGGAGCAACAGGGCTTTCAAGTTGGCAGGTGACCGTAATGGAGGACACTTTCACGTGGACTGATCCTGTTGGAGATTGAATCATATCAAATGCATGAACAGGCATGTATAGAGATCATTGAATAGGAGGAAGCCATCAATTTCAGTGGGGATAAAAGGAGAACTACACCGTGAGTGGTTTGATCAAAGCCTTCACTCTCAAAGTACTAAACTTGCTTTTCTCTATGTGCTGATTTTCCAGTTGCTGAGTGAGTGATTGCACATATGTGAATGTAAATACTTTATGTACAGATTCTTTCTGTAAATAAATGCCATTGTACAGTACAAGTTCCTATTGTCAATACCATTTTCACTACAATTTAACTATAAGTTTTTGCTCCTTACCATGCCTTTGATTATTTTCCTGGGTGATGATTTTAATACTGCGTACTCTACAGCGAATCTGATGCCTTTCAAATTTGCAGTTCCATTGTGTTGCAATAATTGAGCCAATCACCATCATGTAAATGATATTGCTTCTTGTCACCGACATAAGGCCATCATCTATCAACATGCCAACAGATGTGACTATAATACAGCTTGAACAATCTCTTGCACAAGTATAATGATGGTTTAGCATTATGATACTTGTTCGTGAATGCAATTAGAAGACAACCATTAGACACCAGATCCACTAGAGTCCCCAAAGTCCCAGTATAATCGGTTCTCAGTTCGTGGAGAACCAAACCAAGCCAAACTATCGATTTGCAGTTTGGTTCTGTTGTAAACTTCAGGTTTGTACATTTCAATCTCAAGGGTCGATCAGTGCTTTGCGACAGAACTTGATACCATGATAGTTCTTCACGGACCAAACTTCATACAAGAGAAAAAGCAAATGTGAGCTTAAAAAATTGTTTTATGTCGTACAAATCTAGGATCAGCATTTTCCAATATAACTTTATATATATATATATATATATACATATTCATATTTGGGAGCTGGTGGATGGTAGACTTTGGTTGATGATAATATATGTTGTGCATGTGATTGCATGAAAAACGTAGATTGTCTTGCCGTTCACATCGATATATAGAGAGAGAACCTTGTAAAAATTCACTTAAACATGTACATTGTTCGATTTACATGATGATCAATATTAGATATTTAAGATATTTAAATTTTAAAAGTAAAAAGTATAATTATACTTTTTGAATTTCTTATTTAATGTACTATATGTATTAAATATTTTTTAAATTTAAATCTCTATCATTTAGCACTATATATATTGACACTATCCATGACACTACTCATTTCTCATTAATTTTTACTTTTCAAAGTCACGAGTGCAATTGCTAAAATCATAAGGGCATTTAAAAATTATGAAGAGCAATCATATCAGTCATGTCATTAGAAAACAATGGATGAGCAGTATCAATAGTGAAAAGATCTAATTAACAAATAATATATATAAGAGTGATTAGATCTTTTCTACCATGGACGTTGTTTATTCGACAAACATTCAATTATTGTTTTTTTAAAAGAATGAGTATATATATTGTCTTCGGTGTTGACATTGTTCGTTCACGTCCAACTATCCCTTTTTAGAGGGATGAGTATATAAAACATTTTTATAATTTTTTACAACTCTTACATTTTTTTAAAATTACACGTACCAAAAAATAATGAATTGTTTGAGTGAGCAAGTTAGAAGCACCGTTGCCCAGGAGACGCGCGCTTCCGGATCCGTTGGAACTATAGGCTCTAAACTGACACGCTGGGACCGAGTCACGTTCGTAAGCTTAGCCTTTTTGGTTCATTCAAGTGATTTGTTTGACGTGTCATTTGTGATATGGAAGTTCCAGTTAGGTCTATGGATAGGCGAGATCACAGCAAAACTGGCGGCCCCCAGTTTGGTTACTTTTCAGGTTCCGGTCCGGTTGGATTGCCATTGTGGAACTGCCCTGAATCGTCTTCCTGCTGTTATACAGATCAGTTCTCCTATGGAGATGTTCAAAAGAGAGACATTTAGGTGATGAATGCAGGCAGAGGTCTCCATCGGGTCACGGGTTTAGAATTTTTTGTGGGATGGGGCGAACTATGTACCATAGCCATGGGTTTGATCGTGCCCTTTAACATTTTCATTGGTTTTTCGAATTTCAGGTCGGGAGGCCGACCCACCTCACCTCAATGTAGATCCTCTGTTGTCTCCATCCCAAGTTTCATTCAAATGAGTCCCTATAAACATTGATCTTATAGTTCCTAAAGTGCAGCAACCAGATCACTAAGCTAACTGGTAGCGTTCTCTGATACCTACTCGCAGGTAGCGAGTTCGATTACTGTGGGGTGCATGTGTGTACCTTATGTGCCCTAGGGGGTTCTGTATTGGTCTTTCATATCCATACTCAAGATCCAATAACTTAATATCCATTATCCAGATCAGATAACACACATCGGATCTGAATCCAATCAGGTTAGATCCTTTAAACTTTAACTAATTCTTAAAACCATGAAGCAAACCGTAACAAGGAAGCCAGACCTTGAAGCAAACCATACCAAAAACAAAAAGAAAAATTGCAAAATGAATAAAATCAAACCAGAAGAATTGAACCAAATCACATCTTTGGATCTGTTTAATCGCTTCGAATCAGTCAATAACCCGAATTCCAACTCCCTTCAACCGCAACCAATTGTCGACCATTGTTTTTCTTAGCTCTCACAATAGCCTAAACTAAGTTTGTCAGCCCCCCATCTCTTCAAGTCCACTTTTATGGTGATACAGTGGCAAATCTCTGTGTGTGTGTGCGCGCGCCTGAAGTGTTCCTGTGTAGGTTCACACCTGAGCTCTGTGAAATGTGTGCATTCCGATGCGCGTTCTAAACAAGATGGAGTTGGCAGTGGCCACTCATGCGTTGTAAGCTCTTCAAAGTTATAAATGTATGGACGTGGTTCATCTTCAAACCTTATTATTTTAATTCTTGTAAAGAAAGAGGCCGGAATTGCACACCATTGACTGTAGCATTTCAATAGGGGTAAGGGTTTAATTTATAAAATCGAAAGAATATTTTAAAAAATAAAAAATGAACAAATTATACTCGTCTTACTTTTCAATGAATACGTAAGAGTAGAAAATGTTGGTATTTCATAAGAATCACTCGCAAACATACTGCGTGCATGCACTCACACACACGTTGATGCTAAAAATCACTTAAAAATATCTATTGTTTAGTTGACACGATTAATGGTAGAGATTTACGTTTAAAGAACATTTAATGCAACATATATGTTACATGCGAAGTATGAAAAGTACAATAATGTTTTTTGCTTTTTAAAACTAAATATATATTATTGATCGTATGAATCAAACAATAAAAATAGTAAAGTGAATTTGAGCATGAATAGGTGTGTGCATTTATCATGTTTTTCTCTCTCTTAATATATATATATATATATATATATATATTATACATATATGTGGATGCACACGCACGTGTGAAAGTCAAATATATGAAAATTACACTTTGGACTTAATTTTGAGTCAAGAAATCAAAGTAGTGAACACAAATTATTTGTGAAATTTTTACAGTCTTAACCTTAAGGAGCAGCTTGTGTTCAACTCGTTTAATGCAGGTCATGTCGGGTCGGGTGCCTGTTTGGGTCGTCTCAACCCAGCTAAGGAGCCGAAGATGAAGATTCCGACGAGCCGACAAACAAGCCGTGAGCAACCCAAAGATCAATTCGCAGCAGTCACCGTGGTGGTATAATTGAGGTGACCCCAAATCACTATCTGCCGCGTGGCCACTCTTTCCAACTACCGAAAGGGCGCCGCTTGCATTAATCAGCTGCTTTCCCAAAGTTATACTGTGGGGACCACAGCCAGCATTGTCCAATCAAGCAATATTCAAAAACGTGGCACCTTTTGATTGGGTTGTACCACAATTGTCTTACCAATAACAACTGCGTGACGTGGCCAGTTTTGGAAACCGGATCAGGTTTGAAACAGACTGGAACTGGAATCGGTTAAACTTGACCCGAGACCGGAACCCACCCGATTTGGTTTCGTGTTCTGTGCTCCATGGAACCAGAATCAAGGTAGAACAATTTCAACAAACCTTCAGTTTCATCTTCATTTTCAATTTTGAATCTTTAACCATTCATTTGGTTCCGTGTGGTTTAGAACTCGAACTGAAACTCAAACTTGAACTCACCCGAGTCCCCATTCGGTTCCAGTTCCTTGTTTTAAGAAAACCAAACACCAACGATGTGCACAAGACCACCATGATGGCTAGGAATGTCAATGGTCCGTAATCCAACACGTGGTAGTCTGAATTTGTGTAAAAAGGTGGATCCAATTAGAGATTGGCATTCAACTCGGGTTTTAAACAGATCTGACTTCTTTTGGGTTATGGATCGGTTTGAATCATTAAAGAAAATGTACGAGGGGAGCTTTCAAGAAAAGTGCTTCAAAGCAGACCTCTTTAACATAAGAGTTGATATGCACTCATGGGGCAGGGCTCTTGACGCTACAAGATTCAAGGTATGAGTTCGATTCCCGGGGGGTACATACCTGAACTCGGCATCCAATTATAAAAAGAAGGGTTGATATTGATGTACTACTGTCTTGTTTTTTTTGCATTCGGTAGTTTTCATGGAGCTCAACTCCAATTCTATTTGGTGGAAATTCAAATCGATTCCAAATTTTCTTATGTATTTTAATTTAGATTCAACAATACTATAATAACAAAATCACCATTATTATTATTAAATTAACTTACATCTATCAACGTCCCTGATGGTAGTTATCTGTGTCAAGAGCAACGTAGACCAAGATGCACAGTTAAAATGCAACCTAAGTTCCATGGGATGGCGATTTTGGACACGACACGAAAACCTAATATAAAGAAGACCTAGAAAAGTCTCTGCCTTTGTCCACCGAAAGTGTCACTAAATAACTGTCATTTCCTGATCGAAAGGAAAATCAAAAGTGGGTCGTTTAGATTTCTAATTAACCTGTTTTGAAATGAAATAAACATGAAAGAGACCTTCAGTACCAAATTGCTGGTGATTTCCAACGTGACAGACACGAAGACCCAACACAAATGCGTTGAGGAAAGTCAGTATCAGATGATGTCCATCCAACATTAGACAAGGAAATCTTTTGATTAACTCTTGACACCCACATGAAATGACACAAACACAATTCAGAACACGAAATTGCACTAATTTCGTCTAATATGAATACTAGTTTATTTATCAAGATGAGATAAATAAGTAAGATAACATAGAAATTAAGATTGATACACATTGCATGATTTATAAAAATTGTTTTAAATATCTTTTATAGTAATGAAAAATTGATAAAGATGTTACACATAAAACTAACGTAGATTTGTTAAAGTGAAGATGTGTATCATGTATTTTATGTGAAAAGAAAACACTATTAAAGTTGAAAGGTAAATATTATATAGCAACAATTAGAAATGCTATGTTTTGTGATTATAAGTATTGGATAATTATTCATTAATATGTACAAAAGATGTTTATGACAAAAATGAAGATGTTGAGATGGATGAGTGATCACACGAGAAAAAATGATACACATAATGAGATTATTATAAATAAATCGAGGATGATGCCAATAGATGATAAAATGAGAGAAAATTATTTAAGAGGTGTTGAACACGTAAAAAGACTGCTAAAGGAAAGCTCTAATAAAAAGGTATGAAAAACTAGACCATTTTCATGTTAAAAGAAAAAGAGAAAGATTATAACTGTTGTTGTATTAAAGAATCTAGCTTATATTGAATTGACTGTTAGCATGGCTTATGATCGGGTTCCATGGGAACAAAGAATCAAAGTAGCTAACTCCATTTAGTATGAGAAAAGGCTTAATAATTGTGGTCAAAAGGGCATCGTTCCTCATCAAAGAAATCCAAGCTTAGCCAAGTAAGATCCACCCAGCTAGATGGAAGCATGGATCTTTCAACACATTCGGGCTGGGTCACCCTCAAGATCCACCTGAAATTGATTCCTCCGAACTTACTGCCGTTTCCTAAAAAAGTTGGACAGGTATATAGTCAAATGATTAAGTTTTTCAATTCTAAAAATTATATCCAAATATATGATTTCAACTTAATTTTGACTAGTAATTTATTTGTTTTAGAAGTCACAATTTTTAACTTTAGGGAGCAACTCATGTTCGGCTTGTTCAAGATATTTTATGATTTCAACTTAATTTTGACTAGTAATTTATTTGTTTTAGAAGTCACAATTTTTAACTTTAGGGAGTAACTCATGTTCGGCTTGTTCAAGATATTTGCATTTGTTTCATGAGAAACCAGGGGTGGCACGTAGGTCTCCTCAGATCAGTAAAGCCTTCAAGGTTTTTCGAGTTCATGGAAGCAAAGATTAAGCATGTTAACGTACTTGGAAGAAAGCATAATGTATCCATATCTTGATATGTATCCTCAAGTGGAATTGAATCACTATATATATACATATATACATTCATTTTGCTTGCTTTTTTATGGTATTAGTGTAATTTAAAAAGCTTTAAGTGTTTTCTTAAAAAATAGATTGGATAATATTTTCTTAAAAAACAATAGTAGTTCGTGAATGAGTAGAATCAGTGATGGGCATGATCCCATATGTATATATATATATATATATATATATATATATATATATATATATATATATATATATCTGCTCACGAAAGACTCAAACCTAAACATGTACAAGAAGCTGCCAGGTTATTCCCTGCTCTTGTTCGTGCATGGCCACTTTGAGAAGAACATAAATGGCAATTTAAGTTGGCGAACGAGAAGTGAACAGCTCCTGTTTGGTTCGTTCCGCTTTTTTACCGGACCTACTTTAAACTTTTGGCAATACTTGTCTACGTTTAGAGAGAAAAAATTTCCACTTTTAGCAGAGTCCAGCCTTTGCTTATCACTAGATATTACAAAACATTGCATAAAAAATTGATAAAGACGCGCTATCCTTCGAGTAGGCTACACGCCTACCTTAGATTCCAGTATTTTTTTAATGTTAAAAATAAAAACAATTAAAGATTAAGGATTTCTGACTCTTTTTATCTGCTATTGGTCCTTATATTCGGATCTGTGTTTCTCTTTTTTTCACGCTGTTTTGAATCTGCACCTGCAATCTCCTCTGATGGGGATCGCTGTTTCAGGGTCTTTTCAAATACCCTAAAAGGATTTCTCTTACAACGTCTTCTATTTGTAGTTTCGGTTGATGAAGGGGAAGGGATTGCCTTCAGCAGCTATGGAATCAAGCGTCAGAGGTTAGTTTGTTTATGATTTCATGGCAGTGAGCATTTCTCCCCCACTGTTTATTATTGTTCTTCTTCTTGCATAGACTCTTGTGCATTTGATCGAATAGGCTGATTTTGGATGCGGGTGATGCTGAAAAGTTTGATTTTTTCGTTTAATTGAACTGAGTTTGTGGTATCTATTCTCTTCAATGAAAATGATAGGAATGATGTGTGGTTGTGAATGTTATGATGCTTAGCCCATTGATTGGTTTGCGAGATTGTCGTCTTGTTTCTAGATGTTGAGATTATGGGTATTCATTGAACGACAAGAGTATGCGAACTTGTGTGTATATGAGATCTACCTTTTCTTAGTTCCCTCTTGCTGTTCTGCTGGTGAATGTTTGCGAAAAGGGGGTTTTCTGCTTCTTTTTCCTCACTATTCAACTACGGGTCCCATTTGCATAGTCTACAGAGATTATTCCCCATTATCCCCTGGTAATGATTGGGTGTACTTCCTCAAAATCATCTCTCTCTCTCTCTCTCCCCCCTAATTTCTGAGTTTCGCTCTTCACTATCTCCAACGGTCATGCCTCTGTGTTTAGGGATTTGAAAGATTGGTTCTATTGTCCTCATGAGTTTTGGTGCCCAAAGTTTAACTTTTCTTCTTATTTTGCCTGTCTTTGCAAAAATATGCTTATTTGAACACGTAGGTCAGTCTTCCATGGTTTCCTCCATTTCTTGTTCTTTTTTTTTTCCTGCTGAGCGATTCCTTTCGGATGTGCCTCATTTTCAACAGCCATCAAATTTTCAATCACGCCAGGTTTCATCTCTAGTTGTTCATTTTCGACAACCATTTCTTTTTTTTCCCCACTGTTTGCAATGGTTTCACTTTTATCTCTAGTTGCTCATGCATGTAGTATTCGTATCTTTCTACTGTTGGCAATGCTGCTCCTGGTTTTGTTTATCTCAATCCCTCTTCAGGCTGACATATAACCATTTTAAAATGCTCCCCTCCCCGGGAATGTATCTGATGGCAACTGTTCTTTACCTATAAGACATCACTGTTTGGTAAACAATTTGGAGTCCACAGCCCACCTTGTATGTAAAATCAGAATGCATGATCTCAGCTCGGCATTGACATAAATATAAAGTGAAGGCTAAGCAAGTATGCCAAAATAAAGAATGATTGAGGATTTAATAGGACATGAAGTCTTTGGAATAGGATGATTTTGGTTATAAGTAGTCGTGATGAAATGATTCTGCATCACATTATATCGGTCCTGATACACTTGGGAAACTCATGCATATGCAAATTGACGTGCTAAATGCATATACCTATGATAAGTTAGTGCCATGATTTTGTTGATCTTTCCTTGCACAACTCCAGATACCATTTCATTCCTTGGCAATGAAAAGGAAGTATTAAGAGTATATTATGTAGCCAGGAGATTGACAAGGTTCTCTAGACACAGAAGGAAATCACAGCTATTTATGGGCCCCTACCGATCTACATTCCACTTCACATGTTTTTGAGTTTGCACGTTTCCTTTGGTTCTATACTTACATATCTCATAGATTTAAGCATATTCTCGACTTCTCATTTACTTTGTAACTTATGAAAACAAATGCATACTTCATATATAAGTTCCAGCAAGCTACTGAAGCATCCATGGGTACTTTATTTTTTTGCCTTCTGGGCACATGGTTAAGGCATGCATGTCAAAAGCTGCTATTGCTTTCCATCAGCAACATTGTTTTCTTCTTGGAGTTGGGTCTATATAAAGCCTTGTACAAAAGAAAAAGAACTGGATCTACATTTCATCATGTGTACCTCTCACCCCCTTGCAAGTTTCTCTTTCAGTTTTTATCTTCTTTCCTAAATTCCCCAATTTTATTCTATCAGTTCTAATATCAAGCATTGCTTTAGCTTCCCTTCAAAGAGATTTTGTAGCACCACTCATTATTCTACTACTAGAACTGTTTTCCTCTATTTCTATTTTCTCTTTTGCATATTGGTATAGAATGTTATATAATTCCACTACAACAACAACAACAACAACTAAGCCTTTTCCCATACTAGACGGGGTCGGCTACATGGATTCTTTGTTTCCACAGATCCCTATCGTGTGCCATGTTAGCAGTTAACTCCCAATAAGCTCGATCATTCTTTATTGTTTCTTTCCAATACTTTTGTGGTCGTCCTCTACCTCTTTTAATACTTTCCAAATTTAGTTTTTCTAACCTTCTTACAGGTTCTTCTTTTAATCTTCTTTCTATATGTCCAAACCATCTTAAACGATGTTCTCTCATTTTATCCTCTATTGGTGCCACTCCTAATTTGTTTCTAATAATGTTATATAATTCCACTATTTGGAAAATTGCCATAGTTGAAAACTTTTTGATTGCTTGGTCAGTCTGTGGGTACAACATTGATATCTTTCATTTACCCTATTTTTGCCATTCTTAGTATAAATTTCTGGACAATGATATTGCCCATCACTTAAAGAAACTCTCGAACGAGATATTGTAAACTGGATCCTATAAGTGGGCTCATCTAGTCTGTTTAAAACTAATTTTATCAAATTGTTCAATGACCAACCCCATCTATTTAGTGCATTACCTTGCCATATTTTCAATTTGGCTCATATTCCATGGTACTTTGTTACTCACTTAACGGCTGACAAACAAACTGAGCTGCTCATAGATTGGCTCAGTTAGTTCCCCTCTAGCTCGATTATTTGCGGTTCGTAAGCTTCACGAGCCAAACACAGTATACCTTGTTAAACTATCTTAGCTGAACATAAACATTATGTTCATCTCAGCTCGATTCCTTAAGCTTCTCGAAAAGAATAGCCGTTTCAACAGTTCATCAGATGGTTCCTATCTTTAAATCTGGGTCAAGAAAATAATATATTATCTACCTAATAAAGCTTTCTATGCCATTGGTCTGACGAGTTGGAATGGTTTGATGAGAATGGTTGATATCAGATTATATTATATTACCTGACATAGTATAATAAGGTGGTAGTGTTCCAAAGGGTGAAATTCACTGAAAACACAGGCTCCGTTTGATTGGGCAAGATTGTTTTTTAACGGAAACCCTGATTACCCTTGTAAGGCTAGATGAGTATGTATCAGCTATCAGATATATTTTCTGACATGACAATGCCCACCACCCAACACAGCCCTAGAGGTGAAAGTCCTAGCCTTGGAATTTTGAGCTAGTTTGTCCCACCCCTCGAAGGGCAGTTTCTCCAAGTGATAACTAAAAAGTACCTTTCTTGTTCAGGTAAATGCTACTACCGTAAATATGCCCTTTCCTTCCAAATAATTGCAAGTTGTCATATCCTGGCAGTTTGGACCTTGCATATTTCTAATTGTCATGGTGACAATTTGCTCATTGTATGCATGCCTTGTACTTTTTGAACTTGTGATTTCCTATAGTTATTCAGGTGATGTTTTCTTCATCATTTTTTCTTGTGATTCTCCAGGTTGTACACTTGATCCTGCAAAATGCAGTGAAATGAGTTTGGAGGAGAAAAGGCAGCTAGTTTATGAGATCTCAGAGTGTTCAGAGGCTGCTACTGACCTTCTTCTGTCTTGGAGCCGTCGAGATCTTTTGCAGATTATTTGTGTAGAAATGGGCAAAGAAAGGAAATATACAGGCATAACAAAGAACAAGATGATTGAACATCTTCTCAGGCTAGTGTCCGAGAAGAAAGCAGGAAAATTCACTGCTGTTACAATTTCCACATCACCGGCTTCACAAGATAGCAATCCAAGTAGCTCCAAAAGGCAGAGAAAAAGGGATCATCCACTGCGACTATCTGTTGATTCGAGTCATACATCAGTAAGTAATGATGAGCCACAAAATGAAAAAATTATCCTATGCCAGAATTTAGCATGCAAAGCCATTATGAAGCCAGAAAATGCTTTTTGCCGGAGGTGCTCATGCTGTATCTGTTACCGCTATGATGACAACAAAGATCCAAGTCTTTGGTTGGTCTGTGGTTCTGATTCTCCCAACCAAGACGATTTTTGTGGGATGTCTTACCATCTTGAGTGTGCCTTCAAACATGACAAGGCTGGAATTTCTAAGAGTGGGCGTTATCCAAGGTTGGATGGAAGTTTCTACTGTGTATCATGTGGAAAAGTGAATGGCCTCCTCGGGTATTATGCTCATCTCTTCCTTGATAGTTTGAGGTTGATTGGAGGTTGTATTTGTTCTTTTCTGTTTCAAATCTCACAGTGCTGGGTTCAGTTAGAAGAACATATTCTTCTGGTGCAGTCATGACCCACTATAATTTACATGATGCAAAACAAAAACTACTGGTTACTACTTGCCTCTTAATGCATCTATTTGTGGTATTGCTCTTATGGAGAGTTTTCTAATATAATTTTTCATGATTTCACTGCCTGACAGCCATGCTCAGAATTCAATATATTTGCAAAACCATTTCACCCTTTCTAGTTTGTGTTCACATCTTGGCTTTTGGCTTTCTGTTTGTATGCCATGCTAGTACCTGATCTTGCATCACGCTATATTTGGCTGCTTGTCACTTTTTGGCTGCTGTTCTCTGGAATATCACTTTTTCCTTTTTTTCATATAAAACCCTTCTGGGTTGGTTCATAGACCACGCTTTAAGAGTGTCATTTATGGAGTAATACAACCAAGAGTTGATCGGATGTTTTTTTGTGAACACGCCTATTGTGGGTTTCCTTCAATGAACCATATATGGGTTTCAAACATCCTGCTTTTGGTTGTTTTGTGGAGATTTATCATATGTTTGTTAGGAACACGGGGTCACAACTGTTGTCATCTTTAAATTTAGTTTGGTTGTATACATAAACTTGGTACCAAGGCTATTAACTTTTTTCTTAATGTCAAGCAGACAGTTATGTTGCCATGTGATTTCTACCATTTTTAAATGTGACTGTTCAGGAGTTAGTGATGTTTCCTGATAGACTATCATGTGACAGATGTTCCTTATTTTTCTGGTTCTTAACATTTTTTGATTGGAAATTTGTGTTGTTGCTTATCATGATATTAGTAGTATAGACTAGTCAAAACCTTGCCGAAAAGAGATCTAAACCACTGTCATACACATGAGACGCAAATACACATTCATGAGGCAGTCTTTTGTTCTGCGATGTTGATATGGCATACTTTCAAAGATAAATGTTTGCCAACTTTGTTTCAAATCTATTGCATTGTTAACATCCCTACTATGAAAGTTATCCACTTGGTCTCTCTGATGTTACATGAGCAAGTTATCGAGATAAGGATCAAGTGGAAGGAAGGAAGCCATAAAACTCCTGTTGTTTTCTTTTTCAGATGTTGGCGGAAGCAGCTATTAATTGCAAAAGATGCAAGAAGAGTTGATATACTATGTTATCGAATATCTGTATGTCAGAGGATTCTGAGAGGTACTGAGAGATACAAAGGTCTTAATGAAATTGTTAATGTCGCCGCAAAGAAGCTGAAGGACGAGGTTGGACCTCTTCGTCAAGTATCTTTGAAGATGGCTCGAGGGATAGTCAATAGACTTGCTTGCGGTTCTGAGGTGCAGAAACTCTGTTCTTTTGCGATAGAAGCAGTTGATTCCATGCTACATGCAGGTTTGGAGCAACCACCGGGCTATCCAAAACTTCCGAGTAGGTTGCGTTTGGCTCCTTCCCTTGAAAGCTTTCCTCACTGATTTTAGTCACTTTTATGATGGCATGTAACCAACTTTTCTGTTTTCTCTCAGCAAAAGATGATTTTCCTTTTGCCGTTCATTTTCAAGATGTTTTGCCAATGGCAATCATGGTGGTCTTACAGCCTAAAGATGAGAAGTCATTGGACGAGATCAGTGCCTGCAGACTATGGTACCGGAATGTCTCTGTGGCTGACTATCCAGAAGAACCAATGTATATTTTTCTTGACAAGGAGACAAAATTCATGGTCTCCGGCTTAGATCCTTCCACTGAATATGTTTTTAAGATTGCTCCACTTAGTAATGGCAGAGAGTTCGGTGAATCCGAAGTTAGGTGGGTGACTAGAGAGGTCTCAATGGAAGATAACAATATGTCAACCGGTCATAGTGCTGATAGGATTGAGAAAGTAGACTCTGGATCTACCCTTGAAGAGGAAAATGTGACTGGGGAGCATGCATCAATTATCCAGGCAGAATCACAGAGGGACTCCACCAACTCCAGTGACGATAATCAAGCTTTCAAACATCCGAAAACTGGCCAAGATAACCATTCCAAGGTTCGTGCATTAGATGAAATTAGTAATAACAATGAGTGTGATATGCTCATGTCGATGGAGATTGTGCCGCTCACATGCTCAAATACAGCACCCCCTGACACTCCTTGTAAACCTGATGCTGCAAAAGAATTGCCCAAATCCGATAAGCAAGTCGCGGAGGGACAGTATGAGCACTGTGTCAAGGTGATCAGGTGGTTGGAATGCGAAGGACATGTTGATAAGGAGTTTCGAGTTAAATTCCTGACCTGGTTCAGTTTGAGGGCCACACCGCAGGAGAGAAGGGTGGTGAGTGTGTTTGTCGATACACTGATTGACGATCCAGCAAGCTTAGCTGGCCAACTCATTGATGCATTCTTGGATAGGATTTGCAGCAAAAAGCCACCGACCATTCTAAATGGTTTTTGCACCCGGCTTTGGCATTGACATGAATGCTACTGCCTCTGCTATGTTTTAGACGTATCAAGCTGCCATGTATGTGTGTGTTCTCGTGCGTGCATGCGTATGTGTGAGATGTCATTGTTCGATCTAAAGGGTATTTGTTAATTCTTATGGTGATATTCACGAAATGGTTATTTTGTATGGTTTGCAGCTGAAGCAAGCGAACGGTAATTGGCCATATTTTGCTGTACTCGTACACTTACCCTTAATGATGATGTGTTTAGTTGCTCATCTCTTGGACTTTGTCATTCTTATCTGGTTTCTGCCATCGACAGGAAGGCTTCTCTTACATGCCAAATGCAGGGTCTCTCTCTCTCTCTCCCCCTCTCTCCTGAAGAGTGGCCATGGTCTTGTATGGCAGGACCATTGAGCCAGACGATAGGGTTTCTTTAGTTGCTTATCTTATTCTTTTCACTATTCAATGTTAATAGTATTGTTACAGGATGATTGACCAACCTCGATCTGTGTCACCAAATTCTTAGTTTAGTGGCACAAAGAGCGATCGATCACCTGGCTAGTGTATTGACTCACAAATTGAAGTAATGAGTTCGATACCCAGGGCGTGCATCTGGCTTTGGCCTTCACGTTATACCAAAAAGAAACTTTTTTTTTTAGTTTTCTGTTACAAAGGGAGGCCAAAGCCTCATATACATGCATGCATGCATGCCCCAGGAATCGATCTCACCCCCTATACGGTGTGCCAGGGGAACCTTTCCAGGTGAGCTAACGGTCTGTGAGAAACAGAAAATCCTTACTAGGGTAGGCGGGCGCTATACGAGTCAAGGCACTTCAATTTACGTTGCATAAAAAGATTTTTACGTTCTGGGCAGTGTTCATGGCAATTGAACTTGAAGGTTAACGATTCAATGTGCAACACTCTTTGTATCATTGTGAAGATAAATGTCGTTTTCGTGTTACTTGCATGCTCGCTCATACGCAATTCATGTTTAAACTTGTCTAACTCGGGTCATGTTAGGTTCATATTCAGTTCCAACTCAAAACAAGGTAATGAGCCAAACTTGAACAAGATCTTGGGTTGACAAACAAGCAAGGAACAACCCTAACCTGACCAGGTCGGGGTTGGGCTCAACTTGATGACTGTAATGAAAAATATTCTTTTAAATATAAAATATTCTTTTAAAAATCACCCAAAACGTGAAAAACTGAGGAAAGAAACTTAAAGAGACAAACAAAAGTAAGAGAAAAATGGAAGACAATATATTAGGAAAATACAAGACAGAAAAAAATCATATTTTTTAAAACTTTTCTACTTTTAAGCTTAATCATCCATTTGACAACCATATAACAAGGTACAGACACACACACACACATACACAAATGTCCTATATATATATATAGGACACACTCATGTGATTGATTCTCAATTATGAATGCAACAACGGGTAGTTTCCTCTAACATTGCATTTTGAGGATGTCCAGATAAAGAGTATGATGAGTTGAGGAACATACATTGGACATGGCAGACACGACGAAATTAAATTAATGCCTGAAGATGCAGCCTCAATAATGACACTGATACCAACAAATTTTAGTTTCACCCTTGAAAGTAAATGACTAGATTTTTGTGCCCATAATTGGAGAAGCTCGTTGCATCTCCTTCAACACCTAGAACAACACATTTGTTTTCAATCACAAAATTGTTTACCCTATATATATATATATATATATATATATATATATATATATATATATATATATATATATATATATATATATATACATATAGAGTCAAAGCTGCTAGATAGTCTCTCAAGCCAAACTTACTTAATGACCACCATTATCCATGTGATCGCACTGATGGTGGTGGTTTGGCATTAGAGACTGTCTAAGCTCCAGTTTCTTTGTCTGATCAGTTTTGGTTGAAGTCCCACCATGTCAACCAAAATTTTTACTAAGGTTTAGAAGGTTTGGCAATATTGATGAATATGACATTGCTTCATTAAATAGGGATCCCCTCCAGAGGCAATAAAGCAGGAAAGATGCTGCCCTCATGGCGGACAGCATCCTCCACATGGACCCACTGACCTTCCTCTCCTGACTGTCATGGGCCAAGCTCTGCCAATGGTTCGGATATATATTATTCATTAACGATTATTTTGCATCTTCTTAGACAATATTAATCAATTAATATTCAGCAATCATAGGGTACCGGCTCCCTTATCGAGACCATTAGATGAGATCTCATTCAATGGTCAAAACGAAGTCATTAAGATTTGCTACGATAACATGATTGATTGCATGGCACAATGAGCAATGGCTCGACTGGCTAGGAGTGAATGTCATGAGTTCGATACCGACGGCATTCATCCTTGTATTGTACCATTGGACATGATTTAAGCTTTTTGCCTCAAGAAAGATACTGTTAGATATACTATAGACAATCTTTTAAACGTAGTGCACGCTTAGGTGTTGAATTCAATTTTAAAATAATATTTAAAAAGTAGAAGAGAAGAAGAAGAAGAAAAAGAAAAGGCATCGATCAAGGTTTAGAATGGAACTATGGTCACTATCTGACACTAACAGCACTTGAAGTCCTGCAGTAGAATGAAGCATGTAGGTTACATTCCAGATGATCCCAAGCATATACTCCTAGCACACTCAATCAATTATGTGACCAATTTGTCTAAACAACTCCTCAATTAAAAAGGAGAAGATGCTTGGTCAAAGGAATATCAGGTAGTTAGGAACTAGGCCTTTGGAAAAACCATACCCATGATGCATGGCCGATCTCAAGCCCCGATAAAGAAGGAGGGTTGCAGTAGGCTTCCGACAACCAACGTAAAACTTTGTCGGGCTTACCTACCATAAATTTTATGAATTATGATAGGGCTATGTGGAAACAAAGAATCCATGAAACCGACCCCATCTAGTATGAGAAAAGGCTTAGTTGTTGTTGATTCTTGAGTACCTGGCAATGGCAGATCTACATTGAACCCATTAACCTCCATTCATTCATGTGGACATGGATATTTTGACGTAAACCAGGGCCAACATCTAAAACTGCCGGTTCCAGTTACTTAGACCCGTGACCTATAATTCAATTGGGTTCCATCAAGGTCCAGTTGTGGTTCTTAATTGCTGGTTCTTGTCGTGGTTTTGGTTTGAACTAAAAACTTTTAAAAATTTTGAAAAAGGAAAAGAAAAATTATTTTAAATTACAAAAATGAAACAGAAGCGATTGATTGTGGTGGAAGGCTACCATTTCGATTCCAAGGAAGACCTGTAACCAAGCAGGAGGCGTTCTCCAGTTTGGGTATGGTGACGAGGCAATCTCCACTTTTGGTTTAAACCCAATTGATTATTTATTTATTTATTTTTGTTCACAAGAGGAGGCCTGAGCCTAACACTCCCTCACAAACTCTCCACTAACCAAACGCAGTTTTGATTTAAACTAAAAACCAACAAAAAGGATAAGACAACGGATAAGACAAATGATATATATATATATATATTATATGTTTTCGGCGGTTTGAACAGTCTGTTCTTATTTTATGAAAGAAGGAACCATAACCCGAACTCGAGATCCAATGAATTCGGTTACGATTTCGAATCTGGTTTTTGAGTCCTTCCACCGAACCATGTCTACCTACTTCACGTATGCGTCTAGCGAACTCCCTCATCGCAACTTTATTTTTCTTTTTTAACCCGGAATCATTTTTCAGGTCGATAGGGTTCGAGGATCTATCCACGTTAGTTTCGCAACCCCCGTCATGCGGGTCACCACTATGGTGGTGTGGAAGTCATGATTTTCACCATCATAATTTTTAATTTGCTTTGGCTAAAACAAATTCAGGCCCACCATCCGATGCCCCAACTTCTCTTCTTCCTCAGCTCCTTCAAAAGAGTGCCATTGGTGCCACCTTCTCTAGCTTTCTGACCTTTTCTTTTTTGTCTCTTGTTTGCAAATGGAGTTGATATCTCTTTCGGACTCAGACGTTGATATGAGCTTCACTAGTTGTGCTTCGACTTCTGATACCGACAGGACCGGCGGTTCTAGTGCTCGAAGTAGCATTAGCCTATCAGAAATCCATCACAGGGTTACCGGAGTCCCGCAACGCCATCGAAGCGATGACCCTTTATGGTCTCCAATCAAATCCATCCGCCGGAAAGATGGAAGTGTAGATATCCGCGATCTTAATCTGGTTCGGCAACTCGGCTCCGGCGATGTCGGCCGGGTTTATCTTTGCAACATTAAGGGCTTCGAGTACGCTCTCAAGGTCATTGATAGAGATGCTTTAGCGCTTCGTAACAAGGATAAGGTCCAGCATGTTCATATGGAATCTCACTTACTTTCTACATTCGACCATCCTTTTCTTCCGACCCTCTATTCGAAATTCGACTTCGGCCGCTACACTTGCTTCCTCATGGATTATTGTTCAGGTGGTGATCTCTATTCCCTCTTGAGTAAGCAACCAAGCCACTGTTTTGAGCCGAGTGACGTCAGATTCTTTGCAGCTGAAGTCCTGATTGCACTAGAATACCTCCACGCCAAAGGCATAGTGTATAGAGATCTAAAACCGGAAAATGTTTTGAGGCGTAAAGATGGGCATATCATGTTATCGGATTTCGATCTCTGCTTTCTTTCTGAAGTTGATCCTAAGCTCGATCGTCCAGCCATTGACGTCGATGCCGTCGATTTTGGATGCTTCAATCACTATCGAACGTTTAAGACTCCTAGAATGGTCGAATTTGTGGCGGAGCCGACGTCGGCAATGTCTAAAGCGTGTGTTGGAACTCATGAGTACCTTGCCCCGGAGATCATCTCCGGCAAGGGACATGGCAATGGTGTTGATTGGTGGGCGTTTGGGGTGTTCTTGTATGAGATGTTATATGGGCAGACACCATTCAAGGGTGCGAACAAGATGGAAACACTGTGGAATATATTGTGGAAGCCTCTTAGTTATCCGGCGGGCTCGAATGATCGACAGGAGCTCGCAGCGGCGAACGATCTGATAATGAGGCTGCTGGTGAAGGACCCAAGGCGGAGGCTAGGGTGTGTTAGAGGTGCTGCTGATGTGAAGAAGCACAATTTCTTTGCAACAATCAGGTGGCCCTTGATATTGACTTATGCACCTCCCACATTTGATGCAAATGGACGGAGGAGACATGTAATTAGGAAGACAAGAAGGGGGTCTGTTAGAGGACGTTGGTTA
This sequence comes from Brasenia schreberi, assembly GCA_036023115.1. Lineage (NCBI taxonomy): Eukaryota > Viridiplantae > Streptophyta > Magnoliopsida > Nymphaeales > Cabombaceae > Brasenia > Brasenia schreberi. The sequence goes on along the minus strand of JAYKKT010000031.1, from coordinate 1,092,258 downwards.
TGGAAAAAACTCCGAACCTGGCTCTTTACGGGCAGAAGAATTGAACGTAAGTTGGAATGAAGTCAGAGAGAGAGAGATTCTTTTATTATTATACATATTTATGGATATCAGTAGGTTTATCGACGGAATGTAAAAAGCAGATGAGTGTTACGAAGTATGATCTTATTATACTGATCCTTCATCGATGTTCCTATTTCGTGACGTTCACCTAGCATAATCCAATCGGACAATCTTCTTCCCCCCTCCCCTCCAATCTATAGAAAGAGAGAGAGAGGGAGAAAGAGAGATTGCATGACGTTCACAAGGCTCTACTTCCACTTCCATGTTCATATTCTCTCTCTCCCTTGTGGGCATAAGTTTCTTAACATGATTCCTGCTTGTGCCTCACGACGTGTCTCATAAGTGATTGTGATTCATGCTTCATCCTCTAACACGACGCTGAAATGTAGATTTACTGAAAAATCATACGTCGCTCCTCCCCCCAACACTATTTTTTAGATTTGCCACTAGTCACGCAGCTTGCCTCTGTTAATGTGCAAATAAAGATCAGATTTACGGTGCTTAATCACATGGATCACGATTAATTGTTACTTGAACTCAAGAAGCCTCTCTTTTGGAAAAGTATGAACGTGTCGAAGCACTTCACCGGAAAACTACAAACTAGATGAGAATCCTTTTCCTCAATTTTAGACCAGAAGGACCCCGTCTAATCCGGAACTCGGATCGGTCCACAAGAATGGCATTTGGGAGCAGTTTGTTAACCACCAACATTGTATCAAGTTGCACCAAGAGCGTTAGGGAGCTTTGTCTCCCTTATGCTGATGGGAGTTCGATTCCTGGGGGGAGTGCTCCGGCCTCCCTTTGTAAAACCAAAAGAAAAAGAAGAAATTGTATACAAGTCGCATGTCAAAGCGTTAGCTCATGAGGTAGGACTCCTCGATTCCTTGATTGTTGGTGGTGGGTTCGATTCCCTTGCAAGACGTTCTTGAGCGTGTTTGTCAGGCTTCAGCCTTTAGTTGCAGTGGCGGATCTACATGGATGGTTTTGCCCTTGATTATAAGGTATTGGTAGGCGCCACCCCTTAACCTAAAGAATGAGCATTTTGCAAAGAGATCACATGGATGCATGGTGTGCCATGTGCCTCCTTGATTAATCTCGTCATATGTTGCTTCTCCAAGTTAATAATGCTTAGTATCTATTCATAAACAAATGCATCATTCCAATCAGAAATAACTATTAATTATTTGAAATTAAAGAAGATAAAGATTATCATATGGCAAATCACACCATGTTGAATCGGATTGTTTGTGATGCTGTGCAGGGAGCAGTAGGGGATTGACCACCTCTAAAATTGCCACAAATTCTGACTGTTGTTGTTGAACAAATTTTTGTTGTTTAAAAACCGTAATTCTGACGGTCCTAATAGCTATAATAACAATACCGAAATAAAAAATTGGAATAGTCGGAGTATATTTAGGAACAACCGGAATATGACTGAGTCAAGAACCTTTGAATTGGAGGTCCCGAGTTCGATACTGGAGGTTATACATATGGCTGACTACCATTCTCCGGTAAGATTTCAGGTTCGGAAACGGATATAATCCGAATACATTTAAAGTTCGATACTCTATGTTCTTAAATATCGTCGTCCTGTTCTATGTTGCAATTTATTAAAAAAGGCGAAATTGATCCTTGTAGAGATTTAATCATGTTTTAGATTGAACATGTACATACTCTCTCTCTCATATATATATAAACTGAAAGTTGCTAAATAGCTTCTTATAACATACTCTATTGGACGATACGCATTATTTGTGTTGTCTTTGTGATTGTATGAATGACTTAGATTGATTCATCAATCACTACGACATGAAAATTGATTTTATTATTTCATCACCACTATTCGATAGTTTAGTATAAAGAGGCCCGAAATTGATTAGTAATTGGTCGCACCACTCAATCTGAAAATGACACGTACGCAAGCACGCAGGGTCAGCCTAGTTGTGTTGCCGGTTTGCCCGTTGCATTGCGCACGCCAGGGTTAGGCTTGTTAGCGTCGGGTCATTTCGAGGTTAATACCTTCTCATTTGGGTTTATGTTTTGGTTCTTTTGTTCTTGTTCCGAAGCGGGTATAAGCCCCAGCATTAGTTGAGCTTAATTGGGTTTGAGTCTACTGCTTGGTGGGTTTGAGTGTTGGGTCCTCGTATGGGATGGATCCTTGAGATTGGTTCCGGTAGGTTTACAGTGACTCTCGTATGCAAACTTCCTTTCTCATTGTACGGGGACTGAGAGTCTCCATTTGATTTTATGAAATAGGAGAGAACCTCCCTTGAGAAACCGTCTTCTTCCTCTCCTATCTCCCAACCATCATTGTGTGTGCGTGAAGTGAGGGAGGGAGAGCTGCTGTTCGCATGGGAGACGAGAGGCTAGAGAGATGCCGGGGCTGTCCGGCCAAGTTTTGATTGGGGTTGATCTGGTTTGGACTCGTACTTGTATTCACTTGTACTCATGTTGAAAATAATATCTTGGTTTTTGCCTCGCCTAATGGTCCGTCTTTTAAATCGAGCCATTGAAGAATCAATGACGCTTGTCAATTTACAAGTTTACGAGGAGACAAACAGTGCATGAACTGAAGAGAGTCAAATTCACACTGTTCACCTTCAACTCAGTTAAATGTCACAAACCAAACATGAACAAGCTGCTGGTAATGAGCGAAATCAAACCCATCTACAATTAGCTTGGTTCGTTTACCAGCCAATCTGAAACCGATAGAATTCTAATCAAGTTGAATTTGGATCATGGTAAGATTTTCTGCAACGGACCCAGAAATGCAATCTGACCTGGGTAGTGGGTCGACTCCATGAGTTGCAAACCCGAGGCGTGCATCTGGCTTCGGCCATCCTATTGTACCCAAACAAAAATAGATGGGCCTGCTTCTTCCGAAGTTCCTATGACAACCGCGAGCTAGATTTTGTTTCACGAGGTTGATGAGTTCATAACCATGGGTGCTGCTGCTTTTGAAAGGTGGCTTTGTAATGAAGAAATCCAGAGTTTGTTGGACATCATCCTTTCCAAACAGGCATCCTGCTATTCGTGGATTATGTGGTGAATCTCCTTATTATTTGATCTGATCCATAGGATAACTAGCGATCTTATAGGTAAATGGAGATCTAAGCAAACTTGGTGTGGCTTAATAGCCCGAGGTGATGTTCTGGAACAATGGTTTGAGCTGCTCTCTCTCTCTCTCTCTTGAACAGTTGAAATATGTTTGCCGCTTGTCAGAAATCAATTCCGAAACGGATAAAGACGCCACAACAGTTGTAGGAAAATTGTGTTGTGTTAATCAAAATGGATTTCTGGTGTGAGAGAGAAAGAGAGAGAGAGAGTTCCCAATAAAGCCTTTCTAGCACTACGTTCTCTTTGTTGGTTTCACTCTCTTTTTTTTGGACTGCTGCGGTTCTATAGATTCATGTCCACGCTTTGCAGTCCAAAACACAACTCATCAATCTCCAGTGAAACGAATAAGATGATTGCTTACAGACACAGGCCACCATACAGACATAAAATGTACTCGAGGATTATCCTGCTTGACAAGAGAGAGGTATTTCACCTCATAACAAAATTAAACGAAGAGATATTTCTTCTCTCTCTATGCGCACAAACACAAGAACAAAAATGAAATACAACAGCAGTAAACCGAAGGTATATTCCTTTACTTCGTTCAAACGAGAAAGCCAAACATTTTCTGATGATAAAAAACAACAGAGGAAATCATTCGTTCATATCGAGGACGCCAAGAAGAAAGTCTATCAAAATTGACTCAAACAAAAAGCTCCCGCCACAGCCAAACTGCAGTCTCTCCATCTTCAACCACACCCATTCACCCCGCAGCAATGGCCGAACCCCATTCAGCCACACCAGTGGTGCCAAACGGGGTATCACGACCATCGCGGCGGGGAAGCCGGGCATTGAATTCTTGAACGATTGATGGTGGCCATGCAAAATCAGAAGAGAGGGCAGCCTTCTATTTATGATGCATGGTGATCAGGCCATTGATTAAACCATTTAAGTACCGCGTCATGCTAAACACTGTTGAGTTTTGCAGGGTGGGCTCTGGTGGATGCATGCATGCTAAACCCTGCCACATAGCACGGCGGAGTTCAGCCGCCCAAGACTCTGACAGAAAGGGCCTAGTCTGCGGCCGATGCCAGGGTTAGGTTTAGGCTCACGGTGCGTGCTGAGACATCTTGCTGGTAAACGGAATGATCCATCGTTAGAAGAGAAAGGTGGTGAATCTATGTAATGACTTTAGGTGTCTCATGTAGGTAGAGTGAGAGAGTCCTAGAAGTTAGAGCACTGACCCTAGATCCAATGCCCCGCTGCGAATGGTGTCTCATTATTGCCTGCCTTGATGTTTGCCGTAACGGAATGATCCATCGTTAGGCTGCTGGCTGTCCTCTAGCCTGCACCAACCTACATGGAGATTTTCAGACTTTTGGTTGTTGGATGAGCTTGCTTATTCACAAGAATGGGAAAAGAAGAGATATTGCAGGCTTGCAGCCCTCTAAAATGCAATATCCCTTAATAATATCCCACTTTATCTGGATTGGAACTGTCATAACTCTCTGCACAACAGGCTTTTGTTGTTTGGTGAGCCTTCTCATTCACAAGAATGGGAAGGTTAGATGTATTATAGCCGTCGAGAATGAAATATCCCTTACGATACTCTGCGGAACCGGAGTAAACAGATTGAATGCCCTTGTCTTTGTCCTGCATCTGTGGCCCTGTGGGTAACATTGTCTTCTTCCCTGCATGCTGACTCGATGCACCAGGGGTGGCTTCTGCCTAAGGCCAGTAAGGCGAGCCCCAGAATTTTGAGACTGGAAATTTATAGGTTATACTTTTAATACCAAACTGTGTTATCGTAAGTTTCTTGTTCTATGATTGCACTAAATTTTCTTAATTTTAAGTTACATAAGCCTCAAAATTTTGCTCTCGATCATACATTTTGAAGTCACGTATGTCTCATAATTTTTATTCTTATGATTTAAGTCTCAAATGTTTTCATACTTTTAATGCAAATAAAAGAACTATAAAGTTATTATTATTACTACTACTATTTGTACTAAAACAATTTGTGTATCTCCAATTACTCATGCTTTTAGGCTTTTAAACCTCAAATCTTCCTACATTTTGAAGTCACATATGTCCAATATTTTTAATTCTTATGATTTTAGCCCTCACTTTAACGCAAATAAAATAATGACAAAGCTATTATTATTGTTATTATTGCTGTTACATTACATTTATAGCATGTACTATTTTTTTTATCTCCAATTCTTTTTAATCTTATGATTTAGGACCTAATTTCCTTAATTTTTAAGTTATATAAGCCCCTCAAATTTAACTCTAATGGTTTTAGGCCTAATACCTTTTACGTTTTGAAGTAGCATGACTAAAAACTTGTATTACTTTTAAGTTACAAATATAGAATGATTGTCATTGTTATTCACATTTATACTAGGTATTAAAAAGGAATTTTACGTTTATAGAACTAATCCTTTCACTTGATCTCATTCTCTCTCCCATGATTTTACTTTTTTTAGAAATTGCTGTCAACTTCTTTTCATTAATAATAGGGCATTTATCACTTAAAACTGATAAAGTTGTTATTTTTAAAATATTATTGTTATAACGAAAACTCTTGATAAAAGCAATATGTTTTTCATCTAAAAAAGGAAAAAGTTTGGGAGAATAAAATGAAAATTTATGACTTTATCTTTAATGATTGTAGATTCTATATGAAATTAATAACATTTTGAGATAAAGAATGTCGTAAGCAAGATTAAATGGGTTGACCATATTATTAATTAAAATGAAATGTTAGAAAAAACTTATTATAAAACTCTAATTGAAACCTTTGTATTTCCAAAGATTAAGAGGATTAAATCAAAATAATTTCCATAAATTTTTAAATTTCATAACTTGTAAAGCAAGGTCACATTTTCATATTTCACCTTAGTCCTCTACTTGTACTCAGACGCCATTGCAGTGCACCATGTTCCTCGTGCAGATTGCAAATTATAGATCTTGGTCATGGTAACTTGCACAAAGTACAAAGCATTGCCTCCATAGGCAAACAAAACCGGCTCGTGAAGCCCATTACTATCTCATTTGCAGCGGTGGCTCGTGGGTAAGGCCACCAAGGACAACCGCCTTATGCCCTTATTAGAGTATTAATATTGTAGACAACAAATTGTTTTAGACTTATATATAATGTTTTAAGGTCCCAAATTTCAGGGCCACAGTCTAGTCAATTTCATAAGTCCCAAGATCCTATATTCTTATAAGTTTAGGCCACAGTCTTGTCAGTAATGTTCGATTCGTGACTTTGACAAAGCTTGTCACTATCTTGTTCATCACTAGTTTATGTATTGCGACTTCTATAATATCAAAATTTCGTTTCTCTCTTGCATGCTATCTTTGGTGATTAGTTACTTATTGATACACGAGTGAGACTGTGACAATCATTAGGAAAGCACCTATGCAAGAGGAGGATTGTAACAGATATTGAGAAAACATCTAAGTTGTTTTCATTTCACAAGCAACTGGTGAACAGTTGTGCCTAAGCATTATCCACAAAAGAGCAGAACAATAACTCTATTGGCGTTTACCATGCATAAGTAACAACAAAGTCACCTTTATAGAATTTGGCCACACTCCTATTCTAAAACTTGAGAGGCTTGAAATAGTAGAATGCCTTTGTAGATACTGGTTTGGTGTAGGGAAAACGAGAACAACAACAACTAAGCCTTTTTCCATACTAGACGGGGAGGGAAAACAAAAAAACTAGGAAAATACCAACAAAAAGTGCCATGAACATATGTAGTTATCAAAGAACTGACAGATGCAAAAGGCAAGTAGTTATCAAAGAACTTAAGATGTTAGAAAGCTAGGAAAATACAAAAGGTGTCATGAACATAAATGTGTCTTCTATCGATAATCCATGGAAATGTTCAAATAGTTATTTCACCTCCATTAATGGCTTACTCTGGAACCACCGGTTTGGCTTTATTGGATGGTAATCCACATAGGTCATATTGCAAGAAAGTGAATAAGAGTGGATTTGGATCTGTAGATCCGGATCCACCAAAAATATTTGGAGCGCAGTAACACACGATGCATTAAACATGGTGAGTGAAGGAGGTGGCTAGGAACGACTGTTGTGAAGATGGTAACTACCATTTTCGTGCAGGTTACCATCTTCATGGTGAGCTATATAAGGGGGTTGCGATGCTTAGCAGCTAAGAGGGAACAAGCAAACCAGAAAACGTCGAAGAGTCATCCAGAATCCGGTAAGAAACCCTCATTTTGCTTTTGTATTTTTTCATTTTCAGTTGCTAAAACTGAGTTAGATCAAACGCCTTTTGTTTGATTCATGCTAAACATTTGAAAATAAGCCGAAATACGTGAAAATCAGTTCAAAACAAGTATAGATTCATGAAAATTTTCTCAAATCTCAATTACTGTTTTTCATGGATTTTTTGGTGAAAACGCCATTGCTAGCGACCGATAATTGGTTAGATTGGAAGAGGAGGGGCAGGCGTTCAGTTGGGGACCATCGCCGACCTTAGACATTGTCAGAAACTGGCAAAATTGACGCTGGAAAACCAAGGAAATCGACCCCTTTTGGGCGTGTCCCCATTTTTGTGTTATGTCGTGTCTAAAATGTCTTGAACTGACACGGATTCGTATCGTGTCCTCGTGTCATGTGTTACGAAATATTTCTGCGTCAAAACATGTTCTGTATCGAAAATGGGTTAGGTTTGGGTCGGGTCTTGAAATGAGTTTTTGATCAAAAACAGGACTCGTGTCAGTAGTTGCAGGTTCTATGTCGACATGATGACACAAACTACTTACTATGTCACTCAGTATGGATCAGATATTGATTCAAGTATCAATTCGGATCTAGGATAGCTTAAACGGATCTAAATTGGTTTTTGGATGATTTTAGGGTCATTTGAGATCCGATTTGGATACGATTTGTTGCGTTAGATTCGTACAACAACAACAACAACAACTAAGCCTTTTCCCATACTAGACGGGGTCAGCTACATGGATTCTTTGTTTCCACAGATCCCTATCGTGTGCCATGTTAGCAGTTAACTCCTTGCGTTAGATTTGTAATTAAATATATTTTAATATTTTTAATTATTTAGAGATTAAAATTGAAGGATTTGGTGGTAATAAGAGTGATCCAACGATTTGGGGATTAGATCTTAGCGCTCCTTCAAGTAGGGGGTTATACATTCTTTTACAGAAATATGCTAGAAGTGATTTTTTCTTTTTTAGATAGATTTAAATGTGCATGATTGATAAATGTTTTATTAATGTTTATGAAATGATGTTCGTAATTATGGTTTATTTTATATGCTTTTGAAATAGCATATGTTTACGATATTGGTTGATAAAGAGCATGTTTTGATATGCATGTGTTATATGAACATGGTATTTAAATGTTGTATGGATATGAATTTAGATTTGGATACTTGTGGGTTTGGATATGATTTGTAAATGTGATGAACTATAATTAGTTTTAGAAATATAATGATACGTGAATATATGAGTCGTACTTGTGTGGGTTGTGTGGGGTCTCTAGAGACTTGGAAGTCCCTCAGGCGATCCAACTTGGGGTGAATACATAGTGTATTCTCGAGCACTATGCCGTGAGAGTCGACGTGGTTACCATCGTGGATAGGGTTAGCGAGATCACTCTAAGGAGGGTCGGACGACTCTCATGGCCTTTAGAGTAGACACAATATGGGTTGTATCGTAACTAATGATGTGTGTATTCATGTGTGTTAATGTGTAAGTATGACTTTGAGATCATGATTTAAAGATAAAACTGTGATTTGTTATGAAATGATTGTAAAACTGTGCATGCTTTTAGTATGATTTTTATTTAAAGATGTTTAACCTCCCTACTGAGATATGTGTAGGAGCTCACCCTATTATTTTAGAGGGCGTCCTGAAGTTAACACTTCTAAGACACATGGAACAAAGTAAGAGTTGGATAGAGTTGTCTTTCTATTTTAGATGGTACAATAAGTACTAAACGGTTTAGAAAATCTTGTTATTCTGAGTTGTTGTTAGGTAGGCCCCGCACCATTTTGGTGAATTGTTCGGAACTTTGAAATGAATATTGATTTTAGTTAGATATTTTATTGAGTTAAATTAAGTTAGTATCGTATTTTACTGTTGCTCACCATCACGGCCGCGCGAGAAGCGATCATATGGCATTGCCTCGGGCTGGGTCATGGTTGCAACCCGAGCAAGTGTGATAACTTGGTATCAAAGGACAAAATTTCTTCAAGCGGGTGCGAAAATGCCATTGCCAACAACTGGTAATTGGTTGGATTGGAAGAGGAGGGGCATGCGGTCGATTGGGGATCATCGCTCACCTTAGACGTCATCGGAAATCGGTGAAATCGATGCTGAAAAACCAAGAGAACCGACCCCTTTTGGGCATGTCTCCGTTTTCGTGTCGTGTCGGATATGAAGTGTTGTGTATGAAATGGCTTGAACCGACACAACTTAGTGTCGTGTACTTGTGTCAAATGTTAAGAAATATTTATGTGTTAAAACAGGTTCTTTGTCGAAAATGTGTTAGGTTTAGGTCGGGACTTGAAATGAGTTTTGCGTCAAAAACAAAACTCATGTCAGTAGTTGCAGGTTCTATGTCGATACGATGACACAGACTACCTACTGTGTCACTTAGTTTGGATCAGATATGGATCCAGGTATCAGTTCAGATAAAAGATAGCTTAAACGAATATAGATTGGGTTTTAGGTGATTTTAGGGTCATTTGAGATTCAATTTGGATTCGGTTTATTTTGTTAGATTTATAGTTAAATAAATTTTAATATTTTAATTATTTATAGTTGTTTAAAGATTAAAATTGAAGGATTTAACAGTGATAAGAGTGGTCCAACGGTTTGAAGATTGGATCTTAGCGCTCCTTTAAGTAGGGGGTTATACATTCTTTTGCACCTAGAAGTGATTTTTCTTGTTTTAGATGGATTTAAATGTACATGATTGATAAATGTTTTATTGATGTTTATGAAATGATGTTTACAATTATGATTTATTTAATATGCTTTTGAAATAAAATTTGTTTATGATATTAGTCAAAAAAGAGCTTGTTTTAATATGCATGTGTTATATGAACATGATATTTAAATGTTGTATGGATATGAATTTGGATTTGGATACTTGTTTATTTGGATATAATTTGTGAATGTGATGAACTATAATTAGTTTTAGAAATGTAATGATGCATGAATAAATGAGTCGCACTTGTGTGGGTTGTGTGGGGTCTCTAGAGACTTGCAGGTCCCTCAAGTGATCCGACTTGGGGCGAATACATGGTGTGTTTCTGAGTAGTCTGTCGTGAGAGTTAGCGTAGTTACCGTCTTAGATGGAGTTACCGAGGTCACGTTATGGAGGGTTGAAGGACTCCCGTGGCCTTTGGGACAGACAAAGTATGGGTTGTAATTATCGTAACTAGTTATGTGTGAATGTGTGAGTATGAATTTGAGATCATGATTTAAAGATGAAACTGTGATTTGTTATGAAATGAATGTAAAATTATGCATGCTTTTAATATGATTTTTGTTTAAAGATGTTTAATCTTTCTATTGAGTTATGTATAGGAGCTCAACTTATTATTTTACAGTTCGTCCTGAAGCTAACACTTTTAAGGCACACATAGCAGAGTAGGAGTTGGAAAGAGTTGTCTTTATATTTTAGATGGTATGATAAGTATTAAACGGTTTAAAAAATCTTGTTATTCGGAGTTATTGTCAGGTGGGCCCCGCACCATTTTGGCATATTATTCAAAACTTTGAAATGAATATTGATTTCAGTTAGATATTTTCTTGAGTTAAATTAAGTATCATATTTGACTACTGCTCACCATCATGCTCGTGCAAGAAGCGACCACATGGCATTGCCTCGGGCCAAGTCGTGGTTGCAACCCTAGCAGGTGTGACACATATGGTGTACACAAATTCTTCCTATCATCTTCCACTTTCCATCATAAGAGAATGCTTCTTCAAGACCATTGAGCCGACCAATGCAACCACCTAACCAAGCATTGGTGACTAGTATCATCCAGAATATTTTCCAACTTTTCCTTAACACAATCAACGAATGCAACCATGATAGCTGACTGCTGAATACCAAAAGGACAAACAAGACATGACCAGTAACGTACTAAGATACATATAAAGAAGAAAACCTAGTGTTGTGATTGTGAGACATATAACCACTGAATTAGAGGCCTACCGATAGTTGGCCTTTTAACGGTAGTGTAGAGATCTTCCTCCACTGTTTGTGATAATGCAAGCTAAACTTTCAAAGGGAGGCCAAGCACACAACGTTTGGTCCTTCCCATCAGCATATTGTGCTCAGAGTCCTCACAGAGTAGCTTCAATAATTGTAAAGAGCTAATCAGGGCCCAGAAAGTATTACAGTTGGATTCACATTTGTTACCAATAATCACAACAAGAGCAGAACCATTTGAGAAATGATGGGAACGGTTTGCATCTCTAACAACTAGTCCCTTCCTGTAACAGCAGAGATCAATTTCATCACCAAATGACAATCCTTGCATACACGAAGATTCTTCATGACCTCTATCGGCTTTCCAGTAGGTACATTGAGTAGTCCAAAAATTATTGCCAACTTCTCACTGTGATGACTCTGCGACATAAAACTGTTATTCCTAACATACCCCAACTCTTCAATCCTTTGGATCGTGTCATCCAAGGCCTTTAAGATATCTTCAATCCGTGGGTGGTTCATGTTGCTAACATTAAATGAGTGGATCCTATTGTCAACCTCAATCCAACTGCACCAGGATTCTTTTTACTCCTCTTTCATGCATTAGGTTCCTGACAATTGCAACTTTATCCAATTTTCCAGCATCTACGTACATGTTTGATAGAAGTACATAACTTCCAGAATCTCTCGTCTCCAGCTTCAACAACTGATGTGCCACCCTTTCCGCAAGTTCTGATTGTCCACGAATCCTGCATGACTAAGCAATGCTCCCCATATATCAGCATTTGGCTGCATCATCATTTGGTCAAACCCTCTCAGCCTCTTCAAGATATCCACCTCGACCAAGCATATCTATAAGGCAGGTATAATGTTCAGGAGTTCGAGAAATCCCATGATGGTTTCTCATAGAGTCAAAATAAGACCGACCTTCTGATATTAGCCCTGCATGATTACATTCAGAGAGGACAGCAACATAACTGATATGATCAGGTTTTGTGCCTCTGCAACATTTCCTCAAATATCTCAATAACTCTCTTCCCTTGTCCATGTTGTGCATTCCCGGTCATCAAAGAATTCCATGACACCAAATCCTTATCAGATATCGAGTCAAACACATTAGGGCTTCTTTAATTCTTCCACGTTTCGAGTACACAACAATTAATCCGTTGGCTACTGACACATTAAAATCGAGGCCAACTTTGATAATATGGTTAAAGATCTGAGTATCATGCTTCAAGGTTGCCAAATCAGCACAAGCATTTAGCAAAGTGGTAAATTCAATCTTGTTTTATGCCCTTTCTTTCTCTCAGCATAATAATGTACAGCTTCAATCCCTCTTAACCATGTCTACTTTTAACATATGCAGCCATCATCGAATTCCAAGAAACAATGTTTCGTTCTGGCATGGCATCAAGCAAACTACGAGATTTTAAAATATCATCCATCTGAGAATATGCTATGACCATTGTTGTCCATGATATTACGTCCCTCATTGTCATGGTTTTGAATACAAGATCCGCAGACTCCACACTAGCACATTTCACATAGAAGCGAGCATTGGCATGGCAACAGGAGGAACAAGCCCATAGCCAAGCTTGAGTGCATAGGCATGGACCTCAACTCCGAGAATTCTTTTTACTAGATAAGCTTCCTTGTTCACTACATTTAGGAGACAATGTAGGAGGATTAACTTCTTTAACCACTTCTCCCTTCTCTGCAATTGATTCATACATCAAGGTGAAGATGTAGAGGCACCTACTAAACTTTATTTGGACTTTATAGTATGTCGCTAAGAGTGAACGCCTTAACACATTCCTCATAATTTGTAGAATCTACCATAGATAAATCTCACAATATTTTACATTGGATGTTGAAAGCTTAGCACAACCCTGCTTCTTTATCGGGGCTTGAGACCGGCTATGCAAGGGTGATCCCTTACATGGGCAGAGTTATCTCTTATGTATTAATAATTTAATATTAATTATACAATGATTTATATGTTAAATTAATATAATAGTTATTTTTTAATCAAATTCCATTAGTCTTTATATTGTGCTATGGTCAATATTTAATAACATGAATTAATATTTAATATATATTAAATAATCTTTATGGCATATATATCAATCAATATACTATATTATATAAGTTAAATTGAATTTAATTAATGTTAAGTATGTTTAATAGATATTACTTAATGCTTATATTACATGATCAATATTTGAATGTCTATTATACAATTACTTATCTATTTATATAAATGTTGTGTAAAAGGTTATTATAACTAATATTTAAATAAAATATTTAATTAATGTTATTTAATGATCTCATATTAATTAATAGTTATATTGTATAATACATTAACAAGTATCATAGTTAAGTATTACTTTATTTTTAATAAAAATATCTGCATATTTTAATATGCTTGTATATTATATTAAATTGCATATGATTACAATTATAAATAATATTTGATTACTATTAATTACTATATATATTATTAGCTAGAATATAACATTATGACAGTAACCTAATAATATGATATTACTAAAATACTATCATTAATAATTGATATTTTAATATAAATTGACATGGCAACTTACCTAATCTGAAGTGACATAGCAGGCGACATGGCAAGTAACCTAGCGCAGGTGAGTATCCACCGTCTCAATAAGAATTGATGCCACTAGAGTTTTTTCTTAATAGCGAAAATCTCACGAGTATTAAAACAAAAAATACATACAACTTTTTTTTTAATTTGTAAAAAAGAATAATGAGCTTATTATATATAAATATATTGAAAAAAGTCAACAACAAAAAAGTCTTTATTATATTGAAATTAACATGACAATGAGATGGCAAGATTCCTATTTTTCAAATCACCCACTAAAGTGCCCAAACCTTTCATCTAGCTACCTATCTTTTAAAGGGTCTGCACGCCTAAACGTAAGGAACGACAATGTTGACCTTTATTTTGACTGAATTCAGAGGCTGCAGTCCAGTCTTGGCAAATACGAACACGCTAAAACGCGTCTCTTTTACCGAATGATGGGTCTGATTCGTTTGAACTTTAGTTCAACGCAGTCGAGCTTTAGTCTCGTGCCGTTGAGGTTAGGAATGTGACCGGCACTCGGTCGAATGGGTTGAATCAATTTTAGCGGTTTTTCAAAGTGTAACAACAGATAAGTAGTTCACACGGCTTCCGACAGTGAATATGACTAAGGATTTCTATGGTGGCATGAATAGTTCATGAGACTGACTAATGTCACTAATGGGTGCAAGTCTTTACGATGACTGGCGAACCTGTTGGGTTGCACTCTGCATCATTGAAGATGGCCACAAAGAACCAAGAACCTGCATGAGGCCTACCTCATGGGGTATTATCTAAACTATATGCTTGCATGAGGGCTCCTCGTCTGTCTCGAGAAAGGCGCATTCGCCAACCCGACACATGCATGTCGATCCGGAGTGTTGTTGTGGTACTCTGCTTCACTGAAGATGACCACGAGTAACGAAATACTTGCATGAGGCTTACCTTATCAGGTTTCAACTTAGCACTGAATGCTACATGGGGCTCCTCACATGTCTTGAGGTAGCTTGCACCGATATTGGGCATGAGGGTGGCATGTATAGTGCTTGAGGGTGACTACTACTTTCTATAGCGGCATGGGTAATTCCTGAGAGCAACTAGTGTAACGGGTGTATAATCTTTATGGTGATTGGTGAACCTGCTAGGTTGCACTCCGTATCATCGAAGACAATCACAAAGAACCAAGAACCCGCATGAAACCTAACTCATAGGGTATCATCTGAATAATATGCTTGCATGAGGGCTCTTTGTCTATCTTGAGGAAGCCGCATCCGCCAACCCGACCCATGCATGTTGATTCGGAGTGTTGTTGTGGTGCTCTGCTTCACCGAATATGACCACGAGTAACGAAATACCTGCATGAGACCTACCTTATCGAGTTTCAACTAAGCAATGGATGCTACATGGGGCTCCTCGCTTGTCTTGAGGTAGCTTGCACCGATATTGAGCATGGGAGTGGCAAGTATAGTGCTTTAGGGTGACTACCGCTTTCTATGGCGACATGGGTAATTCCTGAAAATGACTAGTATAATGGGTGCACAATCTTTATAATGACTAGTGAACTTGTTGAGTTGCACTCCACATCATCGAAGATGGCCACAAAGAACAAAGGACTCGCACAAGACCTACCTTATAAGGTATCATCTGAACTAGATGCTTGGATGAGGGCTCCTCGTCTGTCTCAAGGAAGCCAACATAAATGCCAAGTGTTGAGGTGACATGTATAGTACTTCATGATGACTATTGCCTTCTATGGCCTCATGTGAAGTTCTTGAGAGCAACTATTGCAGGTAAGAGATACGCAATCCTTGCTAGCAACTGGTACAAACATATCCTAATGTATGGCACTCCGTGTCACCGAAGCAATCACTAGAATAATCCACACGATACCTGCCTCATGGAACTAAAACGAGTCCTAATAAGCACTTGCATGCACAATCCTTGTTGACGATTGGCACAAATGAATCAAACGAATATTTCACCAATCTATCCTATCATTCACGTGAGCAACGTCAGCCACCTTACCATCCTTGGTCATTGCAGGACAACCGGAGGTTTCCATCCATGCATTACGAATCACGACTTACACTTAATGGCAATGTCCAAAGTTATGGTGGGGTTTAGTGTGCTCCTGTCATACGAACGTATCCATCCAAATGATTGCTCAGCCTTACTAGGGGTCGGTCATGATCCTAGGGGTACCTCAATGAACAATACCTAATGTATTGATCCACAATCCTCCTTTCTAATCTCCATGACTCAAGTGTACCCCACAACGAAAACACAAAGTTGAATGCCTTTCGAGTGTTGTGTAGTAGTAGCACAAGGCTATCCACTCGATAGGGGTGATGTGTTCTTGCTATCAATAGCCAACCAAGAGTCATTATGTGTGTCTTATGGCTTCCAACCTTTTACTTAGTTGTAGTGTTCCCTTCGGCTTACGTAAAAATGATAGCAATCATGATTCTCTTAGTATTCTGCAAAGTTTGTTCGTTAGCAACAACATGCTTCCCAGTGAGTTTTTTTAGTTACCGACCTTTAATGAAACCAAACAGCCTTTGATACCAAATTGTCATGCCCTAACTATCAACTGGGCCAATGGAGTTAGGAATGTGATCGATACCCAGTCAAACGGACATGATTAGCCTTAGCAAATTTCCAAAGTGTCGTAGTGGATTAGTTCAGATGACTTCTGATAGTGAATGTGAGTTGGACCCCTCTCCTAGATGCTAAGGCTTAGAGTAGTCCTTACTTGTGTTTTAACTCACACCATGCAACATGACAAACATGAAATGCAAAGCCGCAAGGCAAAAAGGTTCGTTGATAGAAGAAAGGAGTGCACGGTCCCAGCGTACTACATTGATAAGCTCTAAGCACTTCACTCAAAAAGGATTTTTAACTGGGCCAAATACAATTCATGATGGTCGGAGAGTGACATCTAGATTCAAGCTTGATTTGAGTTACAATGGAGCAACTCAATCTAAGCTCTTTAGGCTCATTTCCATTTTTTAGTTTGAGCAAGTTCGAAACTGAATTTGATAAATATGATAAATCAAGCTCGATCATGATAGGACTCGATTACACCAAGCTCAACCGAGCTTATGACAACGACAACAATAATCAAGCCTTTTCTCATACTAGGTGAAGTTGGCTAAATGATTTTTTGTTGATATTGAACTCGATCTTTTGTCATGCTAACAATTAACTTAATATAAGCTAGATCAACCAAACTTATAAATGAACTCAAATTTGAGTCTTATCGATTGAAAACTCAAACATAATTCAAGGTAAAATACAAATTAATTGGAGAAAAGCTCTTTCACACTACACTTGATCAAAATACTATGTTTATCTTAGCCAAAAGGCTAATAAAGTTATGATTTGTCTTGATGCATTCAATATCCTTTTGCATTCTGCTTTACTCTCTTCTTCTCCCCATATGAGACTAATGCATGTATAAAGTTCAATTGAATTCCCGAGCAACTCAACATAAGTACCGGCAAGCTAGAGCTTGACTCCCGAACATATCACACAGCACTTGTTTGAGGCGAGTTCAAATTCGAGTTATCTTTGTGTTGATCTTAAGTTAGCTTGCCACTAAAGTGACGATTCCTGCAAGGTAGAAAAGGAGGGAGGCTAACCGAAAAGTGCGACGTTCGAAACGCTGATCCGCGAATTCCAAATAAGTTATGACGTCAATTGTAAATCAAAATAATCTGCAAGACTGAGAAAGACCGCTCCCGTTCCTTCTTCCCCTGAAACTCAAAGAACGAAGGGAAGGGAGTTCCCCCTCCCCCTTCTCTCTCTCTGTGTCTCGGAGCGGTTATGGCGTCTCTTCTTGGGGAAGATGGTCGAGGATACGAGCTCGCAAAGGAGCTCGAGAGTTGCGGTGTGTGGAGATCGTGGCTGGGCGACGCCAACTACGTCAACTTCATGCCATTCCTCGCTTCCCCTTCTTCATGGGAATCCTTTATGACCGCCAACGCCAACACCCAGAAGACGAAGGCTCACCTTCAACTCCAACTCAGGGCTAGAGCCCTTCTGTTCGATAAGGCTACCGTCTCCCTCTTCCTTCGTTCACCCACTGATTCTTCGTCCATCCACTGCTCTGCCCTCAACCCCAATTGTCTCTCTCTCTCTCTCTCTATTGCTTCACTTCATGGATCTTGTGATTAATGTGCATTTTGGGGAGGATTAGTAAATGTTGCCTGGATGGTTTTGGGGAATTAGGAACTCATAAGGCGTATTTTGAGCTTTATAAAACACCATATTCTGGCTTGTGTGTTTCTGGTCATCATTTTGTGTTAATTCGTGGACGTCCAGGTATGAAAGTAAGTGGGTAGTTTTAATTTCGGGAAATGATTGTCTTGAGCTGTTGATGCGCAGAGTTTGGGAATTTGGATGCTGTTACTTTAGAGGGGAAGCGACAGCTTACGTTAGGCACTCCCTCGCTGTCCATTATATTATGCGGGTTTCATAGAGAGATGAACATTGCAGTGAGGGTGATAACGCTACGGCCAACTGGTTGGGATGGCAGGAAAGACATCATTCCGTCTCTCCTTTTGTGTTTTCGGTTCTTGTTTTCTTTTAAGCAAAATGAAGCGTTTTCGTCAGTAAACGCAGTTTCAGTTTGTTTTCCCAGTTCTGCATTTCAACTCTGTTTCAAAATCCGCATGCAACCACATACTCTGCTCTTTACCAACCACTGTGTTTTTAACTTTAATTGCATCGGTGTGGACTCTTCCACTGACTTCTAAGCAACTAATGCATTTGATCATCCTCTGTTTACCAAATTCCTGTTGTAATAATTTTGGAATTCAGTTTTTCAGTGCCCACCTCTGGATCACAAACAGATTGCATTAGCTTGTTTCTAGCTTTAATATGATGCAGTGAACCTATAATGATTTGCTATGTTTATTTCTAGACTTGCAATTGCATCCAGACGATGTGTATTTCTCCTTGGAAGAAGATTATCAGGAGTTGGCCCAGACCCATGAAAGTTCTATACCACACAGTTTTGGACATGCCAAGGTTTGTCATTCGCTGAATCTGGTTAGATTGTCTTCGTGTATTACTGTTGAGATTGCTTATATATATACAGTGTCCTGGTGAGTGAGGCGAGCTTCCTTGTGTCTCTCGTTACTTTTACCCTGAAAGACGGGAGAAAATAGAAATATAGGCATGCTGATTAATAGAAACTGGCCTTCATAACTTGTTATGTTGTATTACTGTAGTGCTTTAATGTGAATCATCCCCATCTGCAGGGTAGACAGAACCCTGAATTTTATGTCACGTATGTGCCAAAACAAAGCTTAAGGTGGGACCCTAGAAGTCATCAGGTCATCTTCAGATAACCTTCAAAGATCTTTAATAGATCTTTATTGACTAGTTGGCATATATCTTAGCGTTGGGTCAAATTAGTCCCCAATGTTTTATATATGGCATAGATGGTCTAAGTTCTTGGTTCCTTTTAGATGGAGACATTGTAAATTGCGTCCTTCAATGCAAACTTGGAAGTTCTTGTCCCGAGTCTTTGATCCCTTGACAAGCCTATGTACTCACAACGTCTTTAGTTAATTGGTTTCTGTTGATCATCCATAATTTTCCCTCCAGTTACATTTTTCTGTTAAGAATCAGTACACACACAAACCTACATGCATGCACTCTCAGACACACATTTGGGTTGCTTGTTTTGTGTTGTGGTTGACCATATGTTTCTACTTTTTCTGATTACTGTGCACATATGAAGGCACCACAATCAAAAGCATTGTCCAACACTGCCCAGCTACCTGAAAAGGCCACAAGAAGAGTTTCTTCTGCTGGACCTAGGGCTACTGAATCTGACATTGATGTGACAAGACATGGAAACGATGATTTCCCAGAGACATGGTTCAGCCGCTGGTCTAAGAACCATAAAATGAGCAGATTAAAATGGATAGCATGGCTTAACTCCCAACGGAGGCTTCCTTTCGGGGAGAGGGAATTTTTCAAACGGACTCCTGAGGGAATGTCTTTGTACATTAACTATGTTGAGAGACACAAAAGAAAACGGGAAGCATTTGAAGATAGGAAAACTGATTTTTCCAGGCATAAGGAGGAAAATGCCCCTACTTTGCAATCTAAGTTAGTTCAGGACTTCAGTTTGGTGGAGCAGGAATGTTTCTTTCCAGAAATAATGTTCCCTTGCAACTGCGTGCCGGATAGAGCTACACCTTGTACTGATCAAGCAGAAGAAAATCCAAATGTTGAATTTGTTGGAATTCTTGATACTTTGCCTCAAGCTGTTAGTTTGAGTCCGATGATGATTGAAAGGTTTGGTATGAGACCTGAGGACCTTAATATGGGTATTGGAAGAAACAAATATAGGGGGAAAAACAGGGCACTCGAGAATGGGAAGCCCCTAGGTGAAGAACAAGCCTTTTGTTTGACTAAAAAGGCCACTATTCAAATACTTAAAGTTGTTGGATTTGAAGGTGCAACAGAAGCTTCCCTAGAAGTGCTTTCACAATTTATCACTTGCCACATCCATAAAATAAGCCGCATCTTGAAAGTGTTGACTGATAGTTACAGAAAGCAATGTTCATCCATGGAGCTGCTTAAGATGTTTCTACACACAGCGGGATACAGGTGACTTTGTTTTTCTTGGACTTCCTTAAGAGTTGCATCTCTTCACACATTTGCATTAAGTTTTGATTGTTTGGAGATACTTTTATCTTTGTTCATTGTTCTTGTAGAAGCTTGGTGAACATTTGGGTGGCTCTGTAACCAATATGCGCCAACTTGTGAAGTGTTGGTTGTGTGCTTTTGTGTTGTTAGCATGCAAGTCTTGTTTAAAGTCTTCCAGTTACTCTGGAAATCTAGATTCTTCAAAATGACAATATTCCATTTCTTTAGGGGCTTGCATT
The DNA here is from genome assembly GCA_036023115.1 of Brasenia schreberi. Taxonomy (NCBI): domain Eukaryota; kingdom Viridiplantae; phylum Streptophyta; class Magnoliopsida; order Nymphaeales; family Cabombaceae; genus Brasenia; species Brasenia schreberi. Next base: position 1,071,419 of record JAYKKT010000031.1, on the reverse strand, counting down.
AAATTCCTGTAGTAGATACAGTCATCATGTTAAGTTCAGAAAATTTGCGCTTTCAGATTTAAGGGAGCTTCCCAGCATCGTCAAGAAATTTGAATCAACATCTGGAGGCAGTTAATAATCATGCATCATTGTTCCTGTGGTTGTGAGTTGTCATCATTATCAACATATGGGTGTGGGTTACAAGTGATGCATGGAAGGGTTCTTCCATGTGAAATGCCTGTGTTTGGGCCTCCTGAAACTATGGTACCCGGACACTCATATGAATACTAGTCTCGTACATGATTATGTAGTGTCAGATACTTTGGGTCTTCAAAGTGGGGCATATTGGACACTTCTATCTGTCTGTCGATCTATCTCTATCTATAATGTATGCTTATATGTACATAAGTATATGTGTGTATAAGAGATGGGGGAGGGAGAGAGTAACAAAAACTCATATGTCATCATTCATATGCATCTTTTTATTCTTTTTCATTACAACAACAACTAACCCTTTTCCCATACTAGATGGGATAGGCTACATGGATTCTTTGTTTCCATAGAGCTCGATCTTGTGCCAGGTATTTCAACATAAGCTAGATCATTTTTTATTGTTTCATTCCAACACTTTTGTGGTCTTCTTCTTCCTCTTTTAACATTTTCATAATCTAGCTTCTCATACCTTCTTACTTGGTCATCTTTCTACATGTCCAAATCATCTTAATTGTTTTTTCCTCATTTTATCATCTATTGATGTCATTTCCAATTTAGTTCTAATAACTTTATTATGGATATGGCCTTTTCTTGTGTGACCACTCATCCATCTCGGTATCTTGATTTCTACTATGGCCATCTTTTGTATCTTTTGTATATGTTGATAATTAACCACCCAATATTTAAAACTATAAAGTACAGTAGGTCTAATTGATGTTTATAATATTTACTTTTAAACTTTAATGGTATCTTCTTATCACATAAAATACCTCATACACCTCTCTTTTTTAACCAACCTTCATTAATTCTATGTGGAACATCTCCATCAATCTTTCCATCACTCTCAAAAAGTAATCCTAGGTATTTAAAACTTTGTTTACAAGAGATACAATGTGTGCCATTTTTATTTTTTCGTTGTTACTTCATTAAAGATCAAGGACATGGTAGAACCTTGGATTATAGGAGACAACATAGCAATGTCTAATAATTGATTCATCTAGTTACCTATATGCGCATGCTATTAGTTCATCTTTCAGATTTGATCTCCATATTGTACAAGCAAAAGCCTGTTTGAGATTCTACTCTTTTTCTAATTGTTTGGTTTAGATTGTCTTGGACTGACGTGTCTTTTTCATGTGAGCTTCCAGTAACCTTGTATCTCTTGCTGAGTATGTGAACATTGTGAAGGATACTATGAAGGTTGCTACCCAAAATGTGCAGCAACATCCTGCAAGAGATCACCAGACTTTTCATCACAACTCTGTGTTGCAATCCCAGCAAGTAAGGGACTAGACCTTTTCTTCTCTGTATCACAATTGCAATTTGCATTTACTTCAGAGCCATATATGTGCCACGTTGTCATATTGCATACCAGTGCAAATGAACTTTGTTGATGAACAGAACCTTTTTAGTTTATCTCCCAAAAGAAAAAAACTTTTTTCTAGTTTAAACAGTGAAGAGTGGAAATAATGCTTGTAAAGTTGATTGTTAGTTTCTAATACTTCTATTTTGTACTATAAGGATTTGCCTTTGAAGGCAAATCAGAAACTTCAATCAGCACAAACTTGCTTTCGTTATTCATCCTTAATGCAAGTCATTTTCTCTCATTTAGCTTTAAATATAAGAACCTATATCCTCTTTTTAATTCATATAATGAAGTCTTTTGTGCACTTGCGTGTATGTGTGTGTGTGGCACATGTGCCTGCCTGTGGATTAGCAGGTTGAGCGGTGGACTAGGGGTAGCTGGAGATGCTTTGAACGGTTAAAGTAATTTTATATTAATCAAGTAAAAGGCAGAACACGAGGTATTCTCAGGCATTTCACCCTTTATGCGTTAGCATGCTCCTGAACAGAGCCTAAGGCATGCCACTCTTTATGCTAACATGTGGCAGGCTGGTAGTGTTCTCTGTACTTGTGTATCAGGTGGACTGGGTAAGAAGGGCATGAGAGAGCCTTTTCTTATCATTCCTCTTTGCATCTTTATCAAATAGAATCATGGTGAATTCTTATTAGAAGTCTCCAACAATATCCAAAAGCCTAAACCTCAGTTAGTACGTATTTTTTGGAAAGTCACTGAAGATTATCCATACAGCTATCAAATATGATTCTTTCTTGTCATCTCAATGATCTCTTGCTGAAATGGATACTCTAGGAAAAGTTAATTTTACATTTCAATGATCCTATTATGATCCTTAATCATTAGCTGATGGCCATGGGTGTTGCTTCATCTTTCAAAAAATTGCTACCTTCACATTAATGGGCACCACTTGCAAATCTATTTTTGACTTAAGTTGCAGTTTATTCTTGTCTTTTGATGCTTAGGTATATTGGTCATTTTAATCAAGTACAACTCAATAAAGGAAATTTTAATGTGGTGTCCTGTGCAAATTGTTCAAACATTGTTTCTTATTTACCCTTTCACTGTTATAATTTGGACAAAACTGGTATTTTTATTTGTACTTCCAGATAAGAAAGGGGGAAAAAAGAAAGTTATTATACTATGAGTAGGGCACATTTTTGTTGTATAAGTAGTGTTAGACCGACATGGACACCGATACTACATATTAGAGGTAGCCATTTTTTACTGTTTCTCATTGTTTTATTTTGTGCTTTCTTATATTGGCTAACTATTACTCTATTAATAGCTTATCAAAACTCAGTTGTCCTTTGAGTTTTGTGAAATCTTATATATATATATATATATATATAGAGAGAGAGAGAGAGAGAGAAAGAGAGAGAGAGAGAGAGAGAGAGAGAGGGAGAGAGAGGGAGAGGGAGAGAAAGATTCTATCCTGCCTACCTCCAACATGGTAAGAACGACACTTTAAAGTGTTTACACCAAATCATAATAGCATCAAGAATCGACAAAGAGCTCAAACATCAAGTTCTTGATGGTCAAATAGTCAAACTGTCAAAGTCAAAACAAGTTGAATATCATACGCTCAAAGAGACAAAACAAATATTCAAAGTGCTGCAAAACAACATATTATTAAAGTAGAAGATTACTCTATTTATAGAGCTATAGAGAAGGGATTTTCAGAAAACATCATGTCATCATATGAAGAAGAGCTCCCCAACGGCTATGTGAACTAGCCGTTTAGGCCCAGCAACTGGCCCCCAACGGCTAGTTGGGGCCAGTATACCTAACTAGCCTTGGCCCTAGTGTCCGAGCCAGTTAGTCAAAGACCAACAGACCCTAGTAGCCCTCTCCTATTACATTTATATTTTAACACTCTCCCTCAAACTTACGGTGTGTATACCGAAAGTTTGTCCAACAAAAATTAAACCTAGAAGCCGACAATTACTTGGTAAAAAAATTATAAGTTGTAGTTTTGGGAGCACATAGCATAGAGTCAACTTCTTCAAACATTTTTCTCTAACAAAATGATAGGCCATCTCAATGTGTTTCATTCTTTCATGGAAGATATTGTTAGATGTTATGTACATGGCACTCTTGTTGTCACAAAACAGAGTGGATGGTTGTTCAAGAGTGACCCCCATGTCTCTCGATATCTATGTAATCCATGAGATCTCAGTAGTCACCATTCTTCCTTATTCCGCTTCTGTGGATTGTGGATGATAGTGACACATTCTGCTGGTTCTTGCATCTCCAAGAGATAAAGGATTCACTTTAAAATACATAAAAACTTGTGGTGGAATGTCGATTGTTGACATCTCCACCCAATCTGCATCAATATATGCAATCAAATTAAGAGAAGAGGAAGAGATAGAGATACCCCTTATCCGCATAGTGCTTAATGTATGTGATGATTCTCATAACCGCACTCATGTGAGCACTAGTCAGAGCTTATTGAAATTGGCTTGTAATGTGTATAACGTGTGATATGTATGGGCGAGTGATAGTGAGATAAGTCAATGCTCCTACCATAAGATCTTTCGGTTTTTCTCCATCCGTTGTTCTCAATTTTGTTCTAAGTACTTCTGGGGTATTTATTTTCTTCTCATCAGTTTTGACAAACTTTGCTTGAGACATAAAGTATCCTCTATCACAAATGTATAATTTTAATTCCTAAAAAACAACTAAGCAATAAAAGGTCTTTCATTTCAAACTTCTTGTGGAGATTCTTTTTAACTTGTAATGTCATCTTAGTGATGATCATGTCAACTGTAAATATTTGTCAATGAACGAAGGTTGATGTTGCACGAATCAAGATCACCAAGTCGCCAAGAGTCAAATGGCATTCAATCACGAATGCCGTTCTTCAAGAATAATCAACAAGAGCGGAAGCACATACAAAACAAGTCAAAAAGCAGTGCTAGACTACATACTTTATTCATGTCTTGAAGTGGTTTTTATAGACAACCATATGTACATAAATTATAGAAGAAAACAACAAGAAAAAGAGGGGAGCAAGAGGTAGTGCTGGCCTTGGCCAACACTAGCCGTTGGAGCTTCCAACGGCTTTGGTCAGGGCCATGGTGGCCCTGGCCCTCCCTTATACCATGCCTTCACGGGCCCTAAGGGCCCGTCCTATTACATACATTTACACCCCCACTCAAACTTACTGGGTATATACGGAAAGTTTGTCTAACAAAAACTGAAACCGAGTAGCCGAAAGGGATTTGGTGAAGAAGTCGGCTAGTTGCATCTCGGATGTGACATAACACAATGAGATCTTATTCAGACATTCTTCACGAACAAAGTGGCAGTCCATCTCGATATGCTTCGTCCTCTCATGGAAAGTGTTGTTGGAGGCAATGTACATGGCGCTTTTATTGTCACAATACATGATGGCAGGGCGCTGCAAAGTAACTCCCGTATCTGCTAGAATGGCGATGATCCATGAGATCTCCATCGCGGCTATAGTCATAGCTCGATACTCGGCTTCCGTGGATGAGAGGGACACCTTCTGTTGTTTTTTGTACTTCCAAGAAATAAGAGATTCACCTAAAAACACACAAAAATCAGTCGTAGAGTGTTTATCGTTGACATCTCCACCTCAATCAGCATCCGTATATACAGATAAATCAAAAGATGAAGAAGTTAAGAGGACCCCCTTATGGATAGTATTTCTAATATATCGAATAATACGCAAGACATCACTCATATGAACAAAAGTGGGTGCCTGTTGAAATTGACTTGCTGTGTGTACTGCATGAGAAATATCTGGTCTAGTAATGGTGAGATAAGTAAGTGCACTTATGAGCTGTCGATAAGGGGTGGGGTCATCTAACTTCTCACCATCAATGAATCGTAGTTTGGTGCCTAGGACTTCAGGTGTGTCAACAACCTTAGCATCTGTAAGGCCATATCTTTCAATAATATCATTAGCAAATTTTGTTTGAGACATAAAGTATCCACAATTATTTTTGGTAATCTCAATACCTAGAAAGTAATTCAGCAAGCCCAAGTCTTTCATATCAAATTCGTGATGAAGATTAAGTTTAACTTTAGCAATTCCTGCTTCATCACTTCCTGTGATGATCATGTCATCCACATCCAAAAGCAAGATAACAATACCAGATTTTGTTTTTTGTACAAATAACGTAGTATCTGTATAGCAAGTCACAAAATTATACAAATGCATGAATTTTTCAAATCTATCAAACCAAGCTTTAGGAGCTTGTTTCACACCATACAAAGCCTTTCGCAATTTAAGAGCATGACTAGGAGGGAGATTGATACCAGGAGGACTCATGTAGACTTTTTCATTTAAGTAACCGTTCAAAAACGCATTCTTGACATCAAGTTGGTATATATTCCATTGCTTAATTGCACTAATGGTTATAAGAATTCTAATTGTGGTCATTCTAGCTATTGGGACAAAAGTTTCATCATAGTCAATTCAATATTCTTGGGCATAACTCTTAGCAACTAGTTTAGCCTTGTATCTCTCAATGTGACCATTGCTATGAGTTTTTATTTTATATACCCATCGACATCCAATGATTTTCTTATCCTTTGGTATGGGTGCAACGATCCATGTCTGAGCTTTGTCTAGGGCGTTGAGTTAATCTTTCATAGCATCTTCCTATTCTGGAATACCTTTAGCTTGATGATAGAACCTAGGTTCCTTAACTTGACGAAGGGTGACAATCAAATTTCTCCATTATGGTTTAAAAGATTCATAGGACACAAATCGTTGGGGAGGTCTTGAAACCCTGGGTTCTAGTCTCGTAATATCAGGTTCTATGTGGACATCATTGGTTTCTCTAGAACATCTTGTATAATGTGAGGGAAAGGGTTCGACACTATTGAGTATCAATAGTTGTGTGTGAAGTGTCATTGTCTTCAACATGATTTTCTTGAATGTCTTGATTGATCTACTGAGTCACAACCATTATATCTTTCTAGCTCAAAAAAATCTTGAGAAATGCAAGGTTCAGAATTTTCTAAGGGTTTGGATTCATAATAAATATCATTCTTCAAAAATTTTACATCCTTAGATACATACAATTTGTCTTCTATGGGATCAAAACATCTATAACCCTTTTTGTTAATGTCGTAACCAAGAAATTCATATTCAATAGCTCTAAGTGATAGTTTATCATTCTTGTATGTATACACAAAACATCTACGTCCAAAAACTCTAAGTCGTTCATAGTATGGAGGGATGTTTTACAATTTTTCGAAATGTGAAGTATTTTCAAGGTTAAATAAAGGCATTTTATTGATAAGATATATTGCGGTAAGAGTAGCTTCGGCCCATAAATATTTAGGAACCCTACTAGCAATTAACATTGTTTTACAAGTTTTAATAATATGCCTATGTTTTCTTTCCGCTAGACCATTTTGTTGGGGTGTTTTAGTGCATGATTTTTTATGAAGAATACCATTAATTTTAATAAAATTTTGAAATTCATTAGACATGTACTCTCCTCCCGAATCTGATCTAAAGATTTTAATGGTGGCTCTAAATTGATTTTTGATCATATTACAAAAGACTACAAATTTTTCAAACACATCGGATTTGTGTTTCAAGAGATATATCCATGTAAAGCGAGTACAGTCATCCACAAAAATCACATAGTATTGCACTCCTCCTTTAGAAACAATGGGCACGGGGGCCCAAACATCCGAATGTATTAGATCAAAAGCTTTCTTTGGTACATAGTTTCTTTCTCGAAAAGGAAGATGATGCACTTTTCCAAGAATACAATCTTTACATTCAAATTTTTTCTCTCTAATGGTTTTCATCAAGAGAATATTACATAATTTTTGAGAGTCTAAGTGTAAGTCTTTTATGCTAACGTGTAGCATCCTGGGCTAAGTTACAAAAATCGGAATTTGGCATAACAAGATAATCCATTTTGTATAGTCTACTTTCTCTATGGCCCTGACCAATCACCTTCCTCGATAGGTGATGTTGCACCACATAATGTTTGGATGAGAAAGTGACTATACAATTGTTATCACATATTTGAGCAACCGAAAGTAAGTTTAAATTAAGTTTATCTATAAAACTTACATTTTGAATTTTAAAGTTTTGTTTTTCAAGATTTTCTATTTTTTTGATTTGGAGTTTTATTCCATTGGCCGTAAACACATGTTTTCCAATGGTTTCACAAGGATTAGTCAAAGAATCTTTACTATGTGTCATATGAAAAGATGCACCGGAATCTAAAAACCAAAGACATACCTTAAGTGGATAGAGCATTCCCGGAGATGCATGCTTTTTCTTTGAAGATTTCTTCTATTTAGGCTTTTGATGTTGTTGGGCACGACACTCCCTTCTTCTACGGCTCCCACATTACCACTTCTTTTTCGAAGTAAAGGACAAGTGGTTTTGATGTGGTCACTTTCTTTGCAATAGTGGCAAATAGTGTTTTTGTTGGGCCACGGTCCCATGGGCTTTTTTGACATGCCTTCATTGTTCTTTCCATACAGAAGCTTATAGGTCTTCAAATTTGCTCCCGGTTTTGATGCGGCAAGCACGGCTTCTTTGGCCATATTCATATTCTTCAATCTTGTTTCTTCCATAACAAGATCGGCCAAAAAGGAATCCCTCTAGGTCTAGGTTTTCTATGTATAAGGTTTGACCTAATATTTTCAAATTCGTCTCTCAACCCACGCATAAACAAGAAGAAGTATTGGTTGTCTAGAAATTCTTGAAATTCATCTAATTTGTAAAGATTTCCAAATTTGTTCAAGCTTCTTAATTGAGTCCATAACTCCGAAAATTCATTATGGTAGTCTCTAATGCTTAAGTTTCCTTGTTAGGAAGGTAGGGAGATTTTAAATTTTGGTATGGCATTTGATCTCTTTATAGTCAATACAATCTTCAAAAAAACGAGATGAACATTTAATTACTTATAAGAGTGGCTTATCATAAACACAAATTGATTACTTTATTTGTAGAAAAAAGGATAGAGCGTGTTGTAAAGATTACAAGGTAATTCCAGGAGAAAGCTTAACCACCCAACATCGACTTTTAGTTATGAATTTACAAATAAAAAAATGAACAAAGAAGAAAAGAGTGCATCGAGCCATTCGGACTAAATGGTGGAACCTCAAAAGCGAGAAAGAAGATATATTTAAACGAAAGTCCTTCAAGGAGATGTTTGGAATTATGTTGGTACACCCTCTGATATGTGGAACAATATGGCTATACATATTAGGAAAGTGGCGAAAGATGTGTTAGGTGTATCTAAGGGAGGTGTACCAGTACAAAAAGAAGCTTGGTGGTGGAGTGAAGTAGTGCAAAATAAAATCAAGGCAAAGAGCGCATGTTACAAATTACATTATGCTAAGAAAACTAGTGAAACTTTAGAAGCTTATAAGAAAGCCAAGAAGGAAGCAAAAAAGGCCGTTAGTGAAGCAAAAGCTAAGATTTGGGAGGACTTATATAAAAAACTCAACTCAAAAGAGGGTGAAAGAGATATTTTTAGGATAGTTAGGGCTAGAGATAAGAAAATTAAAGATCTTAATTATGTTAGATGCATCAAAGACGAGGATGAAAAAATTCTAGTGGGAAATGATGATATAAGAAATAGATGGAAAAACTATTTTTATAAGATTTTTAATGAAAATAAAAATGTTAATATTAGCTTAGGAGAGTTAGCCAAATCAAAAAGTATATAAACCACAATTCCTATCGACGTATTCAAAAGAATGAAGTCAAAGAGGCTCTTAAACATACGAAGGGTGGTAAATCGGTAAGACCAGATAATATTCCTATAGAAGTTTGGAAAATACTAGGAGAAATAGGAATCACTTTGCTCACAAGACTATTTAATGAAATATGAAAAAACCAAAAGATGCCCGAGGAATGGAGAGCAAGTACACTTATACCCATATATAAAAACAAGGGAGACATTCAAAATTGTGCGAATTATCAAGGTATCAAGTTAATGAGTCATACTATGAAACTGTGGGAAAGAATTATCGAACGTAGGTTAAGATAAGTATCAAGTACAACAGAGAACCAATTTGGATTCATGTCAGGCAGATCTACTGTTGAAGTGATTCACCTTTTGAGACATCTTATGAAACATTTTAGAGCAAAAAAGGACCTTCACATGATATTTATTGATCTAGAAAAAGCTTATGATAGGGTACCGAGGGAGGTTCTTTAGAGAACTTTAGAAAAAAGAGGTATCCCATTGACATACATTAACCTTATAAGAGACATGTATGATGGTGCAAAAACATGTGTGAAGACTCATGAATGAATGACAATATTGGGTTACATCAAGGATCAACTTTAAGTCCATACTTATTTGTAATGGTGATTGATGAGTTAACAAAACATATTCAAGATGAAGTACCTTGGTGTATGTTATTTGCGGATGACATTGTATTAGTGGAGGAGTGTAAGGAAAAAGTTAATAGAAAATTGGAACTATGGAGAGAAACATTAAAAAGCAAAGGCCTCCGACTTATTAGAACAAAGACTGAATATATGGAATGTAAGTTTGATCATTTGGTTACCTCAGAGGACATAGAAATTAAAATTGGCATACATTGCATCCCCCCAAAGGAAAGTTTTAAATACCTAGGGTCAATTTTTCAGAGTGACGGAAGAATTGATCGAGATGTTACGCATAGAATTAATGCTGGTTGGTTAAAATGGAGAGGAGCATCATGTATTCTTTGTGATAAGAAGATACCATTAAAGTTAAAAGGTAAATATTATAGAGCAACAATTAGGCCTGTCATGTTTTATGGTTCTGAGTGTTGGGCAGTTAATATCGTTTAAGATGGTTTGGATATATAGAAAGAAGATCAAAAGAAGAACATGTAAGAAGGTATGAAAACTAAATTTGGAAAGTATTAAAAAAGCTAGAGGACGACCACAAAAGTGTTGGAAAGAAACAATAAAGAATGATCTAGCTTATTGTGAGTTAACTGCTAACATGGCACACGATAGGGATCTGTGGAAACAAAGAATCCATGTAGCTGACCCCGTCTAGTATGGGAAAAGGCTTAGTTGTTGTAGAAACGTTACTAAGTTGAGAACAAGACATTCAATTTATTAGATATATGGCGATAAGGGTAGCTTTCACCCATAAGAATTTTGGTACCTTACTAGCAACCAAGAGAATTCTAGAAGTTTTTATAATGTGTCTATGTTTTTGTTCGGCTAAACCATTTTGTTGTTGGGTTTGTGTGAAGATTTTTGGTGTAAAATTTCATGTGTTTTCAAATAGTTTTGAAATTATTTTGACATATACTCACCATCAGAATCCGATCTCAAGATTTTAAGGGTGGTGTCAAATTGGTTCTTAATCAAATATCAAAAAACTTCTAAGTACTTCATATTTATGTTTTAAGAGAAATATCTAAATATATCTACTAAAGTAATCTATCTAAGTCACATAGTATATAGTATCGGACTCCTCCTTTAGAGACAATAGGAACAGTCTCCAAACATGAATGAACAAATTCAAATGATTTACTTATAATAAAACTTCTATCACCGAAAGGCATATGATGCAAACAAGAATACATTCTTCGCAAACAAAATCTTTATCTTTATTAATTTTCAATAATACATGATTACACATCTTGTTCATATTCAAGTAACTCAATCTTTGGTGCAAAAGAGTTGTGTCATGAATTACACAACAATGTTAAAAAATTGGTAAAATCAAGTTATCCATTTTGTATACCACTTTCTCTATGGCTTTAACCAATCACCTTCTTCTGCACCATACAATTTTCGAAAGAAAAAGTGATTATACAACCATTGTTATAAATTTGAGCAACATAAAATAAATTTATATTGGTTTTTGGTAGAGGCTTAAATTGGATACTTTGAAATCTTTATTTTTTAAACTTTGAATCTCATTTACTTGGAGTCTTATACTGTCGCCCATAAAAATATACTTATTTGAAGTTTTTTGACAAATATTTTTCAAAAAACTCTTTCTACGTGTCATGTGAAAAGATGCACCTGAATCTAAAAACTAAGACATATCTTGAGAATTTGTGGATGACAGATTTCTGAATATGCTAGCTTTCTCCTTGAACATTTCTTGAATGTAAGCCTTGATGATAAAAGCTAGTGCTCCTCCTCTTTATCTTCCAAGACGGTCACATTATTGATTTTTCTCAACAAAAGGGGATAAGAAGTCTTCATGTCCTCGCTCTCATTTCAATAGTGATAAATAGTACTTTTGTTGGACTATGGAGTCTTAGGCCTCTTGCCTTGTCCTTCAAAATTCTTGGCATGTAGTGGGTTGTAGGTCTTTAGATTTGCCTCCGGTCTAGAAATGGTAAGAATTGCTTCCTTAGAAGCATTTGAGGTTTTTCAATCTAGTCTTTTCATAACTAGATTGGCAAGGAACCCATCACTCTTGGGTTTTAGTTTTCTATGGATTAAAGTGAATCTTATGTTTTAAAATTATTCTCTTATACCTCGCATAAACAAGAGAAAATATTGGTTATCTAGGTATTTTTGAAATTCATTCATTCTTTGAAATTTTTTTAATTTGTCAAAATTTCGTAGTTGATTCTATAATTCTTAAAAATCATTATGATAATCCCTAATGTTTAAGTTGTCTTGCTTAAACATTATAATTTTTTTCAACAAATCAATTTTGAAAAATAAAGTCATCTTGAGAATTAGATTTTTTAAATACTCATATGATTCAAAAGCATTTTCGAAGATATTGATTCTATTGCGATGTTTTTTATCTATATTTTGACAAATAATCTAAGTAATTTTTGTGTTCATTTCTCACATTTTAAAATTTTGTTTATAATTTTCTTGGGCCTTTATGATATCATCTTTATGAAGCTCATCAATTTTCAAATTTGGCTCTTGAATAGTGTCATCAATGAAGTCCCACTAGTTTTTTGACGAAAAATACTTTTTCATTGTCCTTTCTGAACTTTTATAGCAATTTGGGTCAAGCAAATAAAACACTTCATTTTTACCTTCTATTTTTCATAAAGAAAAGTTTTTGGTGATTACCTTAACCTTGGAATATCAAAGGGAAGAAGGCAAAACTTGCTTTAAGTTGGGCACGCTTCTAAATGCAATCGTGTCCGATGATATTCTTTCGAGTAGGCTCTGATATCATGGAAGAATCTATTTAAGTGTCTTACGCCAAATCACAATAGCACGATCTAGAATAAAAAAAAAGAGCTCAAGAAAGTTCTTGATGGTCAAATAGTCAAAAGAAGTTGAATATCATACAACAAATATTCAAATTCTATAAAATATTATATTATTAATATAGGATAATGCTCTATTTATAAAGTTAGAGAGAAGGAATTTTCAAAAAACAGTATGTCATCGGAAAACATCATGTCATCATGTAAAGAAGAGCTCCCCAACGGCTACCTGAACTAGTCATTGGGGGACCAGCAGCTGGCCCCGAACGATTAGTTGGGGCCAGTATACCTAAGTGGCCCTGGCCTTAGTAGATGAGCCAGTTAGTGAAAGACCAACGGGTCCTAGTGGCCTGCCGCTTATTACATTTATACTTTAACAAACACATGCATATCCATCCTTTTCATTGCTTTTGAGGGACAGAAGTGTTATTTAAAAAGTTATAACGGTGTTCAAACTTTGAAGAAATATAAATAACAATATTATTACACCTAGAAAAAGAGAGATTCTATCTTGCCTACCTCCAATACATGCATACCCATGCATTTATTTGTTTTTTTAGAGCATAAGTGCTGTTTAAAAAGTTATAACAGTGTTTCAAAAGATATAAAATTAACATTATTACACCCATGCCCTAAAAGCAAAGGGAATGTATGTGCGAAAGGTTGCAAGATCCAAGTTTCCTATATATATACACGTGTGTGGCGCACATGTGTGTATGCACAAGCGCACAACCCCCACATCTATATCCCCATCTGCATCGATTAGTATAGCATCATATCATAAATGCCTTCAAGGCTTCAATACAGTAGGTATTGTACGATATGCACGCTAATGTTGTCACACTTGTATCAACTACATATTGATGTGTAATCCTGTTCTCTTTCATGCTCTCAGATTCAAAGACAAATGCTTCAAGTCCATATGTTTCATTCTGCAAATCCTGCAATTCAGCAACAATTAGATAAGCTGCGTCAAAGGTCACTTTCCATTCCTCAAGCAGCTGGGATGACATCCGAGAGGGAGAGGGGTCTCATAAATGTTAAGGTTGAAAATACATCTGAACCATATGCAGATGGTAATTTCAGCAGCTCAACATTGTTGACCAAACAACCTCAGTTCAAGCAACAACAGATGGCTATGGCATCTCAACTGGTGCATCAGTATAAGCCAATGGGGTCGATTCATGTTCCACATCTTTCATCGCAGTAAAGCCTTTTAATTTCACCTGATTCTCGAAATTTCTCAATGTCAAACAGTAAGAAAAGAAGTTTATGATTTTCTAAATGCAGGTCCACGTTTAATACCAGGACTCCACCTGTGAAGGTGGAAGGCTTTCAGGAGCTAATGGGAGGTGATATGAGTATGACTGCAAAGCATGAGCTGGAAGATGGTAGAGATAACAAATTGACATCACCATCTAAATAGATGCTGACGCTCAAAGCTTTGTGTGTATTTATTTAACAGGTTCCTCTCTCTCTCTCTCTGGCGCACACACGCACACAAAGCTGCTCTCTAAATGCAAATATAGTTTTTGGGTCTTATAGATCATGCATTAAATTTAATCTTCTTATCTATGTTCAGTTTTGGTGCTTTATAAACTCCTGTATAAAGAAATACATATGTTAGCTGTAACACTTCTGTTTTAGTTGTTATGCATCTGCCACCTATGTGTCTTTGTGCAAACCATGTGAATAGTGCAATACAAGGTCTAGCTTCGAGGGCATTTTTGTCTTTCAAGTTAGACCGTTAAAGAGGTCTTGCATTGTGGAACATTCAAGTTGAAAATGTCGATCCTTGTAACACTGTAAAGTCTCTCTTTAACCCTAGTTGAATAGTTAACTGTGCTCCATTTCTTCTCACTTATCCTGGTCTGACCTTTGTTCACATGGTCTCGGGGCCATCTTGGAGGGAGAAAAACTCGTTTAAGCCACAAGGACAACTTGACTCGGTGAAAAGTTAACATTACCCACTTTTTGCTCTCCTGGATCTGGCGGTAACTGATGTTTTAGTTTCCTCCTAAAATTGTTAATAACTTGGTTGTAGATATTTTCTACTTGTTGTTTAAAGTTTGGACTGTTGTGGAGCGGGTATTTATTGTCTTTGAGGTGTGGAAGGTATCCTATTGTGGTTAGTTTATGCCTACCTATTGTGAGGGATGTAAATTAGGGGACAATACAAATAAGACTAAGAAGAAAACCTAGGTAGGTTGTCTGGGATATGAGAAGTCCTGTGGCCCGAAGTTGAAAAGTACAACTACAACTTAGCCTTTTCCCATACTTGGGCCTGAAGTTGAAAACTACATGGTAAAAGAATAATAACTTGGGCAAGTTAACATGTATTGTCGATTCATACAGTTTACTATGGTACCGCAAAAGAGTGTCCAACTTCTTTTAGCAAGTATTGGAACACTCAAGTTAGGTTACAATGTATCAACCAAGCAAGAGAGGGTGTTAAAACAAGAACAAAGGTCTGCACATGATTATCACTTTAAAACCTTAGTTGTAGATGCACTGCTTTTGGTAGTCTTTGGGTAGATGTGGTGAGTGTAAGGATGGTAGTGAGTGTTGTCAAAAGGCGGTTCTTGGTTCTCTATGTGCGATGCAAAAGATGACTTCAGCTTTGCTTGTCTAAGTTTTGCATTATGAGCCTTGATGCAGTCATGGCGAAAATCTATGACATTCCAGACGAATATCATATACCATGTTTAGCTATGACTTTGTATATATGTTTTTTGTGTTCACCAACACTGGGTCGTGATGTTATTTCTTCTTGTGATTTTGTGCTATAGGACTGACTATCCAGAGGAAAGATTGTGACTGATGCTAGGAGGGGACGCCTTTATTTGATTTGGAGAGAGTTGAGATCATTACTATCCAACAAGAACTGAGTGGCAACGGTAGTTGCATGAGTCCACTCTTTAGAGCTCTAGCTTCAAGAATACCAAAAGGTTGCCAGGAGGGAAACAACTTAGGTTTGTCAAAAATGATCTCTTCCTAGTGTAGTACTATAGTCCCGAGGGCTTTCGCCATTGTCCGTGCTAATAATATGTGAGGGCTATTGTCTAAGTTGGAACATGTATTTGTTACCTTCATTGATAATCACATAAGATTTGTATGGATTTATGCTTGAGAAATAGAAATAAACTTCTTGATGTCTTAAAGAGCTTTCGTTTCGGTGGTTGAAATCCAATCTGCGGCAAAGGCTAAGCTATTGATTTTCAGGGCTGGAATTAAGGATGTTTTACCCTACGTATATGATTCCGTCCGCAGATCTCTCAGGATGATACATACATACATACATACATACATACATACATACATACATGCATACATACATATATATACATACATATATATGTCGTATCAGCAGTGGCAGATCTACTTATAGCCAAGTTGGGGCACCCGTCTCACTTAGAGATGTCAATATGGCCAGGCCGGGCTGGCCCATCCCTGGCCCTTGTGGGCCAGAGAAAATGTGGACTTGGTCTCCCTATACACACACATATATATTTCAATTACATATTTACATGTATATATATTATATTACATGCATAAATGTATATTTTTTTTATAACGTGTATATACATACATATATATATATATATATATACATACATATATATATATACATACATATATATATATATACATACATATATATATATACATACATATATATATATATACATACATATATATATATATACATACATATATATATATATACATACATATATATATATATACATACATATATATATATATATATATATTATATGTATGTGTATATATAGTATATACATACATGTATATATAGCTTTTTTTATTACATGTGTATGTGTATATGGCTTGTTGAAGTCTAAAAAGTTGTAGTTGGATTTAGATTTCAAACAGATTTGGATTGAATTTTATAGACTCGATCTAATATCCAATAGGCTTGTGTCTGCGAGCCAATCTGGTCCGACCTGCGTCAGCCCTCAGGGCTATATGAGCTGGGCCATTTTGGGTCAAAATTCCATGGCCCTGTCCCACGGGCCAGGCCCATTTTGACGTCTCTAGTCCCACCTGAATTGAATAATCAACAAAAAGCTACAGCTGGAAATTGAATCCGTGTCCTATAATGTAAATAGTTTGCGTTTCCTTTCGGCCCGCCCTAAAATAATTTCTGGATCGGCCACTGTGTCTCGGCCATGTATCATTCACGCTATTGGTGTGCGCATACCATAAGGTATATGTTTTATTTTCTTTATTTAATAAAGAGCAATTAATTTCAAAAAAAATAACAAAGAAAAAAGAGTGCTGCAGCCCTGGTTGAGGTTTTTGTAGTTTGCTGTCAGGTATTGTGTGCTTATTTGTATAAATTGTTAACCCTTTGGTAACTTGTATTAACAACATGGGAGACGAATTTGATACATTTAAAGCCAAAATCAGAGTTTACGTGCAATCTGTTCCTTCCCAAGTTAGTCATTTCAAAAGGATGGTCTTCCTTGAGACTATCGAACACCCAAAGCATGATTTCGACAAGCTATTTTCTAGAATAAGTGCATGAACATCTTGGTTGTACTCTCGCTCAAGTATGCTTAGCTTGGTATTCTGTTAGGATCCACTGGAGCAGTGAAACATAAGATGTCCATGGAAGGATATGCAACCTTGTTGAGTCCATTGCAGATTATCCACTGCACTAGCACCGGTAAGAAACAAACTCAGATATCTGCAATCGTAAACTGCAAAATATTTGATAAGTCAGCTCTAGACTTATACCTCTGTTGTCAAATTCTAGGTGAATCTCTGGAGCTGATTTAAATAATCTTTATGAAGGTTGGGCGCTTTCAAGCAGCCACACAAAGTAATATATAGTTGGTATACTGATACAGAGGAACTTATTGAATTAAAAATTATCATTCTATTGTTTACTTATAGATCACGTAATCCATGTAATCAAGATAAAAAAACTCGGCACTTAAAGAGGCTTCAATAGAGCTATTTCTACATTGTCATGAACACCTTGCAGTAGCAGTTCTCCATCGTATGCAACAATCTTCCTCTTTTTGGCTGCACGTAAGGTCCCAACCAGTGCTTCAAATATGTTTGCGCATCGATCATCATTGAAGAGTACACCAAATTTTACCTTCAAATATAAACCATGGGTTACTGGAGAAATATTACTCCCGAAAAATGGGGGATATACTCAAAGCTGCATCAAATGCATCTCTAAAACATAAATATATCAATTATAGTGTTTCTTACATGAGGACGAATTCTACCACTTCTTAGCCAATGATATCGTGCTTTATATATTAATTGATAATTGAACTTTGGTGGAGGTCGTATTACCCATCATGCATTAGAAGATGTATTTATATATTAATAAGCATGAGACATTCAGGAACTTCTTGCTATTATGCAAACATAAATGAGCACTCCAGAACATAACTATTCCAGAGCATGACATTTTAAAACAATAACCAGAAAATACCAAGAAATTGCAATTTGGAGAAATGAGAAGTGCAGTAATTGCTGAAAAAGTTAGGCACCCGTCATATAGCACCATCTTTAGGATGTCAAACATGGATTGTGAACTCAAGCTATCACTGTGAAGTGAAAGCATAGTTTCTCAAGTTTCTGAAGTGAAATTTAAACAAAGAATCCGAAGGATTGCGAATTCAAGCTATTACTGTCAAGTGAAACTCAAACACAAGAATTTGAGATATAAGGTAACTTGAAGCCTCCTTCCCCAGATTCAATCCTATCCAAACCCATCCTTTATGGGAACCATGGTATGGATTTGACTTTTGTTTCAAGAAGGTTCCCGCTGATATTAGTTCATTTCACTACATTTTCCAACCATGGGAAGCTCAAAGGCATGTTGTTAGCGTCTTTACCGTTTCAAATCCCCGAGATTTTGTATTTATCTTGTTTTTGCATATGCGTATCATTAATTAGCTAAGCTTATGAAGGTACAAACGTTCTCATATTTTTAAGCGTCCATGAAAAAGATGAACATATTGCTAAAAATAAAAAGTAGAGTATATTCTCGAGCAATCTTATCATCAGGACTCCTCATTCTCAAGTCAATTCTTGAGAATGATATGATCTGACCATTCTCGGCTCAGGTAACGGCTGGACTGACCATCCATACCATTACCAGTGGCATGGATAAGGAAGGATCATAACCAGAGGATGTTACCGAGATTTTTGGTAACGTCCTGGATAACGCTCCATATGAGGGAAGCCACAGGAGGGAAATCCAAGAAGAGGGGGGAGTAAGCTGCCTATTTAAATGAAGCAGCCGATACAGAAACAAACAATACAGAAAAGAAATAGTCTGAAAAGGCAAACCGAGATCCTCTCCCAAGAAACCCCTGTGTGGAAACCTCAAATACACACAAACTTCCACTGCATGATTTTCTAGCGAACAGGCACTACAGGCAGGACCGAACTGAACTGAAGCAGTCACTGGAAGCAAGAATCTCCAAAATCTGGTATCAGGGCCTCGTCTTTGACCCTGCAAAAATCAAACATCCAGATAAACAAGAGTTTTTCAAAGAAAAAAAAAGGAAAAAGTAGAGGAGAGAAAAGAAAGGGAGGTGAAAGAGTAAGGCAAGAGAAGGCAGAAAGCCGAAAAATGGCCAACAGCCACCCGCGACCAGAATGCAGAAAGCCATAAAAAAGCCAAAAGCTGACCGCGGCTAGAAGGCAAAAAGCCGGAAAACGACCAAAAGCCACCCACGACAAGAAGGCAGAAAGCCGGAAAACGACCAAAAGCCACCCATGACCAGAAGGCAAAAAGCCGGAAAACGGCCAAAAGCCACCCGCGGCCAGAAGCAGAAAAGGCAGAAACAGCCAAAGCTTCTAGCTGCCTGAAGGCGGGCCACCAAAACCAGGCCAAAAACTGCCGCCGCAGAACGAAGAAGAAAATAATAAAGACACTCTCTGTCTCTCTCTCTCCTCCCGTTGTAAACTCCCGACAGAAAAACCTAGGGAAACACCGGCGGCCGAAGCACAGTCGCCCTCCCGCTCTCTCTCTCTCTCTCTCTCTCTCTTCCTCCTATCAGTTTTCAGATTTGATTCTCTCTCCTCCTTTTTATACGTACACAGAAAACCGCAGGCTAAAACCGGCGGTTTTGGAAACCGCCCACGGTTTTGGAAACCGCCAACGGTTTTTGAGAAACCGCCTCGTGCAGCGGACTAAAAGGTTCATTCTGCACCCGCCGATTTTCAAAATTTACAATTTTTGCCACTGGACAAAATTATGGATTTGTCCAGATATTTTTGGGTAAAAAGACTATTTTGACCTTACTGAGCAAAAAGTCAGTTTTACCCTCTAACAGTTTATGAAAATTATCAAATATCGAACTATTATTTTACGTTTATACCCCTTTCGATTAAGATAATTTCAGCTCTGTTATTCAGTTAAAAGATAGATTGCCCCTATACTTTTGAAAAATTACAGTTCCAACTTAAGGGTTAAAATTACAATTTTAACCCCGATCAGTCACGAATTTTACAGAAATATCAAAGAGTAATTTTACGAGTTTGTTCTTAGGATTTGACAAGAATTTCAAAAGGAGACAAATAGATAAAATTATGGATTTGCTCTTGGTATTATTTAAGGGGTATAAAGGCAGAAATTCTTTGGGAAAATTTCTAATTTGTCCCAAAGAGCTTATGAAATTATCGTTGGTCTACTTATATGATATTATACATCGTTCTAACATGATTCTTGCTATGTTTGCTCTTTGTTTTATATTTGTTTCTTTTTTACACCGTTTAATTATTATTATTGCCAAACACATAAAAATGAGCTCTAGGATATTGTGTCTGAGTTGGCAAAAATTGAGAAGTTGAACGGTCTTAACTTTCAAACATGGAAGAGGAGAATCCCACTGGCTCTAACACTTGAAGGTGTTGAGTATGTGTTGAAGGAAACTTTGCGTCCGCCACCTCTAGACGAAAGTGAGCAATAAGTAGAAATGTATAAAATATTTCTAAAGGACGACACTATAGCAAGGACAATCATGTTGTCCTATATGGAGGATGACTTGATTAGGGTCTTCGAAGAATACGAGACCGCTAAAGAGTTGTTTGACTTAATAACAGTTAAGTATGATACAACTGCAACATTGCATGTACAGTTGTTACTATAAAAGTATCTCCTTCAAAATGAAAGAAGGAGATAATATGGTAGAGCATGTAAACCACATGTTAGTAATGGCTAGAGACTTAGCCGTAGCTAAATCAGTCATCCCGGAACCGATGCAAATATCTATCATACTAAATAGTCTACCCCTTTATGGAACATGGTCACCACAACCCTCAAATTAGGGTCAGAAATTAACCTTTCTGAGTTGCCCCTAAAACTAGCAATAGAGCAAGAACATATGGTCAAAAACAAGAAAGAAAAATTGATAGTCGTAAAGGATCAGATAGTGTTTATCTCCAAAACCAACCAGAAAAAAAAAAACCAAACAAGAAGTTTGGCAAAAATAACAAGAAAGGCAGTCAAAATTTTAAGAAATCGTAAGAAACCGCTTCTCGGGTCAAGTGTTTCAACTGCGGAAAGATGAGACACTATAAAAGGGACTGCCGCAACAAGAAAGGTGGAGTAAACAACCCACAACGGCACAACATGGACAGTAGGAGAAGTAGGACATAATCTGCGTGATTTAAGAATGCTTGTATTTTGACCGCCCAGTAACAGGTTGGATAGACTCTGGAGCTATACGACACATCTCGAAAACCAAAGAAGGGGCAATGGATCTGAAGGAATATAAACTTTAGGAACATCGAGTCTATATGGGAAATAATACTTTCTCTGATGTTTTGGGTATTGGGTCCTTCAAAATATTTGTGCAAGGCAAACCAATTGTATTGACTGATCTCGGTCCCTACCTTGGTAAAAAAAGGTTTTGAGGTTAGGTTTATTCCCAACAAGGTGACTGTGGGAAAGCATGGGAGAATATTATTCTTTGGGAATTTGATGTAGAACATGGACTGTTTAAGCTTTCTGATAATGAAATTGGTACAACTTCTGCTTATATTGAGAGTGCCTTTATGGTTGATGTGAATATGTGGCATAAACGCCTAGGGCATATAAGTCTGGAAAAGTTGAGGAAATTATCCAACTTTGACTTATTGCCTGAATTTGAGGAAAGTACTGTCAACAAGTGTGAAGCATGTATACAAGGAAAAATGACGAGGAAAGTTTTTTCCAAGAAAACAACAAGGGCAACAACCATGTTGGAAGTTGTTCACACAGATTTACGTGGACCTTTTAGAGTAAAGACACATCGTGGAAAGAGTTATTTTATAACCTTTATCGATGATTAATCTAGATATATGTATTTATATCTTTTGGCACATAAATCTAAGGCACTTGATGCTTTTAAAGAATATAAGCAAGAAGTGGAAAATCAATTAGGGCATTCGATTAAAGTCCTAAGATCAGACAGAGATAGTGAGTATACCTCGGCAGAATTTTTGGAATTCTGTAAAGACTTTGGTATTGAAAAACAAAATATAATGCCCAAGATACCTCAACAAAATAGTGTAGCTGAAAGATACAACAGGACCTTGCTAAATATGACAAGGTCAATGTTGATTGATGCCTCTCTTCCAAGGGTATTTTGGGGAGAAGCAGTAAGTGCAGTTGTTTACATACTCAATAGAGTACCATGTAAGGCTGTATTCACTACAATGGGTTTGGATGAGTTGGTTGATTTGCTGGGAGTAAAGACAAAACAAAATAGTCTTTTACACGCATTAAGCGACAGACTAGGAGTTGGCTGATTTGCCAAAAGAAAGGAAAGCCATAGGCTGTAAATGGGTTCTGAAAAAGAAGTACAAGGTCGATGGTACAATCAACAAGTTTAAAGCGAGGTTGGTTGCAAAGGGTTTTTCGCAAAAGAGATGATAGATTATGTTGAGACATATTCCCCAATTGCGAAATTTGCATCCATACGTATAATCCTGGCAATATCTGCATACTATGATTTGAATTTACATCAGGTAGATGTAAAGATAGCCTTTCTAAACGGGGATTTAGAAGAAATCATATATATGCAACAACCCGAAGGATTTGTGGTTGAAGGCCAAGAAGATAAAGTAGATTGAAAAAATCCCTATATGGCATGAAATAGTCACCTCGCCAATGGTATTTGACTTTTCAAAATGACATTGTAGAACTTGGGTTTGTGGCTAATAAACTTGATCACTCTGTATATGTCTGAAACAGTAGGAGCCACTTTGTCATCTTGTCATTATATGTAGATGACATATTGTTGACTGGAAACGACAATGAGATGATTGTCAAAACCAAGTCATGGTTGAACTCCAAGTTCGAAATGAAGGATATGGGGGAAGCATCCTATATCCTGGGAATAAAGATCTCTCTAGATAGAGAATCTAGACTCTTATGCCTAAGTCAGGAGAGAGATATTGACTATATCCTCAAGAAGTTTAAAATGGGTGAATGCAAATTTGCAGATACACCTGTTGCAAAAGGAGTCAAATTAAGTAAGGTTGATTGTCCCGGTGAAGGAGATGATAAGCCTAATGTTCCTTATGCACAAGTTGTTGGTAGCTTGATGTATGTTATGTTGTGTACAAGACCTGATATCAGTTTTATTGTTGGTCTTTTAAGTAGATATCAAAGTAATCCTGGTTGGCAGCACTGGGTAGCTGTGAAAAGGATTTTAAGATATCTGAAAGGAACAAAAGACTTCAAACTGTGTTTTCAAGCAGATGAATTGAAAGTGGTAGGACTGACTTTGCTGAGAGCAAAGATGACAACAAATCAACCTTGAGATAAATATTCTTATTTGGAGGTGGTGTTGTTTCTTGGGCATGTAAGAAACAGGGTTGTGTAGCATTGCATACACAGAAAGCTGAGTATGTAGCTTGTTGTATAGCTACAACAAGTGTTGTCTGGATAAGCCGCTTCATACGAGATTTGAAGTTGAAAATAACAGACGAGGCAGTAGTTATTTATTGTGATAACAATGCATCAATTACTCTTATCAAGAGTGGAGCTGATTGCTCGAAAAGCAAGCATATAATGGTGAAATATCACTATGTTCATGATATGGTGATGAGAAAGGAAATATCCATCTCATACGTGCCAACAGAAGATATGTTGGCCGACCCCTTAACAAAAGGCATAACACAGGAACTCTTCTCAAAACATGTTACTAACATGGGTTTGAGGTATGTTTTATTGTTGTGTAGGAAAAATAAGCACACAACGGATAAAAGTGTTGTATAGGTAAACAATCATACAACAGATAAATTGTTGTGTAGGGAAATAACCACACAACGGGTATCGGTTACAGTAGTAGTCATTAAAAGACAGTACTAGGTGAAACCCTGTAAGAGTGGGAGGAAACAAGTACTGGAATGGGTAAGTGGGAGATGATATGATCTGACCATTCTCGGCTCAGGTAACGGCTGGACTGGCATGTGGCATGGATAAGGAAGTATCATGAAATAGTCTGAAAAGGCAAACCGAGAATCCTAAAACACACACAAACTTCCGCTGCATGATTTTCTGGGGAACAGGCGCAGTACCGAACTGAACTCGTCGGAAGCAAGAATCTCCAACAGAGAATTCATCCAAACAGGACCAAGTCTAAAACGTCGATCCAGTCACAGTTACAAAAGGACAAATTTTCAATTTGCCGTTCATAACGTGAAGACGTTTCCAATCTCAGATCACAAAATTTGGGTATTCAGGCAAAGCCGCTCAAATATACCATCTATGCTAATATTTACTATTACCTCCGTGAAATCTAAGAGAGAATTCCGATGAATTTGACCTTATCTAACATGAAAAGAGATGATGGATATCACGGTTTATGAATTTATTTTTCAGAATTCAAACATTGTTAACAATCGCAGAGCAGATTATCCTGGCTATGATCGTAATGGCCAAAGAAAGATGGGGGGAATCTGAATGAGAGGAATACCTTGTATGAACCATCCTGTTGGGGAACACCCAATCTCTTTATCTCCTCCTTCAAACGCTTTACCTCCTCCTCCACGTTCATTCTCTCTCTCTCTCTCTCTCTCTCTCTCTCTCTCTCTCTCTCTCTCTCTCTCTCTCTCTCTCTCCACCCAATCATGAAGAAGATGAGATGAGATGCGATTTAAGAGGGAGGGCTGTCAACGGCATAATCGTCCTGGTAAGTTCAGATACGGTGCCGCTTTAGGATCACATACCAGATCCAGACCCGGATCTAGGTAGACGAGAAAAACCATACCCAATCAAGTCAAATCCATAACCAAATGCGAATAATACTGAACGATCTTTTAAAAAATTTTATGATTTAAAATTTTTAACATCTTAATTGGAACTCGTTGTTCGGAGCTGGATTCTGACGTACTTTTCCAACCGGTTGGGTCTGTTTCGGACAGCGAGTGGATATGATCTTGGGTAGTTTAGATCAAAGGCCAATACCCAATCAATATATATATATAGAGAGAAAGAGAGATAGAATAGTTCATACACATATTCATTCATACTTAAAACCACTTAATACAATAGAGATTTGAATTTATAAATGAAACCACTTAATGTGATAGAGAGTCAAATTTAAAAATATTTTAATATACACAAACATTTAATGTGAAGTACGAAAAATAGAATTATTCTTTGAACTTTTTAAATTCAAGTATAAAACTGTCAATTATTCGATTGAGTGATAAAAATCCTTAAATGATTTTTAAGTATGAATGAGTGTGTGCACGGATCATGTTCTCTCTCTTTTTCATATATGTATATATATAAAGTGAGTCAAAGTCGTTTGTCATGTTATATGTCTTCGTATCCTTACAAATATCGTGATAAAAATCTGTAAGTGATTTTTAAGCATGAATGAGTGTGTGCACGGATAATGTTCTCCCTCTTTTTTACATATATATATATATATATATCAAAGTCATTTGTCATGTTATATGTCTTCGTATCCTTACAAATATCAATCGGACTAGACCATTGAGATAAAAAAGTGAAAGATACACATGAAATATTTCATTCAATAGGAACCTGGACTCAGGACATATTTCTTTTAATTATGTAGTATATATATTGACGGAGGATTGATCATAACCATGTGTTTGCCATTATCCTACTGGAACACGCGGCCAACCACTCTGAACGCAGATACTGTGGTTGGGCGAGGTCCCCAAGTCTCACCGATGCAGAGCCCTTGGACCAAACTAGATACTGTTATAGCCCGGGCCGGAGTCACTTTCCAGTCTCATATTAAAATCTAAGCTTATTAAAATAAATAAGTGGATAAGCAAGTATACGACCCATTACACTTGTTGATAAGCATACAACTTAGAGATGGTGGAAAGCAACGGTTCATGGAAGTCGAGATCTTGATTAGTATTCGTCACGAACCGGGTTTAGACATGTCGAGAGGTGACTCGATCGAGGTCCTTCAAGAAGGTATGCAAATTTCAAGTCATGACACTCAAAATAGAGACAGAAAAGTGTTGGAAGGACACGCACTAAGCTTATTATAGTCTTTATATTAAACATGGTTTTGCTTTCTTGGATCTATATGATACCAATCAAATACGATAACCATTTAACAGATGTAGCCAAACCCATTTGGTGTACAACAACAACAACTAAGTCAAACTAGGATGGAGTCAAGATGAAATCAGCTGCAATATGCGTGAATATATACATATATATATATATATGTTAATGAAAAATAAAAATCTAGGAACTTTCTTTTCTAGTTCTGCAAATAACCACAAGAGCAATCCCTGGAAAATTCTTTGAACAGAATCAACCCATACCAATCGAACAAGAAAGCCGAGAAAGTGAAAGGGAGCCTTTCTGCCTTGTACGTCCCTTCCGGCCCACCAAAGTACCGAAATGACCGATATCTCCCTGTTTCTGCATGAGATTTTCAATTTTTTACAACAAATAAACTTGTGAAGCCGTTGATTTCTTCGTGGGCAATGTCGACCTCTCCGCCTCGTCCAATGGTAGCATAATCATGTCACACGTAAGGGCAGAAACTTTACAGGGGACACAGAAGTGATATTCAGCTGATGAAGGGACAAAAAAGGGAATAGGAAATAGGAAGAATCTCGAATCCGGTTCACCGCTAGTCGCCGTCCCCGAAGAGATCTCCTCCATGGTCCGATCGCGACTCTTCATGGTCGGAGTCCCTTGGCTCCTCGTTTAAATTCGGCTGCTTCCTCTTCTTCATCTCGTTGATCGTCGCCGTCTTCGACGGCGAAGACGGAAACGACGAAGAAGTGGAAGAAAGCTGGGCGAGGGCATCAACACGCGCACCGACCTCGGTCGCCTTCTTGCGGATGGACGCTGGGGTTATGTCGGAGAGCTCATCGGCGACGAATCCCGGAAAGTTAAGCCTGGCGGACGGCCCACGGAGGTAAAACACGGCGGTATCGTAGGCTCGCGCAGCGGCGACGGGGGTGGAATACGAGCCCAGCCAGATCCTGGACCGCTTGTTCGGTTCTCGGATCTCGGCGACCCACTTGCCCCACTTCCTCATCCTGACCCCCCTGTACGGCTTTTCCGGGCTCCCCTGTCGCTGCCTCTTCATCGGCGCCGAGCAGCACTCGCTGTCCGTCAACAAATCGACGCTGCTTTGAAGAGAGAGAGAAAGAGGGGTAGGTTAGGGTTCGGGTGGAATTTGGAGATTGGAAGAAAACGATGATTCCACCGCATAAATACACCGCGGAATTCCGGCATGGATTTATTTCGCGCGCCGACTCGAGACTCGTGTACGTCTCATTTTCCCGGTTTCTCTCCTTTGTTTGTTTTCTTATCCTTTCTGCCGAAAATTATTCGAAGAGACTCTCTTTCTTTAGTTTGTTTCATGAATTTTTCGAGGGAAATTTATCTGGTTAAGACTATTAAGGGAGTTTAGTTCCCATACTTTCAGGAAAATTATCCGCATAAGCTTTTCTTCAGTTTGTTTCTAAGAAAAAGCTTAAGACTAAATGACATGTGATGCATGTCATTGCTAGTTCTGTGGTGAGTTAAAATTAACGGGCTCGTACAGTTGATGCCGACCTGCCGCTTAGAAGAGTGGCACGTGGCGTATTATTGCCGCGTCATCGCCCACCGACATGATCTGACCGACTTCGGCTATTGTCGACGTGGACCTCCTGCCACGTTGGCGAATCCGACGTGGCGTAGTGCTTGAAAGTTGTCGACCAGCAGACGCGTATTGGTGGCGGCGCTGCTGGGACGGCAACCTGCCTGTTGTGCTAGATTTTTGCGATTTCTTCTTTTTTCAAAACAATAAGATGCCTAAGCCAGATGCACACATCCAATATCGAATTCATGATCTTAAACTTGTGAGTCAACCTGCTTAGCAGTTTTTTGCTGATCTAATTAGTTGAAAACATGACCGCTCAGGTCATGCTTCTTCTTCACTTTAGAGGTTGTCAGCTTTATTACTGTTAACCTCATGATAACACAAAATTTATATTGATAGTTTCCAACGACTTTGGATTTAAACTGGAATTGCTTCAAAAAGGACGCTTAAAAGTTTTGAAGAGACATGTCTCATTATTAGGACCATATTTCCCAATCTGAAATAAAACATAATACAAAAGGGGTCCGTCACAAAATGTTTTCTTTAACAATCCCTCTCCTGAAATCAAGGGAAGACTTAAACCATTTGGTCGGCTAAGACATTAAAGCTCTTGCCGTTCACGCAATGGGCATCCCACAAGTGGAAACCAGCTAAGGGAAACCTGAAATTCAAAAGAGAATAATATAATAATAATTATTATTATTCGTAAAAGTTTTAAATATGCATGATTTCTAGCTTCTCAGCCAGCCTTGCATGGAAATGATAATGACGTTTCATGATGATAATGCGTTGGCTGAACCCACAAAAGTACGATATTCGCAAGTCCAACTAATCGTATGTGGACATCATATCAATGCATCCGACCCACTTATATGTGGATTACCATATGCTTATGTCATATGAATATTTACTTCTCATTAACTTATTTTGTGTGTATGATTATTATTGAATGAGCATTCCTTAAACAATTAGGCTAGCGAAGTTCCTAATATTAAACTTAGCTTAAAAATATCGACTCAACCATCCCACATGATCATGATGGAAGGGTTTTCTTTTGTGTGGATTACCATATGTCTCTGTGTGTGTGTTTGTTCTAAAAGAGAACCAAAACTTATGCAAGTGAATTCATGTGATGCATACATATTTTCCTAGAGGTCTAGCAGCATCAGTTACAAATTAGTAGATGAACCATTCAATAATAAAATGTTCAAATATGGATATCTAACTATCATACGGCCTAAATATTCGATATTTTTGTGGAGATGGAATTTCTATGTTTTGTTTCCAACTTAGAACCTGATTATGCCATATCTAGTTGGTCTGATCCAGTAATGTGATATTTGACCCGAATCCAAACCCTTTACATCACAACCCAACATCAGTGAAGTTGAAATATAAGATAGTTTCAATACATAGCTCTCCTGACCCGGCCCCTCGAAGTAATTCAAGATCCACCAGGCTCGAAGCCAACGTTCGAAATACACCGGGCCGCTCAACACAACAGTGAGCAAATCGGCACTCAAATGGGTGCCTGGGTCCATGTCCAAATGAAGCTCACTGGCCTCTTTCTTTAACTTCAAAGGCAAGGTCTCCTAATTGATGGGTTGGCTGCCAAAGGGCTTGCCCCTTGTAGGAAGAATCCAAACAAAGGTGGCGTTCCCCTCTTTGTCAATGCTGCTTCATGCATGTACGCCCAGAGGCATTATGGATATGGACCCAAAGTGTTTGGATAGTGTTGCTGGTCGGTTAGATCTATCAACATGTTAACTGGACCCGGATATCTGGTCTCGATCCATCGTTGATGTATAATTTAATGGATCCACATTTTAGGAAGTGGAATTTGGAGCTCTTACGAGTTTATGTGCGTGTTCGTGTGCACGCACGCGAGCAAGTATGCAGTTATTCATGATGACCGAGCTGTATGTGTGAGCCTCGAGAGGCGTAAAATTCAAAGAATTTGATCACTTTTAAACAGAAGATGCTTTCTAATCGAACTTATTCCACCAAGATGCTTTCAAAACACTTTAAACTTAACGACCATAAGCTTAATATTAGATATGACTTGATCAATGCCCATTCCCAATATATTACCTAAAATTTCTTCTGTACTTCTAACCGTCATCTCTTGTGTAAAGGCAATTAGTTAATTCATCGTTTGAAAGACCAAATATCTCATGAACATGATAGTCATCGGCCCCATGCCATATGAAAGCAGTGTTTGGCTGTCAACTCTTGATAAGAGCAGTCTACCATGTATGATCTATCACATTGTATAGTAAGCTCACGTCTAATTAGTCCATTGCACTATGCAAGTTCAACCCAGTTTTCACGCATAATATTCTTCCTCTTCACTTACTAAGCTCCACCTAACGTATAATGTGTATGAGTTGTAATCACATTTTGTATTGCTTGAAAATATATATTTACATAATATGTTAGAATAGAGAGTATTTATATCAATACGTGTATAGAGAGTATTTACATAAAATTTTTAAAACACTTGTTTCTTGTATATCTTATATGCAATGTGACCTTTAAAGCTTTGGAGTAATCTTAGTATATGAGGGCATCCCTCATCTGCACTTGTTTACAATATCGATCTCAGTATTTGAGATTGATGTATCCTCTTCATAACATGAGGGGCTAGCTTCTTCTTATCCTTGTTGTCATCTATGGGAACATCTTTTATATGACATCGTATTGTGTCTCCTAGATGAAGCGATGATGTTACGGCCTTGTACGCATGCTCTATCATCTCTATCCGCATAGAAAAAGGAATTATTTATAAGGTTAATAACGTTTTAATGAGAGCTCACACTTAGTGGAAGAGACGCGTGAGGCACATCTCATTCAAAGGGGGAGATGCGTCTTGCGTCTCCTTCAAATGGGCACATGATATTGAAAAAACCCAAGTTTTTTTGGGTACCTAATAACGTAAAAAAAATACTGAAAATTAATAGAAAATAATATAACAACACAAAATCAACAACATACCTCGATAAATTCACTTTGAATAAGGTCAAGAAATCTGGAAAACCCCATCTTCCTCCCATTTCTCATATTGGTTCTTTCCAAATCGACTATTTCAACGGATTTCAATCCAGTTTTTGATAGAATTAGCTATAGATCTCTTATTACATGACTAAAATAAAGCAATAAGCAAATTAGAGGAACAAAAAAAATGAGAACTAGAACTTGGTTTACACAGGAGAAGAGAGTGTCCAGTTCCTAGCAAGAGTGGTATTTACTTAATTTTCAAAATAACCATGGGTATTTTGAAAAAATCCAAAAAAATGGGATATTATATAGTAAAAAAGGTGTGCACGTGTAAATTCTATTAAAAAGTTTTTTCAATTGAAATCTTCATTGTCAAGCAAACTATAGATATGCTTATTTACAATTATGCACATAAAGATATGATGTATTTAGAACCACCTCTCTCTCTCTCTTTTTATACATACATACATACATATATATATATATATATATATATATATATATATATATATATATATTTATATAAGGAGAGAGAGAGAGAGAGTTTGCTTTAGGTCAACTTATGTACACTTTGAGACTACTTGGAAAAAATATCTATCCTATTTAAAAACTTTTAAAAGGTTCAAAAATATCACATAAAATCATTGTTATGAGAATATCATAAGCAGCTTCATTCTTTTTATCCGCACCAATATAACGAAAAGAATAATATGCAGTAAGTATCCTTGATTTTCCTTTCTTTTGCATAAATGGATTAATATAGAAACGGTATCCATGTCTGATTAGGTTAACCGATATTGTTTGTCTTACCTTACCACGTCCAGCTAGCGTGGTACCTGCTCAGGCCGAATACGGTTTCGGTTTACCATATCCGATCCGTTTTCCCTCTTTCTTAAAGAAAGGCGATGGTCGGAACTCCGCCACTCTTGGGTGGCGCCTCTATGAGTTCGAAATGGTGGACGTCTGCCATCGCCATCGCAGCCGTAGCAATCTCAGCGTCAACTACGCTATCGGGTTCTCTCTCTGTCTCTATCTCCGCGTGTTTGTGTGCGTGAAATATAGTGTTCGTAATCAATGTTTGGGAATAGTGTTTTGATTTTGGGTATTTGTTTTTGGGTGGGAGGAAGCAGTTTTCCTTTGTAAGAAAAGGTGCAGAAAGACGGAAGGTCGGATTCGGGAGTTGGAGTCGTCATTGCGTTCGGCGTTAGGCAAATGTGCCTCCGAGAGGCAAGGCCGGATTCGCGCGCAACAGGTAGCGTTTAGGAGAACTCCTCATCTTTTTACCCTTTTCGTGATGAATTGATGATTTTGTTGGTCCTGTTACATTTCGACCCACATGATTAGAATGCGTTCCATTTGCTCATATTTGTCTGTTGTGTTCAGATAAGTTTTGGAGATTTTTTTATTGGTTATCTTTATGGGGTATTTCTATGCTCTTTAAGTTTGGGATTTGCAATTGGTCTCCACTATTTGGTGACTTTAGGGTTGATCTCCCTATGGTTGTTTCTTGCTATTGATATAATTTCAGTTAGAACTAAAATAGGACAGTTAAATTTGAAGAGTCTTACCTAAGCAGCTCAAAAGGAAACTTCACCAAGCTTTACAGAAATGACCAAGAGAGGAGAATAATCTGGTTAACTAAATAACATCCTTGGATCTTGATACCAATTTTCAAGTTTCTCTTATAGTAAAAAGTTTTACCAAATTGCATATTTAATATAGGAAGACTTTGATAAAGGTAGAAAAACTAAAGTTTTGCATTGAAATGAAACTCATGAATATAAAAAATCACATATATATAGTTTATTGAGATATCCCTCTTTTTATTCTGTACTTTTAATACACAAATAATGTATTATAGCATACCCATGTTGATCTATACAGTTCTAAATCTGAGGATTTTCCAGATCAAAGCAAGGTTCTTGCTAAAACAAGTCTAACGTTTGGAACTGTTTTTTTTCTAGTTGATTATTGTTATATCGTATGGAGATCTTCAGGAACTCAAGTTGCAATTTTATTGAGTGATATGACTGCCATTGATGTAAAATTGTAAATCTTTTAGCTGAAAAGCGGTCACACTTGGAGGTGGTTGTTTTGTAACTCGGATGTGGTGTTTCAACAGGTTCTGCTGTTGCATATTTTAATTATCTATTATAATAATTTATTAAGCTGAAAGTATGCATAATATGCCATGTGAAACAGAAGCAGTGCTCTAACTGAAAGCAATTGCCAATCCATTCTCGCAGGCACTAAGGAAAGCAATGATATCAGACAAATCTCATGAGTCGGAGAGACCATCATATCCAATGAGACCTATTGGCGTTGTGGAATCCTGCTTCTCTAATAGGTATTTAGCTATTCACGTAACACAAAACCTATTGATATTGTGGAACCCTGCTCTTCTTATAGGTATTTGGTCATTCACAGGGCATCTCTCTCTCTCTCTCACACACACACTGCATGGACATGCTTATTTAATAATCTTATTGCTCAAAGAACACCCAAAGTAAATATTTCGAGAAATATTTGGAGGAAATTGAATTGGTATGTTAGATGAATTTGAACGTTTTCAAAGTTTTTGTGTTATCAGTGAACTAAATAAGTAGTTCATGGCTGTGGCGACAAGATCCTTGCTATTCTTTTCAATGACTACTAATTTCCTCATGATAGAAATGGAACACCACGGCAACCATTGCTTGTACCTTTAGCTAGAGCTTGCTTACTATTGGATGCACGGATACCTGCTGAAGCTCTTGAAGGCCTTTCGAAGTACTCACATTGTTGGATCCTTTATGTATTTCATTTGAATACAGACCTGGAGAAGCTGTGGGAAGTTCCATCTAGTATGAAGTTAAAAGCAAAGGTTTTTCACAGAATCCTTCACATGTTACTATTGGTTGTTAAATGAGAGCTGAATACATGATTGAGGAATTGTTCTAAATTGCTTTTGCAACCATTCGTTCAGGTGCGGGTACCCAGACTAAATGGTGGAAAGGTGGGGGTCCTTGCAACAAGGTCACCACATCGTCCATGTCCGATCGGTCTTACTGTTGCAAAGGTTTCTCTCATTCTGTCTCTGTGATGTTGAGGTAGCTATATGATCGTACAGGAGAACATGGGATAGTAATGAGGCTATTAGAAATAAAGTTGGTGTCATAACAAATTAAGACAAAATGATAAAGACACACTTAACGATGGTTTGAACATCGAATTGTGAAAATTTAGACGGTGAATACCTCAAAAGAAGCATAGTGACACCCAAAAATATTTGAAGAAAGCAATAAAACATGGTCTTGTTTCTTTGGAGATAAATGTTAATATGGCACAAGATTTGAGTGTGATAACCATTAAGTATCCAATGTACTCAAGAGCATTGTGGTAGTGAGGTCTTGGTTTTTAATTGGAAGAGAAAGAAAAATGTATATGTGAGAGACGTCTCCCTGACTACTGCTTGTTGTAGTCTCAGTAGAACCTCATATGATGAATCACCCTTCATCTTGTATGGAACACTCACACACAAACACACACTCATAAGTTGGTCTGTAAATAAAGTTTTATATTTGAAACTTCATTGGGTTTTTGCAGCAAATTACTTTCTCTATACTAGGAAAAATGATTGGTTGGAAAGGTAACAATGTTGGTTATTGTCCATTTTGCCTAGAAGGAGAGTGCAATTTGACATTGGAATTTTGGGTGTCAAAGAATCATTGTAACCGGCCCCATCTTGTATGGGAAAAAGCTTAGTTGTTGTTGAGAGAGAGAGAGAGACTCACAGCTTCCTGTACACTTTGATAGAGTAGACAAATTAAGTGTAATTTATAACTAGGATTTTAGGGGTACAATACTAAAAAGTCACTGGCTCACCATGAGTAAAATTTTTATTGGCTTGAATAACCATGTTTTTAACTCAAAGGGACACACACAAAGGCATCAGTCCTAGCGAACAATCTATGGCAAGTATTTCTGTAGTTGTTGATTAAGTGGAAAAAACGCTCATTGGCCAACATTAACTGATACTTGTTTTTATGTTGCATGGGATGCATATTGTTGTTTGGAGATTGACAAGATCTACTGATAGGTTACGGCTTATCTTTTAAACATCTAATTGCTATAAGGCTATGTGGCTAACAAACAGAACTGAATGCCACACATATAAATTAAGGTTTGGTTCATGATTTTATTTTAGATTGAGGCTGTGCACGAGCGCATGGTTCTACTTTCAGGCATCGATTTGGTTGATGGCACGGTAAGATTCCATATAGATCTTTCAGTGTGGCTACTAGTTCACAACTGGAGACCATTATCACAGCCTTTTATATTGGAGGAAAACTAGATCTGGTAACTAAATATGGTGCTTGATGTGTTCTTTTGTGACATTTCTCAGCCAGTGCTTGATATCAAACCCTATCTTCCATATTCTGATGATATCCCAGGAGCAACTATACCAGATTGGCTGTTGGTATGTCTCCTCTTTACGCTTTTTTGTCAAGACATTTCAAAATGGTGCTTGTGATGCATGTATGATGCTACTGGAAAACATGTTTGCTTGTCTTGAAGTCTTAACGACGGAAACTTTTGTCAAAGCTAAATTTGGTTGTGCATCACTAGGAAATATGCTTCAATATTAAGAAGCTCCATTTTTTGAAAGAAAATAAACCCTGAAATGATCTGAAAAGATAAGCTGCCCATCTAAATCTGATTTGGGTAACATTACCCCTTTCACACCCTTGGTTTAAACAAAATGAGGTCATGATTCCTTCATGTTTTATTTTATTAGACTGCACCAGGAAGGGAGGAAAGGATGTGATGACATGTTTGTAACATCCTATATATCCTGAATCTTTAAGGTTTTGATTCTGGATTCTCAATAGTGCAAGAATGTGTAGTGAGTGAAGAGACTCTGTCTACAAGTGTCTGATGAACATTTGTTTGATTATTTGTTCTTTTCTTTTCAATCTACTTAATGAAATGGGTTTCATTTCAGGACGATGAAGCTAGTTCACTAGCTGTGGCAAGCGTCAAGTTCTCCCCTGCCTTTTGTGATAGCCTATCTGCTTGTTGGACCTCATTGGTACTCTGTGTGTGTGTGTGTGTGTGCATACAAATTGTTCTTGGATATTTGCTTGATCATAGCTTTATCTGCTTACCGTTAGTTGGCACTTCTCTGTTTCTTGAAAATTTTAAGGAGTTGAAAGCTTTTATTTTACCCATGTCATCACGGTGCAACCCTAGTGATCCACTCAACACGATTAAGTGCAGTCGTACAGTGTCTATGAGAGGCACCACAAACCTTGGGCTGATTTGGGTTGTTAATGCGAGAGCTCTTTGAAACTGAAAATAACTAATGTAGTTGGTGAACAAGTTCACTTGATTGGTTGTATTGAATCTAGTCAATTATCATGATAAAAGGGTGCTTGGATGGCTCTTCTCCAACTCATGATCTCTACCTGTAGCACGGCATTTAGAAGGTCTACTAGTGGTTAGTTTCCGTCTGTGGATTTCATATCATTGTCTACAAGCAAACACCTTAATGTATTGTCTTGGTCTTTAGTTAATTTTCGTGGAACTATCTTGTTTGTCCTTTTCAATGATCAACCTGGTTAATAAATGTGCTTTCTTTAACATTTGCAACAGGAGAAAGATTCGTTGTATGCATCTCCAAGTGAATTCCAAAGCTTGGTCGACCAGATACTCTCGTGGGACATCCGATCTCTGTCTCAAAGAATCAGACCTCATCTTTCTGTCGTTCCCACTGAAGATGACAGAGAGGCAGATGAGAACCATGAGTCGACAGTTGATCAAGTTTTTAGGTCAACAGTGTGTTCTTATGAAGATGTTATATATCACTTGATCTTAGAAGGAATTGATGTTGAGTATAAAATTGACA
This sequence comes from Brasenia schreberi, assembly GCA_036023115.1. Taxonomy (NCBI): domain Eukaryota; kingdom Viridiplantae; phylum Streptophyta; class Magnoliopsida; order Nymphaeales; family Cabombaceae; genus Brasenia; species Brasenia schreberi. The sequence goes on along the minus strand of JAYKKT010000031.1, from coordinate 1,034,731 downwards.
AAGAGGCAAATGTTTTAGTTGGAAAAGCAACTATTCGTGCTGATAGATGTAAAAAAAGACGGTGCAATCACGTTATGTGGAAAGGAGTACAACGAACGTAGGAGTGGTCTCCTGTATCATAACACAAAGCATATTGAAGATTACGAAACTCTTATGTTTATTTGCTGCTTTGTCAATTCTATGACTTTTGTGTGGTTGCTTGTTCTGCTGCTAATGGGACTTCGGTTGCCAAAGGTAGAGTGGCTCATTGTTCCCCCCAACTTTTGTTATCTTGAGTCGCCCTCGCTGAGCTTTGGAGCCTAATGAAACGAACTTGTTTGTATAGGTGAACAAGATGAGACAAGCTTTGAATAGGCTGGGCTTGCCGTATGTTTATCTCTTATAGTTGAGCATATACAACATCTGAATATATCACGTATGTTATCCTGTTCAATTAGTTAGATGGGTCTACAGGGTTTCACTGCATGAACTGTTCTATTTTTGCAGTAAAGATTCAATTAAGGTTTAACTCTTATTTTGTGTCGGCAAGAATTTCATTCTTTAATGCCATAAAGTTCTCGTTTCTAAGGTTTCAATGCATGAACTGTTCAATTTTTACAGTAAAGATTCCATTAAGGTTTAACTGTTAATCTGTATCGACAAGAATTTCATTCTTTAATGCCATAAACGTTCTCGTTTCTAAGGTTTCAATGCATGAACTGCTCTATTTTTACAGTAAAGACTCCATTAAGGTTTAACTCTTAATTTGTATCAGCAAGAATTTCATTCTTTAATGTCATAAACGTTCTCGTTTCTAAAGTTCGATGAGCATGTTTGTGTTTAGTTGGTCTAGCTCGCGGATGGTCTCCATAAGAGCTCAGCTCAAGTTAAAGGAGCAACAAGACGAGCCGTGGAAAACAATTTGAATGATACAGGCCATGAAAATCAAATGAAAGAAGCTGTCTATAGGCCTGTCTCGGCTCCTTTACTTTTTTGAACTGTCCAACAAGAATAAGCACAGCCACATGTTGATGTGCTCAACTTTGTTTAATTTGTTATTTCACATATTTCACATTGATTTTTCTTATTTTTTGTGTGAATTCTTAAAACCCGACCTCAAAAGCTGTTTTTATGCAAATTACCAGTACGGGACTAAAGTATCGGAGTGTCAGTGAGCTGTGCTGTTCGTGAGCCACTCAAGATCAAGCTCACTAGTACTTGGCTCAAGTAGCTTGTGAGCCTAATCAAGCTTTATATATATTAATTTCATCCACCCAGCTTAAATGAGTCTAACGGGCTTGAGTCCCCCATCATGCTATGGGCCCATCGAGCTTGGATGAGCCCGATGGTCTCGAAGTTTAGCTGCTCGAATATAGCTCAAACTGAGCATGAGCCTGGACATTTGAGTGTGGTGAAGCTCGAGCTCAAATTGGAGCCAAGCATTTCTTAAACGAGACAAGTTGAGCATGGCACTTCACTCGCCTCAACTACATCCCTACTAAGTAAAAGAAAGGGATGCATTCAACCAAAACCAAGTTCTTTCCCATACTGTGGGTCGGCTAAATGGACTTTCAACTTGAGCTCCATCTTTAGTGACCGATCTAGACTTATTTTTAAGGATGAGGAGAACTGACCATTTAGGGTGAGGCAAATCATGCATGGTAGCAATAGACATGATAATGTCATGTAACTTTTTTATTGTTTTTCCAAATTTGAAATAAGCTACTCCGTAATACTTTTAAAACCTATCTTAATGTGTTCATCACCAAATACCTTACAAGTCGCACCTTTTCATGGGAGCTCCATATGGTTACCTCTCCAACTATGTGACCACATTAAGTGTAGGGTACATATATTTGGTACCAAGAAATAATTATCATGAACAGTGGCAGATCTATGTACAAGGCTGCGAGGGGGGAGTCGCTCTCTTCCCCTAAAATCTTATGATTTCACTGTAAAAAATACATTTACAGTCGAATACAATCTAGAGATATATACTTCCCCTTCCCTAACACAATCGAATATATACTTCGCCCTCTTAACACTATTTTCTAGATCCACGGCTGATCATCAAGATTAATTGTTGAATAGACTATAAAGATAAAAACATATTTAACATTAAAATACATATCATTCTAGAGAAACCCTAGTTTAATGTAATACAATGGGACCTTTTGAGACAATTACTGTAAAACTCGCATTATTTCCATGTTTTGAAATGTATAGAGACCATGAACTAAAGTAAGCACTGATCGACTTAAGATGGGTTCGAGGGTCATACAAGTGGACCGACAAAGAATGCCCTTGAAGCCTGCCCCCACCTCCAACCTCATTTTCATTACCCTGCGACTGTTCGCCCGTGTGGCCGGGTCCGTCATCGTCAACTCATCGCTGTTCCTTCTCCTTTCGTCGTCGCCGGTGAGGTGCAGCCCAGGTCATCTCTCTCTCTCTCTCTCTCTCTCTCTCTCTCTCTCTCTCTCTCTCTCTCTCTCTCTCCATCACACACACAAATTCAGAGAAGCACACACACGGGGAGGGGGGAGAGCTGGTGTCGCGGACCCTTTTACCGCCGAGGGCGCTGGGTGGTCTCTCTGGCCACCCCGCTCAATAGACGACCACCCCTTTTTCCCTGTCACGAGATCTCTCACTACATGGCAGAGGGGTAATAAACAGGAAAGCATGATCTTGGTCTTTTAGACTTTGAATCATCATATGGTACAAGATCGAAAACAATGGAAAATAATAAGAATCCATGTTACATGCGTCACTTAGTGTGAGAAGAGACTTGGTTTTGGTTTGATTTTTAAGGGAACCTTTCTAGTATGAGGGTGACGACGGTTATCTGTGAGCTTCTGTGTTTTTTAATGACGGAAACATGGAGTACAGTTTTACATGTATAGTGTATTTTAGTTATGTTGAGTCCTTGATGGGCTTTATATCATCATTTATCAGTAAAGTGTACGTTAATATGCTTCTGAGTCGCATTCCTCATTCTACTGAAAGGTGGAAGCTGTCGGTTTTGTTTATTGCTGGTCATGGTCTTCTTTGTTTCTTACTAAGTTCTAGGAGCTGGTCTACGTTAATAGTGTGATTTGTTGCATGCACTAGCTTCACTAGGATCGCGCTTGCATTTACCATGGAATGCCATTTTTCCTTTTCATGTTATATGTGGCATTACTAGAAATGAAATCTTTAGATTTTGAAGATGACTAAATGTGTGTACGTTTTTCTTTAATTGAAGTTGTCAAAGGATGGCCAAATTGATGGTAATTTTTTCTTTCAGTTTGGTGATTCCAGAAGGACTATTTTCTTGTCGTTCAAGAATAGGAGCTTGTGAGTATTAGGGAACTTTAGGAGCTTTGTAGAGGGAGAAACCATAGATGGCAGGGAAGGATTGGGGTTTCCATTTGTGTCACATTCCAAATTAGAATGGAAGGGCGAGACTTTTGGAACAAAGTGAATGTGTAATTGGTAAGCATTAGCAAGTCTGGGTCATGTTTTATCATCTTAACTTTAAACCAACATCTGAGTGCGTTCTTGATTCGTATAGTTTGGTCGATTGGTTCTAAATCTTCTCAAACTGAGAAGTCAGGATATCACCTCAAGAAGGTTTAGAAAGTTAAAATCAATCCAAAATTCCAAGTGTTGTACTACTGTTGCTTCTAATTCGAAATACAATGCAATGTCAACTCAAATTATTTGCTGCAGGATTTTCTTTTCTGTCAACTATGATATCATGATTTTAGAAAATCCTGAAACTTTTTTAATTTTTCAGTCACTCCCAATCTCGAAAAGAAAAGAATCCTTGTAGAGAGACTCATAGGGAGTCTCTCTGTGCATGCCCATAACCCAGTATGTTAGCATTTTAATGCTCTATTTCTCTGTGTCAATGGCGGATCTAGAATTTTTGGTAGGGTGGAGGTATAGCCTATTCAACTATTTAAGTTGGGGCAAACTATGTACAGTAGTCATGAATTTAGTCGCATCTTGTAATTGTTTCATTGAATTTTCAAATTTTAGGTGGCACAGCTGCCCCATCTTGCCTCAATGTAGGTCCACACTGCTCTGTGTACGATGTCTCCCTTAAAGAAGACAAAAAAGTTCAAGAAGAAAAGGAAGAAGAAGAAGCCTAAGAAAACGTCGAAATGTGGAAGTGTAATTATCCATAAAGATGGGAAGTCTGGAGAAACTGATTGGTGGGAGGTGTTCTCGCTCAAAATGTCTTCCGTAGGTACACATCTCTTTTACTCCTTTGGTAGTAAAGAATCTATACGTGAAGTCCTCTTGTTTTTCCTTTTGGTTTTCCCGCTATCATCATAGACCAATGATGACAATTAAGTTATAGATGGTTATCAATCATCTTGTGAAGACCTTTGGCCTTGTTCTTTTTTTAATCAATAGAAATATTGATTGGAGATCAGGAGTATGAAGATTGCAGATGTTCCAACAGTTACATGTTCTTCTGTGTTGGCTATGTGTTCCTTTTAGTTGAATATGATAATAAATTGTTATTGTTTTTTTAATTTGGTTCATGGTTCTTTAGCTTTTTGAGAGAAGCTTTTGTAGTGGCAGGGGTTATGTAACACAAACTATCGAACTTTGAATTTCTATTGGCAATGGCAAGTGAATATGTGTTTCCGTCTAGTATGGGAAAAGGCTTAGTTGTTGTTGAATGGCAAGTGAATATGTAATTGCATTTTCAAAATGGAGAGCAGATGTGAAGAGGACTTGTTTTGGTTCTTTTCTGTTTCACCTCAGGTTGAGGTAATATGGGAGAAATATTTCATCTATTGTTTTATTACTTTGCCTGCTGGATGCGCACCCTATACATTTTTTGTCTTTAACTGTGTATGATTACCTTTAGGGGAAGTAAAAAGTGAATTTGTTAGTTATTGAAATTCAGTATTCTGCATTTTCTAATAAGAAACTCCGCGGATGTAGATGGTGCTAATATGCTCCTATATACAGGAATATGAATTTTCAACCTTGTGGAGTATTGTACTCTTAACCCTTTTGTTGATAGTGGGAAACAACTGTTCATCTGTACTTGAAATTATAGCCTTATCCTTGAACTCAGATTTAAGAAACGTGAGGTGTTGCAACAGGTGGAGTTGATCTATCATCTAGTAGGTCTCATAAACTGGACGGTAATGTATTGTTGGTGATTGCAATGCCATCATATCTTCATATACACAAATGTAGGCTGTGAAACTTATGGTTAGTGTAAGCGGGGATTTTTCTCTTCCTCTTCTTTTTATAGTCCAACTTGATTTCGTCAGACCTTTGTCAGATGCGTACCTGGGTGTGAATTCCCGGCCTACTGTTTGGAGCCAACCCCCTGATCAATGTGTTTTACCCCCTCCAGGGCTAATGTAGATGGCTATGCTGCAGCTAATCCTCTTCCCTTGTATTGTGACATAGGTTCGTTCTTTGTATAGGCATAAAGTTAGTTCTTGGACGGCCACTTGGCTATACTTTCAACTCAACAGACTTGCACCGAGTACCTGTTCATGGTGGAGCCGCTAGATGCATAAAAGCATAATCACTAACCGTTTGATAGAAGACTGGAAGTCTTTTTTAGAAGGGTTTCATGCTCCCTCTTGTCCAGCATGGCAACATAGGGCTGCTTGCTGTAAAACCCCAAAGCCAAGACTCTTGCAGCGATGGCCTATACCGTGTTTCAGTTTATGCATGTACATGATATCCCAATAAGTATCCAATCGTTACTGCTAATTTGTTCTGCTAGACTACCTTCCAGTTTCCGTGTGTCTAGTGCGATATTGTTTGCTTATTGCTTAATTCATAGGTTAGTTATGAGCCTATGCCTTGGATGATATTTTTTAAGATTCAAAGCCAAGCAAACTTTCCCTAGAGTTGATTTTCTGTTCTCCTTTTGCTACTTCTTGGTTTAGTACATGCAAGTATGCACAGATGTAGATTTACTTGCGCATCATCTTTTGTTTTGGTTTATTGGTTCAAACAATTCCAACGTCTTTGTGAGGCTTGATCTACAAATGGTTACTACTTATCCTGATTTTTTTACTTACCTAGAAAGCTTCTGATTAATTCTACCATACATATTTTTATTTTAGTTTTTTTCCTAATTGTTGCCTCTTTAACGGAACATAAAAATGAGATGAGACTTTCATAAGTTTCACAGGGCCTGCCTTTGCTGGTATCTCTGCCAACGGTTTTTTTTCAAGATATCATGAACATGCGGCAGTGTAAGACATGAGATCCAGTTGGTTTCTAATTGTAGGTACAGAAAGTTCCTGTGCTTCTATAGGGACACCCCGGTGATGAAATCAAATGAGACGTTGATAGGCTCATCGGGTTTGCCTTTACTAGTGTCTCTACTAATGGTTTGTTTTCAGAATATCATGAACCTGCGGCTGTTTAAGACATGAGGCCCAGTTGGTTTGTAATGCATGATATCTCAAAGTTTCTGTACGTTTATAGGGAAAACAATAGCCGATGATGAAGAGAAGTTCAAGCATTTCTTCAGAGTGTCGAAGAGAAGCTTTGAATACATTTGTTCACTTGTGAGGGAAGATCTCATTTCAAGGCCACCATCAGGGCTCATAAACATTGAAGGCAGGCTTCTAAGTGTTGAGAAACAAGTGGCTATAGCTCTAAGGAGGTTGGCTTCTGGTGACTCCCAAGTATCTGTGGGAGATGCATTCGGTGTGGGACAATCAACAGTTTCACAGGTAACTTGGAGGTTCATCGAGTCCATGGAGGACCGTGCGAGGCATCATCTACAGTGGCCACATGATGATGAAATACAAAGGATCAAAGCCAATTTTGAGACCTCCTTTGGATTGCCAAATTGTTGTGGAGCTATTGATGCCACCCACATCATTATGACTCTTCCAGCAGTCGAAACATCAGAAGAATGGTGTGACCATGAGAGAAACTATAGTATGTTTCTGCAAGTTGTAGTGGATGACAAGATGAAATTTCTTGATGTTGTGACTGGTTGGCCAGGAAGCATGACGACTGCTCAGCTCCTGAATTTTTCAGGATTTTACAGACTCTGTGAAAGCGGTGAACGGTTGAATGGTGAAACCAAAGTATTGCCCGATGGAATTCAATTAAGGGAGTACATTTTAGCCAATGCAGCTTATCCTCTACTTCCATGGCTTATCACCCCTTTTGAAGGCAATGATCTCTCGACTTCAATGGTTATGTTCAATGCTAAGCACAAGCCCGCAAGGCTGCTTGCGGAGAGAGCCTTGGCACAGTTAAAGGGTAGTTGGAGGATTCTTCACAAGGTTATGTGGAGACCAGACAAGCACAAGTTGCCTAGCATAATCTTGGTATGTTGCCTCTTGCACAATATCATTATAGACACCGGTGACACACTGAGGGTCGATGTTGCTCTTTCCGAACATCATGACCCTGGCTACAAAGAGGAGCACAGCCAGCAACTCGATGCTGGTGGTCAATCTATGAGGAACAATCTGATGCACTACATTGAATAGGTTATGATGAATTGATCAGGAAGCATGGTACTGTATGTTCATCCATCAACAAGTTGATGCTGTATTGAATCTGGATATATAATGAAAATCCACAAATGATGCAGTCTATTTTCAAAACTTTCTTGGAAATGATAGTGCTGGAGAATATCATCAGTTACTCCCAATCCTTTGTTATGCCATTCACAGTGGCTGACCTGGAAATTCTTCTGGAGTGAGGTGAAGTCCAGGTAGGTCGAATCGAGGTGAGGCTATCTTTCAAAGAATTTGGACTGCTTGTTTTGGTTTTTGGGAGTTTTCAGATATCGATGAGACGGAGGGCTCACCTTACCCATGAATAACTCTGCCGGTGGTCATTCATTTGAAGTTATTGCCATGAATGCACGAAACAGACATGCATTTATCCAACATGGGATGCACAGGTACGTTTCACCTCCATAAACAAAGCTATTCATGAGAAAAATTTCTACATGAAGTTCAAATAATGAGAGGCTAACTCATCTCGAAACAAGTAAATGGACCAAGTGAAAATCAGGTGGCTCGTAGAATGTTAACCTGACAACACAACAGCTAGCACGAAAACTTGACACAGATGTAACCCCATTCTTGACCGAAAAACGAAATGATGCAATAATAACACAACCCGAAACTCGATGTTGCCAACCCTGTCACAAGTCTTATGATGTTAACCTGCAAAAGTGGAAGCTTAACCTTTTGTCATAATTGTTATACAGTAGCATTTCTTTTCTGAAAGATTGGCATCTCTTTTACCCATTTAAAAGGAAACAAAAGAAAACCTGTGTATATCTGTCATTTTCAGGAAGTAGTGCGATAAAGAGTGATTGGGACCATATGTTTTGTTTGTGAGAGGTGCTTTCTTCTATAAAGTCGCCGGTAAGAGAATGTATATCGTGGTCGATTCACTCTGACTGAAGGAACTCTTTTAGCATCAAATTCAGATGACCTCACATTGACTACTCTCATTCATCGATCATATGCCTTGCTTGAAGCATTAGTCAAGCCTTTGAATCAATTTTTCGGTGTATATGAAGGATTTGATGATGTTTAAAGATCATCCTTCGTCCAACAAATGTTCATACGTCCATTTATGTGTTTGTCCTTTTCAATAACCACTTTCTCTCTCTCACACACTTGTGTGCCAGTGTGTGCAAGCATACACATACATATCAGAAATGATATGCATTCAAGAGAAATGCAGCCTAGCTGAGAAATATAGTATCAAAAGCATCTTTTGTAAAACTGCCATGCTACTTCATGTAACTCTTTTCTTGTAATCCCGACTGTTCTATGGGCAGGATCATTGAAAAAACCCAAGCGTTCTCTCGATTTTGCTCCAATGCTCTGTGTGTGTGTGTGATTCATATAATCACTGTTATATAATCTGTGCTACTTGGTGCGGAGAGATTTTCACTCGAGCTTATGCTTCTTAATTTGTTTTATGGTGTTTTATTAATTAGAGATGGACCAAAAGAACAATTAATTGGTGGAAGTAACGACAGTTGCTCGTCATGGCATCATGCATTGATGGGCACAACGTTCGCTCACATGGTGTGTTGCCATTATATACATGGCATCTTGTGTGTGGGTGTGCAAGGATCAGCTGGCCACCCGAGAGGGAAAATACAATATGACCTATCAATCTCAACTATGCAAATTCCTAATCCATGGAAAAAATCCCTCAGTTGAAAGAACATAATTAAGAAATGCCCATTGACGACTTGTGGCCCTACACTATGTACTTGCTCTTTCACTTCCAGCTTCATTATTGTCAAGTTTCCTTGACCTCTTATGTCTTCACACGTGCGTTGCTGCACGTGGTCAATATATATATATATATGAGAGAGAGTTTTTTTATGTGTTAGTATACTTAGATATTAGCAAATTCAAACAAATATTAGGCATTCATGTTGAGTTAATGAATGATTAAATTTTAAACTAAAAGATTAAAAAGGTGTGTATATAAATATAATACACCTACAAAAAGTTCACATGTAAATTGTGTTTTTCGAATTTAAATTTTAACCAACTGTCACATAAAACAAATGGTTGAGATTTGTTCGGAGTGTGTTAGGATATACCATGTTATATATGGAGAGAGAGGGAGGGAGGTTACTCTATGCACACATCAATCCATGCTTAAACATTGTTTTAAATCTCAACCATTTGATCAATAAGATTGACGGTTGAAATTCAAATTTCAAAAGTAAAAAAATAAGTTTGTATTCTTTGCATGCACAATAAATGTGTCTTATAGAAGTTTCTTTTTGATTCAAAGATCTAACTTCAAGATCGGATAATTCAAATCTTCGAGTATGTTTAAGCATGAATAAATGTGTTCATTTAATTTACTGATTTGTTATATATATATATATCATTAGACAAACAATATGGTGGTCATGAATATTGTACAAGGAGGGTTACATACCCTCGGGCAAGGTTGGAATGTAGCCTATGATTGCGCACATATAGTTCAAAAGAATTTATATTACACTTACACTATACCTCGCCGATTCTGGGTAAATCTGTATAGGCGGTCCAAAACTGCCGGGTTTTGGTTCCCTTGGAACCACGCAATGTATCAGAACCGAGTTTCACCCGGTTCTGGTTCCTAACAGTCACGGGTTGAACCAAAAACAGAAACAAACAAACAAAAAACGCTAGGTAGTCAGTTTGGATGGTCAGTTCCGCTTTCATAGAAGAGGAACTTATGGTTTCAAGTCTGGTTGGCTAGTTCCGGTTTCTGACCCTTGATCAGTTCCAGTTGAAACTGTTGAACCGGTTCCAAACCAGCAGTGCGCACATTACATGGTACTCACTGTGGTAGGTAAGACGCTGTGCTCACTGCGCATGTCTTAAATATTAGCCTCATGCATAACGTGATTACGTTTGTCGGTGGGTTGGATCCGGGTCGATCACATAAAGTGATCCGCGTAGCTGCCTAGAAAAAACATAAAGGAGTAATTTCCGGATAAACATCAAAACTTGTCACCAATTAAAATTCCCTCTAAAATTTTATCATTTTTCTGAATTCCGAAAGTCTTGGCTTGGTTTAAGCAGATGAACTACGTTTTTGCTTCACCTTTGATGACTTGTTCCCTTCTTTTCAACTCAATCCACCCTAACCAAACTCACTCATACTGCCCTAATCACTTAAAACCACGCAAGTGCATGCATACACATTATATATATATATATATATATATATATATATATATATATATATATATATATATATATATAGAGAGAGAGAGAGAGAGAGAGAGAGAGAGATATATATATATATATATATATATATATATATATATATATATATATATACGCTACTAAGTACACATTAAGTACTAGCAAATCTAAATAAATTTCAACCGTCTATTTTTTATGATGAATGTTTAAAATTTAAATTTAAAAAGTAAAAAATATATATACTTTTTGCAAGTATATTTTATTCCCATGGACACTTTTATTTTTTGAATTTAAATTTCAATCATTGATCGTAAAAGATGAACACTTGAGATTTGTTTGAATTTGTTAGTACCTAAGTGTCTAGCATATACCAGTTTCTCTTTCTCTTATATATATATATATATATATATATATATATATATATATATATATATATATATATATATATATATAGAGAGAGAGAGAGAGAGAGAGAGAGAAGGAATGTTTTTTTTGAGTTGGTAGGCATTTAGTCGTTGAGATTCAATAGGCATAAAAATGGGTCTGGTTGGTTGGGGTGGGTTTGAACCCTACTCAAACCCACCCAGGGCTAAAACCGCATCCAACCTGTATGTTACTAGAAATTATACTGCCCTAATGTCCCGCACCCAACCTGTACGTTACTAGAAATTATACTGCCCTCATGTCTTCCCCGCCACAAACCTTTTTAAACATAAGTAGTTAACCGCAATTAGTATAATTACTTCTTTATATAATTTGTTAAAAAGAACATACACACATACATATTCAAATTCAGTTCATACTCAAAAGGAGAAGTCAAAATGTATGCAACAAAACATTATCTGAATATTATTGAGGGCACCCTAAGTAGAAATATATATTTCAAAAATATTATTTATTATATATCTATGAATACCTTAATGCGGGTTGAAGCTTGTTTATCCTAAAATCGACCCCGCCCCATTCTGCATGGCAAATAAAATAAAACCCGTTCTGACTCTACCCGGCCTGGTTCTCAACCCGCCCTGACCAAGGTGGAGCAGGTTGGATCACGCAGGAGATACCCAGCCTAACATCAACGGTGACTTTAAGTTACAATCAAATCCAAAGGGCTGGACAATGACATGTTTGCTATGAAACTTCCTTCCTGTCTAGGAATGAACATTGGTCCGACCCGTGAGGACTGTATCCGGTTCGACGCAAATGAGGCGTAGGCCATGACTGCAGAGGGATCTTAATGTTCTCAAGATGCTGGTAGGTCTTCTCAGGTCGATTTGCCTTTCCTGAAAGGAATTGAGATGACACGAACACTTCTTGAAACACGACCTGAAAAATATGTATTTACATCGCAAGCAACATTAAAGGCATAGAAGAATCAAATGACACGACACTAATATTACAGATGCGTCAAATTACCCGAATATCCACATAGTATATTTGAGAAGTACACGATGACACGATACGGTAGGTGTGGATGTCAAAGAATAATTTGAGAAATGTGGATGTCGGCGAGTTGGGCGTAGCGAAACTGTCGGCGATGATTTGGAGGCAATTAATCGGCAGCATGATCCGTCGCTCGAATGGTAAAATAAAAGTGCCCAAGTCAAAGGCTTAATTGTTAATCAGTAAGAACCTCTTTCCGTTTCACCAAAATGTAGAAGAAAAAATGATCCATAAATTTGTTTGAACAATGCCATTTTAGCACCTTTTACCACATGGATTTTACTGAAAGGGTAAGAAAGTTTTGCCTTCGTCCCATGCAACTTTCTTGCATTTTCATAGAAGTATTATTATTAAAAATCAACAAGATTAAATTAGGAAAATCCGTAGCTATTAGTTACGAGCATTGTTTTTGATAGCGAGATGCTTTAATTTGAATGCAGGGTATTTTATCTTCACCTTCCTCCTCCTCTACACGAGGCATGTCAGCCACACTAGTTTTGGTATTGGCAACAACCCCCATATGCGGTGGCGGATCCGAGCTGAGGTAAGGTGAGGCGGCTGCCCACCTGAAAAATCAATGAAAATACTACAGTGCACGATTGAATTCATGGCTTCAGTACATAATCTGCCCCACCTTACGTAACATAATATGCTGTTGTACAATTTCTATCATAAATTTTAGATTGTTAGGTCTTTTTATATATAGAGAGAGAGAGATTGGATATTGTTTATAGTTGACGCTATTTATTGCTCATTGTTTTTTAACTGTATTAACATTACATCTTTCATAATTTTTAAGAACTCTTTAAAAATTTTAAATTAGACTTGTACCACCTAGAAGTAAAGAGTAAATATATAAGAAAAGGTACGGTTTATATATATATATATATATATATATATATATATATATATATATATATATATATATAATAGATCCAACAAACTTTGACATGACATATCATCTTTTACTTTTGAAAGTATCACTGTCATCGTAAAAGTTTTAAATATTTTTTAAAAATTATCTTGACTTTCAAAGAATTTGTATGTGAGAGGGGTTTAAGATCCAATCTCTCTCTCTCTAATGAAAACTCTGAAAAAGGAGTTGCCTCCTGTTACATTGCTGCCCTTCTTTGTTTCTGCTACCGGACAGGAACTTCCAAAACAAGGTGGACTGACTTGACTATCCACAAGGACGTCCGATCTTCCTCGAACTCTTCTTTCGTGTTAAGGAGGTAGCTATAAATAGCCGTCAACAAAATCATTGGTGGCCGAAAAAGCTGTTTGAGGTCACTGTTGGCCTTAAAAATGGAGTGATGACCACCGGCTTTCACGTAGGAGAGGAGAACGAAGGCGCCGCAGGTGCATTGCTGTTGGTTGTCCAATAGCTGGAATCAGTGCGAGAAGGCACTCTAGTAGCTAGCAGTCACTGAACTTCGTCGTGTTTTAATCTAATAAGAGTCGTATGTCTTACAAGTTTCACTTCTTTTGCAAACTAAGCGTAACCAAAGAATGGGTTCTACGTGATAAAAAGTGCCAAAACATGAACGGAAAGCTTATCTCTTATAAATATACGAACTTACATATGATGCAAAATTTATTGGTTATAAGGGTAACTTATTAGGTGAATCATAAAGGCGTAACTTAAAAGCCTTCAAGTTGAAGATCATAAGTTTGACAGTTGAGATGTATCTGCTTGGGGGCCATCCTCATCCCAGCATGCAAATCCAGAAAAGATATTCGAGGGGCCACCATTACTGCGAGTAAGCATATATTAATGCTAATGTAACGACATTAAACGTAGTTTAAAAGACAAATAATAAGCATCATTTTCGCCAAGCTTTGTTGAAGAAGAGTTCGGGGAGTTCATACGGACTTAAACCAGTAGTTTATGTAATTACTCTCAATAAACAGTAAGGTCATCCTTTTCGACAAAGCCTACGGTGGAGACAAACTATGCTTCCGCCAACGGACGCATATTTCTCGTGTTACTGAACTGGGGAGTGGCGGATACGCGCGCACGAGTTCAGCTGCAGTAGACAATTTGCTCCGCAGGCAGCTACAGATCTTTCCTTTTGTTGTCTGAGAGAGAGAGAGACAGAGACAGAGCCAACTTGCAGCACAATCAATCGTGTCGACTTCAAAATTTTGGTTATGACAGAAGCAGCGGGAGACAAAAAGATGGTTCTTCGATATTAAGTACACTAAACGATACTTAACAGAGGAAGCTCGTTAGATTCGTTAATTTGTTCCTGCATTTATGGTAGTGGCAATGTGTACTGTGTTCTTGGCTGTGTTGAGAAATTAAATGCGAGCACCTAGAGTTTATCCACTGGCAAAGCCCCCCCAAAAAAGCCTCGAGATCTGTCATTTGTACAAATGTATCATATCTATAATATAGTATCATATATGTATATATATATGAATTTTGTTTTCGGTGATTTGAGATTCAAATTAGAACTAGCGCGTTGCTGATGGGTTCTCTTATGCTACTTTTGGGTGAACACGAACAAAAACTTTTCAGGTCTAATGGTGTCGCGATGTGTCACTCATAAACTATCATTTTCAGAAGTTCAGAGAGGAAAGAATAGAGATATCAATACGGCTCAGTCCGACCTATATATATAGTTTTTTAATTACTTATGTACATGTATATATACTCTATTACATATATGAATAATTTTCTATTATACATAGTTGAGTTTGATACTCGACTTTCCAAATTATCACACTCGTTACGGTTTGGGTTTAAACGGAACAGCGAGATGCTTTACGTTCTTCCTTGATTTTGCTATGAAAGGGAAACGAGAGAAGGAAGAATATAATCTTTAAAAAAGTAAAAGTATGAAGACCGACGAAAGCGTGTTTGTCATGGGTTGAGGTAGGTCGGTTGAGTCAGACCAGTTGCTCATGGTCACAAACTTTGGAGACTAATCAGTTTTGTGTTATATATGTAGAGAGAGAAATTGGTACATGCTAATACACCTCGACGAGGTGTTAGTAAATCTAAATAAATCTCAATTATCTATTTTTTATGATTAATAGTTGAAATTTAAATTTAAAAATAAAAGTATATGTGTACCTTTTTTATATGGTACTTTTGTTTTTAAATTTTTAAATTTCAACTATTTATCTTTAAAGATGAATGGTTGAAATTATTTGGATTTTTTAGTACCTAAAATGCTACTATATACTAGTTTATATATATATATGTGTGTGTGTGTGTGTGTGTGTGTGAGAGAGAGAGAGAGAGAGAGAGAGAGAGAGAGAGAGAGAGAGAGAGAGAGAACATAGTAAATATGCACATCTATTTATACTTAAATCCATTTAAATATTTTAGTGTTTGATTGTCATAGTCTACAATGAAAATTTGAATTTAGAAAGTAAAAAATATCATTGTACTTTTTCATACTTTATATTTAATGTACATTGTGTGTTAAAGTCTTTTTAATTCAAATATAAAATATTTAAATGGATTTAAGCATGAATAATATGGGTTGACTATGCTCATATATATACCATTTGGATCTTGTCATTCATTGATATTGTTTATTCATTGATCATTATTTATTTTTCAGTATAAGTATAACAATATTATCCTTAATATATTTTCAAAAATCTTTAAAAAATTTAAATTATACTTATTTTATAAAAAAATAGATAGATTATGTTATTAGAAAATAATGGATGGACATGAGTCAATATGTAAGATTATCCTTCATTCATATATATATATATATATATATATATATATACAGAGAGAAGGAAGAATATAATTACATATTTACATTTATATATATATATACATATATATACATATATAAAATAATGGATGGACATGAGTCAATATGTAAGATTATCCTTCATTCATATATATATACAGAGAGAAGGAAGAATATAATTACATATTTACATGTATATATATATACATATATATAGATATACATATATATACATATATATAGATATACATATATATATATATATATATATATATATATATATATATATATATATATATATATATATATATATATATATATACAGAGAGAAGGAAGAATATAATTACATATTTACATGTATATATATACTCTATTACATATATGTATAATTTTTTATTATACATAGTTAAGTTTGATACTCGACTTTCTAAATTATCACACTCGTTACGGTTTGGGTTTAAACGGAACAACGAGATGCTTTACGTTCTTCCTCGATTTTGCTATGAAAGGGAAACGAGAGAAGGAAGAATATAATATGGGTTTGATATCAGTATATATATTTGAAAATATAATTACATAATTACATGTATATATATAGTCTATTACATATATGTATAAATTTTTATTATAAATAGTTGAGTTTGATACTCGACTTTCCAAATTAATGTACATTGTGTGTTAAAGTCTTTTTAATTCAAATATAAAATATTTAAATGGATTTAAGCATGAATAATATGGGTTGACTATGCTCATATATATAACATTTGGATCTTGTCAATCATTGATATTTTTTATTCATTGATCATTATTTATTTTTCAGTATAAGTATAACAATATTATCCTTAATATATTTTAAAAAATCTTTAAAAAATTTAAATTATACTTATTTTATAAAAAAGTAGATAGATTATGTTATTAGAAAATAATGGATGAACATGAGTCAGTATGTAAGATTATCCTTCATATATATAGAGAGAGATTATCCTTCATATATGTATATATATATACATAGAGAGAGGGAGAGAACTTGGGTTATAAGCAAAGGATTTGGTGTGCACCGCCACTTTCTTTCCCAGCTACCTTTCTCTACAAATACAAATACCACTTTCTTTTTACACTATTGAATGGTTAAATGATGGTGGCATATATATATATATATATATATATATATATATATATATAGAGAGAGAGAGAGAGAGAGAGAGAGAGAGAGAGACTACACCACTAGGTAAATTCATTTATGTTACCATGCATCCAGGGGACCATGTTCGTCATGCACATGGTGGTGGGCCATGTATATGAGACTGTAGATCATGCCGAAACTCTTAAATTTCTTATGCATTTAGTTTTTATTCAACCATTAAAAAAAAAAGGAGCTCCTTGATTTCCTGCTGCTTTGGTTTATCAGCACACTTCACTGCGGAGTCTTTGCTGGTCCAGTCTGTGGTGTATTTAGAGAAAGATTGCCTCCTTTGATGCTCTAATATTCCGAAATCGAGGTCGGTCGGGATCCCACTTGCTCTCTCTCTCTCTAGTGTGCTCCAGATACTGTGCCAAACTTGGTGCTTGGTAGCTAAGTGAGTTTCACTGCGATTACTGTTGATTGTCGCTTTTGGCTTTTGTTCATGATGCTTATCTTTGGCCTATTTTACGCCATGTTAATGTAGTTAAAGGATTTGTATGAATGCCGAACAGAGAGACACATGGTTTTGAGTTCCATCAATTGATTAATGGTGCATTTCTCCTTGTAGACCTCTTTTAAGTATCACCATTGCAGACAAAATATAGTTTTTCCCTTCTTTCTGATTGCCCAATGTGCTTCATATAGATCCTTCTGGGGCTTATGTGGGTGTTAATGGGTTTAGATTCTTGCCTCTAGGGTTTGATTTTTGCATTCGTCCCTCCTTCATTGTGGACTCTTTTGGGGGACCTTGTTATTGCTTAGTGGGTAGGGAAAAAATGGCACTGGGGTTTGATTTTTCCGAATTGTGGTCTAAGGAGACAAGGAAGGGAACTCCTGTTGTGGTGACAATGGAGAACCCGAACTTCTCGGTTCTGGAACTGGACGGCCCCGAAGGCGCATTCAGGGCGGTGGAGAAGGACCGGGGGAAGAACGCTAAGCAGTTTACTTGGGTGCTTCTTCTCAAGGCTCACCGCGCCGTCGGCTGCGTCGCCTGGACTGCGACGGCCCTATGGGCGCTGCTCGGTACGATTCAGAGGCGTTTGATCTTTCAGCAAGGCGTCATCGTCGAGTCGGAGAAGCCGCACAAGAGCAGGCTCTTCAGATTCATCAGGGCCTTTTTGGCAATCTCCATGGCGTTTCTGGCTTTTGAATTTATTGCCCATATGAATGGTTGGCATTTCTCCAGGCCCAATTTGCATATGATTGATGCCTCTGAGATCCAAGTATTCCTTCATGGTGTTTACCTCTCGTGGATGGCCTTTCGGGCTGACTATATTGCTCCCTTCATTGTGTCGCTCTCGAATTTCTGTGTGGCTTTGTTTCTTATTCAGTCTGCTGACCGATTGGTTCTTTGCCTCGGCTGCTTCTGGATCAAGTATAATAAGATTAAGCCTCAGGTCGAGGGTGATCCTTTCAAATCTGAAGACGCCGAGCAGCCTGGTTGTGAGTACCCTATGGTTCTCGTTCAGATTCCTATGTGCAACGAGAGGGAGGTAAGATGTGAAACCACCAGTTTGAGTTTTCCACATACATTGTTCTCTTGTTTGTTTATGATACTCTTCGTTGTCATGATCCGTTTGGTATGTATTTCTTATATCTATTACTGGCCTGGAAGTTTTCAGATTTGTTATGTTAAATGAAGTTGGTATGATAGGTCTTGTATATAATTGTGTAAATCTTTTGGTGTATGGTTGAAAATTGAAATGTTGTCAGATTTGGTGTTCTGTGTAAATCTCTTGTTTTGAACTTAAGATTGCGTTTTTATTGTAACTACCGGAGTCTTAGGTTCCTATTTTGATCTGATTGTGAAGCTTTATTGAATATAGGTCTATGAACAATCGATCTCTGCTGTGTGCCAAATCGATTGGCCCAAGGACAGGTTGTTGATTCAAGTTCTTGATGACTCGGATGATGAGAGCATCCAGTGGTTAATCAAGGGAGAAGTCACTAAGTGGAGCCAGAGAGGTTTTGTGAACAAGGATGAGAATTTACTTACAAGGCTCCAGAACATCAACTTGTGCTTTCACTTTGAGGTGGAACAACAAGTTAATGGTCATTTCCTAAATTTCTTTGGATTCAATGGAACAGCAGGTGTTTGGAGGATCAAGGCTTTGGAGGAATCAGGAGGCTGGCTGGAGAGAACCACAGTTGAGGACATGGACATAGCAGTTCGAGCTCACTTGAATGGATGGAAGTTTATCTTCCTTAAACATTCTTCCGGCACCCCGGTCCTTCCCTTTCATTGTTCCCTATCTCCTCTTTGAGAACACCATGTCTGTGACCAAGTTCAATGCAATGGTTTCTGGGTTATTCCAGTTGGGAAGTTCTTATGAATGGATAGTTACCAAAAAATTAGGCAGATCTTCTGAGCCCGACTTGCTGGCGGCAGAGGAGAGGGAATCAAAGGCTTTGAACCAGCAGCTTACTCGAGGATCTTCTGAGAGTGAGCTTTCCGAGCTGAACAAGCTGAAGGAGAGTAAAGCAGCTAGGCCTAAGAGGAAGGTCAACAAAATATACAGAAAAGAGCTAACTCTAGCATTTCTCCTCCTCACCGCGGCAGCCCGAAGTTTGCTGTCAGCTCAGGGCGTCCATTTCTATTTCCTGCTTTTCCAGGGGGTATCTTTCCTCCTTGTTGGCCTCGACCTCATTGGTGAGCAAATGAGCTGATATGACGACTAGATTCATCTGCGGAAAGTTTCATCTCTTCTCGCATAAGCTCCATGATACATAAAAATTGTGCAAAGATATCCAACATATTCTTTCGGGGTTTCAATTCTTCACAATTGTTGAAGATAAATGAGAAGAAATTTGGCTGTTCCGCTTCGAAAAATAAAAGTTCTTGTTGTAGCAAAGTGACCAGTATTGCAAGTTTCCATGTAAAAATCTCTCTCTTTGCCTGTTTGTGGTCTCTGAATTGCCCAGCTTTTTTACAGATTGTTTTCTGTTATATATAGGCATTCATCTCTTTGTATTAGGTAGTGTTGGTCTTTATTATGGTTTCTTGTTTCTACGTTGTGGTTATACTCATATTCATCCCAAAAATGTATCTAAAGAGTTTATGGCAATAAAAGGAAGAAGATAACGTGGAAGAAATTTAAGATTGTGGTATGTTTCTTCAATCCAAGAAATACTGAGATGTAAACACTTGTCTGTAAATTTTGATTAATTGAGTTGATATGAAGTAATTTATATGATGTACTTTGATTGTTTCTGCTATTCTAGTCTTCCTTGATGAGATTTTGTTACTTAGGTACATACGTATATAAATATGTATTTATTTATTTCATTGTTTCTGTTCTGTATATTTTATGATATGTGGTGGCCGATTCGTCGGCAGGCTGACAAAGATAAGGGTAAGTGTTGTAGTATAACCAACAGCCTTCCATCATGGGTAGGTGATGGAGTCTTGCAGGAATTGCTTTTGCACCATAGGGCCCCTCTTGCCCCCTGGGAGAAATTTTATATATTCGTTATTTATGACAGTGATTAGGATATTTGCTTATACATGAACATCCTATGTTTGTGCAGATTGTTGAAACCAAAGTTACGTATATGTATTCCATTTTAGACCATTTGCAATAATATCGGATCGAGATTGCAGACCATTTGAGCGTAGCCCATCTGGCGTTGCTCTTGAGGTCTTCAACCGGTTGGTGTAGTACCATCCATCTGTACTAGAGCTGTTGATTTGCCAGGAATCTGAATCATGCAAGATGAACCTGATTCGTGGCTGGTCAGCTAGCAATGGCTAGTCCGAATTAGGGATGGCAAAACTGACTCGGCCGGATACCTGGCTTGGAGAGAGAGAGAGAGAGACGATAGTTCATGCACGTACTCATCCATACTGAAATCTAATTAAAGTTTCGACCATTAAGATCACAATGGTAGAGATCTTTGAGCGTACTCGTTGCATTAAATGCATTCTACGAAAAATACAATAATTTTTTCATTTTTTAACTCAAAACTCAACCAATTGAACAGTTGAAACTCTCACTTTATATATATATATATATAAACTGAGAGACATCCTTCCATGTCATATTTTTAGGCGATTTGCATTGTTCAAGTGATCATATCAAAGATACAGATCGAACTCCTCATTAATATTAACATGATTAATGTTATTTAATATATATAATTGTGACATGAGATGAGTGCCTTGATTACTATTGTTTGATTGATCGTATAAATGGTGATAATTAGCCTGAGAAGGATACATGCTTATAAACAGTATAATGATACACATTATTTTTAAGATTTAAATCTCTATCATTGATCATTGTTAGAGGAGATTTAAGCACGAATGAGGATTGGGCATGGACCCCACTATCTATCTTATCTCTTTTAAGTCATTAAGCAAATGAAAATTGCTGCACTAAAACTGTGTAAATACAGGCACGTCCGCGCACACACATACATTTAGGGACTTGAAGTGGGCTTTTCCCTACTTAGTTGACTGGAAGGCGAACACGCACACATGCTTCTAATGCTTCTGTGGTATTTCTCCATTTTGAAGGATGTGAGGACAGAGAATCCTGATCTTCCTTAAGGCAAGCAGCTATTACTTTAATATTTCTCACA
Organism: Brasenia schreberi; assembly: GCA_036023115.1. Lineage (NCBI taxonomy): Eukaryota > Viridiplantae > Streptophyta > Magnoliopsida > Nymphaeales > Cabombaceae > Brasenia > Brasenia schreberi. The sequence continues at coordinate 1,013,141 of JAYKKT010000031.1, read as the reverse complement.
TGCTTATCTTTAATATTCCTCACATTTTAAGGATGTGAGGACAGAGAATCCCTAATCGTGTTCTCATGTTAGGATATATATATATATATATATATATTAGTTCATGCACATACATTAATGCTAAATATTTTTAAAAATCTCAATCTTTCATTGATGAGATCTTGATACTTTTTGTAAGTATATTAAATATACTTGATATTATTTTACTTTTTTCTTTAAAGATTTCAATCACTCGTGAGTGCATGCATTCACTACTCTCTCTCTTTATATATATATACTCTTTTTCTTTAAAGATGTCAATCGTTGATGAGTGTATGCGTTCACTATACTCTCTCTCTCAAATTGGACCAAAAACCAGGGACTACCCGGTTTGGTTTCAGTTCCACCTTCCATAAAACTGAAACCAAACCAGAACCAGAACTGGTGGTTTTAAACCGTATTCCATATTTTAATTTTATTTTAGATTTTCAAAATTTTAATGATTTTCTCTGGTTATTGGTGATTTAGGACTCAAAGCAAAACCAAAACCTGCAGTTCATAATATGAATCAAAACTCGTCTCCAATTCTTGGTTCCAGAAGAAACAAAACCAGCAGTTCAGAACCACAACCGAAAACAGGCAATGTCCACTAGTAGCATAAAAAATCACGGGAAGTGGCCGGAGGTGGAAGACAAAGTATCTTTGGTAGGGTACAAGAGAGGGATAACAAGTACCATGACTTGAACAGGATCCAAACCATATAATGTAAAATCAAGGTTTATATTAGAGATATATTGCATATAACAATTACTCAAACTATATTGGTACCTGACCTAGAGTACGCGACCGGGTCCAGGGCTTAGCGTCTTTACATCATGGCTAACAAGGCGAAGTTTTGAGGTACGAGTACACAGCTGGGTACAGGTATACCCACCCCAACGCGCTTCATTGACGTCCCTAGCCAAAACTCCTTCTTGTGGTGATCTTTATCTTTAATTTACCAAAATCTACATAATGTTAGACACCATCGAAGAAGCCACATTGTGGACCTTCTGACGAATTTGAGATCATGTGGTGTGGAATAATCGCTTAAACCTACTGAAATGTTCCTTGTTTGTGAGGAAGATGAATGGTGGTTCATATAAGTCATATTTTAATATTTTACCATTGACAACAATATTATTGGCAACAGATAATTGGCAATGGATGACTTTTTTTCACGTCAGCTTTTGGATTTCCAAATCAGGTACTTCATTGGCAATCACTTGGTGTTCCACATCACGTTTCTGTCACTGGAATCATATTTTATTGCGTGTTGCACCAAAACAGGTCAACACGGACTTAACTGATTTCTTCGTATTACATTAGATAGACACCAGGTCATGTTCATGTCAGGTTTCATATCGTGTCCTGAATTGCCGTCCAAACCGTACATAGAAATTGGATTCTTCATTATCAGTAGCTTTGTAATACAATAAAAACATGCATTCGAAAAATTAATTGAATCCTTCTGCTCTCTCCTCTTCAATAAGAACCTCCATCAGCGCCATAGAGTACCCCTTCGAAGAATGAACAAACTGATACAAATACAACAGTGGTTTGGATGGGAGCGACATCCCTTCTTTATGTTTCTGCAAAACAGACATCTGCAATGAACAGCCTAAAGAGTTCCGGCAATACCTAGAGGGGATAATAACATAACGTGTTCATCATCTCAGAGATCTTTGGGACCAGTTCTAGCAAGGCTGCCCATAACAATTTGCCTGCAATGTACAGTTCGATTGCATGATGATATAAGGTCATGATTAGTGGATCACTGTACGTCATCAATCCGCTAATTTGCAAAGAATTTGACGTTTCCTGACTTGGCATCGGAAAAGGCTTGGTGCAAAGAATCAAGATTTGTTCCTCTAAAAGAAACCAATTCAAAATGAAGCTAGCAAGTAAAAGTTACAAAATCTTGAATACCTGATTGCCATGAGAACCAGATTTTGCCACCATTATGGTATATTCCATGAAACCACAGATAATTTTTATCTCTTCTTCAGTGAGACCTTTATCTCTTCTTCACTGAGACCACATGTACCATCTTTACCTCTGGAAGAAGAAAGGAAGAAGGTAATGAGAAGAGAATACTATAGGTCAAACATGAAACTGAAATGACAGGAGAAAGAGCTGGGAAAATCAACAGGATTTTATTCAATTGACGAATCAAACCATCATGTAATGGAGAAAAGAACCGAAGATCGCTGCTGCACCTTTCTAATGCCAAATTCCATGAAAATTAATTGAATAAATGGGAGGTTTCAAGTTGCCTAAAATTTCAAATAGCTAAAATTGATAAAAGTACTTGATATTATACTACTGTTTGTTTCTTATGGTCTAAAAAAGTTTACCACTCAGATACAAACTCAAGGACAAATTTCTCACACAGCTTACTTTTAAAGGGAACGGTCCTTTCTGCATCATTATACTGGATGTTGAGGAAAGTTTCACGATTCAATTGGTTATATTTACTGGTTTTAGGAATATACATAATACATTTGTCTACATTTATTACTGAGAATGAACAATCAATTTTATAGACCTCGAAATGATAAAGCAGTCGCAACCAGGAACAATCAAAGAAGGATTCAGTTCGACGATGATCCTAACTGGCATTGATTTTTCGCAAAGACAATAACACCAGAAGTAAGTTAACGAAACTTGAAGAAAAACTAGCACTTTTCAATCTAACTCGGTAGAAAGACTCGAGCACTCTTCCTTTCATTTTTCTTGTGTCTTTTGGCAGATTGTGCCATGCCTAAAAAGTACTGGCCCTCTCTTTATTTCAGGAGTACAAAAAGATAGAAATATTACTGAGCATTTATCTTCTCTTTCCTTCAGGAGTACAGAAAGAAACAGTAGTGGACCTAGAAAACTTTTGGGAGTGAGGCGAATTCAGTTGGATAAAATTCAGGTAAGGCATTTCATATATTTTTTGCAAACATTTGGACAGCTTGTATACACGTTTTTCAAAAAACTTCAGGGTTTCGGATGAGGAGGCAGCCTCACCTTGCCCATGAATAGGTCTGCCACTAGAAGGAAAACCAACTGAAGAGACCCAATGTTGGAAAGAACTGTATGAAAACCTGGACAAACAAACAGGAACTTGTTTTGTGATTTCAGGACATACTCCATTGGTGGATGGTATGATGTTGGCCACAACTTGCATTGTTCCTCCCATTCTTCTTTTGTTGAAGCAGCATATCTCGGAACCTGCATGAGAATAAGATTCATTTGCATAAATAGACCAAATTTCTTCAGGGTTCAAAGAGGAAACACAATAGTCTCAAGCTGAGGAGACGCAATTTATCCAAGTTCACTTGGTTTATCAACTAAATGAAAAATCATATGCATTGAGTCTCACGAGCACACAACAGGGAAAGAAGCTCAGTATGACATATAGCCAAGTTTATTTTGTTATTGGAGATGAAATTGAACAAGTAACTAAAAACAGATAAACCTAAGCGTTGCAATACATGATAAACAAGAACTATCTGTACAAAAAATTCTGAAATCCCAGTCTTTCGATTCTTAATGCATTAACCAAATTATCAAATGAAAATACATATATCAAGAGTAAAGAAAAAATGATTACCCACTGTGACAATAAAAGGATCCAACTTATCTGTGATTATCAGTTCAACAACATCACTTGGCATTTCCTGTAATTGGTTTTGTTCATGAAGCTGGCACAAAATCATGGTTAACTGAACTTTACCTGGAAAATCAGACAAGACAATTCTACATCAGAAGATAATTAACAGAATTAAGGATCAGTATACTATTTGAACTACGTTCCACTAAAGTATTATAGCTCAAGGAAAAGTGAGAAAATGGAGATAGAGTGCTTCTTTTGTTTCAGTTCTGAAGCAAAAATAGATTTATGATATCACTCAAAACATGAGCAGCAATTCTAGTGAGAGGATGCATTTATAGTCAGGAACCAACAAATTTCCGTACTCTACAAGGAATCATTAGCACAATTCTAGGTCATCTTTCAAAACATAAGGGGATTGAAAAGAAGAAGGATTAGCTTAATCAACATCCCCTCCATCATCTCTGAGAGCAATTGCAACTTGTTGAGAAGAAGGAAATCTAAATAATGTGGGAAAGGTAAAACATGTGTGCCTTCAAGGAACTAAATCTCATAAATTTAAGGAGACTCTAAATTAGACACAATAAGTGAAGGTAGGTTTAGAATTCTACTCGTCCCTGTATGTTGGTTATGGACAAATCCCATCACAAGGACACCATTAATTACCATTCTCACACCATTCTGAAGAGGCAGGTCTTCATCCATAAGTGTAGATTCACTATCACGTGTTGCATGCAGTTCCCCATCTTCCCTAATTTGCGAAAATCAGAGAAACTTGTGCCCATGAATAACATAACGTTTCACAAGAAATTACTATTTCACCATGTGCACCTCTGGGTGTGGAACATCATATGCAAACTCCTGCTTGGACAACAATATCTGAAGTGGGTGTCGATGACCCAAAGTATATGTACAAACCAGATGAACCCCATGCCTCTGCACAGTACATCACTTGACTTAACTAGCGATCCCTGTGAGAGCAGAGAGAGGACTGTAAGACAGAAGACTGACTCTGGAGAACAGAAGTAATTTTCAACACTTCTACAACTTCTCACCTAAAATATAAACAAGCACAACGAGAGTTCGAATCACGGAGCAGACCCACTTAGTGTGAAAGAAGGTTTGGTTTTGGTTGAGTCCAACTTTTGGTTAAATGGACGCTCTCCTGCGGAAGGATTCATCTGAGAGAACGACTCATTAACTGGTCTAATTTTCTATACATCCCGTTAGAGGAGAAATGGATTCACATGAGTTCTCTGAGGGCTGAGGAAGCTAACATGGCAGAGGTGAGTTCGTTCCTTGCATTTGTTTCAGCTGGCCAACGTTAGAATTTGACTTACGTCTTCGCTATTTTAACGAAATGGGAGGATAATTAAACGTGTAAAGTACTAGACAAACATCTTAAATCAGTCACATTCATGTGGAACAACTAAAAAGTTCAAACTCATGTGGAATATGAATACCATCTACAATGCTTCTTCGGACCCGCTTCACATGGCGAAGGTTCTCAAGCGGGGCTGTCTGACTCAATTGCCTAAAAATTACGTGAGAGTTAAAAAATGAAGTGCAATAAGGAGATCTGAAATTGATCTTTTAACAGAATGAGAACCATATTGATAGAATCTCACCTTATGAACATATTACATAATCTCGGCTCAACATTAGCGGCGAAGACATCCGCTTCGGCCCAAAGAGGCAAAAGAAAATAAGGAAAGGAAAGCTTAACACGTCAGTAAAGGATATAAAAATAGCAGGAGTTCTTCATACAGGAGAAGAGAAGAGGAGAAACGCCAACTAGAGGAATCCCATAAACAAGAAAAAGTGAAGAAAACCAACTAAAGAAATTCAAACAGAAACTGATAAGAAAGCAGAAGCTAAACGAAAAGCGGGAGAGGTTACCAGTTGATCGTCTATCTGATGCCGGCCACTCTCCCGGAACAGGGACCACCTCCCAATTCATTCTTCAGCAGTGAGAGCAGCCAATACATAAACGGAGAATATGAATCAGGGATCAACCCAACAATCTAGAGATCGCAAGCTTTTTTATTTTCTCGACTCAGTCAGAAGTGGAAGTTTTGCTTCAAGAAACAAATCATATCCCGTAGAGATTCTCAATAGACACAGACACCATGGTTAAAGTTCTGCCGTATTCGGCCGGAGGTTAACGGCGATGCCGGGTGTAAGGGCTTAGGGTTTTTCAGCGGATTAAGTTACAGCTACGTCACACTTTTGTCCAAATTTTACGGTAAAGTCATGCGAATCAAACGCCTTATAATTATCCCAGACGAACAGCTAAATGTATTTACTTATTTGTTCTCATTAATTTAAATTACCTTTTCTCCAAAGAGGGCAAAAAGATTCAACACAATACAGGCAAGGCAATGGCAAATATACCGTGTTGATCGACACAAAACCCCTACCCAACCTGCTCATGTCTTCCACGACCCAACCCTACTTTATGGGACGCCGAGAACAGCAACGTGTATTTGAGTATAAAAACGAACATTAGATTAGTTAGAAATATTTATTTTTAAAAATAATATTAGTTATATATATATATATATATATATATATATATATATATATATATATATATAGAGAGAGAGAGAGAGAGAGAGAGAGAGAAATATATTCTCAATTCATGCTTAACTCTATTTTAATATTTTTACCATTCAATTCATGTGATCAACGAAAGAAAATTGAACCTAAAGAGATGATTATACTATTGTGCATTAAATGTATGTATGGCAAATATACCATGTTGCTTTTTGAATTCAAATTTTCAATATTTATCACGTGAATAGAACGATGAAAATGTCTTACAACATTTAAAATTTAAGTATGAATGGGAATTGAGCATGGACTCTCTCTCTCTCTCTCTCTCTAAAATTTAAGATCTAGCTGCTACATTGGACAAAATAATAATCAAAACTGGCATTTCAAGTTGGCAACCCATGACTTTGACCAGTGGTGGATCTGCATTGAGCCGAGGTTGGGCGTCCACCCCCACGGGAAATCAACTTAAAATCTACAACTTACAGTGGAATCCATGAGCTACATAATACTTATAGTTCGCCGCATGGTAACCGTTCAAGGGGCTATTCACCCCACCTTAAAAGAGTTTCTAGATCCGCCACCGGCTTTGACTAAACAAATATTGTGAATACACATACAACAACAACTAAGCCTTTTCCCATACTAGACGGGGTCAACTAAAATGTTGTGAATACACATGAGTGACTCAAATATAAATCGAGGCCTGAAGTGGAAATGGGCATTATTAGCTTTCTTTCTAATGTTTAAAATATGAACATTATATAGAAAATTCTATAATTGAATCCTCTTAGCCTATTTGAAATAAGTTATGAGTGACAAAAATTTAGAGCCCTACTACTTAGAAGAGTTTAAAATCGAGGGGCTTCAAGAGCTTGGCTTTGCCAACCGCAACCGTGAAAATACAATTGGCTCCCAGGTCCCTCATGCATTACCACTCCATTAGTAAGGGAGAAGCCTTCAGTTTCAATCTCTCTCGGAGAGAGAGAGTCGTAAATGAGCATACTCATTTGTACTCAAACATCCTTAAAAATCTTAACCATTTGATGCATGAGATTAATAATTGAGTTTTAAATTGGAAAAATAGAAAGTATCATTATACTTTTAAATACTTGGTATTATTTTACGTTTTGCTTTAAAAATCTCAACTATTGACACTATTTTATGTTTTGCTTTAAAAATCTCAACTATTGATCTCAACAATGAAATCTTTAAATAAATGTAAGGCACTTAATATTATTTTTGCATTTCGCTTTAAAAATCTCAATGATCAACAATTGAAATCTTTAAGTAAATTAAACATTAATGCACTGAGTACTACTTTATATTTTGCTTTAAAAATCTCAACTATTGATCTCAACAATCAAGAAAATTTTAAGTAAATTTAAGCATGCATAAGTGTGGGCGGACATGAACTATGGTCTCTCTCTCTCTCTCTCTCTCTCTCTCTCTCTCTCTCTCTCTCTCTCTCTCTATATATATATATATATATATATATATGCATTTATTTTCTAGTTTTTTTGAAGAGGCATGGGAGCAATGTGACCTACCGCATCTACAAAATGCACATTAGCTCCCCAATGCTCGCTCGCCATTATGTTGAAACTTATCTGCATCAGTCTGTGCACTCAGCCCATAGCACATGCCGATGGGCATGCATATAGCTTCTTCAGTTAGATGCTCCCATTTTTGTGGTTTATTCTGTATGTTTATTCATGATAAACCGACTGCGACTTCGACATTCTAAACCGAAGCTCGCTATTAAACTTAGAAAGATGAAATTTCTGTATCATTTCAATTTAAAAGAGACCATTTAAAAGAGAGAGTGTTCCTCCTTTAGATGACCTTTTTTTGTTGTTTGAATAAAAAGATGAGCCCCTTTAACAGTGTTTTGCTAAAAGAATAAAGCACTTGGGTCATAGAGGACGTTGCTTGATGACCAAAAACCCAAAGAACCATGAAGCGGCCTGGAACCAACTCATGCACAAAAAGCAATAGCTCGACTTGGCCGACCCCAAAATTGGTCATGAGTTCGGTATGGGGAAGTGCATCCGCTTTTGGTCCTAAGGGTGTTCAAGGAACCGTTGGGAGTGAATCGAACTGACCATTTGGTTTAGTTCTAAATATCAAACAGTTTGGTTTAGTTCGATTTTAACAAGAAAATTATTGGGTGATTCGCTTTATGATTCCAATACTAAAACTGAACCATGAAAACCAAATCCAAACGAGAATACAAAAGAAAATTTAATACCATATTGAGTAGTTTGAGCAGGAGGCGGAGTGAGGAATTCATTACATCAATAAAATGGGTAGTAAGAGTGGTATCATATTTAATAGAAAGGCGGAATGAGGAATCCATGACATCTATTTTGAACAAAACTTTTTACTATCTGCTTTTATAGATTAATATCTGATGTTAATGTGTTTATAGAGTAGTATCTGATATGTATGATACTAAATTATTTTTTTAGAGTACTCAGTTTAGCCAAAGAACCAGAACCCATTCTGATCATGCCACATTTTGGTTCGATTCTCAAAAGAAAACTCCTGTTCGGCCCCTCATTATACAAAAAGAAAGAGCTAGACAAGTTGCATCTTATTGATTCAACTTGTCTACCAGGAACAGCAGAATTCTTTTTCTCTAACCTCTAATGGAATTTATGAAGACAGAACACAAACATCAATAAAACGATGCGTACCCAATGCTGAATCAAACACCTATCTATAAAATGAGAAAGAAATCTGCCAAATTTACTAATTACCATTAGAGAGAGAGAGACCTAATTTAGCCAAATATACAAACAGTTTGGCATATGAAATTTTGGTAAGATGAATTGGCCAGAAAATGAACGAGATGCTTTGACGTACTGGTTAAGGCATGACTCTCAAGGTCACTGGGATCTACATGACCCACCATTAGGAATCGAGAACGCTATTTGAATACACCCATCGATTGTAACCGAAATCTCTCAGTCGTTTTCTGGAAGCAAGAAAGTTAGCATCACTTCTAAAATGATGTGAAATTATAACGAACAGAAACGAAAGATGTTTAAATTTGTGCAAAGCTATATACATGTTGCCAAGATCCAAAATTGGGTCAAAGGAGAGCAACTTAAGCGTCTAGGATGATCAATATACAGATGGAAGACCGGAGAAACCCACCCCAGAAATCGTTTCCTCAATCGGGCGGCCGGACGGTGGACCGGCAAACCGGGCAGGCCGGGACGGTGGCAAGCCAGGCATCTACGCAGCGGGCATGGAAACTGTGCTTGCAAGGCAGGAGAGCCCGGCAGCGATCGCCAGAGCGCAACGCCTCCAAGCACACGGCGCAATCGGAGGCACACCCACTTCCGAAATCGAAGCAAGGGAGTCTCTGGAGATCGAACCTGGAAAGTCCGCGAGAAGACGATGACGACGGGTGGTCTTCGCGATCCGGCGGAGCTCGAAACGCACGGGAGATGATGAACAGGTGAATGAGGAAGAGGATGGAGATGCCGAGGAAGAGGATGCCGACGGAGAAGACGACGGCCATGATCAGGATGTGGAGGAGGACGGTGCGGAGGCGATTGGGCTTCACCATTGGGGGATGGAGCTCTTGGTCCTGCTGATGGTAAGAAAGAGGGGAGAAAAGATTTCGAGAGAGAGACATTTTGCTTATTTCTCTCTTTTACAAAGATCTGATCTGATGATTCCAATCAACAGAGAGAGAGAGAGAGAGAGAGAGAGAGAGTTAAATAAGATGCCTTCTTTCCTAGGTTCATCCATCCATGGCGAAGTCGGTGGGCATGGAAAACCAACCGCCCATAGAATAAGAGCGATAGAGTCGGGATTGAATGTCACAGAGACACGTAACAGTGATAGGAGATACGCCACTCTTACCGGTGACGCGAGATACGGTATCTTACAATAACACGAGACACGTTTTTGTGTTTTTGGGCATGCACGGTGCAAAGTACAGCTGTGGCTACGGGCCAGCTCGACTCCAATACTTTTCGGACAAGGAAAGTGTGGATCCGGCCTGACCTACGTGCATGCTCAAGTATACACATATTTAACAACACCTTTTCTCATACTAATTAGAATAGGTTATATGAATTTTTTATTTCTATAAAGCTTGATTACCATACTAACATTTAACTCAACATAAGTTAAATAATTTTTATTATTTATTTCCAACTTTTAACTTGACATACACACATACGTCTTAAGCTTCTCCAGCTTGATCGGCCTTGAGCTATAGGGCGAGGCATGCACCACCATGTGGTCCTTTTCCAAAAATGGGTCAAGACCTGGTTCATGGCCAACACCCTTCCCCCTGTTTTTCCTTTGTCACTCATCGGCTAGGCCCAGTTGGAAAGCTCTAGTACAAATAAGTCTAATGAGCTGACTATAAGCTGCTCATTAGTGTCCCAATAGGGCGAGGCATGCACCACCATGAGGTCCTTGGTCATCTCGTTCTATTGAGCTGACAAGTTGAAGTAGCCAAAACATGAGCTGACACTACAATTTCTCTGGACTTCCAAATTACCCACAAGAAACACATTTTAATGTGCCCCCTCCACACCCCCTCCCATATATATACATATATAGAAGCCATAATTCATGCGCAATCATTCACGTTCAAATCTACCATTCAAACACTAAGACCAATAATTAAATTTTTTTAAACAAAAAGCAAAGTAGTATCAAGTAAATACATACTGGTTTCTTATTCAAAGCTTAATTTGTGATATCAAAGATTAAATTGTTGAGATCTTTGAGAATATTTGGGCATGAGTAAACTCATTTATTCTCTACATTCACACACACTTAATTTGGGAAATTGGTTTTGTTTTATATATCAACGGTATTTCACATGTTGAATCGACATCTCTCTCTCTCTCAGTTGGGCCAGTTTAATCGGTGCTTTCTGCCTTTCTCTTCATTCGTGCTTTCTCTGCACACACACACACACACACACACACACACACACACACACACACACACACACACAGAGCTATGGGATTTCAGCCCATCCAAAAGTTGGGCTAACTGATCACGCCCTTTCATGTGACCTCTTAAAAGTTAAGACCAATACCGTTGGTCCCTTTCTCATTTAAAACTGAAGACCAGCTATGTAAAATCCGAAAGGAAGGGGGAACAAACGTGTTCGGTGATGAATACATGACACGGCACAAAAAAACGTTATGTATAAATTAGACCACCGCTTCTTACAGATCGAGACTCACGTCACCATGACACGATATGGACGACTACACGATACGTTCCTTTTGGTTGTCGTACGTCGTGTTCACAGTGTCCAGCTAACACGGGCTTTGATTGTAGGCGGAGTGAACGGACGGCTACATTGAGACGGTCCCATCGTCACGGAAAAGGAGGACCACAAACGGTCACTAATTCAAGGGCATAATTTAACGTTTTTGTTTACAAGAGGAGGCTCAAACCGTTACACACCACGCATGCACCTCCTGGGGATCGAACTCCCTCAAAAACAACGGCACAAGAGCGTCTTATCATTGAGCTAACGCTCCGGACAGTGGTGGATCTACATTGAGGCCCAAATTTCTAAACTTGAAGAAAAAACTGTAGCTTACATCTGATCCTGTGAGCTTGAAACATACTTGATACCACCGCCCTACCCTAATATTAAGGCAAGAATCATCTTTTCTGAATGAGAAATTAACGTAATACAGCAATTTCACACATCATACTTAAAACATAACCAAAGCTGTACACTATCTCATTGTTAGCACAAGACTTCAAAGTATCGGTTTTTCAACTTTTTGCCATGCATATGACTTCTCTTCCCTTCAACTGACACAAAAGAATCATCAAGAACAACTGGAATGGATCATGATAGGACCCACCTATGATCAAGCTGTAGCTCCATTGGCATCGGCAACAGCAGTAGAAATCGAGCCCACACAAGGGAACCAATAGCGACGCTTTCCGTCCTGGTGACCATCATCAATCATAGCAAGACCTTCCTGCATGCAGATTCACATCGTTAATGAACTAAATATTGATCACTGTCTGAGACTAAAAAAGGCAGTTCGAAGGAAGACCCAACCTTTAGTAAAGTTTCCAAGGCATCAATTGCACGTCCATGGGGCCATCCCAAGCGCTTCTGTACCTCCTCGACTGTCACATAACCGTGGATCTGGGATATCAAGTAAAAGATCATTAAAATAGTTCAATTATTATGCACCACAGAAACTAGTGAACATAAAAAACGTTAACTGTACTTTCATACATGGCACCCTTTTCTTGCATTGGCAACTTTTCGTGATTAGCAAATGCTTTCACTCAAATGAGGTAAATAACTTTCAACCAATTGAAAACGTTTAGCAGAATAAGGATTGTGATTCTGAGTATGACACTGTCGAAATACAAGAATCTTAACAGATGTTCAACTTGAATGAAACTCAATTGTGGAACAGACCTGTGCTATATCCAGAAGTTCATTATGGTCTTTATTTAACTCAGTTGGAACTGACCGGACTAGTCTCTTCTTTCCGACCTTAAAAACCTCAAAGCCACTGCCAAGACCCTGCATTAGTTACATAAGCTCAAACTTGTTTTAACTGAATGCATTACAAAAATATGGATGTTAGATGAATACCTTCATGGTATACACTAAAATGAAAATGATGGCAATCCCACTTCTTAGATGGTGAAAAATGAAAAGAAGGTACCAGTTCAATAGAACAAAATTGAACTCCAGTTTAAGCATCAGAAAATACCTTAAGCTTGTCTATAGCACGCAAGCAGTCATCTTCAGTTACAGAGTCACGTGCAACCTTGCGCCTTTGACAGAGAAGACTGCACAGTTCCTGCAGGTCAATTAACCCACCATTGGTAGACCTCGTTGCCAAACATATGTCCACAATTTGAACCCCTGCAGTGGCCAGACTAATCATACAATATCGGCAAACACATCACAACATCAACATTTATAATAACAAATAAATCTGAATTTACTCAGGAAGCATGAAACACTATGTGCACTCGTACACACACACACACACACACACACACACACACATATATATATATATATATATATATATATATATATATATATATTTAGAGAGAGAGAGAGAGCCTTACACCAGGTGAATGTTAGCTACATGAGTTCTTTGTTGCCTTTTAAATCTGTCTTGAAGATATCCAAAAGAACAGCACCATATTTCATGGTTCTCTTTAATGCTTTTCAAGTCCTAGGCCTCCTCCGTGATGCATATATTTCAAAACTTTATCTTCAGATAGAAACTCCAACTGACAGTCTAAGTGCAAAACCCATGTTAATTCTATATTCCTAATGATTCTTTTCTACTAGTCTCATATTATTTTTCTTTCAGTCTCACTACAGAATCTGTATTTCCTTGTACAACTACACATTGACCACCATGCCTATGTTTCCAGAAACCACATTTTTGCAGAGACCAATGATTGACTGTTCAATAATAGGCATGGTATAATGTTGTTGGTTGTATGGTTATATTTAAATATTTGCTTTCCCGTTCTAGTTACATCTTCTCACTCAGAACCGATGATGCACTTCTTCATTTTATCAAACTTGAACTAATTCTATGGGGGTGATATTTCCATCAGACTAACCATTTTGCTGAACCACTGATTCAAAATTTCTGCCATTTGACTGTACGAATGTGTGCTACACGTTAATTTAATGAAAGTCATGTTGGTTCAAATGTTTCTGATGCACGACCTCAACTGTATTATGTCTGAAAAATGAGAGCTACCCATTCACCAGCTCAGGGGAATTGCCTTTCCAGGTCATGTTCTGGCAGTACAACAGTGAGTCTCAAGTAAAAGACCAATTCAAAAACATCTCATCTATATAGTTACTCTCTACACCATCCTTAGGGGAAAATATTGTCTTTATGTACCAGTATATACACCCCGTCGCCATACTTTCGAGATTGCCAAACCCATAACCTTCGCACACAACTTAGCTTAATATTTGACTTTCAAGCATTATAAGGATCACTATTAGGGATATTGAGTCACTGAACTAAAACGACATCAGTTTTGTAATAGCACGTTGTTGCCCTTACAGGTCAAGAGTGACCATATAAGACGCAGTAGCATATTGCAAATGTTTTCTTTTTTGGAAACTAAAAAATACAACAAAATTTGGTAGGATACAGTCTAATATGCACCCCATACTATAAATTACCATTCATAGTAAAGTCATGATTAGCCAGCGCTAGGCTATGTACCACTTCATACTGTAAGTTAGAGATCAATGTGTAAAGTACTGGCCACAGCATGTTGAAAAATACTGACCAAGTTCATAGTAAAAGTCACCGATCCCTAAGAGCTCAGCCCAAAATCCTTTGTTTGATGCCAAGGGATCCACACCAACTTTTGAGCACATTTTGTGAAACTCTGATCTGAATGCAGGATTCTTGCGAATGTCATTCTGCACTGCCCAGAAAAGCAACGAAAATAAGGAAAAACTAGCAAACAAGATAAACATCATAAAGGAATCAATAGTTTTCGAGAAGCTAACACAGATAGAATGTGCACAACCAATTGACTTGTACCAAATAAGTCAGACCAATGCTGTGAAGATTGTCTTCCATTGAGCAATGAAGTACAACAGTTTGCAACATCCCATCATGCAACAGAATCCACCTCTACTGAATTGGAAGAGAAAAAATCCAACCCTGCTGAATTGGTAGAGGAATTTAATCGGATTCTACAGACTGTTTCAGATTCGGTCATACTTCAGAACGAAATACATATTCTTTTTCATACCTCAACCAAGTTATCATATTTACTATTTATCCACCTTACATATTCTTTTCATACCTCAACAGAAGTTATCATTACTGTTTAGTCACCTTACTAACGGTTTTGTGAACAAACTACTACAACAACAACTAAGCCTTTTTCCATACCAGATTGTATCGGCTATGACCTTCTTCCTCTTTTAACGTTTCTCGCACCTTCTTACCGGAGCTTCCTTTGGCTGCCCTTCCATGTGCCCAAACCATTTGTGAACAAACTACTACAACAACAATTAAGATTTTTTCCACGCTTGGATCAGCTACATGGATTCTTTATTTCTATAGAGCTCGATCTTTTGACATGCTAACAAAGCTAGATCATTCTTTATTGTTTTCTTTCAACATTTTTGTGGCCTTTCTCTTTCTCTTTTTAATATTTTCACCATCCAGTTTTCACACCTCCTTACAAGAACTTCCTTTGGTTGTCTTTCCATGTATACAAACAATCTGAAATGATTTTCTCTCATTTTATATCTATTAGTGTTACTCCTAATTTGTCTCTAATAACCTTATTACAAATACAATCTTTCTTTGCATGACCACATATCTTATCTTAACATCTTCTTTTCTACCACAAACATATTCTGTACATGTTAATTATTCAGTACCATATAATATAGCGGGTCTAATTGTAGTTCTATAATATTCACTTTCTAACTTTAAGGGGTGATTCTTCACCTACCTAAGAAAGAGACTTACTTTATTATCAATAAAATATAATAATATGGAAGGGCATTTCAAGCCAAATATTCCACCAGTTACCCTTTGTGTTCTGCTGTCCACAATGAAAGAAGGCCCTCAACATAGTTAGACTATTGAAGTATGTAAATAGTGCGTTATTTATATTTACATGCTCTGACCAGTTAGTTGATTGACACTTTTACCATTAATGTTTTGACACAATGTTTTGGGCAAGGAAGGCATTTGAGTGGCAGGAAGGAAGCTAGTTTAGAAAGACAAACAAAAAGATAGAGAAAATTAGAGATAGGCAAGCCAGAAATAAAAGAGAACTGAAGTAACTGAATTAACCAAACGAACAACCCATTGGATGAACTAGAAAATGTAGAATTTTACATATAAAACGATAAGCTGGATCATTAGTCATTTAAAAACTTAAAGTGTAATATTTGTACTATCTTTGTGATATAAGTTTGAGAAATTACAATTAATAAGTTCATAGAATGATATTTTATGACATTATATTTTGATTAGTGCATTGACAATAAACACATGAAAAAGCCATACAATACACATAAATCTAGAAAAGCCATGAGAAGTGTAAAAGTATCATCACGGAAACATATGAACAAGACCCCCATCATTATGAAACTTGACAAGTGAAAAGCTTTCCTGTCCAAAGCACACTTTATGGAGAAGTAAGCTTCACGGTAGAAGCTTCCAGTAACTTTGTCATAACAAACCCTAACTTGAAGATTTTATTCATGTTACACTTGCTCCTTATTTTTATTTTATTTTAGCTATGCAGTTCGACTGCTCAATTGTTCTTTGTAACTTATGTTGCCGGTTTCCTTTTTCAAATAAGCAAACATAGCAGTTATGAAGAAAAATGGGTCAAAGCATAAAAGTAGGGAGGAGAACAAGAAAGAGTCTTTAGCTAGATCCAACAAAATCCAAGACAGAGACCAACAAGACGTTTTAGCCAAGTGAAATAAGTTCACCCTCACCCATGACACAAACAAGCACACAGCCGAGTAACATTAGAAAGAAGCCATTTATTTAAGTAGTGTATCTTTTAACAACCTAATGAACAATTTGAGTTTCTGTTCAAATCTGAATCTTTTCCACATATAATATGGTATAATATATATCGTATAGACTATACGTAACTTGTATTATACTACTTAAAATAGCGCATCATATAGAAATAGCATCCGATGAAGTACAAAACCTTGTCATAAGAGCAATTTCAACAACATAGAAACCACCAAATGGCAGAAAGGTGGAAGTTGTTTGAAGATTGAACTTCAAGTCATCCTAGTAGTAGTAGTAACAATAATAATAATAATAATAATAATAATAATAATAATAATAATCACAACAACAACAGAAGAAGAACGTTTTTATTGAAAGACATTATTGACGTGCACCGCTAGATAACGGCGGAAACAGTGGTCGTCAGCAGCTTTCTATGCTCCATCCCTTCCTCCCTCCCAATTGGCCCTTATAGAAGACTACATCCTAATCGTTCGATTCAATGCCTCAAAGAGGCGGTAGAGTGCAACCACATTGTCATACATAACACCTAACCACGAGATTCTAATACATTCTAAAACCTAAAAAAATAAAGTATTTCCAGAGAAGTCTTCCAATCAGGAACTTTTATTTCTCACAAAATCTTAGGAATTAGCCAACCGAAACCTTAGTATTATAATCAATTGAATAACTGGCAAAGAATCAAAATTGCTTCCAAGTGAGCACCAGAAAATTCATAATTCTTCCAACTCATTGATCCAGATACTAAGTCAAATGTATCTGGTACAAGATCTTTCGGAAGATTAAAGAAGTTCTACCTCAAAGTACGAATAAAGAGAAAGTCTTATGGAAGAACGACGCATGATCAAGAGAGAGAGAGAGCGAGAGACGATCGTAGTCACCTTGTGCTTGCGAGCGAAATCTTCCAACTGCGATCGGAAGGTAGCGAGCTGCTCCTTCATGAGATCCGTCCTCACCTTCGCCACATTCTCGCCGACCATCCGAAAGTGATCCTTCCACCGCCCACCAAAAAACAATTATATAAGTATCCTCTAGTCAGAGACATCAAGCAAAAGCAATGGAAAAGAAGCCAGAGAGAGAGAGAGTCACCCTGGCGTGTACATCCCTCTGGAGGCCGGAGATTCCGACTCTTCTCCTCATCGCTATATAGGAAACCCTCGATTTTCCGTCCCTGGTATGTTTACCCTTTCTCTTTTATCAGCGTCGCAAACAAGCGCCCCCGGTGTGGTCCGGCCGCCGGCAATACCAAGAGCCCGACGACGGAAAGGAACGGTCTTCTCACTCGCCTTTCGCATAAAGGTCTTCGGATCGAGATCTCTACACCGTAAACTGTGTCGATGAACGAACCCAACCGCTATGAGTCATGATGACGGGCCGCTGGTCGTGTTGTGTATTTAACACGAACACGAAATGACACGACAAGACTCCTGATGAACATGAACCGTCACCGCTAGTGGATGGTTTGGTTTCTTCGCATGGTTTTCTTCCTTGCTTCTTAAACTATGAGGTTGAGATTGCTACAGTATCAATTTCGGGCATTTCACACACACACATATATAATACTGTAGCGGTGGTCACATATGATCCATCCAACACACACACACACACACATATATATATATATATATATATATATATATATATATATATATATATATATATATATATATATATATATATATATATATATAACGCAAATGGTTGGGTTGGACATTTTGTGTCTTTGACTACTTTTGTTTAGGATCTTTGTGGTTGCTTTGATCATTAAATAAGCGGTCAAATGTGACTAACATTAGGAGTAGGATGTTTAGTGAGTCTTTGAGTAGGAATGAATCACTAGGATGACTATTAATTATTTGGATTTAGTTAGATGTAATTTGAGTCTTGTTTAGGTTTATTTGCCTTCACATTTGGTTTGGACTTGAAGCAAAATAGTTTACTTCTATATGTTAGGTTTTATTATTTAATCTTTCGTTGAGCTATTATAATGGTGGACAACAAGCAAATAAAGATTTCAACTTTTGAGAGCAAATATACTTTCATCTTCTTCCTCTTCCATCTTTACACATGTGTGACACGCTTGAAGAATTTCATCAACCACACTTGAGTAGGTAGATCTATTTTATATGGAAATGTGTTGGTCATAAGGTTTTAGAAAGAAAAAATTTGTTTTAGTTATTATGTTATGTGTTGATGAGAATCGGGTTGAAGCAATTAAGGCGATTGTCACTATTGAATAATTTTAGGGACTGTTTTCATGGATCCGATAAATGAACAATGATAATAATTAAGAGGCGCTTGATTACGAAGCCTCGCATCAAACCCATGCATTTGTGCACAGTAACAAGCAAGATGATATGACACTTCTTTTTACCCAATGACAAGACTTATCCTTGACCTCATAATCAAACACCTCCTTAGTATTCGATACAGGCCCAAACCCATTGGACTGAATCAAACTCTCGTGGGCCTCAATTTGATTCAGTCCCATGTTTTCAAAAAAAATTAGCTTTCAGGCTGGTAATCAATTGTATTAACAACTTAACTTGGGTTTCTAATACATAAAAAGTTTTATAGACATCCTGAAATATCCAACAACTATACCTATAGCAGGCAGAATAAACTTACTGTTTCCATATTATCTAAGAAGATGAAGATGTAATGAACTTATTGTGAGTTAACTGCTAACATGGCACACGATAAGGATATGTGGAAACAAAGAATCCATGTAGCCAACTCCCTCTAGTATGGGAAAAGGCTTAGTTGTTGTTGTTGCAGATGAAGATGTAATGAAATTCAAGACAATGGTGGATCCACATTGAGCCAAGGTGAGGCGTTTGCCGCACCCTAAATTTTGAAAATCAACTTAAAGTTTATAGCCCATAGTAAGATACATGAACTATAATACATAGTTGGCCCCATTCCAAATCTTTCAAGAGGCTATTTGTCCACCCCAAAAGAGTTTCTACATCGACCATTGATTCATGAAAAAGTAGGCTTTGTTGTATCCACCATCTATAGAAGCCCGAATTCCTTCTTTCTCTAAACCACACAGCAGCAAGCACTTTTACTTTAAGGCACTCTTAGATTATTGAAGATAATTTATAAAAGAACAGATCATATGGAATAGACAAACAACTATGATTCAACAACAGATCAATCTCGAGCAAGAAGTGGTTCAATGTTCGAGCAAATTAAAGTACGAGAACCATTGAGTGAAAATTTTGAACTTAGAACAGATCCTATCCGAACAACTGTGCCCGGAAGATCATCACATTCGATTATATTACCCAACTGAATCCAAGATAAAAGTAGGGAAGGCAATATTGACGCGACCCGGATCCGGCCCAATCAGATTCCGTTTTGGGAATGGGGAAAAGATGCCCGACCCTTATCCTACCGGATACTTGCCCCAAAATATGTATATATAGACACTCATGCACACACACATAAATAAAGAGAGAGGGGTAATTGTAAATGCTCAATCTTATTCACGCTTAAATATACTTTATCATCTCAACCATTCAATTTTTTAAGATGAAGGTTGAATTAATAAAATAAAAAGTTATAAAATAATGCATGTGATATATTATAAAAGTATAAAATATAATAGTACTTTTAATTCAACCATTAAGAGTTTTAGTAGATTTGAGCATGAATGAAGCTTGAGAATTTATTAATATAATGTATACTTATATATGGAGAGAGTAGTATATGCTCAATCCAATTCATGCTTAAATCTACCTAAATATCTCTATCTTTCGATAATCACGATCTACAATAGAGATTTGGAATGAAAAAATAGATTGTATAGTTGTGTACTGAAAGAAGAATGATATCATGTTGATTGAACAGTGAAGATGTTTTAAAAGATTTAAGGGAGAAGATAGGCTACAAGAAATAGATTTAGGGCTTTATCATCTCAACCATTCAAATTTTAAGATGAAGGTTGAATTAATAAAATAAAAAGATATTTAATGCATGCGATATATTAAACAAAAATATAAAAGTATAATAGTACTTTTAATCCAGCCATGAAGAGTTTTAGTAGATTTGAGCATGAATGAAGCTTGAGAATTTATTAATATAATGTATACTTATATATAGAGAGAGTGGTATATGCTCAATTTAATTCATGCTTAAATCTGCTTAAATATCTCTATCTTTCGATAATCACGATCTTCAATAGAGATTTGGAACGAAAAACTAGATTGTATAGTTGTGTATGGAAAGAAGTTTTGCTGAGATGGGAATAGCCGGTTTAGAGACAACGATATCAGTGAAACCGGAACTACCTAAAGAGGGATCTACAACGTTTTGGTGACATTTGACTACATCTTTTCTTATTATTTATTTGCCAATGTCATCATCCAGTTTTTATAATTTGTTCGTCGTCTAAGATTGGCTGTTTTAAGCCATTAGATAAGCGAGTGTCAACATTTGTTTATTCATTTACCAGACATTATGGTTGAAAAATTCTTTCACAGTTAACTTGTCAAATGCATGCTGAGAATATTCAGTCATGTATTTCATAAATATTCAATTCTTAAACCTTGTGCTTCCTTTATTTGACCTTTTTATTAACTCAGCTGCAGAATGACATAATTGAGATACTCATAATTATTTAACTTTCTGACTTTTGGTTTGAATTTTTAACATTCATGTTTTAGATTGGATTATAAACGGGCACCATATGCGTGTGTCCGGGTTTGATACTGATTGGGTACTTTTTTCCGACCATACAGGCATCATCTTCAAGCTGCTTAGGCATCGTGATCGTCTGCGTGGTCATTCTCGCTTGTTACCTCTTCTTTTTCATGGGGTTTCCTCTTTCTTTTGATTTGCACTGAGAGGTCTAAGCTGTTAAATTCTCAAAAACTTGGAATGACGTAAATTTGGTCTTGCCATACAAAACTGCGCTTCACAATAAAGTAAGCATCCTCACCGTCCAACAATCAGATGAATGGCTAAAAAGGAAGGCTGACCACTGAATCCGACGAGTGTCGTGGGCGCCACCTTTGCACATTTGGTCTCCAGATAATGGTGAATTGGCATATGGCTGACGTTCCCTCCTCCCCCTTCCTTTTTTCTTCCATACTAACTCTTCAACTGATTCGCTTTCTCTGCTGCATGGAGTTGACAATGTCCTTACCAGATAGATTTTTCCCTTTCGTCTTGATGTTCAAGGGAAGACACGCGGATGTAAAGTCAATCTCTTATTCATAGTCCATTAAGATATCTCCCTCTCTCTGGTTTGAGTTTCTCGAGTGTCCATCTCCGCTAATGCAACCGGAATTAAGAAGACAATACGACAGACCAATGAGAGAGACAGCCACGATGTTTTATGATCTTTAGAAGCCTAGTTTTTCTTCTATCTCCATTTCCGCCTTGGATGCGAGCTGGTGGTGGCCGTTTGCATGTCATTGTCACAATCTTTAAGAAGAAGTAGCAGGAGGAGGAAGAAAAAGAACAAATGGAGATCAGGATGAGGCCATTTAGACTCATGAAAGAGTCCCTCGGCCTCGTGGCCTCAAATCCCGGCACGTTCCTTCTGGCCATCCTCCTTACAGCAGTCCCTCTCTCTTTCATTTTCTCCTTCTCCCTCTCCACTGCAGCCCTGCAGGCCGAGATCTTCCGCAAGCATGCCCTCCTTGCTTCGCTCCCCGCACGCGGAGGGGTCGAGGCATTTCACGTCCGAGACCAGCTCACCGGCGATATCCGTCGTCTGCTCTTGCTTAAAGCCCTGGCATGGCCGCCGGTTTACCTCATCTCCCTTCTCTCCACCGTCGCGGCTATCAGGTCCGCCGCCTACTCACGCACGTGCCGCCGGATGTGCTTTTTCACGGCACTGACTTCCGTGAAAGATTCTGGGACATGGAATCTAGTGAAGACATCGATCTACGTTACAGTGCTTAAAGAAGTCTACGATCACATCGCACGTGTGGTGTTTTGGACGTTCTTGGATTGGCACGTGCAGGAGGAGGGGCCGATGATGGCGGTGTTGGCATCGTGGGCGGCGTTTGCCGTTCTAAGGGCATATATGGTAGCGGTTTTGAGCATGGGGATGGTGGTCTCTGTATTGGAGGGGAAGTGTGGTCTGGAGGCACTGGTGGTTGGATGGGATCTCATGGAGGAGAACCGGTACTCGGGCTGGGTGTTAGGCGGTATTCAGGCAACTTTGACCGGTGGTCTTGGATGGTGGTGGCAATTCACGTCGAATAGTGGCGGTGGATCTGTGCTGGTTGGCATTTTCAGCGTGGTGGTCATTGTGACCGACGTGCTCAACACATACTTCTATTTTGAATGCAAGAGGAGCCAAGACGTGCTGGTAAAGCATAGAGAGGAGAAATCCTAGACTAGTTTATGTTGATTTACATTGATTAACAATTCCTAGCACTAAAACTAGCATTCTTTCGATCTATACTTTCACTGTACACATCAATTTATTTTCGTGTCCTGCAATATGTTCATTTATAACTTGTTAAAAATAATTAATTTTGTAGAAAATATGCACAAGGGACCTATTTTCTGTTACACTAAAGTGCCCATTCTCGGCTCAGGTAACGGTTGGACTGCCCATCCAGTCCGTTACTTGAGGATAGGGCCAGATCTCATAACAGATGACCGTTACAGCTCCCAGACGAAGAAAGCCACAGGCGGATAAGCACGACGAAGGGGGAACATCTGCCTATAAAAGGAAGGCACATACAGAACACATAGAGAGAAAGAGAAAAAAAGAGAAAATAGTATACAGAATATACAAACAACAGCAATTGTTTCTTCGTCTGTGCGAGACCCTGTGTGGGAACCTCGTGTCCATCACTCGCATTCCATTATCCGTTGCATCTGCATCTCTACATATCTTTACATTGGCAACTGAGGATTCATCGAATCGAACGACCGAAGGAAGGCTATCATAGGAATCCTGCTAAGAGGAAGAAGGTACGCATTTGCCGACATTGGTATTAGGATCTGGTTCCCTGCAAAAGAGAGCGAGAGGATTAACAAAAAAAAAAGAGGAAGAAGAAAGAAAAAAAAAAGGAGAGAAGGCTGCAGTCGACAGAGGTGCAGAAGTCATAAGGCCAAGGCCAAACGGCTGAAGTCGAACAGCCACAGCCCAAGAGCCGAAGGTAAAGGCAGGCCGGCAAGAGCCGAAGGCAAAACCCAGAGGCAGGCAGGCAAGAGCCGAAGGCAAAAACTAGAAGCAGGCCGGCCAGAGGCAAGCCGCAAAACACAAGCGACATGCCGGTCAAAGGCAAGCCCCAAAACAGAAGCGGCAGGCCGGCCAGAGGCAATGCCGCAAAAACAAAAGTGACAGGTCGGCAAACCAGAGCCAGAGGGCAGCAAGCTGAGTGGCCGGCAAGAGACGAAGCCAGGGACAACCGACGAACGGCCAGAGGAACCCGCCAGCAGGATCTCCTCTGGCCCCCACTCTCTTAGTTTTCCTCTCTCTGAACTTTCCAGAGACTTTCTTTCTCTCCCTCTCCTCTCTCTTCGTGTAATAAAATGTTGTTAAAGCATTTTTGTATATTAATTTTTTTTTTGAAATCAGCGGTTTCGGAAAACCAGTGGTTTTCCAAAACCGCTCACGGTTTTTAGAAACCGCTAGTGGTTTCCGAAAACCGGCTCGGGGTTCATGGCCAAAGACAAAACTACCCCTGTCCAATTTCGGATATTACGCAGTTGTCACTAGGCAAAATTATACTTTTGTCCAAATTTTTTTTGGGGTAAAAAGACTTATTTGCCCTTATTGAGCAAAAAGACAGTTTTACCCTATGGCTATTTATGAAATTTACTAAAAAATTGGAGCTACCATTTTACTGTTTTATCCATCCCAGTTTGAATAATTTCATTTCTGCCACTCAGTCAAAAGACGGGTTTACCCCTATTCTTTTGAAAAATTACAGATTCGCCCTGAGGGTTAAAATTATGATTTTAACCCCGATCAGTTGCAAATTTTACAGGAATACCAAATAGTGATTTTATAATTTTGTCCTCGTGGTTTTACAAAATTATAAAAGAGGATAAATAGATAAAATTATAGTTTTATCCCTTGGTATCCTTTTAGGGGTTCAGAGGCAGAAAACCCCATAGAATTTTTTTCAAAGATTATCTGCTACATATCATGCATCACTTTAACATGTCTCTTGCTATGTGTGCCTTTGTTTTTGTGATGATTTCCTTTTTAGACCGCTTGATTGTTATTTTTTGCCAAATACTTAAAAATGAGTTCTAGGATATGTGTGTCTGAACTGGCAAAAACAGAAAAGTTGAACGGTCTGAACTTCGAGACATAGAAGAGAAGAATTCTGTTGGCTCTAATACTAGAAGGTATAGAGTATGTCTTAAAGGAAACAGTGCGTCCTCCACCGCCAGACGCAAGTCAGCAATAATTAGAAATGTATAAAACATTTCTAAAGGACGATACCATAGTAAGAACAATCATGTTAACTTACGTGAAGGATGATCTGATTAGGGTCTTTGAAGAATTTGAGACCACAAAAGAGTTGTTTGACTCACTAACAACTAAGTATGATACAACTGTAAAATTATATGTGCAGTTGCTACTACAAAAATACAACTCCTTGAGAATGAAAGAAGGAAAAAATGTAGTAGAGCATGTAAATCACATGCTAGTAATGGCTAGAGACTTAGCCGTAGCAAAATCAGTTATCCTGAACTGATGCAGATATCAATAATATTGAACAGTCTACCTCCATCATGGAACATGGTCACCACTACCCTAAGACTAGGGCCAAAAATTAACCTTTCTGAGTTATCCCTCAAACTAGCAATAGAGCAAGAATATATGCTCAAAAACAAAAAAGGATAAATTACTAGTGGTCTAGGATGAGTTAGCATCTAGCTATAAATCCAACTAGAAAAAAATAATAAATAAAAAGTTTGGCAAGAATAACAAGAAAGGCGGTCAAAGTTTTAAGAAATCGTAGGAAGTCGCATCTCGGGTCAAGTGTTTCAACTATGGTAAGATGAGACACTACAAAAGGGACTGTCACAACAAGAAAGGTAAAGGAAACAACCCACAACGTGGACAATAAGAGAAGCCGGATATAATCTGCGTGATTTCAGAATGTTTGTATTTGGATCCCCCAATGTAAGGTTGGTGGATAGATTAAGGAGCTACAAGACATATCTCGAAGACGAAGGAAGGGGCAATGGACATGAAGGTATATCAACCTGGAGAATATCGTGTGTATATGAGAAATAGTACTTTCTTAGATGTTCTGAGTATTGGATCCTTAAGGATATTTATACAAGGCAAACCAATTATACTAACCGACGTATTAATTGTGCCATCTATAAGGCGCAATCTGGTCTCGGTCCCTGCTTTAGTTAAAAAGGGTTTTGAAGTTAAGTTTATTCCTAACAAGGTGATTGTAGGCAAACATAAGAGAATCTTATTTTAAGGAGAATTTGATGTAGAATATGGACTGTTCAAATTGTATGATAATGAAAGTCATCATTCTTCTACTTTTATTGAGTGTGCCTTTACTATTGATGTGAATATGTGGCATAAACGCCTAGGGCATATAAGTCTGGAGAAGTTGAGGAAATTATCCAACTTTGACTTATTGCCTAGATTTGAGGAAAAGACTTTCAACAAATGTGAAGCTTGTATACAAGGAAAAATGACAAGAAAAGTCTTTCTCAAGAAAACAATAAAGACAACAACCTTGCTGAAAATTATTCACACAGATTTATGTGGACCCTTTAGAGTAAAGACACATCGGGAAAAGGGTTATTTTATAACCTTTATCGACGATTACTCTAGATATATGTATATATTTTTGGCACATAAATTGGAGGCACTTGATGCTTTAGAAGAATATAAGCAAAAAGTGGAAAATCAGGTAGGGCATTCAATCAAAGTCTTAAGATCAGACAAAGGAGGTGAATATACCTCGGCAGAATTCTTAGAATTTTGCAAAGACTTTGGTATTGCTAAACAAAATACAATACCCAAAACAACTCAGCAAAATGGTGTAGCTGAGAGATACAATAGAACCTTACTGAATATGACAAGGTCAATATTGATTGATGCCTCTCTTCTAAGGGTATTTTGGGAAGAAGCAGTAAGTACAGTAGTTTACATACTCAATAGAGTACCATGTAAAACTGTATTCACTACACCATATGAGATGTGGTTTGGAAGAAAACCCAACCTAAGTCATCTCAGGAGGTGGAGATCTATAGCACACGTGAAGATCCTTGATCAGTGTAAAGATAAGCTAGATAGCAGGTCATTGAGATGTGTATTTATTGGATATCCAAAAGCTTCAAAAGGATATCAGTTTTATCATAAGGACCATAGACTTATGAAAGCAGAGATGTTAAATTCTTAGAGGATGCTAAGAATAACATCTTGTAAAACGATGAGTAATGTGCTGATGATTTGGTAGATTTAGACATCTTTTGAGCCCATAGAAGATCTTCCTAAAACTATCAATATCTTAAGTGGACATAAGAGGCCAATAGCCACTCCGTCATACTTAAAGGATTATCACACTTATCTTGCGCAGGAAGTGTGTAATTTGGTAGATTTGGATGAGTTGATTGATAACTTGACTTATCAACAAGCAATGAACTCATCAGAAGCAACAAACTGGGAGAAAGTCATGGATGAGAAAATTGAATCTATTAAAAAAAATCAAGTTTAAGAATTGGCTGATTTGCCAAAAGGAAGGAAAGTTATAGGCTGCAAATGAGTCCTAAAAAAGAAATATAAGTTCGATAGTACAATCGACAAGTTTTTTTTGGGTAAAAAGACTTATTTGCCCTTATTGAGCAAAAAGATAGTTTTACCCTATGGCTATTTATGAAATTTACTAAAAAACTGGAGCTTCCATTTTACTATTTTATCCATCCCGGTTTGAATAATTTCATTTCTGCCACTCAGTTAAAAGACGGGTTTACCCCTATTCTTTTGGAAAATTACAGATTCGCTTTGAGGGTTAAAATTATGATTTTAACCCCGATCAGTTGATTGGTAGATTTGGATGAGTTGATTGATAACTTGACTTATCAACAAGCAATGAACTCATCAGAAGCAATAGACTGGGAGAAAGTCATGGATGAGAAAATTGAATCCATTGAAAAAAATCAAGTTTGAGAATTGGCTGATTTGCCAAAAGGAAGGAAAGTTATAGGCTGCAAATGAGTTCTAAAAAAGAAATATAAGTTCGATAGTACAATCGACAAGTTTAAAGTGAGGTTGGTTGCAAAGGGTTTTTCACAAAAAGAGGGGATAAATTATGTTGAGACATATTCCCCAATTGCGAAATTTGCATCTATACAGATAATCTTGGCAATATATGCATACTATGATTTGGATTTACATCAGTTAGATGTAAAGACAACTTTTCTAAATGGAGATTTAGAAGAAATCATGTACATGCAGTAGCCCGAAGGATTTGTGGTTGAAGGCTAAGAAGATAAAGTATATAGGTTGAAAAAATCTCTATATGGCCTGAAACAGTCACCTCGCCAATGGTATTTGACTTTTCAAAATGTCATTGTAGAACTTGGGTTTGTGGCTAACAAACTTGATCACTCTATAAATGTTTGGAACAGTGGGAGTCACTTTGTCATCTTAGCATTGTATGTTGATGACATATTGTTGATTGGAAACGACAATGAAATGATTGTCAAAACCAAGTCATGGTTGAACTCCAAGTTCAAAATGAAGGATATGGGAGAAGCATCCTATATCCTGGGTATAAAGATCTCTCGAGATAGAGGATCTAGACTCTTATGCCTGAGTTATGAGAGATATATTGACTATATCCTCAAGAAGTTCAAAATGGGTGAATACAAGTCTGCAGATACACCCGTTACAAAAGGGGTTAAATTAAGTAAGGTTGATTGTCCCGGTGAAGGAGATGATAAGCCTAATGTTCCTTATGCACAAGCTATTGGCAGCTTGATGTGTGTTATGTTGTGTACAAGGCCTGATATCAGCTTCGTTGTTGGTCTTGTCAGTAGATATCAAAGTAATCCTGGTTGACAACATTGGGTAGCTGTGAAAAGGATTATAAGATATCTGAAATGAATAAAGGACTTAAAACTGTGTTTTCAAGCAAATGAACTGAAAGTAGTAGGATACTCTGATGTTGACTTTGCTGGGAGCAAAGATGACAATAAATCAACCTTGAGACAAATATTCTTATTTGGAGGTGGTGTTGTTTCTTGGGCATGTAAGAAAGAGGGCTATGTAGCATTGCATACACAAGAAGCTGAGTATGTTGCTTGCTGTATGGCTGTAACAAGTGTTGTCTGGATAAGCCGCTTCATACGAGATTTAAAGTTGGAGATAACAGACAAGCCAATGATTATCTATTATGATAACAATACAGCAATTACTCTTATTAAGAGTGGAGCGAATTGCTCGAAAAGCAAGCATATAATGGTAAAATACCAGTATGTTCATGATATGGTTATGAGAAAGGAAATATCTATCTCATACATGCCAACGAAAGACATGTTGGCAGACCCCTTAACAAAAGGCATAACAAAGGAACTCTTCTTAAAACATGTCAGAAACGTGGGTTTGAGATATGTTTGATTATTGCATAAGTAAATAATCATACAACAGATATACATTGTTGTATAGGTAAATAACCATACAACGGATGATTTGTTATGTAGGAAAATAACCACACAATAGGTTCTAATTGCAATAGTAATTAGGAATCGACATAACTAGGAAAAACCCTTGAAAAGTGGGAGGAAAACCGGTATGTCGATACACTTGGCTCGAATGGCCAAGTGGGAGATGTTACATTAAAGTGGCCATTCTCGGCTCAGGTAACAGCTGGATTGGCCACCCAATCCGTTACTTGAGGATAGGGCCAGATCTGGTAACGGACGACCGTTACTGGATTTTCCGATGACGGTCATCCATTACAGCTCACAGACGAGAGAAGCCACAGGCGGATAAGCACGACGAAGGGGGAGCACCTGCCTATGAAAGGCAGGCACATACAGAACACATAGAGAGAAAGAGAAAAAAAGAGAAAACATTATACAGAATATACAAATAACAAGTGTTTCTTCGTCTGTGAGAGACCATGTGTGGGAACCTCGTGTCCATCACCCGCATTCCATTATCCGTTGCATCTGTATCTCTATAGGTCTTTACATTGGCAACTGAGGATTCACCGAATCGAACGACCGAAGGAAGGCCATCATAGGAATCCTGCTAAGAGGAAGAAGGTACGCATTTGCCGACATTTTCCGACGGGTATCAGTTTGTGCCTTAGGGTTTGTGTTCGTGTTGGTCTTTCGTGCAGTGATATCTCTTGATTTGAAGATGATGATTCCTTTTCTTCATTTGGGGTTTACAAAGGGGAGGTTAAAACCACATGCACTTCCCTCGTACGAAACTCATGACCTTTTCGTGTGTGAGTGAACTGTTGCTTATTTTGCAGACAGAGATTTCTCGTGTAAATGGCAATTAAGCTATCATTAATTGTTAAAGCATAAATTAAATGAAAAGAAAACAATAAAGAATGATCTTTTTTTTTTTGGATTAAATATTAACATGATACGTGATTGAAATATATGAAAACTAATATGAGAAAAGACTTGGTTGTTGTTATTGTTTATAGGCTATCAAATGATATGAGCTACACTGGGTTTGGCTTAGTACGATGAGCTTGTTTATATTTTATTTGTGATTTAAATGAGCCAAGGACGAGTTGACTCATTATAGTTTAAGCTGAACACGAAATGTATGTTTGATCGAGCTTGATTCATATAAGCTCATTTATCGACAGAGATATAATTTTTAAGCACATATCGTTACAAAATGATGTACTTAAATTAACTTAATATGTACTTAAATTAACTTAATACGCTATGTTAGGACGTCTTTTAGGTTAAGTACAAAAAAGCAAACCAGCAAAGGACTTTTGTTTTTTGAAGTTTTTTTCTTTTAGTTCAAATCATCTTAATAAAGAATTAGATTCCGACCTAGTCGTATTCCGTGTAATCCCCTCTAGAGAGAGAAGCCAGTAGAGTTGTCGATTCCAGCAAGCCTGGCCCGGCCCAGTCCCAGCCTCAGTTGATTCAGACAAACAGAGACCCATCGGTGTAGTTTACCAAGTAATCCTTCTTTAAAATTTTGCGGAGAAATAAAACGGGAAATTTCTTAATGAAAAATAAAATGGCAATTTTTTTTGCATTTCTTTAGACATTGATTTACCTAGACAAAGACATGACTGATTTCAAAATAATCGAACTGATCGGAAGCTGGTTCCAAACCAATAACTGTTTAAATTTTTACAATTTGAAAAAAACATATCATATTATATACTATAAATTTATAAAATATATTACTACAAATAATTTTTTTTTGAGTGATGAACACTCAATTTGGTAGGTCGTTCTATTATTATAAGGCTGTCAGCGTAAATTCAAAATTAAAGAAAAAATCTGCTTGGCACCTGGAGCCGGAGGATCAAACGGTGCAAAGGGCTCAGATTAACCCAATATCAACCCGAAAAAAAAGCTTGTTATGTTTAACTCATTAAAAGATGGTGTAGCTCTTCAGCGACACGATTCAAGGGAGATTGTTCGGACGGTCAGCTTGGTTCTACGAACAAGGGTTATCAATTTGTCAAATTGGGTTTTAGGTAAATATAAGTTCTTCCCTTTCTGGCCAAAATCGTGTCAGTTCGATCGAGGTGAAATGGATTCCGACCAAGTCTCTCTCTGTGTGACGGTACCTCTTCTACTTGGACTTAGGCTCAATTTTATATCAGAAAAGATTCTTGACTTTGGGAAAGATATATATATATATATATATATATATATATATATATATATAATTTAGATGTAAGGAATTTAAAATAGTAGACTCACAAAGAACTCAATACAATGTTCTGTTTTTAAAATAAAAGGTTGAGATGATAATTATTATTTAAAATATAAAGTATAAGAATATAAAAATACTTTTAATTCAAATGTTCAATATTGATCATAACAGTCAAACGATAACAATAATAAGTTTAAGTTTCGTGTGGTTCTCTATTTTTATATAGTTTTTAAATTATAAATATAAAACATATATATTATATGACATATTAAATATAAAATATAAAAGTATGAAAATACTTTCAACTCAAATGTTCATTGTTGACAATGTTAATAAAAAATAAAAAATACTCAATCATAATATCTTTGAGATAAACAATTAAAGTAATAAAGTAAAAGCATTTAATTTACGTGATAGTTGATAGTTTTGATAATATTAATAAAAAATAAATAAATTTAAGCAAGATGAGATTTGAGCTGAGCATTTACCACTACGCATATATACTGTGTTAAAAGGCTTCTCTTTTTGGTCGAATTGGGTCTGTTCGATCTCTGTAAATGATCCATACCTAACATGTGTGTGTGTGTGTGCGAATATAGGCAAGCCGTGCCTTCCGATCAAGGAAATTAAGGCAAGCAATAAAGGGGAAAACTGGATCGGTGGTGATGAAAGACGGCGAGCAACAGGACTCGAGGGGTCCATGGAGACTCATCAGAGAGTCTTTCGGCTTCGTGGCCTCCAATCCCGTTGCGTTCCTTGCCGCCACCGTCGTTACGACGATCCCGTTCGTCATCGTCTTCTCCTTCTCTCTCTCTTCGCGGCCGCTGCTCACGGAGATCTCCGGCAAGGTCGCGCTCCTCGCCGACCTTCCCCATGGCGGCATCTTCACAGGCCACCTGCGCCAGCAGCTCCAACATGATGACGTCTTCCGGCTGCTTCGCCGAAAAGCCCTCGCTTGGTTGTCACGTCCTGTCCGTCCTGTCTACCGTCACCGTGGTCAGGTCTGTCGCTTCTTTGTCCTTCTGTCACCGCCCGTACTTCTTCCCGACGGTGAGACAATCTTGGTTGATGCTCGTGGCCACGTCGCTTTACGTCATAGTGATTAAGCAGACGTACGAGCAGCTAGCACGTTTGGCTCTCGGAATTGTGTTGGGTGGTATTCAAGGCGGCCTGACGGTGGTGGTGGTCTGGGGCGGTTTGGGGTTTTTGAGGGTGTATTTGATGGCGGTTTTGAGCATGGGGATGGTGGTTTCCGTCTTGGAGGAGAGATGGGGGTTGGAGGCATTGGCGATGGGATTAGACCTTGTGGAAGAGAAGAGGTTTACCGGTTGGATGTTGGGTGGTATTCAGGGCTGTCTGACGAGCGGTCTTGGGAGGTCGTGGTGTTAAGGTTGCGGTGGGATGCTTTTGGTCGGCCTTTCCAGTGTAGCGGTCGCTTTCAGTAATGTGCTTAATACCATCTTTTATCTTGAATGCAAGAGATGCCAAGAGAGGAAGGCAATGCACGGAGAAAGGGAAGAAGCTTCTTGATTTATTTGGATTATTTCTTAATATGGTAGTTTTCTTTATTTTCGTTAAGAAGACCGTAGCTTTTCCATTCTCATATATATATATATATATATATATATATATATATATATATATATATATATATATATATATATATATATATATATATATATATATATATATATATATACTTCTTTTAATTGTATATTGGGAAAACTTCAAGGTTTTTGTTATTTCTAATTACGGAGCCTTAAGATTGAAAATCATCTCTATAATATCCTATGGTTTGGCGAAGTCATGAGTTTGACGAAAATCTCTATATGCTTTCAGTTTTCTTGTTGCTTATATGGTAATTCAGTTAAATATCAGCAATTCAGTGAAAATAATAGATTGAACAATGAATATATGTTTGGATTGTGCGTGTCGATCTAAAACATCATAGTTGGATCCAAAACATTACAATTTGAATCTAAAAGACCACAAGCGGTGCTCCAAGTGTGTGGATCTTTAAAGGTTGCCGACCTAGGCAGCGTTCGTACTGCACCGCCCGCTCACCACCTTCGCCACCATCAATCGATCGGCGGCCCTTCACGACCAGTTTGCAACGTCCTCCATTCATCACCACGTCGCACGGCTCCTTCATTTACAACCGTCTTGAACTGCACGATTCTGTAGTCCATCACTGTTGTTGGCAACGTTATTGGCTTCCACGCTTTCATGCACAATCCATCCCACGACTCTGCCGTCATCCACTCCATCATCGTCCATCCACCATCACTTTCCTAGCTTCCACGACTCTTCAATCACCGACGGACTCGAATGCTGTCTACCCACAATGCACACATGATCATTGTGTTAGTGTTGCTACTAATAGTGAATGCAATAGGAATAGCAGGTGGAGAACCGGTTGAAATGCAACATGATACCGTGCATGCTAGAGAACTTGTACTCTCTTTTTTAAATCATTTTTTATATCAATAATTAGTTGGTATCTAATGATATCATTTCCCAGAAAGTAGCGAGTATAATATAGACTTATTTCACAAATAGCCTATCAAATGACATTAAGAAACTATCATACATTGCACTCTATTTCATTCAATAACCATGTCATTAAACACCCATCATATTCAAATAATGCTTATCACACTGTTTGTTTGTTTAATAACCATATGATTACATTCCACTAGAATAACATGTATAAGAACGTTTAACAACCATCCCACTATTTTGTTGAATAACCATCCCAATAGAGACCTGTCAAAGAACAAGTAAGAAACATCAATATCAATTTATGCATGCCTTACATAACATATTAAACAGCAATTTAATAACAAAGATAAATAACTATCAAAGATACCATCAAACAACGTCATTGTCACCATCAACATTCTTAACTAACATCAAGCACTTAAGGCCCCAATCAATATAGCAAGCATTAACCACTCAAGTTAACAATTAGATCACCTACAACAATGACCTTTCACCTATCATACATCGGTATAATAAGTACATATTACAATAAAAACGTTTAAAACAATATCAATTTAACAGAAATGAAAGACATATTGGCATAAAAACCACGTCCTCCATCTGCCACGTTGAATCCGACTAACGGCATTTATGTTTCGGGCCAAATTAATGTATATTCGAAACCATATGGTATAAACATGATTTTTAGTGCTCGGGGTCTTTAATTGGCAATTACTAAAACTTTACGTTACTTTCAGAAGTTTTCCTTTACATATATATATATATTATCGATTTCCACTATTTGTAGCTTAGAAACAAACGAACGCAAGCCATTTATTGGGAAAACAAAAATTAGCTCTTTTCTCTGAAAAATAAGGACTAAGAGTCTAAGAGGGAAGATGGTGATCCTCCATCAAATCACAGGCGTTTAAACGCCCTATCGGGATCTGATGAATTTAGTTGAACAGCTGGGTAGTTGAACAGCTGGGACTTGATGAGGATGACTGGCAGCGTTTGTCAGAGCTCTGAATCGTTTCTCTGTTGCAGTTTCCTGAGATGTATGTTTACGACCACACTGATCAAAAGCTGAGTTTTAGGGAACGGTGCATGCTGGATATTGCCGTCAGTTGCCGGAAAACAATTGTTGGTGAGCCCCCCTTCTCTCTCTCTCTCTCTCTCTCTCTCTCTATCTATCTATCTATATAAGAGTCTAAGAAAAAAATTGGTAAAAAGTCAAGCCTTGTGATTTAGCCAAACAAAAATAGAATATATGGAGTCTAAAAATTAAAACTGACACATTACATCTTTTGTATGATTTTTTTTTTAAATAATAAAAAATTGATGAAGATGTTACACATAAAATTAATATAGGGTGGTTAAAATGGAGGGATATATTAGGTTTTTTATGTGATAAGAGGATACCAAAGATAAATATTATAAAGCAACAATTAGACCATTATATTATATAGTTTTGAGTATTAGTTAGTTAATCATCAATAAGATCTCAATAATAGAAATGAATGGATGTGTGGCTATACAAGAAAACACCATATACATAATAATGTTATTAAAATAATACTAATGATAGAAAATTGTTTAATATTATTTATACACGTAAAAAAATTACGAATGGAAGCTTGAGTAAGAGGGTGTGAAAAATTGATTGTGAGAATGTTAAAAGAGAAAGAGAAAAACCACAAAAGTATTATAAAAAAGTAAAAAATATATCGTTTATATTAAGTTAACTGCTAGCACGACACATAATTACACTCTATGTAGCCAACTCCATCTAGTACGAAAAAAGGCTTAATTGTTGTGCTTGTTATAACACCATATATATATATATATGTAGGATTCCACATTAGTATAAACTCAGCCATATAACACCCATATATTTTGTGAAAAGGTAATATACTAAGTCTCTTAACTACTAATAATGTTGTAATCGGTTTATTTCATGGTTTTTAAACGCATAAAGATCATCAATTCCGTTATTCTTTGAAAGTATACAAGATAAATTATCATGTATCAAACTATAGAATTGATTAGCTAATGCCCAATGGAGTAATTAAAATAAGTAGAACTAGTAAATTTATGGTAGAAAATTATCACTCCTTTATCTTTATTCTTTATCATCTTTATGATGAAAGTTGCTCTTCTTTTGAGAGTTCCCTGCAAGCTTTATTCCTTTCACCTTTTCTTTTATACTTTATTTCACATGGATGCTTTACAATATTCGGTTTTCTGATAAATCTCCACCATAGTCTTTCCAACTCAAAAGAGTTCTCATATTACTCAACCACAGGTTTGTCTTGATCAAGAAGAAAGTTTAGCAGGATGCTCTAAGGGTCTTAATTTTGGACCCGACCTAAATAGGCATAACTGGTTCCAGGTAAATTGGGACGAGACATTTTGAACTGCAATCAAACTGGTTTCATGCCGGTTTTTGGATGGTTCCGTAACGGTCGGTTCTATCAAGTTCCGAGCTTGGTTCTTGGATCCAATCTAAGTTCGGTTTCAGTTCTGCATAATGTTGGCTCCTGGTTTTTCAGAAACCACCGTTTATATATATATATATATATATATTTAACGGTGGTTTGAAACTGTTGGTCCCGGCCCAGTTCTGGGTAGGTTTCTGAAAATGAACTGTAACAGAATGAGAGTGTTTGTGGTTGCGATTTCAGTTCCAGTTGAAACCGTCGAACCAGTTTCGAATTGGTCATGTCTATCTATCTATATATATATATATATATATCAAATCCTACTACAACTGACATTACCCATTTATGTCTAACTATTTTTTTTTGTGGTATGAGTATAATTTTGAAAATTATAAAGGTATTTGAAAAACAGCAAAAAATAAGTTTATTACACTTATGCTATCAAAAATCAATGGTTAGATGGTGTGGTTAGACGGCGTAAGTGATGGGCAAGATCAAGCTTCTCTCCCTCTCCTCCTATATATATATAGAATCAAGATTAATATATGGGGTTTGTATCCCGAATGACCTGAACCTACTTGCGTTTTTGTCCAGGCCTTTAAAATGGGCGAGAAGAATCTACAATATGGGTCAACCTGTTGTTGATCCGTACCAAGCAACCCAAACGTATCGACCCGATTAGCCACTCCTTACTCGTGGCTACGAAATTATTGAGGACGAACGTTCCAAAATAAGGCAAAGATTAAATAGAAACTTTGCCCCGTGAAAATAAGAGACTGAAACAAAGGTACCTTTAACGTCGATCAGGATTCGTTGAATTTTAATACAAAATATCGAGTGAATTTTTCTTGTAGATACGATCTGCGTCTCTTTTGACCCTTTTCCATACAATGGGGAGGTTGAAGCCTGACACACGGTCCAAGTATCGAACTCATAACCTTCAACTTATGAGTCGGCCCCCTAGCCATGTGAGCTGTTGCTCTTTGTTTTACTCGTACTTCATGAGATCCGAATATCTGTGGTATATTGGGAACATGGTGTTGTATCCATAAATCTTCGCTCCGTTATAATCCAGAGATCCATTATAGGATTAATTGCAGGTTTGACCTCCAGTATGATCAAGTGAAGTCCGCTTAAAACCCAATCCTGAATCCTTCAATCTTTCCACCACATACTTATTCTATATATAGTTTTTCAAGTTTTACCTTGGATATCGTTGAGGTTTCACAATCTCATGAAAGTTCTGGAGAATTTAGGAGGAGAGCCGTCTTCCTTGTCTTATCCACGGCAAGAGCTCTTGAAAAAATAATTAAGCAGAGAGCCGCATCCTTTGCCTTATCCATTCCAACTAAGAAGGCATGTATGTACTCGAGGCTTGGTTTTGGTTTTAGTTCTGAGGAACCATATAAGAAAGTGTTTAATTCTTCGAATCGTGTTCGATAGATTGCATCCTTGTTCTCCCCCCCCCCCCCCCCCCCCGAGGGGGAATTACTTAAGCCCTTGTTTATCCCCTAATCAGGATTACTCGTCACTATTATTTGGTCAACCATTGTTGCATCCGTAATGGTGAGATTCTAATTAGCAATCAATTATTTCAGAAATCTCCCACTAGGAAAAATAAGTAGAACATAAATCTTAGAACGGTATGATCATCGAAGAAGGAGCAACAGCTTACTTACCTGGCTAGGGATCCACTTGCATGAAGGTCATGAGTTCGATACAAAAGAAAAAGAAAAAGAATTGCATGATCATCAAATTCGTGTAGCCCTCTCTCTCTCCTTCAACTCTCATCATTTTAAAACTTTGTTTTCAGGAGTGTTTGATTGCAAAGTTAAAACCATAAAAGTAGAACCTTGTAATCATACAAAAAGTGGGATTAAACGATCTTGTTTTAATTACAATGAAAACATAGTCCTGGGCCTTGTAATGGTCCACTCTTGTTATTGTCACACCTCATGCCCACAAGTTGATGTTCTAACCACCCGAAGTTCGTCAATTAACTAAAAGTGTTGCACAAGCGAAAGCAGTTTTCACGATAAGTTCCAAGTTAAGGGTCCTATTAAAGTCAAAACTTGTTCTCCATCTGGTTCTTCCCGTGCATATTTTGTTGGCGACCAGTTCGATCCCGTCAGTGTGCATCTAATATGAGAAAATGTTTAATTATAGTAGTAGTTGTTGTTTGTATACATGATGTCAAAATTTCAACCACCTATCCATGAGATTTGTTCAATTATTTATCTTTGATTTACAACAACAACAACAACAACTAAGCCTTTTCCCATACTAGACGGGGTCAGCTACATGGATTCTTTGTTTCCACAGATCCCTATCGTGTGCCATGTTAGCAGTTAACTCCCAATAAGCTAGATCATTCTTTATTGTTTCTTTCCAACACTTTTGTGGTCGTCCTCTACCTCTTTTAATACTTTCCAAATTTAATTTTTCTAACCTTTTAGAGGTTCTTCTTTTGATCTTCTTTCTATATGTCCAAACCATCTTAAACGATGTTCTCTCATTTTATCCTCTATTGGTGCCACTCCTAATTTGTTTCTAATAACCTCATTATGTATACGGTCTTTTCTTGTATGACTACTCATCCATCTCAACATCTTCATTTCTGCCACAGACATCTTTTGTACATGTTGATGATTAACTGGCCAACACTCAGAACCATAAAACATGGCAGGCCTAATTGCTGCTCTATAATATTTACTTTTTAATTTTAATGGTATCTTCTTATCACAAAGAATACCTGATGCTCCTCTCCATTTTAACCAACCAGCATTTACTCTATGTGTAACATCTCCATCAATTCTTCCATCACTATGAAAATTTGACCCTAGGTATTTAAAACTTTTCTTTTGGGGAATGCAATGTGTGCCAATTTTAATTTCTATGTCCTTTGAAGTAACCAAATGATCAAACTTACATTCCATATATTCTGTCTTTGTTCTACAAAGTCGGAGGCCTTTACTTTCTAATGTTTTTCTCCATAGTTCCAATTTTCTATTAACTTTTTCCTTAGACTCCTCCACTAATACAATGTCATCTGCAAATAACATACACCAAGGTACTTCATCTTGAATATGTTTTGTTAACTCATCCAACACCATTATAAATAAGTATGGACTTAAAGTTGATCCTTGATGTAACCTAATATTAACTTCAAAGAAGTCTGTCGTTCCTTCATGAGTCCTCACACATGTTTTTGCACCATCGTACATGTCTCTTATAAGGTTAATATATGTCAATGGGATACCTCTTTTTTCCAAAGTTCTCCAAAGAACCTCCCTCGGTACTCTATCATAAGCTTTTTCTAGATCAATAAATATCATGTGAAGGTCTTTCTTTTTTGCTCTAAAATGTTCCATAAGACATCTCAAAAGGTGAATCGCTTCAATAGTAGATCTGCCTGGCATTAATCCAAATTGGTTCTC
This sequence comes from Brasenia schreberi, assembly GCA_036023115.1. Lineage (NCBI taxonomy): Eukaryota > Viridiplantae > Streptophyta > Magnoliopsida > Nymphaeales > Cabombaceae > Brasenia > Brasenia schreberi. The sequence continues at coordinate 973,224 of JAYKKT010000031.1, read as the reverse complement.
TGTTGTACTTGATACTTGTCTTAACCTACGTTCGATAATTCTTTCCCATAATTTCATAGTATGACTCATTAACTTGATACCTCGATAATTCGCACAATTTTGAATGTCTCCCTTGTTCTTATATATGGGTATAAGTGTACTTACTCTCCATTCCTCGGGCATCTTTTGGTTTTTCCATATTTCATTAAATAGTCTTGTAAGCCAAGTGATTCCTATTTCTCCTAGTATTTTCCAAACTTCTATAGGATATTATCTGGTCCTACCGATTTACCACCCTTCATATGTTTAAGAGCCTCTTTGACTTCATTCTTTTGAATACGTCGGTAGAAATTGTGGTTTATATACTTTTCTGACTTGACTAAATCTCCTAAACTAATACTAATATCTTTATTTTCATTAAAAAGTTTATAAAAATAGTCTTTCCATCTATTTCTTATATCATCATTTGTCACTAGAATTTTTTCATCCTCGTCTTTTATGCATCTAACATAATTAAGATATTTAGTTTTCTTATCTCTAGCCCTTGCTATCCTAAAAATATCTCTTTCACCTTCTTTTGAGTTGAGTTTTTTATATAAGTCTTCCGAAATCTTAGCTTTTGCTTTATTAACAGCCTTTTTCGCTTCCTTCTTTGCTTTCTTATAAGCTTCTAAAGTTTCACTAGTTTTCTTAGCATAATGTAATTTGTAACATGCCGTCTTTGCCTTGATTTTATTTTGTACTATTTCACTCCACCACCAAGCTTCTTTTTGTGCCGGTACACCTCCCTTAGATACCCCTAACACATCTTTCGCCACTTTCCTAATATGTATATCCATATTGTTCCACATATCACAAGGTGTGCCAACATAATTCTAAACATCTCCTTGAAGGACTTTCTGTTTAAATATATCTTCTTTCTCGCTTTTGAGGTTCCACCATTTAGTCCGAATAGCTCGATGCACTCTTTTATTCTTTGTCCATTTTTTTATTTGTAAATCCATAACTAAAAGTCGATGTTGGGTGGTTAAGCTTTCTCCTAGAATTACCTTACAATCTTTACAACATGCTCTCTTTTTTTTTACAAATAAAGTAATCAATTTGTGTTTGTGATAAGCCACTCTTATAAGTAATTAAATGTTCATCTCGTTTTTTGAAGATTGTATTGACTATAAAGAGATTAAATGCCATAGCAAAATTTAAAATCTCCCTACCTTCCTAGTTTATATCCCCAAAACCAAAGTTTTCACGAATCCCTTGATATCCTAATGCCTCTTTACCGACATGTCCATTTAAATCTCCTCCTAAACAAATCATCTCCCTTTGTGGAATCTTTTGAAACACCTTATCTAACTCTTCCCAAAAAACTGTCTTTATACTATCTTCTAGTCCTACTTGGGGTGCGTAAGCACAAACTATATTCAAAACCTCTGCTCCTAACACTAATTTCAATGTCATAATTCGGTCACCATATCGTTGTATGTCTACTACACTCTCCTTTAAATCTTTATTTATGATAATACCAACTCCGTTTCAAGGGGGCATAGAGTACATAAAGGGGGCATAATCAGTAGCTAGGTATGGATAAGGGGGCATAGAGTACATATGGTGGGCTACAACAATGGTTAAAGAACCCAACATAGCTAAGTTAAGAGCTAATTGAGCATGCCATGACGTTGTTAGGATCTCATAGAGGCCCTTATGACCCTCACCTGTAAACGGACCCTTATGAGCCTCTAAAATCTCTTTCAGGTCATGACCAATGCCCCAGTTGGTCTTATACATGTGACCAGCTATCAGGAAAAGAATTGCAATAGCCAAATGATGGTGTGCAATATCGGTTAGCCATAGACCTCCTGTTACTGGATCTAATCCTCCACGAAAAGTCAGAAATTCCGCGTATTTTGACCAATTCAGGGTGAAAAAAGGGGTTGCTCCCTCTGCAAAACTAGGATAAAGTTGAGCTAAAAGATCCCGATTTAAGATAAATTCATGAGGAAGTGGTATTTCTTTAGGATCCACCCCAGCATTCAGAAATTGGTTAATCGGTAAAGATACATGTACTTGATGCCCTGCCCAAGAAAGAGACCCAAGTCCTAGTAAGCCCGCTAAGTGGTGGTTCAACATGGATTCTACATCTTGGAACCAAGCCAATTTTGGAGCAGCTTTGTGATAATGGAACCAACCAGCAAAAAGCATTAACGCTGCAAAGACTAATGCTCCAATCCAATCGACCCGGCTTGCGTTCATATTAGCTGACCCAGTTCACGTCCCAAACATTGTCTTGACCCAATGTGGTTTGGTTCATTCGACGTTCAAGGGGAGATTCATATTATCCTAATAGGCTCAGGCTGATTTTACCCCGTCTTAGCTAGAGAACCATGAAAGATGCTCTGGTTTTCTCATTTACAAAACTAACCCAAAAGGACCGATTGAGCCACTCCCACGTTCAAACTTTTTGTGGGCCATCTATAGCCTGCTAGTGAATCAACATGATCATCCTAACATGTAATATAGGGTGAACTAGAAGCAGGGTATGGCTCTTAATTGATTCAAGAACTCTCTTGAATACATAGTGGACCCAGAATTTTTTTTTGGGATGAGTGGTACTTGTATTTTACGTTCACAGAACACTTCCATTTCCCTATATACAATGGCGGATACAAGAATTTGTAGTTTCGAATGAGGCGCATTCTCCACCTTCCCTTAAAATGAATCCGCCACTGTTGAAACAGCCACACACCTTTTGTGGCATGGTTACTGTTTGTTAATTTCCCATGAAGACCTATTCTCATACCATTCCTTTTGTGAAAATGAATCTTAAAGGCCGTGTGGATTTATTTCACACAACCTACAGAAGGTGAATTCATTGATCACCGTCCTTCTTCAATGGGAGTTGGGCATGGGTAAATTGATTTTTAGTCATCGTATGCTCAATCTTGGTAAATTGATTTGTAGTCATCGTATGCCCAATCTTGTGTTATATTGACATAACTTTTCAAAAGTCGTATAATGCTTTATTATTTTCTTCTTCCGTTTTTGAGGCCCTTAATTCTATAGTTTAACTTCTTTTACCTTCTCACTGGAGTCCCTTCCTGAATATTTAAATATTTGGACTCACGGAAAAGGTCATTATTGGGTGGTTGAACTCGGGGAAAATACAATATAAACAATGACGTTTGATGATCCCCAATCTGTTGATCTAGCAGTATTCCCCACTAAGCCTTGCTATTTGTTCGTATTTGATTTTATTCTCCAAGGACAAGTTCTTGGATATAAACTGCAGGGCCCACGATCAATGCTTTGGTCCTTCCTTGCTAATTGCCATTGAGTTGGGGTCGCCACTTAGATGATTTCCGCAGATTAGTCCATGAATTGCAAGAGAAAAGCAGTATTTATTCATTTTGTTGTGGTAAAGAGAGAAACCAGAACTAGGCCCAAATTCCAGGTACCCAACCTTATCCATTTACCTTACTCCACTTGCCGTTGATGGATCTGGCATATCCGATATTTATCCTGATTTGGGATCCATGTACTTGGGTCGGGCAACTGGAACGGATAACCCATCGACATTCCAGTCGGATTATTCACATCTTTTAGGATATAGAACTCAATTTTCTTTCCTATGGAATTCGGGTTTCAATTTGATATCTATATCGAGTCTAGCATGCCGGTTAGGAGCCAAATGACAGCCCCAGTTCGTTGCTAGGCTCGCTTTCTACACAAACGAGCCGAGATAACCGTTAACAGAGCAGCCACGGTTTCACAAATTAGAAAAGATTGTCCTTTGACAAGTTTTCACAAGCCGAACCCAACCAAACCTACCACGTCCCTGTTCAACAACCAACCAAACACAAGAAGCAGAGGGTGAGCCAAACCGAGATGAACTACAAGTTTATTGGTTAATTTTCCGGCCCTAATCTGGATAAAATAGTATCCGATGTAGATCCATAAATCCTAGACCAAATCCAACCTGTTTACATCTATAGGTTGGACATGGATTAACTTTCCTAAATATAGACCGACTTAAACGTTGAACCGGTCCACGTACGGAATAACTTTCCTAAATCGTTCCTATCTTCTTAATCAAACGAGCGGTTTGCCGCCATTTGCAGAGAGGAGGAAGAAGGAGGATGTGGAGAGGAGGAGGAGGAAGAATAATGGTGGCGTTGTGGCTGCTGTGCCGAGGCTCTAGGAGACGCGACGTTCCGGTTATCAGAGAGCATTGCTTTGGGGTCGGAGGGTGGTGGTTGCGGTAAAGAGGTAGCGGTGGATGGTGCGGTGCGAGCAGGTGCCCTTCCCCACCGTCTCTGGTTCCTCCGGAGGTAGGAGGTGGTGGCGGTGAAGGGGAGACGAGTCCTCCGTTGACTTGGGTAGACGTTTACCTGCCAGAGAGGGTTCGTCCGTATTCAGACATCGCTCGACTCGATAGGCCTATTGGTACCTGGTCGTTGGCCTTTGATTTTTCTTTTTGTTTTCCTCGTGCATTTCACTTTCGAGTTTTTTTTGCCAATTCAGGGTTTGTTTATTTTTGTTATCTACTGCCTGTGACAGATAACAATATGCTCTGTGGGAAACAGAGCGCCTAGCGCCTATGGAACCTGCCATCGGTAGTGGAAGAGTAATTACCTCACCGATTATGAATGAAGATGGCCAGCCCATTGAAGAACCAAATGAAGTTACATATGCAAGATCAAATGAAGATTTATGCTTGAATAAAGAAAATGATCATAACCCCTTTGCCGACGATTTTTCATCTTTTGATGGAGCAAACATGATTTTTCATCTCAACAAGCCATAGTGCTGCTCTTGAGAAAGATCCTCTAGACGAGAAACTTATTCAATGAAAACGGACATTGCACCAAACAGGTGACCACTTCTCTTTGATATTCCGTCTTAATTATGACACAATAATTGTTTATCAATTTTATGTGTTCACGGTCCATGTTTCTTGTTATGCTTTGTGTAGTTCTTGCTTCTCAACCATTGGTTCCTTCGCTGCAATACGAGTGTTCGCAGTTGGGTACTTGACAGCATACGAATATATGAGTTCACACCCATACTGTGCAGTCTGGTCCTATTCTTTAGATAAGATAGAAATGGTATCCATCCTTACCAGTTGGGGAAAGTAAATGAAATCTTCTTAAAATAAATAAGCAGTTCCATATCTCTCTCATCCTTAGAAACTTATATAGCAAGTTTAGTTTTTCTTAAGAGCGATTGTATGATCTTGGTTATAGCAGAAAAAATCAGCACGAAATGTGTGTTTTTTGTAAAAACAACCATATAAATGCAATCTTAATGTCTAAGAACATTGATATTGACCATTAACACAACTTTTTGGATAAATAGATCAATTTTGTGCGGGTCTAAAAAAAAGTTAACGGTGGCTTATAAAATCTGATCTGCACTCTTGGAAAGTGTAATATGTTGTATCCATGTATCTTCAATATTCCAGAGACGGTTGTATGACTAGCTTTTGGAAAAAATTGCTTAAAATAGAAGTTCAACACTCACTGTATGTAGATATATAAGATGTTCTCCGGTACTTTTTCACTTTTTTATATAAAGTAAAAAGGAAAGAATAAATTAAAGAGATTGGATTACCTCCTCTTCTTTATCTTTAGATAAATAAAGTTATTAATCTGCCTATATTCCATTCATTACAATGAAGAGCGTCTCTCTTTTTTCTCTTATGTTACTACACTTGAATTTCCTTTAGTTTTTTTTTTTCCACAAACGATGGTGGTGGTTCCCGTTATATGAGAAAGAACTTAAACGACACTCTAACCTAATGAGTGTTTTGTGTCACAACAACAACTAACAACAACTAAGCCTTTTCCCATACTAACAACTAACCTAATGAGTGTTTTGTGTCAGTTTAAACTTTTTCAATTCATGTTTAATTCTCATCAATAAGAAACTAAGAAACCTCAAGATTCCAAGAACAATATGGTAATTTCTTATAACAGAGGTGTTTCAGTTGTTCACAGAAACTTGTTTCTGTATCTAATGCTTAGTTGTTTCAACATGGATAGGTTTGAATATGGTTCACACAGATCAGATGCTCGTCTTTGACGAGAGTCCCAAAAATCAATCAAAACTCTAGGGCATTTTGTCTGTCTACGCATGGATATATAAGGATGTCGGATATTGCTAAGGTGCACCACTTATAGTATATCATATTGTTTTCTTGTTTGACAGTTGAAACCTATGAACTTCTGCATCACTTCATGGAAGCGGGGACATCCTTCTCGCATGCGCTGTCATTATAGGTTGATTTTCCCATTTGCTTTCCTGCATTTACTTTTGAGTCTTTTTTGCTAATTCATGGTTTGTTTATTTTTATTATCTACTGAATAATATGCTTTATGGCAAACAGAGCGCGAATGGAACCTGCCACCGGTAGTGGAAGAGTAATTACCTCAGTGATTATGATTGAAGATGGGCAACCCATTGATGAACCAAATGAAGTTATATAAGCAAGATCAAATGAAGATTTATGCTTCAATACAGAAAATCATGGTAACCCCTTACTAATGATTTTTCATCTTTTGATCGAGATTACATGGATTATGTTTCTCATCCTTCAAAAAGTCATAATGCTGCTTGCATGTGCTGTCATTACTGGTTGGGGCTTTATTCACTATTTGGAAGCGGGACATCCTTCTCTCATGTGCTGTCATTTTCGAGTTTGGTTTCCTCGTGCATTTATTTTTGAGTCTATTTTGCCAATCAAAATAAATTCTTATTTGTTTCGAAAGTCTTTTTTTCATAAAAGTTAAAGTTTTCTTGTTTCTGTAAATACATTATGTGCAAAAGGCTTTTAGAAGATTTTTGTTTCAAAAGGTATTTTGTTTTGAAAATAATTCTTATTTAAATATTGTTGTAAAATTTCAAAAGAAATTATTTGTCTAAAACGGATTTTTTAGGTGATTGTTTGAAAATGCAAGGTTTCTTCGAAATGCTTTGTTTGAAAATAGATATTTTTGTTTGAAAAACCGTCGTTTATAAAGCGAAAGTTTTTTATGTTTTTGTAGCAAATTGTTATTTGTTCAAAAAAATTTTGTTTCTTATTTTTCTTAAGAACCTGTTTTTGTCTTATCCTTTTGTAAAAAAGTGATGTTAAAATGTGTTTTAGAAGATTTTTGTTTCCAATTGTATTATTTTAGATTTTATTAGATAAATACAAAAAATTCTTTCTTTTGTTAAGAAATTTGTTATTTGTTTGAAAACATATTTAAAAGGTTTTCATTTCATAATTAAAGGTTTCTTTGGGATAGTTTGATTGCATATAATGTTTTTTGTTATTTGCTTGAGAAAATGCTTTTGTTTATAAAACTGGAAGTTTTTCTTTTCTTATAAACAAATTATGTACAAAACTTGTTTTAAAGGATTTTTATTTGAAAAGGTTTTGTCTTTAAAAGTAAATTTGTTTTAAAATATCAAAATTTTCTTTGTTTTGGTTAAATTTCTTGGAAAGCAAGACACACACAACCCGGTGAAACTGCACCGCCCGCCGAACCCTAAATCTGATACTCGACACAATAACTCAACACCATCGATTCGAATTCTCGAAGTCTCCACCCTAACCTGAAACCCAAACATGGCTATGTTTGGGTTTGGATTTGGATGTCAGGGTTGGAGTTTCGGGTGTCGGGTTGTCTGGTTGTGGGTGTTAGGTTGGGGTTTGGGTTGTGGTTTCGGGTGTTAGGGTTGGTGAGGTTGGTTTTTTTGGGTCGGGTGTTGGTTTGGTACGTGCTCAGGTTTGGTTGGGGTGGTGGTTTGGTTTGTCGTGGTTGTGTGTTGTTTCTTCAAAAACTGTTTTAATAGATATTTCATTTCAAAACGAAAGATTTATTCAAAATAATTCATTTCAAACAAAAATTTTAGTTTCTTAATTATTTGAGAAACCGTTATCGTTTATAAAAGTGAAACTTTCTCGTTTTTGTAAACAAATTATGTTTTAAAACAATTTGAAAATAGTTTCGTTGCAAAATGTATTTTGCTTTAAAATATTTTTGCTTTAGATCTTCTTGAAACATATCGAAATTTTCTTTTGCTTGTTTAAAAGAATTGTTATTTAAAAAAGAACTGTTTTAAAACATTTTCGTTTCAAAGTGAAAGGTTTTAAACAAGTTGTATTCAAATTTTCATTTTAGAAGTTATTTTTCAAGTAAATTTTTATGAAAATATGAAAAGGTTCTTTTGCTTTCTTAAAATAACAGATTTTAGTGTAAAACCCTTGAAAATTGATTTTTATTTGAAAAGGAAAGGTTTCTTGAAATACTTTATTTCGAAGTAAAGGTTTTGTTTTAGAACGTGTTTTGCTTTAAAAGTAATTTTTCAAAAAGTATTTGTTTAAAAATCTTTTATCATTTATAAAGTGAAAGTGTTCTTGTTTTTATTTATAAATTATTTTTAAAACTGCTTTCATTGATTTTTTTTTAAAAGGTATTTTTTAAAAATCAATTGTTTTAAATTTTGTTAGAAAAATCTGTAGATTTTGCTTTGTTTGTTTAAAATAATTGTGGTTTGTTTTAAAATTAATGTGTAATTTTTTTTCTTGAGTTATAAAGGATTGTATTACTTGTCTTGTTCTTCAAAGTAGTTTTTTCCCTTTAAGCATGATTTGATAGGAAGATGCATTTCAGTTGCAAAATTCTTTTCTTGGGTTTCTTTAAAAAGAAAAACAACTTTTGTTTTCTTTTAAAAAAGCGTATACAGTTATTTATCTGTTTTGGTTTTAACTTTTTGAAAAAATGACCTATATCCATGTTAGAGAAAGCACATTGGTAACCGGAATGGACTACTGTTTCTTATTTTATTTTAAATAAATGTATTATTTTGCAGTTGGAAATGAACCGTTTGTGTAACTAGTTTTGCTTTCTTTGTTTTTGATTAAAAAGTGCCCATTGGTTTTAGGGGAGATCTTGATTTACTTGGACTTATTTTAGAATGCTCAATAATTTTCCTACGTGCATTTGTCCTTTAAATAAAGTTCCATGCATTACACGTATCAAATTAAGGATGAGCTATCATATCGTTATCCTTACCCTAGAAGCATTTTTTACATGGGTTTGATATTATGTGCAAGCAGGGGTTCATATGATGAGCTTCTTTTGATGTTATATTTCTACTTGTGATTCTGAAATGGTAATATCCTGAGCTCCTACACCAACTTCATAACACAAGCATTAGTGACATTTCGTAATGCCTAAGTATTTATTGAGGGAAGTTCGCTGCACTTGATGCTTCTTTCACTATTTGGATGGGGGCCATCCTTTCTGACAGGTGCAGTAATTACAGGTGCGTTCACGTTTTTCAATCAAGTTCTTTTTCCTTAAAGATGAAATATTTCTATGTTCGAATGATATTCTAATACGTGTCCAGCACACTTTAGGCATTGTGGTAAGCCCATTGGACTCGAGGCTTCTTTCACTATTTAGATGCGGGACATCGTTTTGATGGTTGCTGTAATTATAGGTAATTTCACTATTTGGTTAGCTTTTTTATTGCTTTACTTTAACATGACTTGCTTAAAGTTTGATTGACTTTCTCTTTTGTGACCAGCACGTTTCTAGCTTACAGGGTGTGTCCAACCCATTCAGAGCTTCTTTCGCTATTCTGATGAGGGGACGTCCTTCTCGCATGTGTTGTAATTACAGGTTTGTTCATATTTATAAATCAAGTTCTTCCTTATTATCAATTACGCTACTTTATTCAAGATTTTATGAGATTAGTTTAGGTTTCTTTTTTGGGGTCATACTTAAACATGAATTATGTCGAGTTTAAACATTGTTCTAATCTCTATCCAGCACACTCCAAGCATCGAGGGGGAGTCTATGGAGCTTAAGGTTTCTTTCAGTTTTTGAATGGAGGGCCGTCGTTTTAGCGGATGCTGTAACTCAAGGTGGGCTGATGTTTTCATATCAAGTTTCTACTTATTAAAAATTGTACTACTTCATGCATTTGTTTGGCTAGGTTTTTTATTGCTTTACTTTAACATGACTTGCCTAAGGTGACTTTCTCCTTTGGATCCAGCACATTGCTAGCTTTCTGGGAGAGTCCATCCCGTTCAGAGCTCCTTTCGCCATTTGGATGAGTGAACATCCTTCTCGCATGTGCTATAATTATAGGTTTGTTCATATTTACAAAACAAGTTCATCCTTATTATCAATTGCGCTACTTAATTAAGATTTTATGAGGTTAGTTTATATTTTTTTGGTGTCTTACTTAAACATGAATTATGTCGATTTTAAACGGTGTTCTAATCTCTATCCAGCACACTCGAAGCGTCGAGGGGGAGTACATGGAGCTTTGGGTTTTTCTTAGGTTTTGAGTGTAGGGCCATCCTTTTGACCGATTGTGGCACTAAAGGTGAGTTCATATTTTCCAATAAGGTTTCTTCTTATTAAAAATTGCGCCACTTCATGCATTTGTGTGGTTAGTTTTTTTGTTTCTTTGTGTGAACATGAATTGTCTAAAGTTTTATTGATGTTCTTATTTTTGTGCAGCACATTATTGGCTTTAAGGGACAATCCAACCACATTGGAGCTTCTTTCGCCATTAGGATGCGGGGACATCCTTCTCGCATGTGGTGTAATTACAGGTTTATTGATATTTAAAAATCAAGTTCATCCTTATTATCAATTACGTTGCTTGATTCATGATTTTATGATATTAGTTTGGGTGTCTTTTACGGGGTCTTACTTAAACATGAATTACGTCGAGCTTAAACGGTGTTCTAATCTCTATCCAGCACACTCCAAGCGTCGAGGGAAGTCAATGGAGCCTTAGGGTTCTTTTAGGTTTTGAATGCAGGGCCATCCTTTTGACAGATTGTTGCACTAAAGGTGAGTTCATGTTTTCCAATAAGGTTTTCCCTGATTAAAAGTTGCACTGCTTAATGTATTTGTATGGTTAGCTTTTGTGTTTCTTTGCTTGAATATGAATTTTCTAAAGATTGGTTGAGGTTCTTGTTTTTGTGCAGCACATTGTTAGCTTAGAGGGACAATCCATCCAGATTGGAGCTTCTTTCGCTATTTGGTTTGATCACATCCTTCTAACATGCGGTGTAATTGCAGGTTTGTTGATATTTATAGATCAAGTTCCTTGTTATTATCAATTATGGTACCTAATGAAGATTTTATCGGATTACTTTAGGTTTCTTTTTTGACGTCTTACTTGAACACGTTGTATGTTGAAATTTAAACGGTGTTCCATTCTCTATCCAGTACACTCGAAGCGTCGAGAGGGAGTCTATAGAGCTTTAGGCTTCTTTCAGTTTTTGAATGTAGGGCCATTGGTTTATCGGATTGTATAACTGAAAGTGGGTTGATGTTTTCATATCAAGTTTCTCCTTGTTGAAATTACACTACTTAATGCATTTGTATGGTTAGCTTTCTTATTGCTTTACTTTAACATGACTGGTGTAAAGTTTGATTGACTTTCTCCTGTGTGTCCAACACATTTCTACCTTGCAGGGAGAGTCCATCCCGTTTGGAGCTTCTTTCGCTATTTGGATGAGGGGACATCCTTCTCGCATGTGATGTAATTAAGGTTTGTTGACATTTATAAATCAAGTTCCTCCTTATTATCAATTGTGCTAATTAATTAAGAATTTATGAGGTTAGTTTAGGTTTTTCTTTTTGGGTCTTACTTAAACATGAATTCAGTCGTGTTTAAACGGTGTTTTAATCTCTATCCAGCATATTCCAAGCGTCGAAGGAGAGTCTATGGAGCTTTAGGCTTCTTTTAGGTTTTAAATGCAGGGCCATCCTTTTGACGGATTATGGTTCTAAAGGTGAGTTCATGTTTTCCAATAAGGTTTCTCCTTGTTAAAAATTGTTCTACTTCATAAATTTGTATGGTTTGCTTTTTTTGTTTCTTTGCTTAAACATGAATTGTTAAAAGTTTGATTGACGTTCTCGTTTGTCTCTATCACATCCCTACTTACAGGGACAGTCTATCATGTTTAGAGCTTCTTTCGTAATTTGGATGAGAGGACGTGGTTGAGGTTAGTTTAGGTTTATTTTTTGGGTCTTACTTGAACATGAATTATGTTGAGTTTAAACGGTGTTCTAATATCTATCCAGCATACACCAAGCGTCGAGGGGAGTCTATGGAGCTTTAGGCTTGTTTCCGTTTTTGAATGCAGGGCCATCCTTTTCACTGATTGTGGTACTAGAGGTGGGTTTATGTTTTAAAATCAAGTTTCTCCTTATTAAAAATTTTGCTACTTAATGCGTTTACATTGTTCAGCTTTTTGTTGGTTTGCTTGAGATGAATTTGTGTAAAGTTTGATTAGCGTTCTTATTTTTGTGCAGCACAATGTTAGCTTAGAGGGACAATCCATCCATATTGGAGCTTCTTTCGCCATTTGGATGCGGGGACATCCTTCTCGCATGTGGTATAATTAGAGGTTTGTTCATATTTACAAATCAAGTTCATCCTTATTATCAATTATTTTGCTTAATTCATGATTTTATGATATTAGTTTGGGTTTCTTTTACGGGGTCTTATTTAAACATGAATTACGTCGAGCTTAAACGGTGTTGTAATCTCTATCCAACATACTCCAAGCAAGGAGGGAGAGTTGGAGCTTTAGGCTTTTGCCCGTTTTTGAATGCGTGGCCATCCTTTTGACTAATTGTAGCACTAAAGGTGGGTTCATTCTTTTGTTTCTTTGCTTGAAAAAAAAATTGGCTAAAGTTTAATTGATGTTGTTTTTGTCCAGCACATTGTTAGCTTCGAGGGAATATCCATCCGGAATGAAGCTTCTTTCGCTATTTGGATTCAGAGACATCCTTCTCGCAGTGTTATAATTAGGTTTGTTCATATTTATAAATCAAGTACCTCCATGTTATCAATTATAGTACTTAATTCAAGCATTGTGAGGTTAGTTTATGCTTTTTTTGCGGTCTTACTTAAACATGAATTATGTCAAGTTTAAATGATTTTCTTATCTCTATCCAGCACACTCCAAGCGTTGAGGGGGAGTCTATGGAGTTTTAGGCTTGTTCGAGTTTTTGAATGCAGGGTCATCCTTTTGACGAATTGTGGTACTAAAGGTGCGTTCAAGTTTCTCCTTATTAAAATTTTTGGTACTTGATGCGTTTGCATGATTCACTCTTTTGTTGCTTTGCTTGAACACGAATTGTCTAAAGTTTGATTGACGTTGTTGTCTTTGTCCAGTCGATTGTTAGCTCGGAGGGACAATCCATTCGGAATGTTGCTTCTTTCGCTATTTGGATATAGGGATACCGTTCTCGTTGTGCTGCAATTACAGGTTTGTTCATATTTACAAATCAAGTTCCTTCTAGTTATCAATTATAGTACTTAATTCAAGCTTTTGTGAGGTTAGTTTATGCTTTTTTTACGGTCTTACTTAAACATGGATTATGGTAAGTTTAAATGATATTCTTATCTCTATCCAGCACACTCCAAGCGGGGGAGTCTACGGAGCTTTAGTCTTTTTTGGGTTCTTGTTTCAAATCAAGTTTCTCCCTATTAAAAATTACTCTACTTACCTCATGCATTTGTTTTTTTGTGATTTTACTTAATAATGAACTGTCTAAAATTGTCTGACATTTTCGTTAGACCACATTGAACACCCTTTAAAATAATTTTGTTTATGATGAAAGTCTGTCGTGTTCTTAAGATACAAAAATAGAAATGTGATGGTTGTAATAATGGTCATCGTTGCTTATATGGTTGATACTTGTGGCTTTTTGTATTCTGTATTTCTGAGTCAGCCCACCGTAAGTAAGGAAAGACGACAACATTTCAAAGTATTAAAGATTTTAAGTGTCGCAATATGGAAGTGATAATATGACAATAGTTTCATAAGATATTTTTTATCCTTTCCTTAAAGTATACGTTTTTGGCTTCTCTGAGTTTAAATCATTTTCTTCTTTTGGGTTATAAAGGGAGGCAGAAGCATAGCACACACACAAACATGCACCCCTCTAGAAATCGACTCCCCAGCAATAAGGCCGTCAGACTGCCCTTCCAGTTAAACTAAAGCTTTGGGTGATTTTAAATCCTTTTGTATGTGCTATGATGTAAGAAATATTACTTAAAGTGATAACTTTTCTGTTTGCAACTTTTATAGATTTAAAAATGTTTAAGCTAATAGGGTTACTATGTATATATATACATATATATATATATACATATACATATATATATATATATACATATATATATATATGTGTGTGTGTGTGTCTGTAGAGAGATATATGAAGGTTACGCTGCCACATGATTGTATGAGCTTCTGAGCATAAAGAAGAGAGCGAGTGGAAGGATTCACATAAGCTTTCTTTTTAGCTATCGTTCAACTTTAATATGCGCATAAATAATCTAGTCACACCTATAACGGTTTACAATGTTAGTGGAAAGTAGTGTGCACATAAGTTATAATGTTTTTTAACTTGCATTTCTTTAGTACGTCAACTTTCACATGTAGTTTAGAACTTCACGGTTCGCCACATTGTTTAACTACTTTCCCACTAAATATTTCTTTGGTGCAGGCAACCTTATTGGAAATGGAGGCTGCAGGAAGGTTTACGAGGTTTCTCTTCCAAATGGCAAGCCACTAGCTGTGGAGATGTCCACATCATCCCTAGAAGCTTGGAAGGAGTTTTTGTTGGAAGTTGAGATCATGAGTTGAGGTATGTGGGCACCTATGGCCTGTATGTCAAGCCACTAGCTGTCTGATTTCGGCCTCGCAATGTGGGCACCTATGGCCTCAACTGATACCATGCAAACTGATGTTTTAGGAACTTTCAGGTATGTTGGTGTATTAGCTTCTTTTGCAACCTTGTTCAGTGCTAAATTAATATTGCTGCTATTTAAAGAAGAGAAACCAAATTACTGCGGTGCAGGTACCTAGCGCCTGAGTATTTCATGTTTGGTAAAGTGAGTGACAAAGTTGATGTTTACTCTTATGACGTGGTTCTTCTTGAGCTCAGCATATTGCAGGCATGGAGGAGGAGTCCATCAGGTTTGGGCTTCTTTCACTATTTGGAAGAGGGGACATCCTTCTCGCATGCGCTGTCATTACAGGTTGATTTTCCCATTTGCTTTCCTCCTGCATTTACTTTTGAGTCTTTTTTGCCAATTCATGGTTTGTTTATTTTTGTTATCTACTGCCTATGACAGAGAACAATATGCTTTATGGCAAACAGAGCGCCCATGGAACATGCCACCGTTAGTGGAAGAGTAATTACCTCATTGATTATGATTGAAGATGGGCAGCCCATTGATGAACCAAATGAAGTTACATAAGCAAGATCAAATGAAGATTTATGCTTCAATATAGAAAATCATGGTAACTCCTTATTAAGGATTTTTCATCTTTTGATCGATATTACATGGATTATGTTTCCTTCAACAAGTCATAATGCATCTTGTATGTGCTGTCATTATAGGTTGGGGCTTCTTTCACTATTTAGAAGCGGGGACATCCTTCTCTTATGTGCTGTCATTACATGTTGATTTTCCGGTTTGTTTTCCTCGTACATTTATTTTTTAGTCTGTTTTGCCAATCAAAATAAATTCTTATTTGTTTCGAAAGTCATTTTTTTCATAAAAGTAAAAGTTTTCTTGTTTCTGTAAATACATTATGTTCAAAGACTTTTAGAAGATTTTTGTTTTAAAAGGTATTTTGCTTTAAAAATAGTCTTGTTTAGATATTGTTGGAAATTTGAAAAAAAATTATTTGTCTAAAAGAATTTTTTAGTTGATTGCTTGAAAATGCAAGGTTTCTTCAAAATGCTTTGTTTGAAAAATAGATATTTTTGTTTGAAAAACCGTCGTTTATAAAAGCGAATGTTTTTTATGTTTTTGTAGCAAATTGTTATTTGTTCGAAAATATTTTTGTTTCTTATTTTTCTTAAAAACCTGTTTTTGTTTATAGAAGCGAAAGTTTTCTTGTTTTTGTAAAAAAATTATATTAAAGAAGTGTCTTAGAAGATTTTTGTTTCCAATTGTATTATTTTAGATTTTATTAGATAAATACAAAAAATTCGTTCTTTTGTTACAAATTTGTTATTTGTTTGAAAACATATTTAAAAGGTTTTCATTTCATAATTAAAGGTTTCTTTGGGATAGTTTGATTGCATATAATGTTTTTTTGTTATGTGCTTGAGAAAATGCTTTTGTTTATAAAACTAGAAGTTTTTCTTTTCTTATAAACAAAATATGTACATAACTTGTTTTGAGATTAGTTTTGGTTTCTTTTTTGGGATCTTACTTAAACATGCTGCATGTTCAAGTTTATACGGTGTTCCAATCTCGATCGAGTACATTCAAAGCGTCGAGGAGGAGTTTAAGGAGCTTTAGGGTTTTAGTTTTTTAATGTAGGGCTATCGTTTTGGTGGATTGTATAACTGAAGGTGGGTTGTTTTCATATCAAGTTTCTCCTTAATGAAATTACGCTACTTCATGCATTTGTATGGTTAGCTTTCTTATTGCTTTATTTTAACATTACTTGTGTAAAGTTTGATTAACTTTCTGCTATTTGTCCAACACATTTCTTGCTTGTAGGTAGAGCCTATCACGTTTGGAGCTTCTTTCGCTGTTTGGATGAGGGGACATCCTTCTCGCATGTGATGAAATTATAGGTTTGTTCTTTATTATCAATTGTGCTACTTAATTAAGATTTTATGAGGTTTGTTTAGGTTTTTCTTTTTGGGTCTTACTTAAACATGAATTCTATGGTGTTTAAACGGTGTTCTAATCTTTGTCCAGTACATTCCAAGCGTCGAAGGATAGTCTATGGAGCTTTAGGCTTCTTTTAGGATTTGAATGTAGGGCCATTCTTTTGATGATTATGACACTAAAGGTGAGTGAATGTTTTCCAATAAGGTTTCTCCCTATTAAAAATTGTGCTACTTCATGCATTTGTATGGTAAGCTTTTTTATTTCTTTGCTTAAACATGAATTGTTTAAATTTTGATTGACGTTCTCGTTTGTCTTCGTCACATTGCTGACTTAAGAGGAGAGTCTATCGTGTTTAGAGCTTTTTTCGCTACTTGGATGAAGGGACATAGTTGACGTTAGTTGAGGTTTATTTTTTGGGTCTTACTAAATAATGAATTATGTCGAGTTTAAACAGCGTTCTAATCTCTAAGAAGTCTAAAAATCCATGGACGACCAATGATGTTTGGTGTGTGCTGGATAGAGATTAGAATGCCGTTTAAACTCGACATAATTTATGTTTAAGTAAGACTCAAAAAATAAACCTAAACTAATCTCAACCATGTTTCCTCATCCAAATAACGAAAGAAGCTATACACAGGATGGACTCTCGGTTTGAGTCAACAATGTGATGGAGACACACGAGAACGTCAATTAAACTTTTAATAATTCATATTTAAGTAAATAAACAAGAAAACTTACCATACAAATGCATGAAGTAGCACAATT
Source organism: Brasenia schreberi (assembly GCA_036023115.1). Lineage (NCBI taxonomy): Eukaryota > Viridiplantae > Streptophyta > Magnoliopsida > Nymphaeales > Cabombaceae > Brasenia > Brasenia schreberi. The sequence goes on along the minus strand of JAYKKT010000031.1, from coordinate 955,812 downwards.
TTTAATAAGGAGAAACCTTATTGGAAAACATGAACTCACCTTTAGTGCCATTATCCGTCAAAAGGATGACCCTGAATTGAAAACCTAAAAGAAGTCAAAGCTTTATAGACTCTCCCTAACGCTTGGAATGTGTTGGATAGAGATTAGAACACTATTTAAACACGATAGAATTCATGTTCAAGTAACACCCGAAAAGAAAAACCTAAACTAACCTCATAAAATCTTAATTAAGTAGCGCAATTTATAATAAGGAGTTACTTGATTTGTAAATGTGCCTTAATTACATCACATGCGAGAAGGATGTCTCCTCATCCAAATAGCGAAAGAAGCTCTAAACTGGATGGACTCTCCCTACAAGATAGAAATGTGTTGGACACACAGGAGAAAGTCAATCAAACTTTAAGCAAGTCATGTTAAAGTAAAGAATAAGAAAACTAACCATACAAATGCATGAAGTAGTGTAATTTCAACAAGGAGAAACTTGATATAAAAACATCAACCGACCTTCAAGTATACAATCCGCCGAAACGATGGCCCTACATTCAAAAACTGAAAGAAGCCTAGAGCTCCATAAACTCCTCCTCGACTCTTGGAGTGTATTGGATAGAGATTGAAACACTGTTTAAACTTGAACTCACCTTTAGTGCATGAAAGTAGCGTAATTTTTAATAAGAAGTAACCTTATTGGAAAACATGAACTCACCTTTAGTGCCACAATCCGTCAAAAGGATGACCCTATACTCAAAACCTAAAAGAAGTCGAAAGCTCCATAGACTCCCCCTCGATGTTTGGAATGTGCTCGATAGAGATTAGAATACCGTTGAAACTTAACATAATTCATGTTCAAGTAAGACACCAAAAAACATAAATTAACCTCATAAAATCTTAATTAAATAGCGTAATTGATAATAAGAACTTCATTTTTAAATATGAACAAACCTGTAATTATAGTACATGCGAGAAGGTTGTCCCCTCATCCAAATAGAGAAAGAAGCTCTGAACGGGATGGACTCTCCCTGTATGGTAGATATGGGACTAACCAAAGCATTTTCTCTTTGTCATCGAGAATACATAGGATCTGTTGTAGTGGTTGGGGAATGTCTTGGGTCAGGTAATCCTAACGCCTCCTTATGGATCTGGCCCATTGAAGTTTGTTCTTGCCATCCAAGTTAAGATTAGTGATTTGGAACACTTTACTTTTGTTTGAGGAATTGTTGTCATCATTGTCGCTAACCTTACCTTTTTAATCTATGATCAGATTTAAACTTTTCCTCTAGGGTTGATTGTAACCTTCTTTTTTCTTAGTTTTGGAATAAGGAAGATGCTGAAAAACTCATATCCAAGAAATAAACTTGCTGAAAAATAACCCAAATATGCTCGAAATATCTTTTTTCACTGCCCTAGATGATTAGAGACTCAAATCTTGCTTAAACACACGCTAATCCATTGGATTAGGCTATGCTACCATGTAGAAAATAACCCACATATCATCAACAGATACAACAGAAGAAGAAAACATGGAAGCAAGGGGTCGGCGCACTCATGGTTGCCGCAGCCTCTCTCTCTCTTATTTCTTGCTTAAAAATCTAATTACAATTAGGGCAGACTTTATACAGGATTCTAACTTGAAAGACCAAAATGCCCTTGATTAAAAACACTACCTACTATCTAACCGTGACTCCAAATGGATCGGGTTTTGAACCATTTGGATTCACATGACTCACTTACACATTTCTACTTACATAAACATAAAAAAATAATACGGAAATACATAAAAGTTAATTCACTCTTCAACAGTTAGTTTAGGTTTATTTTTTGGGTCTTACTTAAATATGAATTATGTCGAATTTAAATGGTGTACTAATCTATATCCAGCACACTCCATGTATCGAGGGGAGTCTATGGAGGTTTTAGGCTTTTCAGTTTTTGAATGTTTTGAGCTCTGCAAAGCCGTCGGTGTTTTTGCTTAGCCTTGTTTTTCTAAGGAGGGAAGCTGCATTCTTGTTATGGATGCAACGCAATAAAGGTCAGTTCACTTCATCAAAGGCTAATACTGATGAAGCACCATCTACTGTACAAAATTGGGATGCGGCTGCTCAGAATTGGAATCAAGATGGCACACAACCCCAAGAGGCTTCGTAAGCTTCAAAAGCTTTTGCTAGTGTTTTGTTTTCTTGGATAATGTTAATAGTGTTAACAGCTTCTGATCGTATGACATTCTGATATTTCATGTTATACCTATCTTGTATTATGTGTTTTTTTTATATTTATGATCTGCTTCAGAACAATATCTAGGTTCTGGGTAGCAAATCTTACATTTTTGCATAATACGCCCTTGCTCTCTGGCATGTTAAGGTATGCTGTACATGTGAAAACTAATTCACAAAATAACCAATGTTGTGATATGCCAAATATTGCATAGATGGAGAATGAACCAGGATTAATCGTTGAAAATTGCTAGTTCACAGTGTTCATCCTGTGTGGAATACTGAGAAGTAGAATTTAAGATGCAGTACTTGATAAAGTGGCTTCTAAAGTTATTTTGCACAGTAATTCTGATTTTCCTTGCACAAACTACTGAATAAAGTCAGAAGCATGTCCATCATGAGGATTCATGGTTCCATTCTTCCAGCTTCAACCATGTGTTGTAGGATGTCGCTTTATTGAAGATTGGATTTATTTTAGTATTTCTTTTTCCTGTTTTCTTCTTTATGAATAGTGGCAACTTGGGGTACATATCCTTGTAATCATTCTCCTCAAGCTTCTCATCAGCAGATCAAATCTTCGTTCTCCATTACCTGTGGTATTCCAGAGGCCCTTTCATGTTATTTGATATTCGTTAATCTGTCTTGCTTGAAGTACTTACCTGAAATAGTTTCCTATTGCTATTCCAAGTCTAAATCGCTTGGTTACATAAATTGCTGTGTCATGCTTCTATTGGACATCCCTCCTTGGAAGGGACAAGGCATGCTTTTGGGCTTTGTCACAAGGACAGGGGAATACATATAGCGTCACTTAACAACAAAACAATAGACACAAATCATGCTTCATTGTCCTTTTTATACTCGGATAAATGGGGGAAACATTTTAACTGATAAAGTTTCCAGGCATGTTCATTCATGGACACACACACACACAGGTAATTAGGAAATCATGCTGCACCCTTGAACTCAGACCTAATTACCGTATACTTTTTACTGTGTCGTCTAATCTAAACCAGTGACCCTAGATACATGTGACAGTTTTTGTGGTACTGACATCTACTACTAGCTTTCTGAGACTACTTTTCTTATAATGTTGTCATTTTCTTCACATGGACATTTTCAAAAGAAAGTGCAGACCAAATCAGACAACTAGTTACTTTAACCTTGTGTCAGAAGTTAGTTGGAGTCACAGTTGCCAATTATATAACTAATGGGGGCCACAATGCATCAATGGGGATACTAGCTAGTGTGCTAAATGAAATTGATTTCATGACTCGTATCAGTGTTACTGATGTCAACTACATACACAAAGAGCGGGTTCACTATAAATGTTAAAAGAATGAAGATAGACGCTGGCATATGGTATGCTTGTGTCCATGCACACGTGTGTGTCTGGGTGCATGCATAGGCATATACGTGCTTGTGCAGAGTATGCCATTTATGTTCATCACTCAAAATCATTGATCACTCTCACCAGCACTTTGAAGTACTAACCAGATAACAGGCATGCCACGGATTTTGTATCTATCCTGCTCTTTGGACAAACATCTCTTGCTTGTTACAAGTTATTTGACTATACCTTTGACAAATGCTGCTGGTAATTTCTTAATTTCTTGTAACTTGCAAGAAATGAGCATTCTGGACGTGGGTTAGTTTCACATGAATGATGGTAGAGCTGAATATATGTGAGGGAATCATCTCAACTGCCCATCATTTTTTCTTATTGTTTTGACAGTATTAATTACCACCTGTAAGCTTGTAATAGTTGATTTTCAGGTTCACCATCTTCTAAGCCTTCCAATAAACTTCTCCTTTCCAAAACTCACTAAATATGGAGATGGGCTTGAGCAGTGAAGGATCTAGATTCTAGATTCTTTTTTTCACGTGAGGTGAAGATTATAAGGCACAAGCAACATAATAATAAGAAAAAGATGTTAAAGAAAGAAATACAGTAGTGGCATAGGGCCCAGTTCTCCTTCCATTAAAGTGGTTTTGAGTGTATAGTTTTTAGCTTTCTACTTTTTGTGTTTAGGTGCCTTTATTACATCTGCGGATTGTTTGTCCTTCCATGTGATCACTAGTGTGCCAGTTCCAACATGGCCCTTTTTTCCCTAGGTGCAGAAAGTGTAGTGGCATCATATAAGAAAGACTGTTTTTGGTGTGAGGTGTTTGTGGCTAAACTTGAGCTCCTTCCCCATTTTCTTTTTCTGTTTTTATGATTTGAACGAGATTGTTCAAGAAATCATCGAAAAATGAGATGTTGGCAGTGTTCCAGAAGCATATGGAATGTATACCCCCAAAATTTGAGCTACTGATGCCTAAAAACTCAGTTGTATCACATGGTTTTCAAATCCACGAGGTGATGGCATCACAAAAGATGATTTTAGGTATTATAAGTGTTATAAACATGTGCTTAGCCTTGATCTCTTTTCCCTTCTTCGTGCATTCTTTCCTTCATGGGCAAATAGAACACCTTTCAGTAGTATCAATACAGTCACATGGATCGTAAATGCATGAATGTGATGTACCAAAAAATCTGCGGTTCCCAGTGGAATAGGTAACAAAGCTACCTTGCCGCCTACTGCTACTAAATCACCACCCCCCCAAGTCAAGCTGGTGCCTGTTGTTGCACCAGGAGCTGTTACGCTAGGTGCTAAAGCATGGGTGTTTTGTATCCATTGAGCAAAGATAGGTTGTAATTGTATAGCGGTATCTGAAAACATATCTTGGGGACGCCCCAAAGCGCTCATGGTATCATTATGAATATACAAGCCAAAACTGTGAAAGCCTAGTAACATATATACCTAGTTGAGACAGTGCATGACAATATCGCGATGCCTAAAGACATGATCTCATGGAATCGTTGTATCTTGTCCAGTTGGATCATAGCCTCTTACCATAAAAAATGGCTTATACTGTAACATATTTATGTGATGTGAACAATGACAGTTGTGTATAGATAGCTAGGTATGGACAAAGGCATAGAATACATATGGTGAGCCTAACCTGGTAAAAAAACTAACATAGCCAGGTTAATAGATGGTGGGCATATATGACGTTGTTGGGATCTCATATGGAGTATACATGACCCTCACCTGTAAACGGACCCTTATGAGCCTCTAAAATCTCTTTCAGGTCATGACCAATGCCCCAGTTGGTCTTATACATGTGACCAGCTATCAGGAAAAGAATTGCAATAGCCAAATGATGGTGTGCAATATCGGTTAGCCATAGACCTCCTGTTACTGGATCTAATCCTCCACGAAAAGTCAGAAATTCCGCGTATTTTGACCAATTCAGGGTGAAAAAAGGGGTTGCTCCCTCTGCAAAACTAGGATAAAGTTGAGCTAAAAGATCCCGATTTAAGATAAATTCATGAGGAAGTGGTATTTCTTTAGGATCCACCCCAGCATTCAGAAATTGGTTAATCGGTAAAGATACATGTACTTGATGCCCTGCCCAAGAAAGAGACCCAAGTCCTAGTAAGCCCGCTAAGTGGTGGTTCAACATGGATTCTACATCTTGGAACCAAGCCAATTTTGGAGCAGCTTTGTGATAATGGAACCAACCAGCAAAAAGCATTAACGCTGCAAAGACTAATGCTCCAATCCAATCGACCCGGTTTGCGTTCATATTAGCTGATCCAGTTCACGTCCCAAACATTGTCTTGACCCAATGTGGTTTGGTTCATTCGACGTTCAAGGGGAGATTCATATTATTCTAATAGGCTCAGGCTGATTTTACTCCGTCTTAGCTAGAGAACCATGAAAGATGCTCTGGTTTTCTCATTTACAAAACTATCCCAAAAGGACCGATTGAGCCACTCCCACGTTCAAACTTTTTGTGGGCCATCTATAGCCTGCTAGTGAATCAACATGATCATCCTAACATGTAATATAGGCTGAACTAGAAGCAGGGTATGGCTCTTAATTGATTCAAGAACTCTCTTGAATACATAGTGGACCCAAATTTTTTTTGGGATGAGTGGTACTTGTATTTTACGTTCACAGAACACTTCCATTTCCCTATATACAATGGCGGATACAAGAATTTGTAGATTCGGATGAGACGCATTCTCCACCTTCCCCTAAAATGAATCCGCCACTGTTGAAACAGCCACACACCTTTTGTGGCATGGTTACTGTTAAAAATAGATGCTATTGTTAATTTCCCATGAAGACCTATTCTCATACCATTCCTTTTGTGAAAATGAATCCTAAAGGCCGTGTGGATTTATTTCACACAACCTACAGAAGGTGAATTTATTGATCACCGTCCTTCTTCAATGGGAGTTGGGCATGGGTAAATTGATTTTTAGTCATCGTATGCTCAATCTTGGTAAATTGATTTGTAGTCATCGTATGCCAAATTACCAAGATTCCAAAAAGTCGAGAAACATACCAGTTCATTGAAAATGAATTATTTCATGGGAGTTTGAACACAAACCCTCAAAAAGAGATTATATCCAAACAATGGAGAACCCCTGTCTGTCTGTGTGTGTGAGAGAGAGGCTGGTCTAACGGATACATAGACTGTTGACCAGCCCAAGCGGCTAGTTCATCAGCTAGACATTTACAGCTAGCTGATTACAACAACAATTAAGCCTTTTCCCATATATTAGATGCATACTAGATGGGGACGGTTAAATGGATTCTTTATTTCTACATACCCCTATCATGTGCCATGCTAGTAGTTAACTCAATAGTTTTTTTCCAACACTTTTGTTGTCGTCCTCTTCCTTTTTTAACATTTTCACACTCTAATTTTTCATATCTTCTTAATAGAGCGTCCTTTGGTCGTCTTTCTACATGTCCAAATCATCTTAAACGATTTATCTCATTTTATCCTCTGTTGGTGCTACTCCCAATTGGTTTCTAATAATCTTATTATGTATTCAGTCCAAATCACTTTAAAAAATTGACCATAGATATTTAAAACTTAACTTTTCTTATGAGAGATGCATTGTGTCAATCTTAATTTATATGTCCTTTAAAATACCCAAATGATCAAACTAACATTCTATATATTTTGTCTTTGTTCTACTAAGTCAGAAGCCTTTACTTTCTAACATTTCTCTTCATAGTTATAATTCCTATTAACCAAGGTACTTCATCTTTAATATGTTTTGTTTACTCATCAATGACCAATATAAATAAATATGGACTTAAAGTTGATCTCTGTGTAACCTAATATTAACTTCAAAGGAGTTTGTCATTCCTTCATGAGTCCTCACACAAGTTTTTTGCACCATCTGTAGCTAGCTGATTATGAAAATAAAATAAAAATAAAATGTCAAAAACCTATTTCTACGAAAAATAAAAATAATACATCAAACTACCGATAATCTAAGAATATAATTATTGAAACACATGAATATCACTCTTATTATTATACAAAGCTTTAGATAAATTATATGGGGTCTTAATAAGGTTACAATTTGTATATTCAAATCTCTCTAGAACCTTTTTAACATGGTGAGGCTGAGAGATTATTATACAATTAGTAGACCATATGATTTTATTCCATAAAATCATATAAGCTACCTCCACATCTTTCATCTCAAACTTGCTATCAAAAAATGACTTAGTCTCATTTATTATTTTCATATCGAAATCAAATAGTAATATATCATCTATATATAAATATAAAATAATGAATACATTATTGACCGATTTACAATAGATATACTTATCATAATTATTAGAAATGAACCCAAAAAATAATCACACAATCAACCTTTTCATGGAGACTTGTTTCAAACCATATAATGATTTAACAAACTTACACACCTTATATACATTTTCATGAGCCACAAATCCCTCCAGTTGATTTATATAAATTTCTTCATAAAAGTTACTATAAAAGAAAATAGTCTTCATATCCATCTAATGAATTGTAAGATCATATATGGAAGTAAGTGTTATAAGCACTAAAAGTATAGTCGTTCATGAAATAGTAGAATAAATATCAAAATAATATATTTCTTCCTTTTATGTGTACCCTTTGGTAATTAACATGGTCTTGTACTTATTGATCGTTTCGTCAATATTTAGTTTCCTTCTAAAAATCTATTTGCAACTCAACTCACAGTAGAACAACCAGAAGACAAGTCCACCAATTCTTAAATACCATTGGAAAGAATGAATTTCATCATTAATGACTTCATTGCAATATTTAATCTTAGATGAGGTTATAGCATATTGGAAGGTAATATGATTATCCTCGACATTGAAAGTAACAAAGTCACTTCTAAAGTCATTTGATATCCTAGGTCGTTTACTTTTCCTTAGTTCAATTATTTTTTTAAAGTCATCTAATATAAAAATAATGTTTCCAAGATCACCCCTAAGATTTGTCCTTCTTTTCACGTGATCGGAAATGAAACCAATAGTAGAGTTAAGATCCGTAGAAAATACACTTTTAGTAACTTCAATCTTCATAAAAAATGTACTCTCGAAGAATACAGCATCACAAAGCTCAACAATCATATTGACATATATTAGATCTAATGAACAAGAATATGTATGTATGGTGTCCTCCCTTCACTCAATGATTTTTTCTGAGCTTATAGGATAACTATCGTCGGGTAAGAGACAATCTAACTCAATATATATATATATATATATGCAACCCTAATATAATTAACCAAATTTTCACATGTTGTTACTAGCGTTTAAAGTGAAAACCTACAAACTTTGACAACCCGAATATACAAAATATACACAGTTATCTAAATGAATCGCATTCTTATTATGGATTTGCAATCCGAACTAATCAGAACCGGGTTATGCAAGAACCGGCTAATCGGATTTGACAACCCGAATCTGACGAACGGTCCCATCTTGGTCCCACGAACAGTCGAGATTTTATCGTGGATTCTAGTTGGAGCGATCGGGATACAAACGTGGCAAAATTCGTTCCTCAGAAGTGAAAAGTCTCGCTATTTCTACGACCGCCTATAAAAGCGATCAATTTTCCCACCAAAATCGCGGAACTCCAAATTCGTCCGAGGCCCCGTGACGTCTCTCAACATGGAGGCGGCTCTCTCCTTCTCTCTTTGTTCGCTTTTCCGTTCAGAACCTCTGTCGGAGATCCCTTTCTTCTTTCTCCTACAATGAAAAATTATTGGCAAGTCTTATTCATTTTGCTGCTTTTTCATTGATCTCTTGTCCTGGTGCGATTTCATTCGCGATCATGGATTTACAATGGTTTTCTAGGGGGTTAGGCTGAATTAGGATGGAGAAGATGCGGTTAAATAATGATACATGTAGAAGTCAAATTAATTGTATTGACCGATGTGTTAATTGTGCCATCTATAAGGCGCAATCAGGTCACCGCTCCCTGTCTTGGTAAAGAAAGGTTTTGAGGTTAGGTTCATTCCTAACAAAGTGATTATGGGAAAACATGGGAGAATATTATTCTCTGGGGAATTTGATGTATAACAAGGACTGTTTAAACTTTGTGACAATGAAAATAGTACATCTTCTGCTTATATTGAGAGTGCCTTTACTGTTGATGTAAATATGTGGCATAAACGCCTAGGGCATATAAGTCTAGAAAAGTTGAGGAAATTATCCAACTTTGACTTATTGCCTAGATTTGAGGAAAATACTTTCAATAAGTATGAAGCTTATATACAAGGAAAAATGAAAAGAAAGTTTTTCTCAAGAAAACAACAAGGGCAACAACCCTGTTGGAAGTTATTCACACATATTTATATAGACCTTTTAGAATAAAGACACATTGGAAAAAGGGTTATTTTATAATCTTTATCGATGATTACTCTAGATATATATATTTATATATTTTGGCACATAAATCTGAGGCACTTAATGCTTTTAAAGAATATAAGTAAGAAGTAGAAAATCAATTAGAGCATTCGATCAAAGTCTTAAGATCAGACAGAGGAGGTGAATATACCTCGGCAGAATTCTTCAAATTTTGCAAAGACTTTGGTATTGCAAAACAAAATAAAATGCCTAGGACACCTCAACAAAATGGTGCAGCTGAAAGATATAATAGGACCTTACTGAATATGACAAGGTCAATGTTAATCAATGCCTCTCTTCGAAGAGTATTTTGGAGAGAAGTAGTAAGTACAACAGTTTACATACTCAATAGAGTACCTTGTAAGGCTGTATTCACTACACCGTATGAGATGTGATTTGAAAGAAAACCCAACGTAGGTCATCTCAAGAGGTGGGGATCTATTGCACATGTGAAGATCCTTGATCAGTCTAGAGATAAGTTAGACAGTAGGTCCTTGAGATGTATATTTATTAGATATCCAAAAGGTTCAAAACGATATCGGTTTTATCATAAGGACTATGGACTCATTGAAAGCAGAGATATTGAATTCTTAGAAGATACTAAGAATGACATCGTAGAAAATTATGAGCAATGTGTTGATAATTTGGTAGACTTAGATCAATCATCTTTTGAGCCCATTGAAGATTTTCCTAAAACTACTGATACCTTAAGTGAACATAAGATGCCAAGAGTCACTCTATCCTACTTAAAGGACTATCACACTTGTCTTGTAGAAGAAGTGTTTAATTCGGTAGACTTAGATGAGTTGACTGATAACTTAACTTATCAGCAAGCAATGAACTCATCAGAAGTAACAGACTGAGCGAAAGCCATAGATGAGAAAATTGAATCCATTAAGAAAAACCAAGTATGGAAATTGACTGATTTTCCAAAATGAAGGAAAGTTATAAGCTATAAATGAGTTTTGTAAAACAAATACAAGGTCGATGATATAATAAAAAAGTTTAAAGCGAGGTTGGTTGCAAAGGGTTTTTCGCAAAAAGAAGGGATAGATTATGTTGAGACATATTCCACAGTTACGAAATTTGCATCCATACGTATAATCCTGGCAATATCTGCATACTATGATTTGAATTTACATCAGTTAGATGTAAAGACAACTTTTCTAAATGGGGATTTAGAAGAAATCATATACATGCAACAGCCCGAAGGATTTGTGGTTGAAGGCCAAGAAGATAAAGTATATAGGTTGAAAAAATAACTATATGGCCTAAAACAGTCACCTCGTCAATGGTATTTGACTTTCCAAAATGCCATTGTAGAATTTGGGTTTGTAGCTAATAAACTTGGTCACTGTGTATATGTTTGGAACAGTGGGTGCCACTTTGTCATCCTATTATTATATGTAAATGACATATTGTTGACTGAAAACAACAACGAAATGATTGTCAAAACCAAGTCATGGTTGAATTCCAAGTTCGAAATAAAGGATATGGGGGAAGCATCCTATATTCTAAGAATAAAGATCTCTCGAGATAGAGAATCTAGACTCTTATGCTTGAGTCAGGAGAGATATATTAACTATATCCTCAAGAAGTTTAAAATGGGTGAATGAAAATCTGCAGATACACCAGTTGCAAAAAATTGAGTAAGGCTGATTGTCCCGGTGAAGGAGACGATAAGCCTAATGTTCCTTATGCATAAGTTGTTCGTAGCTTGATGTATGCTATATTGTGTACAAGACCTTATATCAGCTTTGTTGTTGGTCATATAAGTAGTTATCAAAGTAATCCTGGTTGGCAGCATTGGGTAGCTGTGAAAAGGATTTTAAGATATTTGAAAGGAACAAAGGACTTGAAACTGTGTTTTCAAGCAGATGAACTGAAAGTGGTAGGATACTCAGACACTGACTTTGCTGGGAGCAAAGATGACAACAAATCAACCTCAGAACAAATATTCTTATTTGGAGGTTGTGATGTTTCTTGGGCATGTAAGAAACAGGGCTATGTAGCATTGCATAAGGAAGCTGAGTATGTAGCTTGCTATATGGCTGCAATGAGTGTTGTCTGGATAAGCCGCTTCATACCATAATTGAAGTTGGAAATAACAGACGAGCCAGTAATTATCTATTGTGATAACAATGCAGCAATTACTCTTATCAAAAGTGGAGCTGATTGCTCTAAAAGCAAGTATATAATGGTAAAATACCACTATGTTCATGATATGGTTATGAGAAAGGAAATATCCATCTCATATATGCCAACAAAAGATATGTTGGCAGACCCGTTAACAAAAGGCATAACAGAGAAACTTTTCTCAAAACATATTACTAACATGGGTTTGAGATATGTTTGATTGTTGTGTAAGGTAATAACCACACAACGGATGACTGGTGTTGTATAGCTAAACAACTATATAACAGATAAAATGTTGTGGAGGGAAATAACCATACAATAAGTTTTGATTGCAATAGTAATCAAGAAACGACAAAACTAGGAAAAACCCTTGAAAAGTGAGAGGAAAAGCAATATGCCGATACACTTGGCTCGAATGGCCAAGTGGGAGATGTTATAGATAGGGTGACCATTCTTGGCAACCTTATCTGGTAACGGCTGGACTGGCCATCCAGTCCGTTATCAGAGAGGGTTACCAGATAGCGGCAATCAATAACCGTCAGACGGTTACCGGATTTCACGATAACCGTCCGAGTTCGAACTGCTAAAAAAAAAGAAACCCAACAGGCAAGTCAGGAGCAACCTCTGCTCTATAAATAGAGTAGAGGAATGACACGAAATATGTATGAAAAATAGAGAGAGACAATAAAAAAGAAATAACAGATCTCCTTGGAGTAAGCTTTGTGAGGAAACCTCGTACAACTCCAACAACAATCCACGCATCCGCTGCTGAAACCAAGAGACGACCATCCGGTTCATCGTCAACACACAAACTTAGTCTTCCGGAGGTCAGCGGCTACATACATCAGAGGGGTCAAGGCATTTCACATCGGAGACCAGCTCGCCGACAATATCCGTCGTCTGCTCTTGCGCAAAGCCCTGGAATGGCTGCCAGTTTACCTCATCACCCTTCTCTCCGCGATCGCGGCCATCAGGTCCGTCGCCTACTCACGCACATGCCACCGGATGTGCTTTTTCACGGCACTGACTTTCGTGAAAGATTATGGGACGTGGAATCTAATGAAGACATCAATCTACGTTACAGGGCTTAAAGAGATCATGGCACGTGTGGTGTTTTGGACGTTCTTGGATTGACACGTGCAGGAGGAGGGGCCGATGATGGCGGTGGTGGCATCGTGGGCGGCGGGCATATATGGTAGCGGTTTTGAGCATGGGGAAGGTGGTCTCTGTATTGGAGGGGAAGTGTGGTTTGGAGGCACAGGTGGTTGGATGGGATCTCATGGAGGAGAACCGGTACTCGGGCTGGGTGTTGGGCGGTATTCAGACAACTTTGACCGGTGGTCTTGGATGGTGGTGGCAATTCACGTCGAATAGTGGCGGTGGTCATTGTGACCGACGTGCTCAACATGTACTTCTATTTTGAATGCAAGAGGAGCCAAGACGTGCTGTTAAAGAATAGAGAGGAGAAATCCTAGACTAGTTTATGTTGATTTATATTGATTAACAATTTCTAGCACTGAAACTAGCATTCTCTCTATCTATACTTTCACTGTACACATCAGTTTATTTTCGTGTCCTGCCATATGTTCATTTATAACTTGTTAAAAAGAATTAATTTTGTAGAAAATATACACAAGGGACCTATTTCCGATGGGTATCAGTTTGTGTCTTAGGGTTTGTGTTCGCGTTGGTCTTTCGTGCAGTGATATCTCTTGATTTGAAGATGATGATTCCTTTTCTTCATTTGGGGTTTACAAAGGGGAGGTTAAAACCACATGCACTTCCCTCGTACGAAACTCATGACCTTTTCGTGTGTGAGTGAACTGTTGCTTATTTTGCAGACAGAGATTTCTCGTGTAAATGGCAATTAAGCTATCATTAATTGTTAAAGCATAAATTAAATGAAAAGAAAACAATAAAGAATGATCTATTTTTTTTTGGATTAAATATTAACATGATACGTGATTGAAATATATGAAAACTAATATGAGAAAAGACTTGGTTGTTGTTATTGTTTATAGGCTATCAAATGATATGAGCTACACTGGGTTTGGCTTAGTACGATGAGCTTGTTTATATTTTATTTGTGATTTAAATGAGCCAAGGACGAGTTGACTCATTATAGTTTAAGCTGAACACGAAATGTATGTTTGATCGAGCTTGATTCATATAAGCTCATTTATCGACAGAGATATAATTTTTAAGCACATATCGTTACAAAATGATGTACTTAAATTAACTTAATATGTACTTAAATTAACTTAATACGCTATGTTAGGACGTCTTTTAGGTTAAGTACAAAAAAGCAAACCAGCAAAGGACTTTTGTTTTTTGAAGTTTTTTTCTTTTAGTTCAAATCATCTTAATAAAGAATTAGATTCCGACCTAGTCGTATTCCGTGTAATCCCCTCTAGAGAGAGAAGCCAGTAGAGTTGTCGATTCCAGCAAGCCTGGCCCGGCCCAGTCCCAGCCTCAGTTGATTCAGACAAACAGAGACCCATCGGTGTAGTTTACCAAGTAATCCTTCTTTAAAATTTTGCGGAGAAATAAAACGGGAAATTTCTTAATGAAAAATAAAATGGCAATTTTTTTTGCATTTCTTTAGACATTGATTTACCTAGACAAAGACATGACTGATTTCAAAATAATCGAACTGATCGGAAGCTGGTTCCAAACCAATAACTGTTTAAATTTTTACAATTTGAAAAAAACATATCATATTATATACTATAAATTTATAAAATATATTACTACAAATAATTTTTTTTTGAGTGATGAACACTCAATTTGGTAGGTCGTTCTATTATTATAAGGCTGTCAGCGTAAATTCAAAATTAAAGAAAAAATCTGCTTGGCACCTGGAGCCGGAGGATCAAACGGTGCAAAGGGCTCAGATTAACCCAATATCAACCCGAAAAAAAAGCTTGTTATGTTTAACTCATTAAAAGATGGTGTAGCTCTTCAGCGACACGATTCAAGGGAGATTGTTCGGACGGTCAGCTTGGTTCTACGAACAAGGGTTATCAATTTGTCAAATTGGGTTTTAGGTAAATATAAGTTCTTCCCTTTCTGGCCAAAATCGTGTCAGTTCGATCGAGGTGAAATGGATTCCGACCAAGTCTCTCTCTGTGTGACGGTACCTCTTCTACTTGGACTTAGGTTCAATTTTATATCAGAAAAGATTCTTGACTTTGGGAAAGATATATATATATATATATATATATATATATATAATTTAGATGTAAGGAATTTAAAATAGTAGACTCACAAAGAACTCAATACAATGTTCTGTTTTTAAAATAAAAGGTTGAGATGATAATTATTATTTAAAATATAAAGTATAAGAATATAAAAATACTTTTAATTCAAATGTTCAATATTGATCATAACAGTCAAACGATAACAATAATAAGTTTAAGTTTCGTGTGGTTCTCTATTTTTATATAGTTTTTAAATTATAAATATAAAACATATATATTATATGACATATTAAATATAAAATATAAAAGTATGAAAATACTTTCAACTCAAATGTTCATTGTTGACAATGTTAATAAAAAATAAAAAATACTCAATCATAATATCTTTGAGATAAACAATTAAAGTAATAAAGTAAAAGCATTTAATTTACGTGATACATTAAATACAAAAGTATGAAAATACTTTCAACTCAAATGTCGATAGTTGATAATATTAATAAAAAATAAATAAATTTAAGCAAGATGAGATTTGAGCTGAGCATTTACCACTACGCATATATACTGTGTTAAAAGGCTTCTCTTTTTGGTCGAATTGGGTCTGTTCGATCTCTGTAAATGATCCATACCTAACATGTGTGTGTGTGTGTGCGAATATAGGCAAGCCGGGCCTTCCGATCAAGGAAATTAAGGCAAGCAATAAAGGGGAAAACTGGATCGGTGGTGATGAAAGACGGCGAGCAACAGGACTCGAGGGGTCCATGGAGACTCATCAGAGAGTCTTTCGGCTTCGTGGCCTCCAATCCCGTTGCGTTCCTTGCCGCCACCGTCGTTACGACGATCCCGTTCGTCATCGTCTTCTCCTTCTCTCTCTCTTCGCGGCCGCTGCTCACGGAGATCTCCGGCAAGGTCGCGCTCCTCGCCGACCTTCCCCATGGCGGCATCTTCACAGGCCACCTGCGCCAGCAGCTCCAACATGATGACGTCTTCCGGCTGCTTCGCCGAAAAGCCCTCGCTTGGTTGTCACGTCCTGTCCGTCCTGTCTACCGTCACCGTGGTCAGGTCTGTCGCTTCTTTGTCCTTCTGTCACCGCCCGTACTTCTTCCCGACGGTGAGACAATCTTGGTTGATGCTCGTGGCCACGTCGCTTTACGTCATAGTGATTAAGCAGACGTACGAGCAGCTAGCACGTTTGGCTCTCGGAATTGTGTTGGGTGGTATTCAAGGCGGCCTGACGGTGGTGGTGGTCTGGGGCGGTTTGGGGTTTTTGAGGGTGTATTTGATGGCGGTTTTGAGCATGGGGATGGTGGTTTCCGTCTTGGAGGAGAGATGGGGGTTGGAGGCATTGGCGATGGGATTAGACCTTGTGGAAGAGAAGAGGTTTACCGGTTGGATGTTGGGTGGTATTCAGGGCTGTCTGACGAGCGGTCTTGGGAGGTCGTGGTGTTAAGGTTGCGGTGGGATGCTTTTGGTCGGCCTTTCCAGTGTAGCGGTCGCTTTCAGTAATGTGCTTAATACCATCTTTTATCTTGAATGCAAGAGATGCCAAGAGAGGAAGGCAATGCACGGAGAAAGGGAAGAAGCTTCTTGATTTATTTGGATTATTTCTTAATATGGTAGTTTTCTTTATTTTCGTTAAGAAGACCGTAGCTTTTCCATTCTCATATATATATATATATATATATATATATATACTTCTTTTAATTGTATATTGGGAAAACTTCAAGGTTTTTGTTATTTCTAATTACGGAGCCTTAAGATTGAAAATCATCTCTATAATATCCTATGGTTTGGCGAAGTCAGGAGTTTGACTAAAATCTCTATATGCTTTCAGTTTTCTTGTTGCTTATATGGTAATTCAGTTAAATATCAGCAATTCAGTGAAAATAATAGATTGAACAATGAATATATGTTTGGATTGTGCGTGTCGATCTAAAACATCATAGTTGGATCCAAAACATTACAATTTGAATCTAAAAGACCACAAGCGGTGCTCCAAGTGTGTGGATCTTTAAAGGTTGCCGACCTAGGCAGCGTTCGTACTGCACCGCCCGCTCACCACCTTCGCCACCATCAATCGATCGGCGGCCCTTCACGACCAGTTTGCAACGTCCTCCATTCATCACCACGTCGCACGGCTCCTTCATTTACAACCGTCTTGAACTGCACGATTCTGTAGTCCATCACTGTTGTTGGCAACGTTATTGGCTTCCACGCTTTCATGCACAATCCATCCCACGACTCTGCCGTCATCCACTCCATCATCGTCCATCCACCATCACTTTCCTAGCTTCCACGGCTCTTCAATCACCGACGGACTCGAATGCAGTCTACCCACAATGCACACATGATCATTGTGTTAGTGTTGCTACTAATAGTGAATGCAATGGGAATAGCAGGTGGAGAACCGGTTGAAATGCAACATGATACCGTGCATGCTAGAGAACTTGTACTCTCTTTTTTAAATCATTTTTTATATCAATAATTAGTTGGTATCTAATGATATCATTTCCCAGAAAGTAGCGAGTATAATATAGACTTATTTCACAAATAGCCTATCAAATGACATTAAGAAACTATCATACATTGCACTCTATTTCATTCAATAACCATGTCATTAAACACCCATCATATTCAAATAATGCTTATCACACTGTTTGTTTGTTTAATAACCATATGATTACATTCCACTAGAATAACATGTATAAGAACGTTTAACAACCATCCCACTATTTTGTTGAATAACCATCCCAATAGAGACCTGTCAAAGAACAAGTAAGAAACATCAATATCAATTTATGCATGCCTTACATAACATATTAAACAGCAATTTAATAACAAAGATAAATAACTATCAAAGATACCATCAAACAACGTCATTGTCACCATCAACATTCTTAACTAACATCAAGCACTTAAGGCCCCAATCAATATAGCAAGCATTAACCACTCAAGTTAACAATTAGATCACCTACAACAATGACCTTCCACCTATCATACATCGGTATAATAAGTACATATTACAATAAAAACGTTTAAAACAATATCAATTTAACAGAAATGAAAGACATATTGGCATAAAAACCACGTCCTCCATCTGCCACGTTGAATCCGACTAACGGCATTTATGTTTCGGGCCAAATTAATGTATATTCGAAACCATATGGTATAAACATGATTTTTAGTGCTCGGGGTCTTTAATTGGCAATTACTAAAACTTTACGTTACTTTCAGAAGTTTTCCTTTACATATATATATATATATATTATCGGTTTCCACAATTTGTAGCTTAGAAACAAACGAACGCAAGCCATTTATTGGGAAAACAAAAATTAGCTCTTTCCTCTGAAAAATAAGGACTAAGAGTCTAAGAGGGAAGATGGTGATCCTCCATCAAATCACAGGCGTTTGGATCTGATGAATTTAGTTGAACAGCTGGGTAGTTGAACAGCTGGGACTTGATGAGGATGACTGGCAGCGTTTGTCAGAGCTCTGAATCGTTTCTCTGTTGCAGTTTCCTGAGATGTATGTTTACGACCACACTGATCAAAAGCTGAGTTTTAGGGAACGGTGCATGCTGGATATTGCCGTCAGTTGCCGGAAAACAATTGTTGGTGAGCCCCCCTTCTCTCTCTCTCTCTCTCTCTCTCTCTCTCTCTCTCTCTCTCTCTCTATCTATCTATCTATATATATATATATATAAGAGTCTAAGAAAAAAATTGGTAAAAAGTCAAGCCTTGTGATTTAGCCAAACAAAAATAGAATATATGGAGTCTAAAAATTAAAACTGACACATTACATCTTTTGTATGATTTTTTTTTAAATAATAAAAAATTGATGAAGATGTTACACATAAAATTAATATAGGGTGGTTAAAATGGAGGGATATATTAGGTTTTTTATGTGATAAGAGGATACCAAAGATAAATATTATAAAGCAACAATTAGACCATTATATTATATAGTTTTGAGTATTAGTTAGTTAATCATCAATAAGATGTCAATAATAGAAATGAATGGATGTGTGGCTATACAAGAAAACACTATATACATAATAATGTTATTAAAATAATACTAATGATAGAAAATTGTTTAATATTATTTATACACGTAAAAAAATTACGAATGGAAGCTTGAGTAAGAGGGTGTGAAAAATTGATTGTGAGAATGTTAAAAGAGAAAGAGAAAAACCACAAAAGTATTATAAAAAAGTAAAAAATGATATCGTTTATATTAAGTTAACTGCTAGCACGACACATAATTACACTCTATGTAGCCAACTCCATCTAGTACGAAAAAGATGTTAAAGAAAGAAATACAGTAGTGGCATAGGGCCCAGTTCTCCTTCCATTAAAGTGGTTTTGAGTGTATAGTTTTTAGCTTTCTACTTTTTGTGTTTAGGTGCCTTTATTACATCTGCGGATTGTTTGTCCTTCCATGTGATCACTAGTGTGCCAGTTCCAACATGGCCCTTTTTTCCCTAGGTGCAGAAAGTGTAGTGGCATCATATAAGAAAGACTGTTTTTGGTGTGAGGTGTTTGTGGCTAAACTTGAGCTCCTTCCCCATTTTCTTTTTCTGTTTTTATGATTTGAACGAGATTGTTCAAGAAATCATCGAAAAATGAGATGTTGGCAGTGTTCCAGAAGCATATGGAATGTATACCCCCAAAATTTGAGCTACTGATGCCTAAAAACTCAGTTGTATCACATGGTTTTCAAATCCACGAGGTGATGGCATCACAAAAGATGATTTTAGGTATTATAAGTGTTATAAACATGTGCTTAGCCTTGATCTCTTTTCCCTTCTTCGTGCATTCTTTCCTTCATGGGCAAATAGAACACCTTTCAGTAGTATCAATACAGTCACATGGATCGTAAATGCATGAATGTGATGTACCAAAAAATCTGCGGTTCCCAGTGGAATAGGTAACAAAGCTACCTTGCCGCCTACTGCTACTAAATCACCACCCCCCCAAGTCAAGCTGGTGCCTGTTGTTGCACCAGGAGCTGTTACGCTAGGTGCTAAAGCATGGGTGTTTTGTATCCATTGAGCAAAGATAGGTTGTAATTGTATAGCGGTATCTGAAAACATATCTTGGGGACGCCCCAAAGCGCTCATGGTATCATTATGAATATACAAGCCAAAACTGTGAAAGCCTAGAAATATACATGCCCAGTTAAGATGTGATATGATTGCATCGCGGTGCCTAAGGACACGATCTAATAGATCGTTGTATCGAGTAGTTGGATCATAGTCTCTTACCATAAAAATGGCTGCATGTGCAGCAGCACCAACTATGAGAAATCCGCCGATCCACATGTGATGTGTGAACAACGAAAGTTGTGTACCATAATCAGTAGCTAGGTATGGATAAGGGGGCATAGAGTACATAACATAGCTAAGTTAAGAGCTAATTGAGCATGCCATGACGTTGTTAGGATCTCATAGAGGCCCTTATGACCCTGGCTATAAAAATGGACCGCATAGACCTCACAACACCTGCCGCATATGACCAATACTGATTGGTCCCTGCTTTATATGACGGCAACGAGAAAAAATTGCAATAGCTAAACTGATGGTGGCGCAGCCATCGGTGATCAGCCGCCTAGACGCCAGTGCCGGGACAAATCCTCCTGCATACCATATATAGAAGAAAGTAAATTCGCGTATTTGACCAATTCAAAAGGGTGAAAAATGAAGTTTTGCTCCCTCAAACAAAACTGGACAAAAAAAGTTGAGCAAAGATCCACGATTCAAGATAAATTCATGAGGAAATGTGATATTGCTTTGGATCTCTATAAAGCGCAGCATTTAGGAAACTGTTTAATTGGTAAAGGAAGCGTGTACTTGATGCTCACCCAAGAAAAGTAACCCCAGTCCTATGGTAATACAGCAAAATGGTGATTCAACATAGATTCCACACCATCTTGGAACCGAAACCAATTTTAGCGCAGCAACAAATAATGAAAACGAGAAACTAATAAAAAGCATTAAGGCTGCAAGAACCGGCAACAATTGCGGCCTGTAAATTTACGGTATTTATATTAGCTGACCCAGTTCACGTCCCAAACATTGTCTTGACCCAATGTGGTTTGGTTCATTCGACGTTCAAGGGGAGATTCATATTATCCTAATAGGCTCAGGCTGATTTTACCCCGTCTTAGCTAGAGAACCATGAAAGATGCTCTGGTTTTCTCATTTACAAAACTAACCCAAAAGGACCGATTGAGCCACTCCCACGTTCAAACTTTTTGTGGGCCATCTATAGCCTGCTAGTGAATCAACATGATCATCCTAACATGTAATATAGGGTGAACTAGAAGCAGGGTATGGCTCTTAATTGATTCAAGAACTCTCTTGAATACATAGTGGACCCAGAATTTTTTTTTTGGGATGAGTGGTACTTGTATTTTACGTTCACAGAACACTTCCATTTCCCTATATACAATGGCGGATACAAGAATTTGTAGTTTCGAATGAGGCGCATTCTCCACCTTCCCTTAAAATGAATCCGCCACTGTTGAAACAGCCACACACCTTTTGTGGCATGGTTACTGTTTGTTAATTTCCCATGAAGACCTATTCTCATACCATTCCTTTTGTGAAAATGAATCTTAAAGGCCGTGTGGATTTATTTCACACAACCTACAGAAGGTGAATTCATTGATCACCGTCCTTCTTCAATGGGAGTTGGGCATGGGTAAATTGATTTTTAGTCATCGTATGCTCAATCTTGGTAAATTGATTTTTAGCCCAATCTTGTGTTATATTGACATAACTTTTCAAAAGTCGTATAATGCTTTATTATTTTCTTCTTCCGTTTTTGAGGCCCTTAATTCTATAGTTTAACTTCTTTTACCTTCTCACTGGAGTCCCTTCCTGAATATTTAAATATTTGGACTCACGGAAAAGGTCATTATTGGGTGGTTGAACTCGGGGAAAATACAATATAAACAATGACGTTTGATGATCCCCAATCTGTTGATCTAGCAGTATTCCCCACTAAGCCTTGCTATTTGTTCGTATTTGATTTTATTCTCCAAGGACAAGTTCTTGGATATAAACTGCAGGGCCCACGATCAATGCTTTGGTCCTTCCTTGCTAATTGCCATTGAGTTGGGGTCGCCACTTAGATGATTTCCGCAGATTAGTCCATGAATTGCAAGAGAAAAGCAGTATTTATTCATTTTGTTGTGGTAAAGAGAGAAACCAGAACTAGGCCCAAATTCCAGGTACCCAACCTTATCCATTTACCTTACTCCACTTGCCGTTGATGGATCTGGCATATCCGATATTTATCCTGATTTGGGATCCATGTACTTGGGTCGGGCAACTGGAACGGATAACCCATCGACATTCCAGTCGGATTATTCACATCTTTTAGGATATAGAACTCAATTTTCTTTCCTATGGAATTCGGGTTTCAATTTGATATCTATATCGAGTCTAGCATGCCGGTTAGGAGCCAAATGACAGCCCCAGTTCGTTGCTAGGCTCGCTTTCTACACAAACGAGCCGAGATAACCGTTAACAGAGCAGCCACGGTTTCACAAATTAGAAAAGATTGTCCTTTGACAAGTTTTCACAAGCCGAACCCAACCAAACCTACCACGTCCCTGTTCAACAACCAACCAAACACAAGAAGCAGAGGGTGAGCCAAACCGAGATGAACTACAAGTTTATTGGTTAATTTTCCGGCCCTAATCTGGATAAAATAGTATCCGATGTAGATCCATAAATCCTAGACCAAATCCAACCTGTTTACATCTATAGGTTGGACATGGATTAACTTTCCTAAATATAGACCGACTTAAACGTTGAACCGGTCCACGTACGGAATAACTTTCCTAAATCGTTCCTATCTTCTTAATCAAACGAGCGGTTTGCCGCCATTTGCAGAGAGGAGGAAGAAGGAGGATGTGGAGAGGAGGAGGAGGAAGAATAATGGTGGCGTTGTGGCTGCTGTGCCGAGGCTCTAGGAGACGCGACGTTCCGGTTATCAGAGAGCATTGCTTTGGGGTCGGAGGGTGGTGGTTGCGGTAAAGAGGTAGCGGTGGATGGTGCGGTGCGAGCAGGTGCCCTTCCCACCGTCTCTGGTTCCTCCGGAGGTAGGAGGTGGTGGCGGTGAAGGGGAGACGAGTCCTCCGTTGACTTGGGTAGACGTTTACCTGCCAGAGAGGGTTCGTCCGTATTCAGACATCGCTCGACTCGATAGGCCTATTGGTACCTGGTCGTTGGCCTTTGATTTTTCTTTTTGTTTTCCTCGTGCATTTCACTTTCGAGTTTTTTTTGCCAATTCAGGGTTTGTTTATTTTTGTTATCTACTGCCTGTGACAGATAACAATATGCTCTGTGGGAAACAGAGCGCCTAGCGCCTATGGAACCTGCCATCGGTAGTGGAAGAGTAATTACCTCACCGATTATGAATGAAGATGGCCAGCCCATTGAAGAACCAAATGAAGTTACATATGCAAGATCAAATGAAGATTTATGCTTGAATAAAGAAAATGATCATAACCCCTTTGCCGACGATTTTTCATCTTTTGATGGAGCAAACATGATTTTTCATCTCAACAAGCCATAGTGCTGCTCTTGAGAAAGATCCTCTAGACGAGAAACTTATTCAATGAAAACGGACATTGCACCAAACAGGTGACCACTTCTCTTTGATATTCCGTCTTAATTATGACACAATAATTGTTTATCAATTTTATGTGTTCACGGTCCATGTTTCTTGTTATGCTTTGTGTAGTTCTTGCTTCTCAACCATTGGTTCCTTCGCTGCAATACGAGTGTTCGCAGTTGGGTACTTGACAGCATACGAATATATGAGTTCACACCCATACTGTGCAGTCTGGTCCTATTCTTTAGATAAGATAGAAATGGTATCCATCCTTACCAGTTGGGGAAAGTAAATGAAATCTTCTTAAAATAAATAAGCAGTTCCATATCTCTCTCATCCTTAGAAACTTATATAGCAAGTTTAGTTTTTCTTAAGAGCGATTGTATGATCTTGGTTATAGCAGAAAAAATCAGCACGAAATGTGTGTTTTTTGTAAAAACAACCATATAAATGCAATCTTAATGTCTAAGAACATTGATATTGACCATTAACACAACTTTTTGGATAAATAGATCAATTTTGTGCGGGTCTAAAAAAAAGTTAACGGTGGCTTATAAAATCTGATCTGCACTCTTGGAAAGTGTAATATGTTGTATCCATGTATCTTCAATATTCCAGAGACGGTTGTATGACTAGCTTTTGGAAAAAATTGCTTAAAATAGAAGTTCAACACTCACTGTATGTAGATATATAAGATATTCTCCGGTACTTTTTCACTTTTTTATATAAAGTAAAAAGGAAAGAATAAATTAAAGAGATTGGATTACCTCCTCTTCTTTATCTTTAGATAAATAAAGTTATTAATCTGCCTATATTCCATTCATTACAATGAAGAGCGTCTCTCTTTTTTCTCTTATGTTACTACACTTGAATTTCCTTTAGTTTTTTTTTTTCCACAAACGATGGTGGTGGTTCCCGTTATATGAGAAAGAACTTAAACGACACTCTAACCTAATGAGTGTTTTGTGTCACAACAACAACTAACAACAACTAAGCCTTTTCCCATACTAACAACTAACCTAATGAGTGTTTTGTGTCAGTTTAAACTTTTTCAATTCATGTTTAATTCTCATCAATAAGAAACTAAGAAACCTCAAGATTCCAAGAACAATATGGTAATTTCTTATAACAGAGGTGTTTCAGTTGTTCACAGAAACTTGTTTCTGTATCTAATGCTTAGTTGTTTCAACATGGATAGGTTTGAATATGGTTCA
Organism: Brasenia schreberi; assembly: GCA_036023115.1. Classification (NCBI taxonomy): domain Eukaryota; kingdom Viridiplantae; phylum Streptophyta; class Magnoliopsida; order Nymphaeales; family Cabombaceae; genus Brasenia; species Brasenia schreberi. Next base: position 930,668 of record JAYKKT010000031.1, on the reverse strand, counting down.
CACAGATCAGATGCTCGTCTTTGACGAGAGTCCCAAAAATCAATCAAAACTCTAGGGCATTTTGTCTGTCTACGCATGGATATATAAGGATGTCGGATATTGCTAAGGTGCACCACTTATAGTATATCATATTGTTTTCTTGTTTGACAGTTGAAACCTATGAACTTCTGCATCACTTCATGGAAGCGGGGACATCCTTCTCGCATGCGCTGTCATTATAGGTTGATTTTCCCATTTGCTTTCCTGCATTTACTTTTGAGTCTTTTTTGCTAATTCATGGTTTGTTTATTTTTATTATCTACTGAATAATATGCTTTATGGCAAACAGAGCGCGAATGGAACCTGCCACCGGTAGTGGAAGAGTAATTACCTCAGTGATTATGATTGAAGATGGGCAACCCATTGATGAACCAAATGAAGTTACATAAGCAAGATCAAATGAAGATTTATGCTTCAATACAGAAAATCATGGTAACCCCTTACTAATGATTTTTCATCTTTTGATCGAGATTACATGGATTATGTTTCTCATCCTTCAAAAAGTCATAATGCTGCTTGCATGTGCTGTCATTACTGGTTGGGGCTTTATTCACTATTTGGAAGCGGGACATCCTTCTCTCATGTGCTGTCATTTTCGAGTTTGGTTTCCTCGTGCATTTATTTTTGAGTCTATTTTGCCAATCAAAATAAATTCTTATTTGTTTCGAAAGTCTTTTTTTCATAAAAGTTAAAGTTTTCTTGTTTCTGTAAATACATTATGTGAAAAAGGCTTTTAGAAGATTTTTGTTTCAAAAGGTATTTTGTTTTGAAAATAATTCTTATTTAAATATTGTTGTAAAATTTCAAAAGAAATTATTTGTCTAAAACGGATTTTTTTGTTGATTGTTTGAAAATGCAAGGTTTCTTCGAAATGCTTTGTTTGAAAATAGATATTTTTGTTTGAAAAACCGTCGTTTATAAAGCGAAAGTTTTTTTATGTTTTTGTAGCAAATTGTTATTTGTTCAAAAAAATTTTGTTTCTTATTTTTCTTAAGAACCTGTTTTTGTCTTATCCTTTTGTAAAAAAGTGATGTTAAAATGTGTTTTAGAAGATTTTTGTTTCCAATTGTATTATTTTAGATTTTATTAGATAAATACAAAAAATTCTTTCTTTTGTTAAGAAATTTGTTATTTGTTTGAAAACATATTTAAAAGGTTTTCATTTCATAATTAAAGGTTTCTTTGGGATAGTTTGATTGCATATAATGTTTTTTGTTATTTGCTTGAGAAAATGCTTTTGTTTATAAAACTGGAAGTTTTTCTTTTCTTATAAACAAATTATGTACAAAACTTGTTTTAAAGGATTTTTATTTGAAAAGGTTTTGTCTTTAAAAGTAAATTTGTTTTAAAATATCAAAATTTTCTTTTTTTTGGTTAAATTTCTTGGAAAGCAAGACACACACAACCCGGTGAAACTGCACCGCCCGCCGAACCCTAAATCTGATACTCGACACAATAACTCAACACCATCGATCCGAATTCTCGAAGTCTCAACCCTAACCTGAAACCCAAACATGGCTATGTTTGGGTTTGGATTTGGATGTCGGGGTTGGAGTTTCGGGTGTCGGGTTGTCTGGTTGTGGGTGTTAGGTTGGGGTTTGGGTTGTGGTTTCGGGTGTTAGGGTTGGTGAGGTTGGTTTTTTTGGGTCGGGTGTTGGTTTGGTACGTGCTCAGGTTTGGTTGGGGTGGTGGTTTGGTTTGTCGTGGTTGTGTGTTGTTTCTTCAAAAACTGTTTTAATAGATATTTCATTTCAAAACGAAAGATTTATTCAAAATAATTCATTTCAAACTAAAATTTTAGTTTCTTAATTATTTGAGAAACCGTTATCGTTTATAAAAGTGAAACCTTTCTTGTTTTTGTAAACAAATTATGTTTTAAAACAATTTGAAAATAGTTTCGTTGCAAAATGTATTTTGCTTTAAAATATTTTTGCTTTAGATCTTCTTGAAACATATCAAAATTTTCTTTTGCTTGTTTAAAAGAATTGTTATTTAAAAAAGAACTGTTTTAAAACATTTTTGTTTCAAAGTGAAAGGTTTTAAACAAGTTGTATTCAAATTTTCATTTTAGAAGTTATTTTTCAAGTAAATTTTTATGAAAATATGAAAAGGTTCTTTTGCTTTCTCAAAATAACAGATTTTAGTGTAAAACCCTTGAAAATTGATTTTTATTTGAAAAGAAAAGGTTTCTTGAAATACTTTATTTCGAAGTAAAGGTTTTGTTTTAGAACGTGTTTTGCTTTAAAAGTAATTTTTCAAAAAGTATTTGTTTAAAAATCTTTTATCATTTATAAAGTGAAAGTTTTCTTGTTTTTTTTATAAATTATTTTTAAAACTGCTTTCATTGATTTTTTTTTAAAAGGTATTTTTTAAAAATCAATTGTTTTAAATTTTGTTAGAAAAATCTGTAGATTTTGCTTTGTTTGTTTAAAATAATTGTGGTTTGTTTTAAAATTAATGTGTAATTTTTTTTCTTGAGTTATAAAGGATTGTATTACTTGTCTTGTTCTTCAAAGTAGTTTTTTCCCTTTAAGCATGATTTGATAGGAAGATGCATTTCAGTTGCAAAATTCTTTTCTTGGGTTTCTTTAAAAGGAAAAACAACTTTTGTTTTCTTTTAAAAAAGCGTATACAGTTATTTATCTGTTTTGGTTTTAACTTTTTGAAAAAATGACCTATATCCATGTTAGAGAAAGCACATTGTTTACCGGAATGGACTACTGTTTCTTATTTTATTTTAAATAAATGTATTATTTTGCAGTTGGAAATGAACCGTTTGTGTAACTAGTTTTGCTTTCTTTGTTTTTGATCGAAAAGTGCCCATTGGTTTTAGGGGAGATCTTGTTTTACTTGGACTTATTTTAGAATGCTCAATAATTTTCCTACGTGCAGTTGTTGTTTAAATAAAGTTCCATGCATTACACGTATCAAATTAAGGATGAGCTATCATATCGTTATCCTTACCCTAGAAGCATTTTTTATATGGGTTTGATATTATGTGCAAGCAGGGGTTCATATGATGAGCTTCTTTTGATGTTATATTTCTACTTGTGATTCTTAAATGGTAATATCCCGAGCTCCTACACCAACTTCATAACACAAGCATTAGTGACATTTCGTAATGCCTCAAGTATTTATTGAGGGAAGTTCGCTGCACTTGATGCTTCTTTCACTATTTGGATGGGGACCATCCTTTCTGACAGGTGCAGTAATTACAGGTGCGTTCACGTTTTTCAATCAAGTTCTTCTTCCTTAAAGATGAAATATTTCTATGTTCGAATGATATTCTAATACGTGTTCAGCACACTTTAAGCGTTGTGGTAAGCCTATTGGACTGGAGGCTTCTTTCACTATTTAGATGCGGGACATCGTTTTGATGGTTGCTGTAATTATAGGTAATTTCACTATTTGGTTAGCTTTTTTATTGCTTTACTTTAACATGACTTGCTTAAAGTTTGATTGACTTTCTCTTTTGTGACCAGCACGTTTCTAGCTTACAGGGTGTGTCCATCCCGTTCAGAGCTTCTTTCGCTGTTCTGATGAGGGGACGTCCTTCTCGCATGTGCTATAATTACAGGTTTGTTCGTATTTATAAATAAAGTTCTTCCTTATTATCAATTACGCTACTTAATTCAAGATTTTATGAGATTAGTTTAGGTTTCTTTTTTGGGGTCATACTTAAACATGAATTATGTCGAGTTTAAACATTGTTCTAATCTCTATCCAGCACACTCCAAGCATCGAGGGGGAGTCTATGGAGCTTTAGGTTTCTTTCAGTTTTTGAATGGAGGGCCGTCGTTATAGCGGATGCTGTAACTCAAGGTGGGCTGATGTTTTCATATCAAGTTTCTACTTATTAAAAATTGTACTACTTCATGCATTTGTTTGGCTAGGTTTTTTATTGCTTTACTTTAACATGACTTGCCTAAGGTGACTTTCTCCTTTGGATCCAGCACATTGCTAGCTTGCTGGGAGAGTCCATCCCGTTCAGAGCTCCTTTCGCCATTTGGATGAGTGAACATCCTTCTCGCATGTGCTATAATTACAGGTTTGTTCATATTTACAAATCAAGTTCATCCTTATTATCAATTGCGCTACTTAATTAAGATTTTATGAGGTTAGTTTATATTTTTTTGGTGTCTTACTTAAACATGAATTATGTCGATTTTAAACGGTGTTCTAATCTCTATCCAGCACACTCGAAGCGTCGAGGGGGAGTATATGGAGCTTTGGGTTTTTCTTAGGTTTTGAGTGTAGGGCCATCCTTTTGACCGATTGTGGCACTAAAGGTGAGTTCATATTTTCCAATAAGGTTTTTTCTTATTAAAAATTGCGCCACTTCATGCATTTGTGTGGTTAGTTTTTTTGTTTCTTTGTGTGAACATGAATTGTCTAAAGTTTTATTGATGTTCTTATTTTTGTGCAGCACATTATTGGCTTTGAGGGACAATCCAACCACATTGGAGCTTCTTTCGCCATTAGGATGCGGGGACATCCTTCTCGCATGTGGTGTAATTACAGGTTTATTGATATTTAAAAATCAAGTTCATCCTTATTATCAATTACGTTGCTTGATTCATGATTTTATGATATTAGTTTGGGTTTCTTTTACGGGGTCTTACTTAAACATGAATTACGTCGAGTTTAAACGGTGTTCTAATCTCTATCCAGCACACTTCAAGCGTCGAGGGAAGTCAATGGAGCCTTAGGCTTCTTTTAGGTTTTGAATGCAGGGCCATCCTTTTGACAGATTGTAGTACTAAAGGTGAGTTCATGTTTTCCAATAAGGTTTTCCCTGATTAAAAGTTGCACTGCTTAATGTATTTGTATGGTTAGCTTTTGTGTTTCTTTGCTTGAATATGAATTTTCTAAAGATTGATCGACGTTCTTGTTTTTGTGCAGCACATTGTTAGCTTAGAGGGACAATCCATCCAGATTGGAGCTTCTTTCGCTATTTGGTTTGATCACATCCTTCTAACATGCGGTGTAATTGCAGGTTTGTTGATATTTATAGATCAAGTTCCTTGTTATTATCAATTATGGTACCTAATGAAGATTTTATGGGATTACTGTAGGTTTCTTTTTTGAGGTCTTACTTGAACACGTTGTATGTTGAAATTTAAACGGTGTTCCATTCTCTATCCAGTACACTCGAAGCGTCGAGAGGGAGTCTATGGAGCTTTATGCTTCTTTCAGTTTTTGAATGTAGGGCCAACTGAAAGTGGGATGATGTTTTCATATCAAGTTTCTCCTTGTTGAAATTACACTACTTAATGCATTTGTATGGTTAGCTTTCTTATTGCTTTACTTTAACATGACTGGTGTAAAGTTTGATTGACTTTCTCCTGTGTGTCCAACACATTTCTACCTTGCAGGGAGAGTCCATCCCGTTTGGAGCTTCTTTCGCTATTTGGATGAGGGGACATCCTTCTCGCATGTGATGTAATTAAGGTTTGTTGACATTTATAAATCAAGTTCCTCCTTATTATCAATTGTGCTACTTAATTAAGAATTTATGAGGTTAGTTTAGGTTTTTCTTTTTGGGTCTTACTTAAACATGAATTCAGTCGTGTTTAAACGGTGTTTTAATCTCTATCCAGCATATTCCAAGCGTCGAAGGAGAGTCTATGGAGCTTTAGGCTTCTTTTAGGTTTTGAATGAAGGGCCATCCCTTTGACGGATTATGGTTCTAAAGGTGAGTTCATGTTTTCCAATAAGGTTTCTCCTTGTTAAAAATTGTTCTACTTCATAAATTTGTATGGTTTGCTTTTTTTGTTTCTTTTTTAAAACATGAATTGTTAAAAGTTTGATTGACGTTCTCGTTTGTCTCTATCACATCCCTACTTACAGGGACAGTCTATCATGTTTAGAGCTTCTTTCGTAATTTGGATGAGAGGACGTGGTTGAGGTTAGTTTAGGTTTATTTTTTGGGTCTTACTTGAACATGAATTATGTCGAGTTTAAACGGTGTTCTAATATCTATCCAGCATACACCAAGCGTCGAGGGGAGTCTATGGAGCTTTAGGCTTGTTTCCGTTTTTGAATGCAGGGCCATCCTTTTCACTGATTGTGGTACTAGAGGTGGGTTTATGTTTTAAAATCAAGTTTCTCCTTATTAAAAATTTATCTACTTAATGCGTTTGTATTGTTCACCTTTTTGTTGGTTTGCTTGAGATGAATTTGTGTAAAGTTTGATTGGCGTTCTTATTTTTGTGCAGCACAATGTTAGCTTAGAGGGACAATCCATCTATATTGGAGCTTCTTTCGCCATTTGGATGCGGGGACATCCTTCTCGCATGTGGTATAATTAGAGGTTTGTTCATATTTACAAATCAAGTTGATCCTTATTATCAATTATTTTGCTTAATTCATGATTTTATGATATTAGTTTGGGTTTCTTTTACGGGGTCTTACTTAAACATGAATTACGTCGAGCTTAAACGATGTTGTAATCTCTATCCAGCATACTCCAAGCAAGGAGGGAGAGTTTATGGAGCTTTAGGCTTTTGCCCGTTTTTGAATGCGTGGCCATCCTTTTGACTAATTGTAGCACTAAAGGTGGGTTCATTCTTTTGTTTCTTTGCTTGAAAAAAAAATTGGCTAAAGTTTGATTGATGTTGTTTTTGTCGAGCACATTGTTAGCTTCGAGGGAACATCCATCCGGAATGAAGCTTCTTTCGCTATTTGGATTCAGAGACATCCTTCTCGCAGTGTTATAATTAGGTTTGTTCATATTTATAAATCAAGTACCTCCAGGTTATCAATTATAGTACTTAATTCAAGCATTGTGAGGTTAGTTTATGCTTTTTTTGCGGTCTTACTTAAACATGAATTATGTCAAGTTTAAATGATTTTCTTATCTCTATCCAGCACACTCCAAGCGTTGAGGGGGAGTCTATGGAGCTTTAGGCTTGTTCGAGTTTTTGAATGCAGGGTCATCCTTTTGACGAATTGTGGTATTAAAGGTGCATTCAAGTTTCTCCTTATTAAAATTTTTGGTACTTGATGCGTTTGCATGATTCACTCTTTTGTTGCTTTGCTTGAACACGAATTGTCTAAAGTTTGATTGACGTTGTTGTCTTTGTCCAGCCGATTGTTAGCTCGGAGGGACAATCCATTCGGAATGTTGCTTCTTTCACTATTTGGATATAGGGATACCGTTCTCGTTGTGCTGCAATTACAGGTTTGTTCATATTTACAAATCAAGTTCCTTCTAGTTATCAATTATAGTACTTAATTCAAGCTTTTGTGAGGTTAGTTTATGCTTTTTTTACGGTCTTACTTAAACATGGATTATGGTAAGTTTAAATGATATTCTTATCTCTATCCAGCACACTCCAAGCGGGGGAGTCTACGGAGCTTTAGTCTTTTTTGGGTTCTTGTTTTAAATCAAGTTTCTCCCTATTAAAAATTACTCTACTTACCTCATGCATTTGTTCTTTTGTGATTTTACTTAATAATGAACTGTCTTAAAATTGTCTGACATTTTCGTTAGACCACATTGAACACCCTTTAAAATAATTTTGTTTATGATGAAAGCCAGTCGTGTTCTTAAGATACAAAAATAGAAATGTGATGGTTGTAATAATGGTCATCGTTGCTTATATGGTTGATACTTGTGGCTTTTTGTATTCTGTATTTCTGAGTCAACCCACAGTAAGTAAGGAAAGACGACAACATTTCAAAGTATTAAAGATTTTAAGTGTCGCAATATGCAAGTGATAATATGACAATAGTTTCATAAGATATTTTTTATCCTTTCCTTAAAGTATACGTTTTTGGCTTCTCTGAGTTTAAATCATTTTCTTCTTTTGGGTTATAAAGGGAGGCAGAAGCATAGCACAGACACAAACATGCACCCCTCTAGAAATCGACCCCCCAGCAATAAGGCCGTCAGACTGCCCTTCCAGTTAAACTAAAGCTTTTGGTGATTTTAAATCCTTTTGTATGTGCTATGATGTAAGAAATATTACTTAAAGTGATAACTTTTCTGTTTGCAACTTTTATAGATTTAAAAATGTTTAAGCTAATAGGGTTACTATGTACATATACATATATATACATATATATATATATATATATATATGTGTGTGTGTGTGTGTGTCTTTAGAGAGATATAAGAAGGTTACGCTGCCACATGATTGTATGAGCTTCTGAGCATAAAGAAGAGAGCGAGTGGAAGGATTCACATAAGCTTTCTTTTTAGCTATCGTTCAACTTTAATATGCGCATAAATAATCTAGTCACACCTATAACGGTTTACAATGTTAGTGGAAAGTAGTGTGCACATAAGTTATAATGTTTTTTAACTTGCATTTCTTTAGTACGTCAACTTTCACATGTAGTTTAGAACTTCACGGTTCACCACATTGTTTAACCACTTTCTCACTAAATATTTCTTTGGTGCAGGCAACCTTATTGGAAATGGAGGCTGCAGGAAGGTTTACGAGGTTTCTCTTCCAAATGGCAAGCCACTAGATGTGGAGATGTCCAAATCATCCCTAGAAGCTTGGAAGGAGTTTTTGTTGGAAGTTGAGATCATGAGTTGAGGTATGTGGGCACCTATGGCCTTTATGTCAAGCCACTAGCTGTCTGATTTCGGCCTCGCAATGTGGGCACCTACGGCCTCAACTGATACCATGCAAACTGATGTTTTAGGAACTTTCAGGTATGTTGGTGTATTAGCTTCTTTTGCAACCTTGTCCAGTGCTAAATTAATATTGCTGCTATTTAAAGAACAGAAACCAAATTACTGCAGTGGAGGTACCTAGCGCCTGAGTATTTCATGTTTGGTAAAGTGAGTGACAAAGTTGATGTTTACTCTTATGGTGTGGTTCTTCTTGAGCTCAGCACATTGCAGGCATGGAGGAGGAGTCCATCAGGTTTGGGCTTCTTTCACTATTTGGAAGAGGGGACATCCTTCTCGCATGCGCTGTCATTACAGGTTGATTTTCCCATTTGCTTTCCTCTTGCATTTACTTTTGAGTCTTTTTTGCCAATTCATGGTTTGTTTATTTTTGTTATCTACTGCCTATGACAGAGAACAATATGCTTTATGGCAAACAGAGCGCCTATGGAACATGCCACCGGTAGTGGAAGAGTAATTACCTCATTGATTATGATTGAAGATGGGCAGCCCATTGATGAACCAAATGAAGTTACATAAGCAAGATCAAATTAAAATTTATGCTTCAATACAGAAAATCATGGTAACCCCTTACTAACGATTTTTCATCTTTTGATCGATATTACATGGATTATGTTTCCTTCAACAAGTCATAATAAAATCGTTATCGTTTATAAAAGTGAAACCTTTCTTGTTTTTGTAAACAAATTATGTTTTAAAATAATTTGAAAATATTTTCGTTGCAAAATATTTTTGCTTTAGATCTTCTTGAAACATATGAAAATTTTCTTTTGTTTGTTTAAAAGAATAGTTATTTAAAAAAGAACTGTTTTAAATTTTTTTCGTTTCAAAGTGAAAGGTTTTAAACAAGTTGCATTCAAATTTTCATTTTAGAAGTTATTTTTCAAGTAAATTTTTATGAAAATATGAAAAGGTTCTTTTGCTTTCTTAAAATAACAGATTTTAGTGTAAAACCCTTTAAAAATGATTTTTATTTGAAAAGGAAAGGTTTCTTGAAATACTTTATTTCGAAGTAAAGTTTTTGTTTTAGAACGTGTTTTGCTTTAAAAGTAATTTTTCAGAAAGTATTTGTTTAAAAATCTTTTATCATTTATAAAGTGAAAGTTTTCTTGTTTTTGTTTATAAATTATTTTTAAAACTACTTTCATTGATTTTTTTTTTAAAAGGTATTTTTTAAAAATCAATTGTTTTAAATTTTGTTAGAAAAATATGAAGATTTTGCTTTGTTTGTTTAAAATAATTATGGTTTGTTTTAAAATTAATGTGTAATTTTTTTTCTTGAGTTATAAAGGATTGTATTACTTGTCTTGTTCTTCAAAGTAGTTTTTTCCCTTTAAGAATGATTTGATAGTAAGATGCATTTCAGTTGCAAAATTCTTTTCTTGGGTTTCTTTAAAAGGAAAAACAACTTTTGTTTTCTTTTTAAAAAACGTATACAGTTATTTATCTGTTTTGGTTTTAACTTTTTGAAAAAATGACCTATATCCATGTTAGAGAAAGCACATTGGTTACCGGAATGGACTACTGTTTCTTATTTTATTTTAAATAAATGTATTATTTTGCAGTTGGAAATGAACCGTTTGTGTAACTAGTTTTGCTTTCTTTGTTTTTGATCGAAAAGTGTCCATTGGTTTTAGGGGAGATCTTGTTTTACTTGGACTTATTTTAGAATGCTCAATAATTTTCCTACGTGCAGTTGTCCTTTAAATAAAGTTCCATGCATTACACGTATCAAATTAAGGATGAGCTATCATATCGTTATCCTTACCCTAGAAGCATTTTTTACATGGGTTTGATATTATGTGCAAGCAGGGGTTCATATGATGAGCTTCTTTTGATGTTATATTTCTACTTGTGATTCTGAAATGGTAATATCCCGAGCTCCTACACCAGCTTCATAACACAAGCATTCGTGACATTTCGTAATGCCTCAAGTATTTATTGAGGGAAGTTCGCTGCACTTGATGCTTCTTTCACTATTTGGATGGGGCCATCCTTTCTGACAGGTGCAGTAATTACAGGTGCGTTCACGTTTTTCAATCAAGTTCTTCTTCCTTAAAGATGAAATATTTCTATGTTCGAATGATATTCTAATACGTGTCCAGCACACTTTAAGCGTTGTGGTAAGCCTATTGGACTGGAGGCTTCTTTCACTATTTAGATGCGGGACATCGTTTTGATGGTTGCTGTAATTATAGGTAATTTCACTATTTGGTTAGCTTTTTTATTGCTTTACTTTAACATGACTTGCTTAAAGTTTGATTGACTTTCTCTTTTGTGACCAGCACGTTTCTAGCTTACAGGGTGTGTCCATTCCGTTCAGAGCTTCTTTCGCTGTTCTGATGAGGGGACATCCTTCTCGCATGTGCTATAATTACAGGTTTGTTCGTATTTATAAATAAAGTTCTTCCTTATTATCAATTACGCTACTTAATTCAAGATTTTATGAGATTAGTTTAGGTTTCTTTTTTGGGGTCATACTTAAACATGAATTATGTCGAGTTTAAACATTGTTCTAATCTCTATCCAGCACACTCCAAGCATCGAGGGGGAGTCTATGGAGCTTTAGGTTTCTTTCAGTTTTTGAATGGAGGGCCGTCGTTATAGCGGATGCTGTAACTCAAGGTGGGCTGATGTTTTCATATCAAGTTTCTACTTATTAAAAATTGTACTACTTCATGCATTTGTTTGGCTAGGTTTTTTATTGCTTTACTTTAACATGACTTGCCTAAGGTGACTTTCTCCTTTGGATCCAGCACATTGCTAGCTTGCTGGGAGAGTCCATCCCGTTCAGAGCTCCTTTCGCCATTTGGATGAGTGAACATCCTTCTCGCATGTGCTATAATTACAGGTTTGTTCATATTTACAAATCAAGTTCATCCTTATTATCAATTGCGCTACTTAATTAAGATTTTATGAGGTTAGTTTATATTTTTTTGGTGTCTTACTTAAACATGAATTATGTCGATTTTAAACGGTGTTCTAATCTCTATCCAGCACACTCGAAGCGTCGAGGGGGAGTATATGGAGCTTTGGGTTTTTCTTAGGTTTTGAGTGTAGGGCCATCCTTTTGACCGATTGTGGCACTAAAGGTGAGTTCATATTTTCCAATAAGGTTTCTCCTTATTAAAAATTGCGCCACTTCATGCATTTGTGTGTTTAGTTTTTTTGTTTCCTTGCGTGAACATGAATTGTCTAAAATTTTATTGATGTTCTTATTTATGTGCAGTGCATTATTGGCTTTGAGGGACAATCCAACCACATTGGAGCTTCTTTCGCCATTAGGATGCGGGGACATCCTTCTCGCATGTGGTGTAATTACAGGTTTGTTCATATTTACAAATGAATTTCATCCTTATTATCAATTACGTTGCTTGATTCATGATTTTATGATATTAGTTTGTGTTTCTTTTACGGGGTCTTATTTAAACATGAATTACGTCGAGCTTAAACGATGTTCTAATCTCTATCCAGCACACTCCAAGCGTCGAGGGAAGTCAATGGAGCCTTAGGCTTCTTTTAGGTTTTGAATGCAGGGCCATCCTTTTGGCAGATTGTGGCGCTAAAGGTGAGTTCGTGTTTTCCAATAAGGTTTTCCCTGATTAAAAGGTGCACTGCTTAATGTATTTGTATGGTTAGCTTTTGTGTTTCTTTGCTTGAATATGAATTTTCTAAAGATTGGTTGATGTTCTTGTTTTTGTGCAGCACATTGTTAGCTTAGAGGGGCAATCCATCCAGATTGGAGCTTCTTTCGCTATTTGGTTTGATCACATCCTTCTAACATGCGGTGTAATTGCAGGTTTGTTGATATTTATAGATCAAGTTCCTTGTTATTATCAATTATGGTACCTAATGAAGATTTTATGGGATTACTTTAGGTTTCTTTTTTGAGGTCTTACTTGAACACGTTGTATGTTGAAATTTAAACGGTGTTCCATTCTCTATCCAGTACACTCGAAGCGTCGAGAGGGAGTCTATGGAGCTTTAGGCTTCTTTCAGTTTTTGAATGTAGGGCCATTGGTTTATCGGATTGTATAACTGAAAGTGGGTTGATGTTTTCATATCAAGTTTCTCCTTATTGAAATTACACTACTTAATGCATTTGTATGGTTAGCTTTCTTATTGCTTTACTTTAACATGACTGGTGTAAAGTTTGATTGACTTTCTCCTGTGTGTCCAACACATTTCTACCTTGCAGGGAGAGTCCATCCCGTTTGGAGCTTCTTTCGCTATTTGGATGAGGGGACATCCTTCTCGCATGTGATGTAATTAAGGTTTGTTGACATTTATAAATCAAGTTCCTCCTTATTATCAATTGTGCTACTTAATTAAGAATTTATGAGGTTAGTTTAGGTTTTTCTTTTTGGGTCTTACTTAAACATGAATTCAGTCGTGTTTAAACGGTGTTTTAATCTCTATCCAGCATATTCCAAGCGTCGAAGGAGAGTCTATGGAGCTTTAGGCTTCTTTTAGGTTTTGAATGTAGGGCCATCCTTTTGACGGATTATGGTACTAAAGGTGAGTTCATGTTTTCCAATAAGGTTTCTCCTTGTTAAAAATTGTTCTACTTCATAAATTTGTATGGTTTGCTTTTTTTTTTTCTTTGCTTAAACATGAATTGTTAAAAGTTTGATTGACGTTCTCGTTTGTCTCTATCACATCCCTACTTACAGGGACAGTCTATCATGTTTAGAGCTTCTTTCGTAATTTGGATGAGAGGACGTGGTTGAGGTTAGTTTAGGTTTATTTTTTGGGTCTTACTTGAACATGAATTATGTCGAGTTTAAACGGTGTTCTAATATCTATCCAGCATACACCAAGCGTCGAGGGGAGTCTATGGAGCTTTAGGCTTGTTTCCGTTTTTGAATGCAGGGCCATCCTTTTCACTGATTGTGGTACTAGAGGTGGGTTTATGTTTTAAAATCAAGTTTCTCCTTATTAAAAATTTTGCTACTTAATGCGTTTGCATTGTTCACCTTTTTGTTGGTTTGCTTGAGATGTTTTCCAAAAAGTTTGCTTGTTCCAATCTCGATCGAGTACATTCAAAGCGTCGAGGAGGAGTTTAAGGAGCTTTAGGGTCTTAGTTTTTTAATGTAGGGCTATCGTTTTGGTGGATTGTATAACTGAAGGTGGGTTGTTTTCATATCAAGTTTCTCCTTAATGAAATTACGCTACTTCATGCATTTGTATGGTTAGCTTTCTTATTGCTTTATTTTAACATGATTTGTGTAAAGTTTGATTAACTTTCTGCTATTTGTCCAACACATTTCTTGCTTGTAGGTAGAGCGTATCACGTTTGGAGCTTCTTTCGTTGTTTGGATGAGGGGACATCCTTCTCGCATGTGATGAAATTATAGGTTTGTTCTTTATTATCAATTGTGCTACTTAATTAAGATTTTATGAGGTTTGTTTAGGTTTTTCTTTTTGGGTCTTACTTAAACATGAATTCTATGGTGTTTAAACGGTGTTCTAATCTTTGTCCAGTACATTCCAAGCGTCGAAGGATAGTCTATGGAGCTTTAGGCTTCTTTTAGGTTTTGAATGTAGGGCCATCCTTTTGATGATTATGACACTAAAGGTGAGTGAATGTTTTCCAATAAGGTTTCTCCCTATTAAAAATTGTGCTACTTCGTGCATTTGTATGGTAAGCTTTTTTATTTCTTTGCTTAAACATGAATTGTTTAAATTTTGATTGACGTTCTCGTTTGTCTTCGTCACATTGCTGACTTAAGAGGAGAGTCCATCGTGTTTAGAGCTTTTTTCGCTACTTGGATGAAGGGACATAGTTGACGTTAGTTGAGGTTTATTTTTTGGGTCTTACTAAATAATGAATTATGTCGAGTTTAAACAGCGTTCTAATCTCTAAGAAGTCTAAAAATCCATGGACGACCAATGATGTTTGGTGTGTGCTGGATAGAGATTAGAACGCCGTTTAAACTCGACATAATTTATGTTTAAGTAAGACTCAAAAAATAAACCTAAACTAATCTCAACCATGTTCCCTCATCCAAATAGCGAAAGAAGCTATACACAGGATGGACTCTCGGTTTGAGTCAACAATGTGATGGAGACACACGAGAACGTCAATTAAACTTTCAATAATTCATATTTAAGTAAAGAAACAAGAAAACTTACCATACAAATGCATGAAGTAGCACAATTTTTAATAAGGAGAAACCTTATTGGAATACATGAACTCACCTTTAGTGCCATTATCCGTCAAAAGGATGACCCTGAATTGAAAACCTAAAAGAAGTCAAAGCTTTATAGACTCTCCCTAACGCTTGGAATGTGTTGGATAGAGATTAGAACACTATTTAAACACGATAGAATTCATGTTCAAGTAACACCCGAAAAGAAAAACCTAAACTAACCTCATAAAATCTTAATTAAGTAGCGCAATTTATAATAAGGAGTTACTTGATTTGTAAATGTGAACAAACCTTAATTACATCACATGGGAGAAGGATGTCTCCTCATCCAAATAGCGAAAGAAGCTCTAAAGTGGATGGACTCTCCCTACAAGATAGAAATGTGTTGGACACACAGGAGAAAGTCAATCAAACTTTAAGCAAGTCATGTTAAAGTAAAGAATAAGAAAACTAACCATACAAATGCATGAAGTAGTGTAATTTCAACAAGGAGAAACTTGATATGAAAACATCAACCGACCTTCAGTTATACAATCCGCCGAAACGATGGCCCTACATTCAAAAACTGAAAGAAGCCTAGAGCTCCATAAACTCCTCCTCGACTCTTGGAGTGTATTGGATAGAGATTGAAACACTGTTTAAACTTGAACTCACCTTTAGTGCATGAAAGTATCGTAATTTTTAATAAGAAGTAACCTTATTGGAAAACATGAACTCACCTTTAGTGCCACAATCCGTCAAAAGGATGCCCTACACTGAAAACCTAAAAGAAGTCGAAAGCTCCATAGACTCCCCCTCGATGTTTGGAACGTGCTCGATAGAGATTAGAATACCGTTGAAACTTAACATAATTCATGTTCAAGTAAGACACCAAAAAACATAAATTAACCTCATAAAATCTTAATTAAATAGCGTAATTGATAATAAGAACTTCATTTTTAAATATGAACAAACCTGTAATTATAGTACATGCGAGAAGGTTGTCCCCTCATCCAAATAGAGAAAGAAGCTCTGAACGGGATGGACTCTCCCTGTATGGTAGATATGGGACTAACCAAAGCATTTTCTCTTTGCGATCGAGAATACATAGGATCTGTTGTAGTGGTTGGGGAATGTCTTGGGTCAGGTAATCCTAACGCCTCCTTATGGATCTGGCCCATTGAAGTTTGTTCTTGCCATCCAAGTTAAGATTAGTGATTTGGAACACTTCACTTTTGTTTGAGGAATTGTTGTCATCATTGTCGCTAACCTTACCTTTTTAATCTATGATCAGATTTAAACTTTTCCTCTAGGGTTGATTGTAACCTTCTTTTTTCTTAGTTTTGGAATAAGGAAGATGCTGAAAAACTCATATCCAAGAAATAAACTTGCTGAAAAATAACCCAAATATGCTCGAAATATCTTTTTTCACTGCCCTAGATGATTAGAGACTCAAATCTTGCTTAAACACACGCTAATCCATTGGATTAGGCTATGCTACCATGTAGAAAATAACCCACATATCATCAACAGATACAACAGAAGAAGAAAACATGGAAGCAAGGGGTCGGCGCACTCATGGTTGCCGCAGCCTCTCTCTCTCTTATTTCTTGCTTAAAAATCTAATTACAATTAGGGCAGACTTTATACAGGATTCTAACTTGAAAGACCAAAATGCCCTTGATTAAAAACACTACCTACTATCTAACCGTGGCTCCAAATGGATCGGGTTTTGATCCATTTGGATTCACATGACTCACTTACACATTTCTACTTACATAAACATAAAAAAATAATACGGAAATACATAAAAGTTAATTCACTCTTCAACAGTTAGTTTAGGTTTATTTTTTGGGTCTTACTTAAATATGAATTATGTCGAATTTAAATGGTGTTCTAATCTATATCCAGCACACTCCATGTATCGAGGGGAGTCTATGGAGGTTTTAGGCTTTTCAGTTTTTGAATGTTTTGAGCTCTGCAAAGCCGTCGGTGTTTTTGCTTAGCCTTGTTTTTCTAAGGAGGGAAGCTGCATTCTTGTTATGGATGCAACGCAATAAAGGTCAGTTCACTTCATCAAAGGCTAATACTGATGAAGCACCATCTACTGTACAAAATTGGGATGCGGCTGCTCAGAATTGGAATCAAGATGGCACACAACCCCAAGAGGCTTCGTAAGCTTCAAAAGCTTTTGCTAGTGTTTTGTTTTCTTGGATAATGTTAATAGTGTTAACAGCTTCTGATATTTCATGTTATACCTATCTTGTATTATGTGTTTTTTTTATATTTATGATCTGCTTCAGAACAATATCTAGGTTCTGGGTAGCAAATCTTACATTTTTGCATAATACGCCCTTGCTCTCTGGCATGTTAAGGTATGCTGTACATGTGAAAACTAATTCACAAAATAACCAATGTTGTGATATGCCAAATATTGCATAGATGGAGAATGAACCAGGATTAATCGTTGAAAATTGCTAGTTCACAGTCTTCATCCTGTGTGGAATACTGAGAAGTAGAATTTAAGATGCAGTACTTGATAAAGTGGCTTCTAAAGTTATTTTGCACAGTAATTCTGATTTTCCTTGCACAAACTACTGAATAAAGTCAGAAGCATGTCCAGCATGAGGATTCATGGTTCCATTCTTCCAGCTTCAACCATGTGTTGTAGGATGTCGCTTTATTGAAGATTGGATTTATTTTAGTATTTCTTTTTCCTGTTTTCTTCTTTATGAATAGTGGCAACTTGGGGTACATATCCTTGTAATCATTCTCCTCAAGCTTCTCATCAGCAGATCAAATCTTCGTTCTCCATTACCTGTGGTATTCCAGAGGCCCTTTCATGTTATTTGATATTCGTTAATCTGTCTTGCTTGAAGTACTTACCTGAAATAGTTTCCTATTGCTATTCCAAGTCTAAATCGCTTGGTTACATAAATTGCTGTGTCATGCTTCTATTGGACATCCCTCCTTGGAAGGGACAAGGCATGCTTTTGGGCTTTGTCACAAGGACAGGGGAATACATATAGCGTCACTTAACAACAAAACAATAGACACAAATCATGCTTCATTGTCCTTTTTATACTCGGATAAATGGGGGAAACATTTTAACTGATAAAGTTTCCAGGCATGTTCATTCATGGACACACACACACACAGGTAATTAGGAAATCATGCTGCACCCTTGAACTCAGACCTAATTACCGTATACTTTTTACTGTGTCGTCTAATCTAAACCAGTGACCCTAGATACATGTGACAGTTTTTGTGGTACTGACATCTACTACTAGCTTTCTGAGACTACTTTTCTTATAATGTTGTCATTTTCTTCACATGGACATTTTCAAAAGAAAGTGCAGACCAAATCAGACAACTAGTTACTTTAACCTTGTGTCAGAAGTTAGTTGGAGTCACAGTTGCCAATTATATAACTAATGGGGGCCACAATGCATCAATGGGGATACTAGCTAGTGTGCTAAATGAAATTGATTTCATGACTCGTATCAGTGTTACTGATGTCAACTACATACACAAAGAGCGGGTTCACTATAAATGTTAAAAGAATGAAGATAGACGCTGGCATATGGTATGCTTGTGTCCATGCACACGTGTGTGTCTGGGTGCATGCATAGGCATATACGTGCTTGTGCAGAGTATGCCATTTATGTTCATCACTCAAAATCATTGATCACTCTCACCAGCACTTTGAAGTACTAACCAGATAACAGGCATGCCACGGATTTTGTATCTATCCTGCTCTTTGGACAAACATCTCTTGCTTGTTACAAGTTATTTGACTATACCTTTGACAAATGCTGCTGGTAATTTCTTAATTTCTTGTAACTTGCAAGAAATGAGCATTCTGGACGTGGGTTAGTTTCACATGAATGATGGTAGAGCTGAATATATGTGAGGGAATCATCTCAACTGCCCATCATTTTTTCTTATTGTTTTGACAGTATTAATTACCACCTGTAAGCTTGTAATAGTTGATTTTCAGGTTCACCATCTTCTAAGCCTTCCAATAAACTTCTCCTTTCCAAAACTCACTAAATATGGAGATGGGCTTGAGCAGTGAAGGATCTAGATTCTAGATTCTTTTTTTCACGTGAGGTGAAGATTATAAGGCACAAGCAACATAATAATAAGAAAAAGATGTTAAAGAAAGAAATACAGTAGTGGCATAGGGCCCAGTTCTCCTTCCATTAAAGTGGTTTTGAGTGTATAGTTTTTAGCTTTCTACTTTTTGTGTTTAGGTGCCTTTATTACATCT
This sequence comes from Brasenia schreberi, assembly GCA_036023115.1. Classification (NCBI taxonomy): domain Eukaryota; kingdom Viridiplantae; phylum Streptophyta; class Magnoliopsida; order Nymphaeales; family Cabombaceae; genus Brasenia; species Brasenia schreberi. The sequence goes on along the minus strand of JAYKKT010000031.1, from coordinate 911,578 downwards.
GCGGATTGTTTGTCCTTCCATGTGATCACTAGTGTGCCAGTTCCAACATGGCCCTTTTTTCCCTAGGTGCAGAAAGTGTAGTGGCATCATATAAGAATGACTGTTTTTGGTGTGAGGGGTATCATTATGAATATACAAACCAAAATCGTGAAAGCCTAAAAATATATATACCTAGTTGAGATGTGATATGATTACATCGCGATGCCTAAAGACATGATCTAATAGATCGTTGTATCGAGTAGTTGGGTCATAGTCTCTTACCATAAAAATGGCTGCATGTGCAACAACACTAACTATGAGAAATCCACCAATCCACATGTGATGTGCAAACAATGATAGTTATGTACCATAGTCGGTAGCTAGGTATGGATAAAGGCATATAATACATATGGTGAGCTACAACAATGGTCAAAGAGCCTAACATAGCTAGGTTAATAGATAATTGAGCATGTTATGACGTTGTTAGGATCTCATATAGACCTTTATGATCTTGACCTGTAAATGGACCTTTATGGGCCTCTAAAATATCTTTTATACCATGACCAATACCCCAATTGGTCCTATACATGTGACTCACTATCAAGAAAAGAATTGCAATAGCTAAATGATGGTGTGCAATATCGGTTAGCCATAGACCACCAATTACTGGATCTAATCCTCCACGACAAGTAAGAAATTTTGCGTATTTTGACCAATTCAAGGTGAAAAATGGGGTTGCTCCTCAACAAAACTAGGATAAAGTTAAGCCAAAAGATCTAGATTCAAGATAAATTCATGAGGAAGTGAGATCTCTTTGGGATCTACTCCAGCATTCAGAAATTGGTTAATCGGTAAAGATACATGTACTTGTTACCCCGTCTAAGAAATAGACCCAGTCCTAGTAGCCTTGCCAAATGGTGATTCAACATAGATTTACATCTTGGAACCAAGCCTTTTTTGGGATGAGTGGTACTTGTATTTTACGTTCACAGAACACTTCCATTTCCCTATATACAATGGCGGATACAAGAATTTGTAGATTCGGATGAGACGCATTCTCCACCTTCCCCTAAAATGAATCCGCCACTGTTGAAACAGCCACACACCTTTTGTGGCATGGTTACTGTTAAAAATAGATGCTATTGTTAATTTCCCATGAAGACCTATTCTCATACCATTCCTTTTGTGAAAATGAATCCTAAAGGCCGTGTGGATTTATTTCACACAACCTACAGAAGGTGAATTTATTGATCACCGTCCTTCTTCAATGGGAGTTGGGCATGGGTAAATTGATTTTTAGTCATCGTATGCTCAATCTTGGTAAATTGATTTGTAGTCATCGTATGCCAAATTACCAAGATTCCAAAAAGTCGAGAAACATACCAGTTCATTGAAAATGAATTATTTCATGGGAGTTTGAACACAAACCCTCAAAAAGAGATTATATCCAAACAATGGAGAACCCCTGTCTGTCTGTGTGTGTGAGAGAGAGGCTGGTCTAACGGATACATAGACTGTTGACCAGCCCAAGCGGCTAGTTCATCAGCTAGACATTTACAGCTAGCTGATTACAACAACAATTAAGCCTTTTCCCATATATTAGATGCATACTAGATGGGGACGGTTAAATGGATTCTTTATTTCTACATACCCCTATCATGTGCCATGCTAGTAGTTAACTCAATAGTTTTTTTCCAACACTTTTGTTGTCGTCCTCTTCCTTTTTTAACATTTTCACACTCTAATTTTTCATATCTTCTTAATAGAGCGTCCTTTGGTCGTCTTTCTACATGTCCAAATCATCTTAAACGATTTATCTCATTTTATCCTCTGTTGGTGCTACTCCCAATTGGTTTCTAATAATCTTATTATGTATTCAGTCCAAATCACTTTAAAAAATTGACCATAGATATTTAAAACTTAACTTTTCTTATGAGAGATGCATTGTGTCAATCTTCCTCGGCAGTTCATTGAGAGTTTCCGCCTGCATGCTCAGCAGTCATTTGTGTTCCATTTTTTCAAGCAACTAAAAGAAAAGAGGTTATCATATGAGAGTTTCAAACTTGAATTTTACTAAGAAAGAATTTCATCCCCTTTTATAGTTTTATCTATAGTTTTATTTTTCTCCTACCAAAGAATGCCGGCATACACTCGTTTGTTCGAAAGGTAACTATCTGATTTCATATTTCATATATCATATATGATATATCAATTTCTATAGAATCTTTTGAGAAAGACTTATAAGAAAGAAAAGACTTACCATTCTGTGGATCAGATAATACACCGCTGCTCAAACCCTCAGGGATCGACTTTATTACATAAGGGATTCCTAACTTTTCTGATCATGATAGAAGTAAGAGAAGTTCTTAATGTATCGGCCCAAGTCACTGAAATTATACGGTGCTGTCCCCAATAAGATCTTATTATCCAGATATTAAAGTCAGTATGAATTAAACTAATTCAATCAATTTTGAAAAATTAAATTAAAAATTGCTGATAAAAATCGTTGTTATTGGACGATAATAAATAAAAATGTAGAAAGTTTCCAAAATTTTTTTCATATTCTATAAACTAAGATTTTGATCGGTAATAATAAGACTACTATGCCTACATATTATTAAGATTTCATTCAGCAGAACGGATTTCTAAATTTAAGTGCCCGATAAATATTATATTCTACTAATATTTGTTTATGTTAATTAAATTACTTTCAATGTGGATTATGCGCAAAAATATTAAATATCGTTTGATTATAGGGACTTTCAATTTCCAAAATGTATACCGGCAAATTGTAAAGCTTCCGCATAATTTAAGATTGAGCCGACAATTCCGTTACACGTCATTGAATTGAATTTGAATAGACTATCGTTCCAGGAACCGTCAACGTGAGATTAATTTTGTTTTGTTTGTACGGCTCCTCCTTTATGTGTATACGATAAAAAAGCTACATAGATACGTGAGTCGTTGGATTGCATGTATTCTTTTGCCTTACAGAGCAGGCTAGTGTGTTTACAAGCCTTTTCTCTAGCCACTCGTAAGGCACAGAAAAGACTTTTCTCGCATTGCAAGTACTGTTGGTACTGATAAATTCAAAACTCAGTAACTTCAATCCTCTGTTCTTTGATCCTTCGTAAACGCCAAACTTAATCTTCCGACCATTACCAACAGTCTTCAAAAATGATACTTTGGTATCCACGAGGATACTTGTTGTCAAGAAACCTTGTTAGTCCCGTTTTTTTACCTTGAAAAACTCTTAGGAAGGATTATTTTTCATTACCAAATCTCTTTAATAAGTACATGTAATATAGTATTGCTCCCCCATTGTAATTATTATTGGTACTACGTGTTTTTCTTTATGCTGAAATGAATATATTATTTGCAGAAGAATTTAATATATTGATATATACCTTTCGCTTAATACTATAATTTTCTTAAAATTGATTTTATATATTTTATTTCAGTAATCAGATACACGACAGAAGGAATTAATCGTAATTAATGAGACAAACTTATTACTCGTTGCATTTTTTCTGTAACTCATATTAATTCTGTCAACTATTGTCCTAAGATTTTCTGGAGTTCTTTCTTTGTAAAAATTCAGATAATCAACTACGAAAATTACCATCTCTGTAATAAGTGAATGCCTAAATTTCTCCTGAAGTTTGTAATCAATTATTCGTAGATAAACATTTTAACATTGAGATTATTATTACTTGAGGCTAATGGTCGATATTGATCAATACAAAAGATTATCCGAGTTCTAGGTATAGTATTTTAACCATTAGTAAATTCTAATTTTATTTTAATCATTATCGCGTCATTTTATTCATAACAACAATCCCAATAAACAAAATTGTATTTATCCAGTACGAAATATGGAAACAGCACTCATTAATATTTTGCCTACGAAAAATTTTTTTGATAAAACGTACGATATGAAATTCGCGGTTATTTTATAGTTCGAATTGATTATCCAAAATATCAATTATGGAATATGAATGACCTAATATTCACTCGGTTTCTGGGCTCATAATCATTATGTGGTGGAGAGATTTTAATATATTTAGTCGGTTCAAGGCGTAGCATTGAACTGCTAATGGGGTTATTTGTTTAAAAAAGGGTTCTTGTCCCCTCTCGTTCAAATTAAAATCATTTATTTGGTATTTTTTAATCATTTCTGAACCATTATAGAGCTTTGTATTGTTTTCCTTGTTTGTTTGATTTTTACTATATTAATTACTTTTGTTTCCTAGTTATTTACTATTTATTTTGAAGAAGATGTAAAGTAGATAAAATACCTAAAATATTTAAAATATCCAGCACTAAGCAAGGAAATACAATATAGCTTACAAAGACCTTTAAATTAGTCTTCACGTCCGATTACGATAAAACGATTCCTTAAAGAATGAAAAGAGAAACAAAGAATATCACTACCGTGTAAAACAATATAGTTTTAGAGTAAAGTTAGATTTGGATTGTAATAGCCAAGATAATTAAAAAAAAACGATTATTAGAGAGAATAGATAATCTTATATTACACATTATGTTACATCTTTCTTTATATGATACTAAGTCAGCATAAGATAGTGATTTCATAGAAAAAATTCGAAAATTTAATGGTATGTAAGAGTATAGCCCTTTGTTATATTACTATATGATCATTAATAAAATATTGTTTCATCCACCACAATCTAGGTATTACATAGGTAGGATATTCATAATAATTCTTACATAATTAATAATAGATTTCAATTTTTGACGTAAGAATGAGATTTTCCAGATTTTTTTGTTCATCAACAATTTCAATAATGATTTGATGAATGTCGAGGATTCATTAAATAATAACATACCATTATTACTTATCTGATTCCACTGAAATTTTTATCAAAGGTTCAATTTAGAATTTTGGACACTAAATTTAATTTTAGGACATTATTCAAATTAAAGATCTGCATGTACATAAATCCCTACAGCAGTTTATTATAGAGAAAAGAGGAGTGTGATATTTACTGGGTATACATTCACAACTTGATTCAGTAATTTGTACAAGAAAACTATGAGTTGGTGCATTTTTGGGTGATATTTGATTATGTTTAAGATTTAAAGACCAAACTAAATATTGATGACATTATAGGAATAACTAAATATTTAAGTTCTTTACAACAGGAATTGTATTTTGTTTTTTTTTTTTATTATTAGAATTAAATTGATTGCATGTTTATATATGTAGAATTTTTATTCATCTTTTATATTCTAATTTATAAATAATATATTTTAAAATAATTATATGACTTCTAATTATATATTATCTGATTATATGGCTATTTCTTTTCTTTCATTTAGATTGGTCACTAACATTATTTTTTTCAATAAAAAATAGTAAATGAAGTGAAATGAAAAAAAAAAGCAATAAGAACTGTTTAGTTTCATGCTTCCAATATATGACTTTGATAAATGAAAAATGCCAAATGAATCAATCAGTGTTTTGTAGTCATATAACCTCACATGGGTAGAAAAGTTGGTTTGTAAAGTGTACTTTTTACCACTTGCCTAAGACACCTCAGCAAAATGGTGCAGCTGAAAGATATAATAGAACCTTACTGAATATGACAAGGTCAATGTTAATCAATGCCTCTCTTCCAAGAGTATTTTGGAGAGAAGTAGTAAGTACAACAGTTTACATACTCAATAGAGTACCTTGTAAGGCTGTATTCACTACACCGTATATGATGTGATTTGAAAGAAAACCCAACGTAGGTCATCTCAAGAGGTGGGGATCTATTGCACATGTGAAGATCCTTGATCAGTCTAGAGATAAGTTAGATGGTAGGTCCTTGAGATGTATATTTATTAGATATCCAAAAGGTTCAAAACGATATCGGTTTTATCATAAGGACCATGGACTCATTGAAAGCAGAGATATTGAATTCTTAGAAGATACTAAGAATGACATCGTAGAAAATTATGAGCAATGTGTTGATAATTTGGTAGACTTAGATCAATCATCTTTTGAGCCCATTGAAGATTTTCCTAAAACTACTGATACCTTAAGTGAACATAAGATGCCAAGAGTCACTCTATCCTACTTAAAGGACTATCACACTTGTCTTGTAGAAGAAGTGTGTAATTCGGTAGACTTAGATGAGTTGACTGATAACTTAACTTATCAGCAAGCAATGAACTCATCAGAAGCAACAGACTGAGCGAAAGCCATAGATGAGAAAATTGAATCCATTAAGAAAAACCAAGTATGGGAATTGACTGATTTTCCAAAATGAAGGAAAGTTATAAGCTATAAATGGGTTTTGTAAAACAAATACAAGGTCGATGATACAATAAAAAAGTTTAAAGTGAGGTTGGTTGCAAAGGGTTTTTCGCAAAAAGAAGGGATAGATTATGTTGAGACATATTCCACAGTTACAAAATTTGTATCCATACGTATAATCCTTGCAATATCTGCATACTATGATTTGAATTTACATCAGTTAGATGTAAAGACAACTTTTCTAAATGGGGATTTAGAAGAAATCATATACATGCAACAGCCCGAAGGATTTGTGGTTGAAGGCGAAGAAGATAAAGTATATAGGTTGAAAAAATAACTATATGGTCTAAAACAGTCACCTCGTCAATGGTATTTGACTTTCCAAAATGCCATTGTAGAATTTGGGTTTGTAGCTAATAAACTTGATCACTGTGTATATGTTTGGAACAGTGGGTGCCACTTTGTCATCCTATTATTATATGTAAATGACATATTGTTGACTGAAAACAACAACGAAATGATTGTCAAAACCAAGTCATGGTTGAATTCCAAGTTCGAAATAAAGGATATGGGGGAAGCATCCTATATTCTAAGAATAAAGATCTCTCGAGATAGAGAATCTAGACTCTTATGCTTGAGTCAGGAGAGATATATTAACTATATCCTCAAGAAGTTTAAAATGGGTGAATGAAAATCTGCAGATACACCAGTTGCAAAAAATTGAGTAAGGCTGATTGTCCCGGTGAAGGAGACGATAAGCCTAATGTTCCTTATGTATAAGTTGTTCATAGCTTAATGTATGCTATGTTGTGTACAAGACCTTATATCAGCTTTGTTGTTGGTCATATAAGTAGTTATCAAAGTAATCCTGGTTGGCAGCATTGGGTAGCTGTGAAAAGGATTTTAAGATATCTGAAAGGAACAAAGGACTTGAAACTGTGTTATCAAGCAGATGAACTGAAAATGGTAGGATACTCAGACGCTGACTTTGCTGGGAGCAAAGATGATAACAAATCAACCTCAGAACAAATATTCTTATTTGGAGGTTGTGATGTTTCTTGGGCATGTAAGAAACAGGGCTATGTAGCATTGCATAAGGAAGCTGAGTATGTAGCTTGCTATATGGCTGCAATGAGTGTTGTTTGGATAAGCCACTTCATACCATAATTGAAGTTGGAAATAACAGACGAGCCAGTAGTTATCTATTGTGATAACAATGCAGCAATTACTCTTATCAAAAGTGGAGCTGATTGCTCTAAAAGCAAGCATATAATGGTAAAATACCACTATATTCATGATATGGTTATGAGAAAGGAAATATCCATCTCATATATGCCAACAAAAGATATGTTGGCAGACCCGTTAACAAAAGGCATAACAGAGAAACTTTTCTCAAAACATATTACTAACATGGGTTTGAGATATGTTTGATTGTTGTGTAAGGTAATAACCACACAACGGACGACTGGTGTTGTATAGCTAAACAACCATACAACAGATAAAATGTTGTGGAGGGAAATAACCATACAATAAGTTTTGATTGCAATAGTAATCAAGAAACGACAAAACTAGGGAAAACCCTTGAAAAGTGAGAGGAAAAGCAATATGCCGATACACTTGGCTCGAATGGCCAAGTGGGAGATGTTATAGATAGGGTGACCATTCTTGGCAACCTTATCTGGTAACGGCTGGACTGGCCATCCAGTCCGTTATCAGAGAGGGTTACCAAATAGCGGCAATCAATAACCGTCAGACGGTTACCGGATTTCACGATAACCGTCCGAGTTTGAACTGCTAAAAAAAAAGAAACCCAACAGGCAAGTCAGGAGCAGCCTCTGCTCTATAAATAGAGTAGAGGAATGACACCAAATATGTATGAAAAATAGAGAGAGACAATACAAAAGAAATAACAGATCTCCTTGGAGTAAGCTTTGTGAGGAAACCTCGTACAACTCCAACAACAATCCACGCATCCGCTGCTGAAACCAAGAGACGACCATCCGGTTCATCGTCAACACACAAACTTAGTCTTCCGGAGGTCAGCGGCTACATACATCAGAGGGGTCAAGGCATTTCACATCGGAGACCAGCTCGCCGGCAATATCCGTCGTCTGCTCTTGCGCAAAGCCCTGGAATGGCTGCCAGTTTACCTCATCACCCTTCTCTCCGCGATCGCGACCATCAGGTCCGTCGCCTACTCACGCACATGCCACCGGATGTGCTTTTTCACGGCACTGACTTTCGTGAAAGATTATGGGACGTGGAATCTAATGAAGACATCAATCTACGTTACAGGGCTTAAAGAGATCATGGCACGTGTGGTGTTTTGGACGTTCTTGGATTGACACGTGCAGGAGGAGGGGCCGATGATGGCGGTGGTGGCATCGTGGGCGGCGGGCATATATGGTAGCGGTTTTGAGCATGGGGAAGGTGGTCTCTGTATTGGAGGGGAAGTGTGGTTTGGAGGCACAGGTGGTTGGATGGGATCTCATGGAGGAGAACCGGTACTCGGGCTGGGTGTTGGGCGGTATTCAGACAACTTTGACCGGTGGTCTTGGATGGTGGTGGCAATTCACGTCGAATAGTGGCGGTGGTCATTGTGACCGACGTGCTCAACATGTACTTCTATTTTGAATGCAAGAGGAGCCAAGACGTGCTGTTAAAGAATAGAGAGGAGAAATCCTAGACTAGTTTATGTTGATTTATATTGATTAACAATTTCTAGCACTGAAACTAGCATTCTCTCTATCTATACTTTCACTGTACACATCAATTTATTTTCGTGTCCTGCCATATGTTCATTTATAACTTGTTAAAAAGAATTAATTTTGTAGAAAATATACACAAGGGACCTATTTCCGATGGGTATCAGTTTGTGTCTTAGGGTTTGTGTTCGCGTTGGTCTTTCGTGCAGTGATATCTCTTGATTTGAAGATGATGATTCCTTTTCTTCATTTGGGGTTTACAAAGGGGAGGTTAAAACCACATGCACTTCCCTCGTACGAAACTCATGACCTTTTCGTGTGTGAGTGAACTGTTGCTTATTTTGCAGACAGAGATTTCTCGTGTAAATGGCAATTAAGCTATCATTAATTGTTAAAGCATAAATTAAATGAAAAGAAAACAATAAAGAATGATCTATTTTTTTTTGGATTAAATATTAACATGATACGTGATTGAAATATATGAAAACTAATATGAGAAAAGACTTGGTTGTTGTTATTGTTTATAGGCTATCAAATGATATGAGCTACACTGGGTTTGGCTTAGATACATGAACTATAATACATAGTTGGCCCCATTCCAAATCTTTCAAGAGGCTATTTGTCCACCCCAAAAGAGTTTCTACATCGACCATTGATTCATGAAAAAGTAGGCTTTGTTGTATCCACCATCTATAGAAGCCCGAATTCCTTCTTTCTCTAAACCACACAGCAGCAAGCACTTTTACTTTAAGGCACTCTTAGATTATTGAAGATAATTTATAAAAGAACAGATCATATGGAATAGACAAACAACTATGATTCAACAACAGATCAATCTCGAGCAAGAAGTGGTTCAATGTTCGAGCAAATTAAAGTACGAGAACCATTGAGTGAAAATTTTGAACTTAGAACAGATCCTATCCGAACAACTGTGCCCGGAAGATCATCACATTCGATTATATTACCCAACTGAATCCAAGATAAAAGTAGGGAAGGCAATATTGACGCGACCCGGATCCGGCCCAATCAGATTCCGTTTTGGGAATGGGGAAAAGATGCCCGACCCTTATCCTACCGGATACTTGCCCCAAAATATGTATATATAGACACTCATGCACACACACATAAATAAAGAGAGAGGGGTAATTGTAAATGCTCAATCTTATTCACGCTTAAATATACTTTATCATCTCAACCATTCAATTTTTTAAGATGAAGGTTGAATTAATAAAATAAAAAGTTATAAAATAATGCATGTGATATATTATAAAAGTATAAAATATAATAGTACTTTTAATTCAACCATTAAGAGTTTTAGTAGATTTGAGCATGAATGAAGCTTGAGAATTTATTAATATAATGTATACTTATATATGGAGAGAGTAGTATATGCTCAATCCAATTCATGCTTAAATCTACCTAAATATCTCTATCTTTCGATAATCACGATCTACAATAGAGATTTGGAATGAAAAAATAGATTGTATAGTTGTGTACTGAAAGAAGAATGATATCATGTTGATTGAACAGTGAAGATGTTTTAAAAGATTTAAGGGAGAAGATAGGCTACAAGAAATAGATTTAGGGCTTTATCATCTCAACCATTCAAATTTTAAGATGAAGGTTGAATTAATAAAATAAAAAGATATTTAATGCATGCGATATATTAAACAAAAATATAAAAGTATAATAGTACTTTTAATCCAGCCATGAAGAGTTTTAGTAGATTTGAGCATGAATGAAGCTTGAGAATTTATTAATATAATGTATACTTATATATAGAGAGAGTGGTATATGCTCAATTTAATTCATGCTTAAATCTGCTTAAATATCTCTATCTTTCGATAATCACGATCTTCAATAGAGATTTGGAACGAAAAACTAGATTGTATAGTTGTGTATGGAAAGAAGTTTTGCTGAGATGGGAATAGCCGGTTTAGAGACAACGATATCAGTGAAACCGGAACTACCTAAAGAGGGATCTACAACGTTTTGGTGACATTTGACTACATCTTTTCTTATTATTTATTTGCCAATGTCATCATCCAGTTTTTATAATTTGTTCGTCGTCTAAGATTGGCTGTTTTAAGCCATTAGATAAGCGAGTGTCAACATTTGTTTATTCATTTACCAGACATTATGGTTGAAAAATTCTTTCACAGTTAACTTGTCAAATGCATGCTGAGAATATTCAGTCATGTATTTCATAAATATTCAATTCTTAAACCTTGTGCTTCCTTTATTTGACCTTTTTATTAACTCAGCTGCAGAATGACATAATTGAGATACTCATAATTATTTAACTTTCTGACTTTTGGTTTGAATTTTTAACATTCATGTTTTAGATTGGATTATAAACGGGCACCATATGCGTGTGTCCGGGTTTGATACTGATTGGGTACTTTTTTCCGACCATACAGGCATCATCTTCAAGCTGCTTAGGCATCGTGATCGTCTGCGTGGTCATTCTCGCTTGTTACCTCTTCTTTTTCATGGGGTTTCCTCTTTCTTTTGATTTGCACTGAGAGGTCTAAGCTGTTAAATTCTCAAAAACTTGGAATGACGTAAATTTGGTCTTGCCATACAAAACTGCGCTTCACAATAAAGTAAGCATCCTCACCGTCCAACAATCAGATGAATGGCTAAAAAGGAAGGCTGACCACTGAATCCGACGAGTGTCGTGGGCGCCACCTTTGCACATTTGGTCTCCAGATAATGGTGAATTGGCATATGGCTGACGTTCCCTCCTCCCCCTTCCTTTTTTCTTCCATACTAACTCTTCAACTGATTCGCTTTCTCTGCTGCATGGAGTTGACAATGTCCTTACCAGATAGATTTTTCCCTTTCGTCTTGATGTTCAAGGGAAGACACGCGGATGTAAAGTCAATCTCTTATTCATAGTCCATTAAGATATCTCCCTCTCTCTGGTTTGAGTTTCTCGAGTGTCCATCTCCGCTAATGCAACCGGAATTAAGAAGACAATACGACAGACCAATGAGAGAGACAGCCACGATGTTTTATGATCTTTAGAAGCCTAGTTTTTCTTCTATCTCCATTTCCGCCTTGGATGCGAGCTGGTGGTGGCCGTTTGCATGTCATTGTCACAATCTTTAAGAAGAAGTAGCAGGAGGAGGAAGAAAAAGAACAAATGGAGATCAGGATGAGGCCATTTAGACTCATGAAAGAGTCCCTCGGCCTCGTGGCCTCAAATCCCGGCACGTTCCTTCTGGCCATCCTCCTTACAGCAGTCCCTCTCTCTTTCATTTTCTCCTTCTCCCTCTCCACTGCAGCCCTGCAGGCCGAGATCTTCCGCAAGCATGCCCTCCTTGCTTCGCTCCCCGCACGCGGAGGGGTCGAGGCATTTCACGTCCGAGACCAGCTCACCGGCGATATCCGTCGTCTGCTCTTGCTTAAAGCCCTGGCATGGCCGCCGGTTTACCTCATCTCCCTTCTCTCCACCGTCGCGGCTATCAGGTCCGCCGCCTACTCACGCACGTGCCGCCGGATGTGCTTTTTCACGGCACTGACTTCCGTGAAAGATTCTGGGACATGGAATCTAGTGAAGACATCGATCTACGTTACAGTGCTTAAAGAAGTCTACGATCACATCGCACGTGTGGTGTTTTGGACGTTCTTGGATTGGCACGTGCAGGAGGAGGGGCCGATGATGGCGGTGTTGGCATCGTGGGCGGCGTTTGCCGTTCTAAGGGCATATATGGTAGCGGTTTTGAGCATGGGGATGGTGGTCTCTGTATTGGAGGGGAAGTGTGGTCTGGAGGCACTGGTGGTTGGATGGGATCTCATGGAGGAGAACCGGTACTCGGGCTGGGTGTTAGGCGGTATTCAGGCAACTTTGACCGGTGGTCTTGGATGGTGGTGGCAATTCACGTCGAATAGTGGCGGTGGATCTGTGCTGGTTGGCATTTTCAGCGTGGTGGTCATTGTGACCGACGTGCTCAACACATACTTCTATTTTGAATGCAAGAGGAGCCAAGACGTGCTGGTAAAGCATAGAGAGGAGAAATCCTAGACTAGTTTATGTTGATTTACATTGATTAACAATTCCTAGCACTAAAACTAGCATTCTTTCGATCTATACTTTCACTGTACACATCAATTTATTTTCGTGTCCTGCAATATGTTCATTTATAACTTGTTAAAAATAATTAATTTTGTAGAAAATATGCACAAGGGACCTATTTTCTGTTACACTAAAGTGCCCATTCTCGGCTCAGGTAACGGTTGGACTGCCCATCCAGTCCGTTACTTGAGGATAGGGCCAGATCTCATAACAGATGACCGTTACAGCTCCCAGACGAAGAAAGCCACAGGCGGATAAGCACGACGAAGGGGGAACATCTGCCTATAAAAGGAAGGCACATACAGAACACATAGAGAGAAAGAGAAAAAAAGAGAAAATAGTATACAGAATATACAAACAACAGCAATTGTTTCTTCGTCTGTGCGAGACCCTGTGTGGGAACCTCGTGTCCATCACTCGCATTCCATTATCCGTTGCATCTGCATCTCTACATATCTTTACATTGGCAACTGAGGATTCATCGAATCGAACGACCGAAGGAAGGCTATCATAGGAATCCTGCTAAGAGGAAGAAGGTACGCATTTGCCGACATTGGTATTAGGATCTGGTTCCCTGCAAAAGAGAGCGAGAGGATTAACAAAAAAAAAAGAGGAAGAAGAAAAAAAAAAAAAGGAGAGAAGGCTGCAGTCGACAGAGGTGCAGAAGTCATAAGGCCAAGGACAAACGGCTGAAGTCGAACAGCCACAGCCCAAGAGCCGAAGGTAAAGGCAGGCCGGCAAGAGCCGAAGGCAAAACCCAGAGGCAGGCAGGCAAGAGCCGAAGGCAAAAACTAGAAGCAGGCCGGCCAGAGGCAAGCCGCAAAACACAAGCGACATGCCGGTCAAAGGCAAGCCCCAAAACAGAAGCGGCAGGCCGGCCAGAGGCAATGCCGCAAAAACAAAAGTGACAGGTCGGCAAACCAGAGCCAGAGGGCAGCAAGCTGAGTGGCCGGCAAGAGACGAAGCCAGGGACAACCGACGAACGGCCAGAGGAACCCGCCAGCAGGATCTCCTCTGGCCCCCACTCTCTTAGTTTTCCTCTCTCTGAACTTTCCAGAGACTTTCTTTCTCTCCCTCTCCTCTCTCTTCGTGTAATAAAATGTTGTTAAAGCATTTTTGTATATTAATTTTTTTTTTGAAATCAGCGGTTTCGGAAAACCAGTGGTTTTCCAAAACCGCTCACGGTTTTTAGAAACCGCTAGTGGTTTCCGAAAACCGGCTCGGGGTTCATGGCCAAAGACAAAACTACCCCTGTCCAATTTCGGATATTACGCAGTTGTCACTAGGCAAAATTATACTTTTGTCCAAATTTTTTTTGGGGTAAAAAGACTTATTTGCCCTTATTGAGCAAAAAGACAGTTTTACCCTATGGCTATTTATGAAATTTACTAAAAAATTGGAGCTACCATTTTACTGTTTTATCCATCCCAGTTTGAATAATTTCATTTCTGCCACTCAGTCAAAAGACGGGTTTACCCCTATTCTTTTGAAAAATTACAGATTCGCCCTGAGGGTTAAAATTATGATTTTAACCCCGATCAGTTGCAAATTTTACAGGAATACCAAATAGTGATTTTATAATTTTGTCCTCGTGGTTTTACAAAATTATAAAAGAGGATAAATAGATAAAATTATAGTTTTATCCCTTGGTATCCTTTTAGGGGTTCAGAGGCAGAAAACCCCATAGAATTTTTTTCAAAGATTATCTGCTACATATCATGCATCACTTTAACATGTCTCTTGCTATGTGTGCCTTTGTTTTTGTGATGATTTCCTTTTTAGACCGCTTGATTGTTATTTTTTGCCAAATACTTAAAAATGAGTTCTAGGATATGTGTGTCTGAACTGGCAAAAACAGAAAAGTTGAACGGTCTGAACTTCGAGACATAGAAGAGAAGAATTCTGTTGGCTCTAATACTAGAAGGTATAGAGTATGTCTTAAAGGAAACAGTGCGTCCTCCACCGCCAGACGCAAGTCAGCAATAATTAGAAATGTATAAAACATTTCTAAAGGACGATACCATAGTAAGAACAATCATGTTAACTTACGTGAAGGATGATCTGATTAGGGTCTTTGAAGAATTTGAGACCACAAAAGAGTTGTTTGACTCACTAACAACTAAGTATGATACAACTGTAAAATTATATGTGCAGTTGCTACTACAAAAATACAACTCCTTGAGAATGAAAGAAGGAAAAAATGTAGTAGAGCATGTAAATCACATGCTAGTAATGGCTAGAGACTTAGCCGTAGCAAAATCAGTTATCCTGAACTGATGCAGATATCAATAATATTGAACAGTCTACCTCCATCATGGAACATGGTCACCACTACCCTAAGACTAGGGCCAAAAATTAACCTTTCTGAGTTATCCCTCAAACTAGCAATAGAGCAAGAATATATGCTCAAAAACAAAAAAGGATAAATTACTAGTGGTCTAGGATGAGTTAGCATCTAGCTATAAATCCAACTAGAAAAAAATAATAAATAAAAAGTTTGGCAAGAATAACAAGAAAGGCGGTCAAAGTTTTAAGAAATCGTAGGAAGTCGCATCTCGGGTCAAGTGTTTCAACTATGGTAAGATGAGACACTACAAAAGGGACTGTCACAACAAGAAAGGTAAAGGAAACAACCCACAACGTGGACAATAAGAGAAGCCGGATATAATCTGCGTGATTTCAGAATGTTTGTATTTGGATCCCCCAATGTAAGGTTGGTGGATAGATTAAGGAGCTACAAGACATATCTCGAAGACGAAGGAAGGGGCAATGGACATGAAGGTATATCAACTTGGAGAATATCGTGTGTATATGAGAAATAGTACTTTCTTAGATGTTCTGAGTATTGGATCCTTAAGGATATTTATACAAGGCAAACCAATTATACTAACCGACGTATTAATTGTGCCATCTATAAGGCGCAATCTGGTCTCGGTCCCTGCTTTAGTTAAAAAGGGTTTTGAAGTTAAGTTTATTCCTAACAAGGTGATTGTAGGCAAACATAAGAGAATCTTATTTTAAGGAGAATTTGATGTAGAATATGGACTGTTCAAATTGTATGATAATGAAAGTCATCATTCTTCTACTTTTATTGAGTGTGCCTTTACTATTGATGTGAATATGTGGCATAAACGCCTAGGGCATATAAGTCTGGAGAAGTTGAGGAAATTATCCAACTTTGACTTATTGCCTAGATTTGAGGAAAAGACTTTCAACAAATGTGAAGCTTGTATACAAGGAAAAATGACAAGAAAAGTCTTTCTCAAGAAAACAATAAAGACAACAACCTTGCTGAAAATTATTCACACAGATTTATGTGGACCCTTTAGAGTAAAGACACATCGGGAAAAGGGTTATTTTATAACCTTTATCGACGATTACTCTAGATATATGTATATATTTTTGGCACATAAATTGGAGGCACTTGATGCTTTAGAAGAATATAAGCAAAAAGTGGAAAATCAGGTAGGGCATTCAATCAAAGTCTTAAGATCAGACAAAGGAGGTGAATATACCTCGGCAGAATTCTTAGAATTTTGCAAAGACTTTGGTATTGCTAAACAAAATACAATACCCAAAACAACTCAGCAAAATGGTGTAGCTGAGAGATACAATAGAACCTTACTGAATATGACAAGGTCAATATTGATTGATGCCTCTCTTCTAAGGGTATTTTGGGAAGAAGCAGTAAGTACAGTAGTTTACATACTCAATAGAGTACCATGTAAAACTGTATTCACTACACCATATGAGATGTGGTTTGGAAGAAAACCCAACCTAAGTCATCTCAGGAGGTGGAGATCTATAGCACACGTGAAGATCCTTGATCAGTGTAAAGATAAGCTAGATAGCAGGTCATTGAGATGTGTATTTATTGGATATCCAAAAGCTTCAAAAGGATATCAGTTTTATCATAAGGACCATAGACTTATGAAAGCAGAGATGTTAAATTCTTAGAGGATGCTAAGAATAACATCTTGTAAAACGATGAGTAATGTGCTGATGATTTGGTAGATTTAAACATCTTTTGAGCCCATAGAAGATCTTCCTAAAACTATCAATATCTTAAGTGGACATAAGAGGCCAATAGCCACTCCGTCATACTTAAAGGATTATCACACTTATCTTGCGCAGGAAGTGTGTAATTTGGTAGATTTGGATGAGTTGATTGATAACTTGACTTATCAACAAGCAATGAACTCATCAGAAGCAACAAACTGGGAGAAAGTCATGGATGAGAAAATTGAATCTATTAAAAAAAATCAAGTTTAAGAATTGGCTGATTTGCCAAAAGGAAGGAAAGTTATAGGCTGCAAATGAGTCCTAAAAAAGAAATATAAGTTCGATAGTACAATCGACAAGTTTTTTTTGGGTAAAAAGACTTATTTGCCCTTATTGAGCAAAAAGATAGTTTTACCCTATGGCTATTTATGAAATTTACTAAAAAACTGGAGCTTCCATTTTACTATTTTATCCATCCCGGTTTGAATAATTTCATTTCTGCCACTCAGTTAAAAGACGGGTTTACCCCTATTCTTTTGGAAAATTACAGATTCGCTTTGAGGGTTAAAATTATGATTTTAACCCCGATCAGTTGATTGGTAGATTTGGATGAGTTGATTGATAACTTGACTTATCAACAAGCAATGAACTCATCAGAAGCAATAGACTGGGAGAAAGTCATGGATGAGAAAATTGAATCCATTGAAAAAAATCAAGTTTGAGAATTGGCTGATTTGCCAAAAGGAAGGAAAGTTATAGGCTGCAAATGAGTTCTAAAAAAGAAATATAAGTTCGATAGTACAATCGACAAGTTTAAAGTGAGGTTGGTTGCAAAGGGTTTTTCACAAAAAGAGGGGATAAATTATGTTGAGACATATTCCCCAATTGCGAAATTTGTATCTATACAGATAATCTTGGCAATATATGCATACTATGATTTGGATTTACATCAGTTAGATGTAAAGACAACTTTTCTAAATGGAGATTTAGAAGAAATCATGTACATGCAGTAGCCCGAAGGATTTGTGGTTGAAGGCTAAGAAGATAAAGTATATAGGTTGAAAAAATCTCTATATGGCCTGAAACAGTCACCTCGCCAATGGTATTTGACTTTTCAAAATGTCATTGTAGAACTTGGGTTTGTGGCTAACAAACTTGATCACTCTATAAATGTTTGGAACAGTGGGAGTCACTTTGTCATCTTAGCATTGTATGTTGATGACATATTGTTGATTGGAAACGACAATGAAATGATTGTCAAAACCAAGTCATGGTTGAACTCCAAGTTCAAAATGAAGGATATGGGAGAAGCATCCTATATCCTGGGTATAAAGATCTCTCGAGATAGAGGATCTAGACTTTATGCCTGAGTTATGAGAGATATATTGACTATATCCTCAAGAAGTTCAAAATGGGTGAATACAAGTCTGCAGATACACCCGTTACAAAAGGGGTTAAATTAAGTAAGGTTGATTGTCCCGGTGAAGGAGATGATAAGCCTAATGTTCCTTATGCACAAGCTATTGGCAGCTTGATGTGTGTTATGTTGTGTACAAGGCCTGATATCAGCTTCGTTGTTGGTCTTGTCAGTAGATATCAAAGTAATCCTGGTTGACAACATTGGGTAGCTGTGAAAAGGATTATAAGATATCTGAAATGAATAAAGGACTTAAAACTGTGTTTTCAAGCAAATGAACTGAAAGTAG
Source organism: Brasenia schreberi (assembly GCA_036023115.1). Taxonomy (NCBI): domain Eukaryota; kingdom Viridiplantae; phylum Streptophyta; class Magnoliopsida; order Nymphaeales; family Cabombaceae; genus Brasenia; species Brasenia schreberi. Next base: position 892,840 of record JAYKKT010000031.1, on the reverse strand, counting down.
TAGGATACTCTGATGTTGACTTTGCTGGGAGCAAAGATGACAATAAATCAACCTTGAGACAAATATTCTTATTTGGAGGTGGTGTTGTTTCTTGGGCATGTAAGAAAGAGGGCTATGTAGCATTGCATACACAAGAAGCTGAGTATGTTGCTTGCTGTATGGCTGTAACAAGTGTTGTCTGGATAAGCCGCTTCATACGAGATTTAAAGTTGGAGATAACAGACAAGCCAATGATTATCTATTATGATAACAATACAGCAATTACTCTTATTAAGAGTGGAGCGAATTGCTCGAAAAGCAAGCATATAATGGTAAAATACCAGTATGTTCATGATATGGTTATGAGAAAGGAAATATCTATCTCATACATGCCAACGAAAGACATGTTGGCAGACCCCTTAACAAAAGGCATAACAAAGGAACTCTTCTTAAAACATGTCAGAAACGTGGGTTTGAGATATGTTTGATTATTGCATAAGTAAATAATCATACAACAGATATACATTGTTGTATAGGTAAATAACCATACAACGGATGATTTGTTATGTAGGAAAATAACCACACAATAGGTTCTAATTGCAATAGTAATTAGGAATCGACATAACTAGGAAAAACCCTTGAAAAGTGGGAGGAAAACCGGTATGTCGATACACTTGGCTCGAATGGCCAAGTGGGAGATGTTACATTAAAGTGGCCATTCTCGGCTCAGGTAACAGCTGGATTGGCCACCCAATCCGTTACTTGAGGATAGGGCCAGATCTGGTAACGGACGACCGTTACTGGATTTTCCGATGACGGTCATCCATTACAGCTCACAGACGAGAGAAGCCACAGGCGGATAAGCACGACGAAGGGGGAGCACCTGCCTATGAAAGGCAGGCACATACAGAACACATAGAGAGAAAGAGAAAAAAAGAGAAAACATTATACAGAATATACAAATAACAAGTGTTTCTTCGTCTGTGAGAGACCATGTGTGGGAACCTCGTGTCCATCACCCGCATTCCATTATCCGTTGCATCTGTATCTCTATAGGTCTTTACATTGGCAACTGAGGATTCACCGAATCGAACGACCGAAGGAAGGCCATCATAGGAATCCTGCTAAGAGGAAGAAGGTACGCATTTGCCGACATTTTCCGACGGGTATCAGTTTGTGCCTTAGGGTTTGTGTTCGTGTTGGTCTTTCGTGCAGTGATATCTCTTGATTTGAAGATGATGATTCCTTTTCTTCATTTGGGGTTTACAAAGGGGAGGTTAAAACCACATGCACTTCCCTCGTACGAAACTCATGACCTTTTCGTGTGTGAGTGAACTGTTGCTTATTTTGCAGACAGAGATTTCTCGTGTAAATGGCAATTAAGCTATCATTAATTGTTAAAGCATAAATTAAATGAAAAGAAAACAATAAAGAATGATCTTTTTTTTTTTGGATTAAATATTAACATGATACGTGATTGAAATATATGAAAACTAATATGAGAAAAGACTTGGTTGTTGTTATTGTTTATAGGCTATCAAATGATATGAGCTACACTGGGTTTGGCTTAGTACGATGAGCTTGTTTATATTTTATTTGTGATTTAAATGAGCCAAGGACGAGTTGACTCATTATAGTTTAAGCTGAACACGAAATGTATGTTTGATCGAGCTTGATTCATATAAGCTCATTTATCGACATAGATATAATTTTTAAGCACATATCGTTACAAAATGATGTACTTAAATTAACTTAATATGTACTTAAATTAACTTAATACGCTATGTTAGGACGTCTTTTAGGTTAAGTACAAAAAAGCAAACCAGCAAAGGACTTTTGTTTTTTGAAGTTTTTTTCTTTTAGTTCAAATCATCTTAATAAAGAATTAGATTCCGACCTAGTCGTATTCCGTGTAATCCCCTCTAGAGAGAGAAGCCAGTAGAGTTGTCGATTCCAGCAAGCCTGGCCCGGCCCAGTCCCAGCCTCAGTTGATTCAGACAAACAGAGACCCATCGGTGTAGTTTACCAAGTAATCCTTCTTTAAAATTTTGCGGAGAAATAAAACGGGAAATTTCTTAATGAAAAATAAAATGGCAATTTTTTTTGCATTTCTTTAGACATTGATTTACCTAGACAAAGACATGACTGATTTCAAAATAATCGAACTGATCGGAAGCTGGTTCCAAACCAATAACTGTTTAAATTTTTACAATTTGAAAAAAACATATCATATTATATACTATAAATTTATAAAATATATTACTACAAATAATTTTTTTTTGAGTGATGAACACTCAATTTGGTAGGTCGTTCTATTATTATAAGGCTGTCAGCGTAAATTCAAAATTAAAGAAAAAATCTGCTTGGCACCTGGAGCCGGAGGATCAAACGGTGCAAAGGGCTCAGATTAACCCAATATCAACCCGAAAAAAAAGCTTGTTATGTTTAACTCATTAAAAGATGGTGTAGCTCTTCAGCGACACGATTCAAGGGAGATTGTTCGGACGGTCAGCTTGGTTCTACGAACAAGGGTTATCAATTTGTCAAATTGGGTTTTAGGTAAATATAAGTTCTTCCCTTTCTGGCCAAAATCGTGTCAGTTCGATCGAGGTGAAATGGATTCCGACCAAGTCTCTCTCTGTGTGACGGTACCTCTTCTACTTGGACTTAGGCTCAATTTTATATCAGAAAAGATTCTTGACTTTGGGAAAGATATATATATATATATATATATATATATATATATATATATATATATATATATATAAAAAATTTAGATGTAAGGAATTTAAAATAGTAGACTCACAAAGAACTCAATACAATGTTCTGTTTTTAAAATAAAAGGTTGAGATGATAATTATTATTTAAAATATAAAGTATAAGAATATAAAAATACTTTTAATTCAAATGTTCAATATTGATCATAACAGTCAAACGATAACAATAATAAGTTTAAGTTTCGTGTGGTTCTCTATTTTTATATAGTTTTTAAATTATAAATATAAAACATATATATTATATGACATATTAAATATAAAATATAAAAGTATGAAAATACTTTCAACTCAAATGTTCATTGTTGACAATGTTAATAAAAAATAAAAAATACTCAATCATAATATCTTTGAGATAAACAATTAAAGTAATAAAGTAAAAGCATTTAATTTACGTGATAGTTGATAGTTGATAATATTAATAAAAAATAAATAAATTTAAGCAAGATGAGATTTGAGCTGAGCATTTACCACTACGCATATATACTGTGTTAAAAGGCTTCTCTTTTTGGTCGAATTGGGTCTGTTCGATCTCTGTAAATGATCCATACCTAACATGTGTGTGTGTGTGTGCGAATATAGGCAAGCCGTGCCTTCCGATCAAGGAAATTAAGGCAAGCAATAAAGGGGAAAACTGGATCGGTGGTGATGAAAGACGGCGAGCAACAGGACTCGAGGGGTCCATGGAGACTCATCAGAGAGTCTTTCGGCTTCGTGGCCTCCAATCCCGTTGCGTTCCTTGCCGCCACCGTCGTTACGACGATCCCGTTCGTCATCGTCTTCTCCTTCTCTCTCTCTTCGCGGCCGCTGCTCACGGAGATCTCCGGCAAGGTCGCGCTCCTCGCCGACCTTCCCCATGGCGGCATCTTCACAGGCCACCTGCGCCAGCAGCTCCAACATGATGACGTCTTCCGGCTGCTTCGCCGAAAAGCCCTCGCTTGGTTGTCACGTCCTGTCCGTCCTGTCTACCGTCACCGTGGTCAGGTCTGTCGCTTCTTTGTCCTTCTGTCACCGCCCGTACTTCTTCCCGACGGTGAGACAATCTTGGTTGATGCTCGTGGCCACGTCGCTTTACGTCATAGTGATTAAGCAGACGTACGAGCAGCTAGCACGTTTGGCTCTCGGAATTGTGTTGGGTGGTATTCAAGGCGGCCTGACGGTGGTGGTGGTCTGGGGCGGTTTGGGGTTTTTGAGGGTGTATTTGATGGCGGTTTTGAGCATGGGGATGGTGGTTTCCGTCTTGGAGGAGAGATGGGGGTTGGAGGCATTGGCGATGGGATTAGACCTTGTGGAAGAGAAGAGGTTTACCGGTTGGATGTTGGGTGGTATTCAGGGCTGTCTGACGAGCGGTCTTGGGAGGTCGTGGTGTTAAGGTTGCGGTGGGATGCTTTTGGTCGGCCTTTCCAGTGTAGCGGTCGCTTTCAGTAATGTGCTTAATACCATCTTTTATCTTGAATGCAAGAGATGCCAAGAGAGGAAGGCAATGCACGGAGAAAGGGAAGAAGCTTCTTGATTTATTTGGATTATTTCTTAATATGGTAGTTTTCTTTATTTTCGTTAAGAAGACCGTAGCTTTTCCATTCTCATATATATATATATATATATATATATATATATATATATATACTTCTTTTAATTGTATATTGGGAAAACTTCAAGGTTTTTGTTATTTCTAATTACGGAGCCTTAAGATTGAAAATCATCTCTATAATATCCTATGGTTTGGCGAAGTCATGAGTTTGACGAAAATCTCTATATGCTTTCAGTTTTCTTGTTGCTTATATGGTAATTCAGTTAAATATCAGCAATTCAGTGAAAATAATAGATTGAACAATGAATATATGTTTGGATTGTGCGTGTCGATCTAAAACATCATAGTTGGATCCAAAACATTACAATTTGAATCTAAAAGACCACAAGCGGTGCTCCAAGTGTGTGGATCTTTAAAGGTTGCCGACCTAGGCAGCGTTCGTACTGCACCGCCCGCTCACCACCTTCGCCACCATCAATCGATCGGCGGCCCTTCACGACCAGTTTGCAACGTCCTCCATTCTTCACCACGTCGCACGGCTCCTTCATTTACAACCGTCTTGAACTGCACGATTCTGTAGTCCATCACTGTTGTTGGCAACGTTATTGGCTTCCACGCTTTCATGCACAATCCATCCCACGACTCTGCCGTCATCCACTCCATCATCGTCCATCCACCATCACTTTCCTAGCTTCCACGACTCTTCAATCACCGACGGACTCGAATGCTGTCTACCCACAATGCACACATGATCATTGTGTTAGTGTTGCTACTAATAGTGAATGCAATAGGAATAGCAGGTGGAGAACCGGTTGAAATGCAACATGATACCGTGCATGCTAGAGAACTTGTACTCTCTTTTTTAAATCATTTTTTATATCAATAATTAGTTGGTATCTAATGATATCATTTCCCAGAAAGTAGCGAGTATAATATAGACTTATTTCACAAATAGCCTATCAAATGACATTAAGAAACTATCATACATTGCACTCTATTTCATTCAATAACCATGTCATTAAACACCCATCATATTCAAATAATGCTTATCACACTGTTTGTTTGTTTAATAACCATATGATTACATTCCACTAGAATAACATGTATAAGAACGTTTAACAACCATCCCACTATTTTGTTGAATAACCATCCCAATAGAGACCTGTCAAAGAACAAGTAAGAAACATCAATATCAATTTATGCATGCCTTACATAACATATTAAACAGCAATTTAATAACAAAGATAAATAACTATCAAAGATACCATCAAACAACGTCATTGTCACCATCAACATTCTTAACTAACATCAAGCACTTAAGGCCCCAATCAATATAGCAAGCATTAACCACTCAAGTTAACAATTAGATCACCTACAACAATGACCTTTCACCTATCATACATCGGTATAATAAGTACATATTACAATAAAAACGTTTAAAACAATATCAATTTAACAGAAATGAAAGACATATTGGCATAAAAACCACGTCCTCCATCTGCCACGTTGAATCCGACTAACGGCATTTATGTTTCGGGCCAAATTAATGTATATTCGAAACCATATGGTATAAACATGATTTTTAGTGCTCGGGGTCTTTAATTGGCAATTACTAAAACTTTACGTTACTTTCAGAAGTTTTCCTTTACATATATATATATATTATCGATTTCCACTATTTGTAGCTTAGAAACAAACGAACGCAAGCCATTTATTGGGAAAACAAAAATTAGCTCTTTTCTCTGAAAAATAAGGACTAAGAGTCTAAGAGGGAAGATGGTGATCCTCCATCAAATCACAGGCGTTTAAACGCCCTATCGGGATCTGATGAATTTAGTTGAACAGCTGGGTAGTTGAACAGCTGGGACTTGATGAGGATGACTGGCAGCGTTTGTCAGAGCTCTGAATCGTTTCTCTGTTGCAGTTTCCTGAGATGTATGTTTACGACCACACTGATCAAAAGCTGAGTTTTAGGGAACGGTGCATGCTGGATATTGCCGTCAGTTGCCGGAAAACAATTGTTGGTGAGCCCCCCTTCTCTCTCTCTCTCTCTCTCTCTATCTATCTATCTATCTATATAAGAGTCTAAGAAAAAAATTGGTAAAAAGTCAAGCCTTGTGATTTAGCCAAACAAAAATAGAATATATGGAGTCTAAAAATTAAAACTGACACATTACATCTTTTGTATGATTTTTTTTTTAAATAATAAAAAATTGATGAAGATGTTACACATAAAATTAATATAGGGTGGTTAAAATGGAGGGATATATTAGGTTTTTTATGTGATAAGAGGATACCAAAGATAAATATTATAAAGCAACAATTAGACCATTATATTATATAGTTTTGAGTATTAGTTAGTTAATCATCAATAAGATCTCAATAATAGAAATGAATGGATGTGTGGCTATACAAGAAAACACCATATACATAATAATGTTATTAAAATAATACTAATGATAGAAAATTGTTTAATATTATTTATACACGTAAAAAAATTACGAATGGAAGCTTGAGTAAGAGGGTGTGAAAAATTGATTGTGAGAATGTTAAAAGAGAAAGAGAAAAACCACAAAAGTATTATAAAAAAGTAAAAAATATATCGTTTATATTAAGTTAACTGCTAGCACGACACATAATTACACTCTATGTAGCCAACTCCATCTAGTACGAAAAAAGGCTTAATTGTTGTGCTTGTTATAACACCATATATATATATATATATATATATATATATATGTAGGATTCCACATTAGTATAAACTCAGCCATATAACACCCATATATTTTGTGAAAAGGTAATATACTAAGTCTCTTAACTACTAATAATGTTGTAATCGGTTTATTTCATGGTTTTTAAACGCATAAAGATCATCAATTCCGTTATTCTTTGAAAGTATACAAGATAAATTATCATGTATCAAACTATAGAATTGATTAGCTAATGCCCAATGGAGTAATTAAAATAAGTAGAACTAGTAAATTTATGGTAGAAAATTATCACTCCTTTATCTTTATTCTTTATCATCTTTATGATGAAAGTTGCTCTTCTTTTGAGAGTTCCCTGCAAGCTTTATTCCTTTCACCTTTTCTTTTATACTTTATTTCACATGGATGCTTTACAATATTCGGTTTTCTGATAAATCTCCACCATAGTCTTTCCAACTCAAAAGAGTTCTCATATTACTCAACCACAGGTTTGTCTTGATCAAGAAGAAAGTTTAGCAGGATGCTCTAAGGGTCTTAATTTTGGACCCGACCTAAATAGGCATAACTGGTTCCAGGTAAATTGGGACGAGACATTTTGAACTGCAATCAAACTGGTTTCATGCCGGTTTTTGGATGGTTCCGTAACGGTCGGTTCTATCAAGTTCCGAGCTTGGTTCTTGGATCCAATCTAAGTTCGGTTTCAGTTCTGCATAATGTTGGCTCCTGGTTTTTCAGAAACCACCGTTTATATATATATATATATATATATATTTAACGGTGGTTTGAAACTGTTGGTCCCGGCCCAGTTCTGGGTAGGTTTCTGAAAATGAACTGTAACAGAATGAGAGTGTTTGTGGTTGCGATTTCAGTTCCAGTTGAAACCGTCGAACCAGTTTCGAATTGGTCATGTCTATCTATCTATATATATATATATATATCAAATCCTACTACAACTGACATTACCCATTTATGTCTAACTATTTTTTTTTGTGGTATGAGTATAATTTTGAAAATTATAAAGGTATTTGAAAAACAGCAAAAAATAAGTTTATTACACTTATGCTATCAAAAATCAATGGTTAGATGGTGTGGTTAGACGGCGTAAGTGATGGGCAAGATCAAGCTTCTCTCCCTCTCCTCCTATATATATATAGAATCAAGATTAATATATGGGGTTTGTATCCCGAATGACCTGAACCTACTTGCGTTTTTGTCCAGGCCTTTAAAATGGGCGAGAAGAATCTACAATATGGGTCAACCTGTTGTTGATCCGTACCAAGCAACCCAAACGTATCGACCCGATTAGCCACTCCTTACTCGTGGCTACGAAATTATTGAGGACGAACGTTCCAAAATAAGGCAAAGATTAAATAGAAACTTTGCCCCGTGAAAATAAGAGACTGAAACAAAGGTACCTTTAACGTCGATCAGGATTCGTTGAATTTTAATACAAAATATCGAGTGAATTTTTCTTGTAGATACGATCTGCGTCTCTTTTGACCCTTTTCCATACAATGGGGAGGTTGAAGCCTGACACACGGTCCAAGTATCGAACTCATAACCTTCAACTTATGAGTCGGCCCCCTAGCCATGTGAGCTGTTGCTCTTTGTTTTACTCGTACTTCATGAGATCCGAATATCTGTGGTATATTGGGAACATGGTGTTGTATCCATAAATCTTCGCTCCGTTATAATCCAGAGATCCATTATAGGATTAATTGCAGGTTTGACCTCCAGTATGATCAAGTGAAGTCCGCTTAAAACCCAATCCTGAATCCTTCAATCTTTCCACCACATACTTATTCTATATATAGTTTTTCAAGTTTTACCTTGGATATCGTTGAGGTTTCACAATCTCATGAAAGTTCTGGAGAATTTAGGAGGAGAGCCGTCTTCCTTGTCTTATCCACGGCAAGAGCTCTTGAAAAAATAATTAAGCAGAGAGCCGCATCCTTTGCCTTATCCATTCCAACTAAGAAGGCATGTATGTACTCGAGGCTTGGTTTTGGTTTTAGTTCTGAGGAACCATATAAGAAAGTGTTTAATTCTTCGAATCGTGTTCGATAGATTGCATCCTTGTTCTCCCCCCCCCCCCCCCCCCCCGAGGGGGAATTACTTAAGCCCTTGTTTATCCCCTAATCAGGATTACTCGTCACTATTATTTGGTCAACCATTGTTGCATCCGTAATGGTGAGATTCTAATTAGCAATCAATTATTTCAGAAATCTCCCACTAGGAAAAATAAGTAGAACATAAATCTTAGAACGGTATGATCATCGAAGAAGGAGCAACAGCTTACTTACCTGGCTAGGGATCCACTTGCATGAAGGTCATGAGTTCGATACAAAAGAAAAAGAAAAAGAATTGCATGATCATCAAATTCGTGTAGCCCTCTCTCTCTCCTTCAACTCTCATCATTTTAAAACTTTGTTTTCAGGAGTGTTTGATTGCAAAGTTAAAACCATAAAAGTAGAACCTTGTAATCATACAAAAAGTGGGATTAAACGATCTTGTTTTAATTACAATGAAAACATAGTCCTGGGCCTTGTAATGGTCCACTCTTGTTATTGTCACACCTCATGCCCACAAGTTGATGTTCTAACCACCCGAAGTTCGTCAATTAACTAAAAGTCTTGCACAAGCGAAAGCAGTTTTCACGATAAGTTCCAAGTTAAGGGTCCTATTAAAGTCAAAACTTGTTCTCCATCTGGTTCTTCCCGTGCATATTTTGTTGGCGACCAGTTCGATCCCGTCAGTGTGCATCTAATATGAGAAAATGTTTAATTATAGTAGTAGTTGTTGTTTGTATACATGATGTCAAAATTTCAACCACCTATCCATGAGATTTGTTCAATTATTTATCTTTGATTTACAACAACAACAACAACAACTAAGCCTTTTCCCATACTAGACGGGGTCAGCTACATGGATTCTTTGTTTCCACAGATCCCTATCGTGTGCCATGTTAGCAGTTAACTCCCAATAAGCTAGATCATTCTTTATTGTTTCTTTCCAACACTTTTGTGGTCGTCCTCTACCTCTTTTAATACTTTCCAAATTTAATTTTTCTAACCTTTTAGAGGTTCTTCTTTTGATCTTCTTTCTATATGTCCAAACCATCTTAAACGATGTTCTCTCATTTTATCCTCTATTGGTGCCACTCCTAATTTGTTTCTAATAACCTCATTATGTATACGGTCTTTTCTTGTATGACTACTCATCCATCTCAACATCTTCATTTCTGCCACAGACATCTTTTGTACATGTTGATGATTAACTGGCCAACACTCAGAACCATAAAACATGGCAGGCCTAATTGCTGCTCTATAATATTTACTTTTTAATTTTAATGGTATCTTCTTATCACAAAGAATACCTGATGCTCCTCTCCATTTTAACCAACCAGCATTTACTCTATGTGTAACATCTCCATCAATTCTTCCATCACTATGAAAATTTGACCCTAGGTATTTAAAACTTTTCTTTTGGGGAATGCAATGTGTGCCAATTTTAATTTCTATGTCCTTTGAAGTAACCAAATGATCAAACTTACATTCCATATATTCTGTCTTTGTTCTACAAAGTCGGAGGCCTTTACTTTCTAATGTTTTTCTCCATAGTTCCAATTTTCTATTAACTTTTTCCTTAGACTCCTCCACTAATACAATGTCATCTGCAAATAACATACACCAAGGTACTTCATCTTGAATATGTTTTGTTAACTCATCCAACACCATTATAAATAAGTATGGACTTAAAGTTGATCCTTGATGTAACCTAATATTAACTTCAAAGAAGTCTGTCGTTCCTTCATGAGTCCTCACACATGTTTTTGCACCATCGTACATGTCTCTTATAAGGTTAATATATGTCAATGGGATACCTCTTTTTTCCAAAGTTCTCCAAAGAACCTCCCTCGGTACTCTATCATAAGCTTTTTCTAGATCAATAAATATCATGTGAAGGTCTTTCTTTTTTGCTCTAAAATGTTCCATAAGACATCTCAAAAGGTGAATCGCTTCAATAGTAGATCTGCCTGGCATTAATCCAAATTGGTTCTCTGTTGTACTTGATACTTGTCTTAACCTACGTTCGATAATTCTTTCCCATAATTTCATAGTATGACTCATTAACTTGATACCTCGATAATTCGCACAATTTTGAATGTCTCCCTTGTTCTTATATATGGGTATAAGTGTACTTACTCTCCATTCCTCGGGCATCTTTTGGTTTTTCCATATTTCATTAAATAGTCTTGTAAGCCAAGTGATTCCTATTTCTCCTAGTATTTTCCAAACTTCTATAGGAATATTATCTGGTCCTACCGATTTACCACCCTTCATATGTTTAAGAGCCTCTTTGACTTCATTCTTTTGAATACGTCGGTAGAAATTGTGGTTTATATACTTTTCTGACTTGACTAAATCTCCTAAACTAATACTAATATCTTTATTTTCATTAAAAAGTTTATAAAAATAGTCTTTCCATCTATTTCTTATATCATCATTTGTCACTAGAATTTTTTCATCCTCGTCTTTTATGCATCTAACATAATTAAGATATTTAGTTTTCTTATCTCTAGCCCTTGCTATCCTAAAAATATCTCTTTCACCTTCTTTTGAGTTGAGTTTTTTATATAAGTCTTCCGAAATCTTAGCTTTTGCTTTATTAACAGCCTTTTTCGCTTCCTTCTTTGCTTTCTTATAAGCTTCTAAAGTTTCACTAGTTTTCTTAGCATAATGTAATTTGTAACATGCCGTCTTTGCCTTGATTTTATTTTGTACTATTTCACTCCACCACCAAGCTTCTTTTTGTGCCGGTACACCTCCCTTAGATACCCCTAACACATCTTTCGCCACTTTCCTAATATGTATATCCATATTGTTCCACATATCACAAGGTGTGCCAACATAATTCCAAACATCTCCTTGAAGGACTTTCTGTTTAAATATATCTTCTTTCTCGCTTTTGAGGTTCCACCATTTAGTCCGAATAGCTCGATGCACTCTTTTATTCTTTGTCCATTTTTTTATTTGTAAATCCATAACTAAAAGTCGATGTTGGGTGGTTAAGCTTTCTCCTAGAATTACCTTACAATCTTTACAACATGCTCTCTTTTTTTTTACAAATAAAGTAATCAATTTGTGTTTGTGATAAGCCACTCTTATAAGTAATTAAATGTTCATCTCGTTTTTTGAAGATTGTATTGACTATAAAGAGATCAAATGCCATAGCAAAATTTAAAATCTCCCTACCTTCCTAGTTTATATCCCCAAAACCAAAGTTTTCACGAATCCCTTGATATCCTAATGCCTCTTTACCGACATGTCCATTTAAATCTCCTCCTAAACAAATCATCTCCCTTTGTGGAATCTTTTGAAACACCTTATCTAACTCTTCCCAAAAAACTGTCTTTATACTATCTTCTAGTCCTACTTGGGGTGCGTAAGCACAAACTATATTCAAAACCTCTGCTCCTAACACTAATTTCAATGTCATAATTCGGTCACCATATCGTTGTATGTCTACTACACTCTCCTTTAAATCTTTATTTATGATAATACCAACTCCGTTTCAAGCATTTTCTTTACCTGAGTACCATAATTTAAAACTAGTATCTTCTATCTCCTTTGCTTTTTCTCCAACCCATTTTGTCTCTTATAAACATATAATATGAATCTTTCTCCGAATCATAGTATCTACCACCTCCATTAGCTTACCCGATAATGTTCCGATATTCGAAGAACCAATACGAATCTTATTATCTAGGACTAGCTTCCTTACCCCCCCGCATTCGTCCATAATTAAAATGCGGAGACCCTCTCTGAAAATTTTTCACTATATTCAAGCGGCAATGTAGTGGGACTAACTTCTTTATCCACACCTGTCCATGATGTGGGAACCCTTTCTGAAATTGATTCACTACATTCGGGCGAAAATGTAGTGGCTCTTGCTTACTTCTTACTGCATTCGGGCTTTGCAGCACGTCGCTAGGCGGGGACGCCCCAAAGCAATGCTCATAATTTTTGTAATCCATGTTATAAATATCCGATGAAGTTTTACGCTGGCTGTCGGAAGCCTAACACAATTTTTGCAATCACTATATTTGATTTACAATTTATTTAATTTTAATATAAAATGCTTTATTTTTAAAGATTTTTATTGAGATTGGAGTTGGAGCAATGCATGTTCTCCCCGGGAGAAAAGGCCCAAACTCGCGTCCGAATTGTGGAGAAATGTGAAAGATAAAGGGCACTGATTTAGGTTTGGTTATAGGTATATCCATCCCCGACCCACTTCATTGCCATCCCTTAAGGCCCTTGGCCATGACTTAAGCTTGAACCCCTTGATAACATCTATGTTCATTGCATCATCTTGGTGACCCTCTTGGGCACATGGTTCGCTATCATAAAAAACAAAATAAACTTCACATCAGTTGCGAGCAAATCAATGGTTCAACCAAACTAACGAAGCTTTGGCAATTCGATAGCCTGTTCTCTTTCTTAACCATGTTTAGCTTCCTAAGAGTCACCTTTGTATGTCTCATTTTCGATCCAATGTTAGTCAACTTAATGCAATTTCAACAGCATCTGAATAACCCACTCCTGCTTATACATAGCTCTCAATATTTGCACAAATGCTGAACAATTTCGTTCAACTCTTCATTTGTCTGAGTGTTTCATATTGATCCTTCAAGCTGCTTCCATGGAGAAGCCAGAAATCCCTGACAGTGGCAAGGTTTTGCTCTCGATAGAACTCCCTGCACTCTGCCTTCTCTCTTACATAGTTGCATGCCATGTATTACAACCCCAAGTTATTCCTATTTTTCATTTACCAATATATTCTTCTTTTCAAAACCTCCTTCATTCTGAAGTTAGCTATGCTTTGTGGGCATTCATGAGTAAGGAAGCTCTCTACATCTTGGCTTTGGCCGTCACATCTTTGTTTATTGTAACTATGACAATCTACTCAGCTACCAATCAACATAAACACCTGCTGTGGAGAATTCTCTGCACATGGAGCAGACTCATCATGGCATGGATCTATGTCACTCTCTTGGCCATTGCTTACGTTCTCTCTACGTTACTTTTCATCAGCTTGCTCACAGAAGCTGCCCAAGATCTTTTTTCAAAATTGTTGCTTGTTTTGTTGACCGTCTTCTTTACTGTTTATGGGATTGCGGTATCCATCGTGGTGCCAGTCATTGAAGTTCTAGAGGAAGATTGCTGTGAGTATGATGACCTACAGTTACTGATAGAAGAGGAGCAGTATTTGATGTTAAGAATGGAAGAAGGTTATGATGAAGAGAAAAATTACAGTGCAGTTCGCAGGCGGAATTCGTCTCAATTGCTGAATTTCTTGTTTGTTCTGTGTGCGTGTGGGTTTGCATCTTATGGGCTTGTTGAATTTAGAGAGGATGTAAAGAAGGGCAAAACTGTTGTGATTATAGCAAACACATGCTTGTTTCTTGGGATGGAACTCTTGATCTTTGTGGTACTCGTTGTGTTTAACTGGGTCTTGAAAAAAGCTAAGGAAGAAAGGTGTTCAATGAAGGGAGCCTTGTGCAGGCTTTGGCTGCCGGTGGGCATGGTGTTGACACTGTTAGCACTTGATCAGAAAAGAGTTTTCTCTTATTTGGACCTTTGTGAGGTGGTATAAAAGTTTCAATGTTAACACAGTAAACATTGAAATGTGAAAGTTCTTTAATGATTGATCATTTGCTATAAAAGGTCTTGTGTCTTTTTTCTTTTGAAGTTATCAAATGTGAAAGTCCTTTAATGGAGATTCTAATATTTCCATTCTCAATGTTTGATAGAATTAATTGTATTTTTTTTGTTTTATTTCTTTCTGTAGATTTTGCACAACTAATTTTGCGACAAAATTAGGAACTTTCAAAGTCCTTAATTTTCTATAATATAGAGCCCAATGGTACCACTCTAAAAAAGATTGTAGCCACATTTAATCTTTAGGCTATAAGAGGCGGGTCAAGGTATAACCTTAGCAGTGACAGATTTAGGATTTTTTATAGGGTGGGGCGAACTGTCTATTCGACTATTTGAGGTGAGGCAAATTATATATATTCAACCGTCCTATGTAACTTTTTCATTGGTTTTCTGAATTTCAAGTGGGACATCAGCTATGGCAAGTGAAGAAACCATGTATCTTGTGTGCTCTTCTATCCTTCTCCTCAGATTTCTCTCAGTTGTTTCAACCTTTTCTTCACATAATTTCCATACTTTGTTCATTTTACTTGCCTATTTCCAGTTGAATATTTCAGAAAATACCGAAAGTTCATAACTAGCTTTCACCTTTCACATATATATACAATCAAGGTTGACCAAATAGAGGTTGAATCTTTTATAGTACGAGGCCCTTTCTTTTTTTTAAAGCGAATGCCCCATGTGAGGAAACTTTAGGTCATTAGTGTGAGGATTAGCATCTCTCAACTGTTAGGACTAAGACATGATAAACTTTCTGCTGAATTTATCCTGCCTTTGTTTTCATGGCCAAAGACAAACCAAAACCAAGAATTTTCTCATATATTACCCTTGGTTGGCTAGATTCTTAGTTGTCATTAAGTTCAATCTTGTGCCAGCATTAGTTGTCACAGGACACCTACCACATGCTGATAGCCTCCTTGCGGCACGTGCAGTGACATCGCACAAGATCCGTCATGGAGAAGTACTTTGAGTGGTTTAGATTGGGGCGGATCCAGGTCGACCCATACCCTACCCCAGCACAACCAGAAATGAGATATATAATGTGTGTATATAATATTTATATTGTATAAAAGTGTGTAGTTTATGTTGTTATGTACATTATCCATACATATATGCTGATATAAATATGTAATCTGTTTGTATATAATCTGGATGAATATATCTGGTTGTAGCTGAATTTACCCAAACCTGATTTGGGTCGTTTGATTAGCAAACTATTTAGCGTGTACATCATTAAAAAGATGAGGCATGCTGCAAGAAAACAGAGTTGCATAAATGTTTTATAACAACAAATCATAGAGCAACAGAAGTTTTCTTCTTTTTTCGCGTCTCTTTGTACATATATACATATGTGCGTGTGCACACACCCACACGTATATTTTTCAGCCATCTAACCATATTTTTTTCGGTTATTATATTAAATTTGTGATTAATTGATTTTACTTTTAATAAATTTTATTAAGATTGGATTTGGAATACTAGTTTGATCATTTGATTACTTCAGAGGACATGAAAATTAAAATTGACACACATTGCATTCCCCAAAAGGAAAGTTTTAAATACTTAGGGTCAATTTTTCAGAATGATGGAAGGATTGATGGAGATGTTACACATAGAATTAATGCTGGTTGGTTAAAATGGAGAGGAGCATCAGGTATTCTTTGTGATAAAAAGATACCATTAAGGTTAAAAGGTAAATATTATAGAGCAGCAATTAGGCCTGCCATGTTTTATGGTTATGAGTGTTGGCCAGTTAATCATCAACATGTACAAAAGATGTCTCTGACAGAAATGAAGATGTTGAGATGGATGAGTGGTCATACAAGAAAAGACCGTATACATAATGAGGTTATTAGAAACAAATTAGGAGTGACACCAATAGAGGATAAAATGAGAGAACATCGTTTAAGATGGTTTGAACATATAGAAAATACATCAAAAGAAGAACCTGTAAGAAGGTTAAAAAAACTAAATTTGGAAAGTATTAAAAGAGGTAGAGGACGACCACAAAAGTGTTGGAAAGAAACAATAAAGAATGATCTAGCTTATTGGGAGTTAACTGCTAACATGGTACACGATAGAGATCTGTGGAAACAAAGAATCCATGTAGCCGACCCCGTCTAGTATGAGAAAAGGCTTAGTTGTTGTTGTTGTTTGTTGTTGGATTTGGAATACTAGGTGCTCTGTACCCACCCCAGGGAGAAAATGCCCAAATTCGGCCCAATTCATCGATTAATGAGATGGATGTAGGGCACAAATTTGAGGTACTCGAACAGTAATTGTAGAGGTGGGTTTGGGTTTAGGACTGAGTATAAGCCTATCCATCCCCGAACCACTCCATTGCCATCCTACATAGGCCTTTGAACCCCTCTACGGCGTCTTTGTTAATTGCATCATGTTGCTGGGCCCCTTGAGCACATGAAACATGGTTGTACTGTCACCGGAAGCCGATAGGCTCCCCTCAAAACTCTCTCTCTCTCTCTCTCTCTATATATATATATATATATATATATATATATATATATATATATATATATATATATATATATATATGTGTGTGTGTATGTATGTATGTATGTATGTTTTCATCATGAAAAAAAACTTCACGTCAGCTTTGAGCAAGTCAATGGCGCGACCAGACTAACGAAGCTTCGGCAATCGGATAGCCTTTTCCAAAGAGGCATTAATACAATTTCAACAGCATCAGAAAAACCAACCCCAGCATATAAATAACTCTCAATATGCACAAATTATGAACAAATTCGATCAACTCTTCATTTGTTTGAGTGATTCATATTGATCCTTGAAGCTGCTTCCATGGAGAACCCAGAAATCCCCAGCAGTGGCAAGGTTTTGCTATCAATAAAATTCTCTGCACTCCGCCTTCTCTCTTGCGCAGTTGCATGCCTTGTATTTAGCCATGGCTTCTGGGCATACATTAGTAAGGAAGCTCTCTACACCTTGGCTCTGGCTATCACATCCTTGTTTATTGTAATTATAACAATCTACTCAGCTATCAATCTACAGAAACACCTGCTGAGAATTCTCTGCGCATGTTGCAGAAAATGGATCTATGTCGCTCCCTTGGCCATTGCTTACGTTCTCAATATGTTGTTTCTATTCAGCTTTCTCACAGCCTTTGAGCGAGATCTTGCGTTGAAATTGTTGGCATTTTTGTTGATTATTTTCCCTACTGTTTATTGGATTGCCGTATCTATCATGAAGTCTATCATTGAAGTTCGAGGGGAAGATTGCTGTGAGTATGATGACTTACTGATAGAGGAGCAGTGTTTGATCTTAAGAATGGAAGAAGGTTGTGATGAAGAGGGAAACTCCAATGAGGTTAGTTGGCGGGATTCGTCGCAATTGCTGAATTTCTTCTTGGTTGTTTGTGTGTTTACCGGTTTGCAACTTATGTGCTTGTTGAATTTGGAGTGGAGGGAAAGAAGGGAAGAACTGTTGTTTCTTGGCAAAGACATGCTTCTTTGTTAGGATGGAACTCTTGATCTTTGTGGTGTTCATTGTATTTTAGTGGGTCTTGAAGAAGGCTAAGGAAGAAGGGTGGCCGATGAAACGTGAAATCTGTTATGCTCGCCGGAGGGAATCAATCACTCTATAAAGCTCACCGGATAATCGACCACATTTTCTCTCTTTTTGCTCAATAATCAATCGCTTCTGATCAGGATCTGTGGTGGATTCTCTTCATTCCTCTCTCCCTCTCTTTGTGTTGTTATTTCATGATTTCGTTATGTGAGTTTATGTCAAAAACTTCATTAGGGATTTCGTTTACTTCCACAAGAATTACATCTACTTTCTGTGCAAGAATAGGGTCGGTGATTGGGGTTTTCCTTATTAATACGTCTGCGTTTGGGCTTGAAGGTTTGATTCATTTAGTGGCTGCTATATTAGTGGTTGTGTTTTGGATGGATGGAAGTCGTTGATCGAACTTGATTTAGGGTTAGGAATAGGATACCTCATGATGTACCATCACAACCCATGGGTTTTGGCTGGAAGTTCCAAATACGTTTCTTATTGAAAGTCCTTGGGCTTGCTTGATGTACCATAAGGCGATGTGAGCGTGGAACTAATGACACCTTGGTTCCGGGTAGAGTGGATGCAAACAAGGAACCAAATGGTCATTGTGTCCAGTCCAACCCCGCCAAGCCTATCCTGGCCATTCCAACCAGTATTGAACTTCATTGTAGACACCCCTGTGTTTGATTGATAGTGTCAGGCTCCTAGTACTAGAACTTTAGGCGTAGATGTTTGTAATGGTTTCGAAGAATCATGGTTTCGTGTTTGATTCACGAGTGATACTGACGCTTGGGATTTCATGCGACGTGATATAGTACCACAAGAGAGAAGTTTATGCTTGGTTTTCATGCAGAGCTCCTACGTCCAGTTCTTATGACTCACCTCTCCTTCAAGGTGTGTTTGATTCGTGGTGCTAGGCTCTTGGTACCAAAACTGCAGTATGCATGGTTTGGTTTCATGTTTGATTGCGAGTAATGATGTTTGAGTTTCGTTATGAGAGAGAAAGAGGCACTTCAGTTTTTGTGCAAAGCCCCTCAGTCCACTTCCTTTGGCTCACTTCCTTCCTAGTATTGAAGTTTTGTCGAAGCTTGTGACTTTCCTTGGTTGATGCACAAAAAACTTGACTCCCGAGCATTAAAAAAATCAAATTCCAATTGCCTCATAACCTTGTACAAAACACACCCTTAGTGTTAAAAGTTTTTTAAATCAAATTGAACCTATGGAATCATACTTTGATGCTAATGCTAGGTTCCACATTTAATATACAACGGAACTTGAAACTGTAATCACCGAGTTTAAATTCCCCTTTGGCCTTGTATCCTAAGGAATCATAACGATTAAGAAAAGGATGGATATACGCACTAGAAGGCAAAGAAAAGCTTCGTCTCACAGTAACAGGTGGGTTACATGAATCCGTAGCCACCATCGTGCTCTATGTTCGTGACGTTGATGGATACATGAATCTGTAGCCACCATTGTTCTCTATGTTCGTGACATCGAATGTACTTTGGTTTTCTTGCAAAGCCTTTAGGTTCTTATGGTCCATCTCACTCCTAGTGCCAAAGTGGCTAAGTTGAGATTGGTTGATTCTTATGATTTTGAATATTATTTACTGGAAAATGATTATATCAACTTAATATGAAAATTTCATCAACCCACGTTGATAATAGATAACTATTTTGAGGTACAATGGGGAGACCGAAGCCAAATCCCAACTCTCATTAAAACAGGTTGCACATAGACTGTTCCATTTATCGATTGACACTCCTGATGAGTCCCAACACAAACCCATTGTTTATACGTGTGAGTGCATGGACAGTACATGTCTTAATGCATATGGTGTGTATTAAATGAAATGTGAGATGGACGGTTTAATCATCGTTTGATTGATCGTATTATATATATATATATATATATATATATATATATATATATATATATATATATATATATAGAGAGAGAGAGAGAGAGAGAGAGAGAGAGAGAGAGATGCAACTGCATTATTTAGGACAACATGGTAGTAACAAAAAAGCAACAGTTACAATATACTGATCTGATAACGATGATCGTGGTGGATTGTAAAGATCGATGTTGGAAAGATGCAGAAGCAATCCTGGATGCATTATTCATGACGCAATAGCAATGCTAGTACGTAGCATTTCTCATGCTTATAAGTCCAGAATTCAGGCCCTGCACATTGCACAATGCAAAATAATCAATTAAGAACAAAAATGCCAATTTTAAAGATTTGTAGATACTGCTTTAGCTATCTTTCCTGAATGACTAATTTTTCTTATTAGCTTCTGTGCTCTTCGTAGGCACAAATTATGATTCAATTTATAACTAGGGCTTACGGGTGATATCTGATATTGATTACTCCGGCATCCGGATCGGCGATGGCTGCGAAAGCATCCCTTGACAGATCAATGGTTCCGAAGTAGCCTGGGCTGCAACGATCCACCATCTTCACAACCATCGTCCCACTGCCTCTGCATCCACTGCCAAAGCAGGTAACAGAGTAATACTTTCCACAAACTGCTCTATTATTCCACAGCCCCTCACTTGCTGAAGCTATCACGTTCTCTTGACCTTGAGACCCATAGCATGCCGACGTTGAACAAGAACTTTTCAGTTTCCATTAGTGAATAAATCGACGCACAACCCAAAGGAGTAAACATAAGCAAGTTGGACAGTATCAACACAGTTCCATTAATCTACCAATAATATCTTCTCAAAATCATGAGGGTTATGCTAAATTATTGTTGTAAGTGGTCAATATACATAAAGAGTAAAATCGTTTGCATCTACTACAAAATATATGAATACTTGTTATTACCCTGCAGTACTTTAGAACTTCCACTATAGTAAAAGTAAATAATTGGACATTCACTCCCTGTTTGACGCTACTAAAAGGGCTCAATACGTAAATACTCACGAAGGTCGCAGTTCCTTAATATTCAGTGGAAACAGGGAAGAGACTGAGTGCCACTGCCGCCATGAAGGTGAGAAGGGGAAGAGAACGGAGGAAAACTGCCACCATAATCTGCAGTGAAAAGAGGCTGAGGGGGAGGGATTGCTATCAGTATATATGCTTCTCTACGCCAAAGATGGAGAACATGTTGGATTTAATGCTAATTAAGGTTGTGTTAATTAAACTCACATGTATTAATAACATTTAATTCATGTTTAATATCCCTTAATATTGAAGAGATGCATAATTGATATCCCTTAATATTGGAGAGATGCATAATTGATATATGTGAAAGTCGAGACTTGTACATGTGAACACCAATAGACAAAGTTTAGGCCCATATTGAAGGATGAAAGAAACCCACATATCATTTTATATAGTTGGTAGCTTATTAAGCTTAGTTAAAGGAGCTTGTGGAGAACATGCTAGACCATGAGCATGTGTCGAGCTTGGGTTTGAGAATTATCTTTGATCTATCTTTTACATAAAAAAAATCTAATCTAACAGTCAAATAGATCTATACAAAAAAGGTTATGGGACAAAGAGGTATGTCAATTAGATCGAACCTGAGATTTGTGATCCACCATTGATATATGTTTTTTGTACAATTTGTTTATATCAATCTTTAGATATGTGATTGTATATGATTTGGGCAAACTTCTAATTGTTGTATATTAATTATTTATGCATGTAATCCTATGATTTATTTAACAATCTTAGAAAAATCAATATTTATAATTAATATGTTTTCATCTACTACCCTCTTATTTGAAAATTGGTTTGGCCTTAATATTAGAAAAGTTTGTTGGTTCCCATTTTAAAAGTTAGTAATAGCGTATGAAAATTTGGTTAATCATGTTAATGTTATATGGTTATTGAGTTGAATTGTCTCTTACCCAACAACACTTATCCTATAAGCTCGGATAAAATCATCAAGTGAAAGGAGGACACCATGTATACATATCCTTGTTCATTAGATCTAATATATCTGACATAGATGTCAATATGATTGTTGAGTTTTATGATGTTTCATTTTTCGAGAATGCATTTTTCATGAAGATTGGAGTTACTTAAAGTGTATTTTCTAGAGATCTTAACTCTACTACTGGTTTCATTTTCGATCATGTGAAAAGAAGGACAAATCTTGGGGGTGATCTTGTAAATATTATTTTTATATTAGATGACTTTGAAGAAATAATTGAAAAGGAAAAGTACATGATATAGGATATAAAATGACTTTGGAAGTGACTTTCTTACTTTCAATCTTGAGGATAATCATTTTACCTTCCAATATGCTATAACCTCACTTAAGATTAAGTATTGCAATGAAGTCATTAATGATGAAATTCATTCTTTCCAATGGTATTTGAGAGTTGGTGGACTTGTCTTCTGGTTGTTCTATGATGAGTTAGGTTACAAATGGATTTTTAGAAAGAAACTAAATATAGACAAAACAATTAATAAGTATAAGGCCATGTTAATTACCAAAAGGTACACATAAAAGGAAGAAATAGATTATTTTGATACCTATTATACTATTTCAAGAATGACTATAATTCTAATGCTTATAACACTTACTTTCATATATGATCTTATAATTCATTAGATGAATGTGAAGACTGTTTTCTTTTATAGTGACCTTTATGAAGAAATTTATGTAAATCAATCAGAGGGATTTGTAGCTCATGAAAATGAGTCTAAGGTGTGTAAGTTTGTTAAATCATTATATTGTTTGAAACAAGTAT
The DNA here is from genome assembly GCA_036023115.1 of Brasenia schreberi. Taxonomy (NCBI): domain Eukaryota; kingdom Viridiplantae; phylum Streptophyta; class Magnoliopsida; order Nymphaeales; family Cabombaceae; genus Brasenia; species Brasenia schreberi. Next base: position 869,877 of record JAYKKT010000031.1, on the reverse strand, counting down.
GTATGAAAAGTTTGATTGTGTGATATTATTTTTTGGCTTCGTTTCTAATAATTATGAAAAGTATATCTATTGTAAGTTAGTCAATAATGTATTCATCATTTTATGCCTATATGTATATAATATATTATTGTTTGGTTTCAATATGAAAATAATAAATGAGATTAAGTTATTTTTTTACAGTAAGTTTGAGATGAAAGATGTAGGTGTAGCTTATGTGATTTTATAGAGTAAAATCATAAGGTCTACTAATTGTATAGTAATTTTTCGGTCTCATCATGTTGAAAAAGTTTTAGAGAGATTTGAATATACAAATTGTAACCTTGTTAAGACCCCATATAATTTATTTAAGGCTTTGTATAAGAATGAGAGTGATATTCATGTGTTTTAATTATTATGTTTTTATATTATCAGTAGTTTGATGTATTAACCAACTATACACGATCAAATATTATTTTTACCGTACAAAAGTTAAATAGATATACTAGTTATCTAGATAGAACCCATTGAAAAGCCTTAGATAGATTATTTCACTATGTAAAAGGAAGTAATTCCCTTGGGCTGCAGTACCTATAAACATCCTTTATTAGCTAGATCGTGAAGAACTTTGAGAGTAGTAGGGTCACTAGATATGTGTTTCTTGTATATGGTGGCGTTAACTTGAAAATCTCAAAAATAAATCATTTTATAACAAAACCAACACAATCAATCATTTGACTAAGATCTAGTAGAAAAATCTAGGTTAGGGATGAAAATGAAAAACATGTGTTATTCACAAGCAGTAACAACCCAACCTAACTGAGTAGAGATCCCATGAAACAAGGTCAATATGGTAATAACAAACTAATGGGTGAATAAGATGATGTTTATTTCTATGATACTTTCAATATATATTTATATGTTAGTCTCCTATGAACCTAAAATGTAATGACTACAAGGTTAGCAATAGTTTATTCTCTGAATGAGATTGAGTCTTATGACTGGATGCTAGCGGTATATCCTTGGAGATGCTCAACTAAGTGATTGATATTGTTAAATCACAATAGGGAAATTGGGTTGTTCCGTGAAATAGATCATGATACAAGATATGAATATAATGCATCACTCCTAAAGATCATGCCATAGGGATTGTGTTTTTCATACAATTTGTTTATGATAATCTTTAAATATGTGATTGTGTGTGATTTGAGCATGTTTCTCATCGTTGCATATTAATTATTTACGCATGTAATCCTACCATTTATTCTAATAAAGTGTTGCATCTTTCATATAGGGAAGATGCAGTACTAGTCGCCCAACATAATGAAAATTCATCGCATTGGTGATATCTGTTTGGACCATCTGAGTCTCCATCATCATGGGGACTTGAGAAGGATGTGTTGTCTTTGGTGAAGGCCACACGTTTAATGGCGATAAGATTTTCAGACTTGAGATAGACTTAACGTCAGTGATGCTTCCTTCTTTTCTGCAGGTAAATGGTGTTAGGATGCACGCCTGCCCTGAACTCGAAGTCGTGACCTTCAACTTGAAGGTTCTTTTGAGTCGACCCCCCAGCCAGGATGTCCGTGGCTCTTTCTGCTACGTATGATGTATTTCAGTTTAAAGCTTTCACTGAATAACTGAGAAAATCATAGCTGTGGTTCCTTTTCTATAACACAATTAAACTTCTATTGCTTATGGAAGGCCATTGCTTGTGATGTTTGCGTCTTCAAGAATGAACTCATCTCAAGATATATTGAGAAGGATGAAGATCTGTCAGGACAGACCCTTCTATGCTAATGCCGAAGGGATTAGCACAGTGGAAAGGGCGCCCCTGTGTGCTGGACAAACAATCATCGGTCCAATCACCTCGGCCCTTCCAGTGCACAAGTCGACGCGGAGAATGTCAATTCTTCACAATTCACATATTAGTTCATATATTTCAAAACGGAAACATAATTCATATATTAAAATTTAAAAATAAGTCGATCATTGATTGACTGACTAAAATGTAATGGATACTTGAAACTTACAAATGTATAGGCAGTTAATCCTGACAAAATGGTTAGATAGGATTTAAAATTCATTTTTATTTTATATTTGTTGATGCCGAAAATCAAGAAGACGTGATAAGTTCATGAGGAACTTGAAAGGGAACAAGGTTTAGGTCTACCATGTGAAGAAAGCGTTGGGTACGTACAAGGCGAAGGTAATAAGAACTGACAAATCATTTGGAAACATAAACTGAACATCAGGCGAGTGAAAAGTTATTGGAAATCTCATTTATCAAATGTGAATGAAATATGAAAAGATGGATCTAACTCTTGCCCCCTAAAGAAAGCCTATTGTAAGCGTAGTGGAATTGATTGAGAAAAAGAATCAAACACATTATCCATTCTTTAGTTCCTAGTTTCCCTGTTTTTCGCATCATGGGTAACTTTTTGTTCAATGTGTCAGTACTTTTTCTTACTTTACAGTGTCTCGTTCATCATTTTTCTTAACGAATGCATAGCATCAACAGCGCCTAAATACATTGACGTTCATTGCCTCAGCCTTATCCAGTTTCTCCTTGGAGAACAAGGATCAGAATTGTCTGGCATATACCGTGCATCACGTTTAGTTCTGTTAACAGGTTTTATAAGTGTCATTAGAATTGTGACTCCATTTACGATGGCAATCATTTTGATTATGGACGGATGCGGGGGGGTAAGGAATAGTCCTAGATAATAAGATTTGTATTGGTTCTTGGAATATCGGAACATTATCGGGTAAGCTAATGAAGGTGGTAGATACTATGATTCGGAGAAAGATTCATATTCTATGTTTACAAGAGACAAAATGGGTTGGAGAAAAAGCAAAGGAGATAGAGGATACTGGTTTTAAATTATGGTACTCAGGTAAAGAAAAGGCTCAAAACGGAGTTGGTATTATCATAAATAAAGATTTAAAGGAGAGTGTAGTAGACATACAACGATATGGTGACCGAATAATGACGTTGAAATTAGTGTTAGGAGCAGAGGTTTTGAATATAGTTTGTGCTTACGCACCCCAAGTAGGACTAGAAGATAGTATAAAGACAGTTTTTTGGGAAGAGTTAGATAAGGTGTTTCAAAAGATTCCACAAAGGGAGATGATTTGTTTAGGAGGAGATTTAAATGGACATGTCGGTAAAGAGGCATTAGGATATCAAGGGATTCATGGAAACTTTGGTTTTGGGGATATAAATGAGGAAGGTAGGGAGATTTTAAATTCTGCTATGTCATTTGATCTCATTATAGCCAATACAATCTTCAAAAAACGAGATGAACATTTAATTACTTATAAGAGTGGCTTATCACAAACACAAATTGATTACTTTATTTGTAGAAAAAAAGATAGAGCGTGTTGTAAAGATTGTAAGGTAATTCCAGGAGAAAGCTTAACTACCTAATATCGACTTTTAGTTATGGATTTACAAATAAAAAAATGGACAAAGAAGAAAAGAGTGCATCGAGCTATTCGGACTAAATGGTGGAACCTCAAAAGCGAGAAAGAAGATATATTTAAACAGAAAGTCCTTCAAGGAGATGTTTGAAATTATGTTGGCACACCCTGTGATATGTGGAACAATACGGCTATACATATTAGGAAAGTGGCGAAAGATGTGTTAGGAGTATCTAAGGGAGGTGTACCGGCACAAAAAGATGCTTGGTGGTGGAGTGAAGTAGTACAAAATAAAATCAAAGCAAAGAGGGTACGTTACAAATTACATTATGTTAAGAAAACTAGTGAAACTTTAGAAGCTTATAAGAAAGCAAAGAAGGAAGCGAAAAAGGCCGTTAGTGAAGCAAAAGCTAAGATTTTGGATGACTTATATAAAAAACTCAACTCAAAAGAGGGTGAAAGAGATATTTTTAGGATAGCTAGAGCTAGAGATAAGAAAACTAAATATCTTAATTATGTTAGATACATAAAAGACGATGATGAAAAAATTCTAGTGGCAAATGATGATATAAGAAATAGATGAAAAAACTATTTTTATAATCTTTTTAATTAAAATAAAGATGTTAGTATTAGTTTAGGAGATTTAGCCAAGTCAGAAAAGTATATAAATCACAATTTCTACCGACGTATTCAAAAGAATGAATTCAAAGAGGCTCTTAAACATATGAAGAGTGGTAAATCGGTAGGACCAGATAATATTCCTATAGAAGTTTGGAAAATACTAGGAGAAATAGGAATCACTTGGCTCACAAGACTATTTAATGAAATATGGAAAAACCAAAAGATGCCCGAGGAATGGAGAGCAAGTACACTTATACCCATATATAAGAACAAGGGAGACATTCAAAATTATGCGAATTATCGAGGTATCAAGTTAATGAGCCATACTATGAAATTATGGGAAAGAATTATTGAACATAGGTTAAGACAAGTATCAAGTACAACAGAGAACCAATTTGGATTTATGTCAGGCAGATCTACTATTGAAGCGATTCACCTTTTGAGACGTCTTATGAAACATTTTAGAGCAAAAAAGAAAGACCTTCACATGATATTTATTGATCTAGAAAAAGCTTATGATAGAGTACCGAGGGAGGTTCTTTGGAGAACATTGGAAAAAAGAGGTATCCCATTGACATATATTAACCTTATAAGAGACATGTATGATGGTGCAAAAATATGTGTGAGGACTCATGAAGGAACGACAAACTTCTTTGAAGTTAATATTGGGTTACATCAAGGATCAACTTTAAGTCCATACTTATTTATAATGGTGATGGATGAGTTAACAAAACATATTCAAGATGAAGTACCTTGGTATATGTTATTTGCAGATGACATTGTATTAGTGGAGGAGTCTAAGGAAAAAGTTAATAGAAAATTGGAACTATGGAGAGAAATATTAGAAAGCAAAGGCCTCCGACTTAGTAGAACAAAGACAAAATATATGGAATGTAAGTTTTATCATTTGGCTACTTCAGAGGACATAGAAATTAAAATTGGCACACATTGCATTCCTCAAAAGGAAAGTTTTAAATACCTAGGGTCAATTTTTCAAAGTGATGGAAGAATTGATGGAGATGTTACACATAGAATTAATGCTGGTTGGTTAAAATGGAGAGGAGCATCAGGTATTCTTTGTGATAAGAAGATACCATTAAAATTAAAAGGTAAATATTATAGAGCAGCAATTAGGCCTGTCATGTTTTATGGTTTTGAGTGTTGGGCAGTTAATCATCAACATGTACAAAAGATGTCTGTGACAGAAATAAAGATGTTGAGATGGATGAGTGGTCATACAAGAAAAGACCGTATACATAATGAGGTTATTAGAAACAAATTAGGAGTGGCACCAATAAAGGATAAAATGAGAGAACATCGTTTAAGATGGTTTGGACATATAGAAAGAAGATCAAAAGAAGAACCTTTAAAAAGGTTAGAAAAACTAAATTTGGAAAGTATTAAAAGAGGTAGAGGACAACCACAAAAGTGTTGGAAAGAAACAATAAAGAATGATCTAACTTATTGTGAGTTAATTGCTAACATGGTACACGATAGGGCTATGTGGAAACAAAGAACCCATGTAGCCGATCCCGTCTAGTATGGGAAAAGGCTTAGTTGTTGTTGTTTGTTGTTGTAAATTTTACAAGTAAAAAAAAAGTATACGAAACCAGCCTGAAACCGATAACTCTGAAGCCGGTCATGTCTAAGTGGAAAGGAAGCTCTAGATCTAACACCAACGATTTTGGTTGCATTCATGTGCAGCTTGTTATGAAACACACAGATATCAATCTTAGGGATTATTGCGAATCTTCATAACAAGGTCAGGTCTTATCATAAGGAGCCGAGAAAGAAAAAGCTCGATGCTTTCCACATGCTTGACGTAGGTGGGATGACGCACTCCACTTCAAATCCTTGGCTGACTTTGTGGAAACTGAGCCTATGCCGACAAAAAGGTGGGTATTCGTCTGTTTCGCCGTTTGGAAAAGGCAAATCTTTAGAGTCAACATTGGGGATATGACCTTGTCAAACACCTCCTTGACTCGGTCGAAATTGTTTAGCAATCACGGCAATGATGGTGCAAATAAATATAACTAAAGCACACGCGCGACTCTCTCTCTCTCTCTAGAGAGAGAGATTCGGAGCTGCTAAATCGGGTTTCATCTCGGACTCGCATGAACGGCACATATCGAGCCACCCATCCACATCACGCACCGTCTAATGTTTCTATCGATATAAACGAACGAATCGATATATACACCATTCGTACAATCGCACAAACAGTTTAAATTTTTTAGTAAATTTCGAGATAGAAACTCAGTCTCATAGCTATCAATTTCTCCAGCTTGTTTTATAATAATGTCGGCTGAAAGTTAATCACTAAGCAATTGTGTTTCTTCAATTAGGAAGCAAATTAAGCACTGATACATTTAGGTAGAATACCAAAAAGCTATCCAGAGACTTAACGGCAGAGTGCTCTGGCACCGTTGCTGCTGGTGGGGAGCTCGACTCCCAGGGGGCAATTTTATCCGACCCAGCCGCAACCCGACCCCGAAAGTATGGGTCAAGGTCAGTATATGGGTTGATCCAGAGAAACCCGACTTAAGTGGGTTCAACCGTTCAGGTTCAGGCAAGATCAACCCCAACCTGAACCCACCTGATTGTTTCGTATGTAGCTAAAAAGTTGTCGACTGCTTTCAAGTCTCTTAGAATTAGCGTTCTTCCCCTAACTCTTCTCTTCTCTTACATGTGAGATTAAATAGTTTCTTGTAGTTCCTTCTACAACTATTTTAGGTCTTTTTCTTGCCGCATTTTGGTTTTAGATATGTAACTAAAAGATTCACATATGACATCAAAGTGAGGAGAAGCTGTGGTTATAAAACAGCCGGATAGTTATTTGCTAAGGTTCTTTGTGACTCAAAGCAAACTTGTGGATATAGAGAGAGAGAGTAGTCCATATGCACACATATTTATGCTCCAATCGACTTTATCGTCACTATTATTTGATCTTTAAGATGAACGGTTGAGATAACAAAATAAAAAAAAATACAATACATTAAATCATTAAATGTATTGTATAAAAAATATAATGATACTTTTTTAATTTAAGTCTCTATTTTTGATAAATAATATAGATGTTTAAGTGGATTTGAGCATAAATAGTATAATTCATGCACATACTCTTTCATACTTAAATTCACTTAAATATTTTTATTGTTCGATCTATATGATTAACAATAGAGATTTAAATTTAAAAAACATATATACAAGTATAATAGTATTATTCATTTTTAAAATTGAGATCCCTATCATTAAACATAGTGGAGATATTTAAGTACCATGTTTTCTCTCTCTCTCTCTCTCTCTCTCTCTATCTATATATATATATATATATATATATATATATATATATATATATATACATATATACATATACATATACATATATACATATACATATACATATATATATACATATATATATATATATATATATATATATATATAGAGAGAGAGAGAGAGAGAGCTTTATCCAATTAGTCGGCCAATGCAACTCAAGCCACATTATTAAAGTCTTAGCGGGTTTCACTTGGTTGAAAACTAAGAAGAAAGAAAAGAACTATGGGCACTCAAGCCATATTCCTTAAGGTCTCGACTTCGATTCTTTCCACTTTTTAATATATGTTCATTCATGTCTATCCATTATTTTTCAATGACATGAACTAAATCCTAATTATTAGTTGTGTTTTAAACTCATCAAAGAGTAACGGGATCCATCCAAATCAAGCAAATGGCAGAATACTATTTTGGTTAAATATTGATAACTGAACCATTTTTGTATATATCACTTTTTGGGTACAATGCGGACACTGAAGCCAGATGCATAACCCAGGTATCGAACTCATGATCATCGGCTTGTGTGTCTACCCCCTAGCCAGGTGAGCTATAGCTCATCAAGTGGATTCGAGAATTTCAACTATGGGCCAGGAGAATGGGTCTGGTCATATTTTACGTAGCGTGTTTGATCTTTAATACGACTTCATGATCTAAACCTTGAGCACAAATAATTTATTTCTTCTTGATCAAGTTGTTTGTTTGTATCATTTGGGGCGTCACCTTTGACTCATTCGTTCTCTTCCAGTGAAGAAGAAACTTCTCGTTTACCCTTAAACGTGAAGGAAAGACCTTGACTTGCAGTGCTACTGTTGCTCTATAAAACGGGATCGGCATCTCCCTTGCTTATCATAGAGAACCAGACTAAGACCAGTTCGAAAATGGCTGTATACTTCCCTTCTCTCCTCACATTGCCCTTGATTGCAGCGGTGGCGCTCATCCTCTTCCCGGTTTCCCTTGCAGATGATGGCACTGCAAGCTTCTATACAGCACCATATGTTCGTAAGTGTCCCAACCCATAGTTTTAATAGATCTAGATTTCCTAGTTATTATCGTTAAGAGCTTTTTTCTTAAATTGGCAAGTTTAAACTAGGTGAATCTGTGCATGGCATGAAGATCGAACTCGCGATCTTCAATTAGATGGTTTTTGGAGTCATGGCAGGGGAATGGGTTTTTCTTTTTTTACAGGCTACAAGACATGCACAAACCTTGGTGTCAAACTTGAGAACTTCACCATGAGGGTTCTTTTGAGTTAACCTCTTGATAGCTCCTTGTGCTTCTTCTTCTTCTTTCTTCTTAGTTTTCAACCAAGTGAGGCCCAGTAAGACTTAAATAATATGGCTTGAGTTGCATTGGCCCACCAATTGGATAAAGTTCTCGGAACGCTGGTTTCCTCCATTTACAAGACCCCGAACTCGAGACCTTAAGGAAGGGGAACAAGTGCCCAAAAAATAGAAAAAGCATTGTCAAGTTGAATCTAGATGAGAACATAGCCCCTCAGCTTAGGGTCATCATGCCTCCTTATGTACATGGCTCGTTATATTGGACTTGCATTCTATGTATACTAAATAGTTTTCCTCCAAAAGTGATGTCTGCTAACTTGTACAGAAGTATTTCAGCTAATTATAAATATAGCAGGAATTCGTTTATATATGACCAGAGTTTCTTTCCAAATATCAATAATACAATATTATTTTTCTTTTTAACTCTTGTCATGGGCCACTAAGGGGCAAGCACTCCTCATGCAACTCCTCGATGTGAATCAAGTTTCACCACCAAACACTTGAATTCAGTCTTCCATGGTCTCCTCCTCATAATTGCCTTCGAATCTTATAGCTTAAAAAAAGCAATTCAATATTTGCAGCATCTTCATGCTTTGGCTATGAGGACAACGGGGTGATAATCGCCGCGGCCAGCGATGTAATATGGAACAACAGAGGAGCGTGCGGCAAGTATTTCACGGTGACCTGCACCGGTGGCACCAACCAAGGAGTCCCTCAGCCTTGCAAAGGAGGCAGCGTGGTTGTTAAGATTGTGGATTATTGCCCGAATGGCTGCAGAGGAAGAACCATTGATCTCTCTCAAGAAGCCTTCTCTCAAATTGCTAATACTGATGCAGGGGTCATAACCATTAGCTATCAACAGTAAGTTGAAAAGCCAATCAAGTCAAATATATATATATATATATATATATATATATATATATATATATATATATATATATATGTGTGTGTGTGTGTGTGTGTGTGTGTGTGTGTGTGTGTGTGTGTGTGTGTGTTCTTTATTTCTATTTTCCTAATTTTGTGTGTAAAAACTCGAGAACTAACAATTTGTGGTGTTGTATCGGCTATCTGCAGACAGTGATGAAGTGATGGTGCAGATAGGTTCATAAGCCAGAGCAGTGTATGGATGCTGCCATAGTGCGATATTATGATGAATAATGGAGAGCTGCTTCTCCTTTTTACTGTTATATTACTGTAATCACCACCATATATATCCTAAATGCTATCGTTATCTCATATATATCCACTCACATACATATATCCACATATATCCACTCCCTCCCTCTCTCTCTCTCTCTCTCTCTCTCTCTCTCTCTCTCTCTCTCTCTCTCACACACACACACACACACACACACATATATATGCCTCAGGAATCGAACTTACCCACCTGCCAGATGAGCTAAGGCTCTGTGTGCAATACTGACGGTATTCTAGGGCTGTTGGTAGAAGGCAGAACACGAAATTAATCGCAATCACCAAAAAAGAAATAATCACCCAAATGAAACCCAGTAAGTCCGTGTTTGTGCCCACCCAAATATTTTTTAAGAAAAGTGGTATTTGGGTTGACCTGGTTTTGACACGAACGTGAATTTTCTGGCAATATAACCTAACGTAAGAACCCGATACGTTCAAAACGTTCCAAAAATGCCTTGTTCCTACTTAACAGTTCTTCTTAACCTGATTCTAATAATACAACGAAAAAGTGCACGAACACGAACTGCCACACCTATTCATTTTGTCATTGACCATAGAGCCACCTCACCACATTGATCTGTCGATCTATAAGGAGGAATATGTAGTGGACCTAACTTTGCATAAATGTTTGGTGTGATCTTGAAAAGGAAATACAAATACAAATCCCTCAGTAGGCACATGGTCCCTTACAAAATGTCATTAAATTACATGCAACGAGAGCTTTATCTCAACAGCAGGGTGCTCTGGTGCCATTGCTGCTGGTGGGGAGCTCGACTCCGAGAGTGTGCATGTGCCACATTGACCTGATCATGCTCTGGCGTCATTGCTGCTGGTTTGGCCAATCCCACGTGAATACAACCCGGAAATTCTGTCTTCATTTCTATCCAAAGTGATGCCAAGAAAAATAGGGTTGTGGTCAACTCGGGAAGAACAAATGAGATAAGATTGACACAGCTATGAAATTGCTGGCAGTTTTAGATGACATTAAAACATGACACAAATATTTCTTGAGTCTGTGTCCAACCAAATTGTGTCAACCGAAGTCATGTCGTGTTTGGGTTTACGTGTTTCTGGTACGAAGACAAACCGAAAAAAATTGTAATATATTAGAATCCCCAATAATGGTCCTGATCGGCATATATCTGAGTCGCCGACTTTGAATCCTATTTTAAGTTGGATCTCGCAATGGAGAAGAACCCAATCCGTTTTGCATCAAGCTTTTGTACGAATTATGCGTTCGAGTCCGATTCTTACTCATGTTGATCCCAAACTATTTATCCGTAAATTATATATGGCCTGATTCAGGGATTCATTCAGTAATCGAGCTTCTTGCATCTGATTCATAATCCGACACAGGATCTGATTGGTTCGAATCAAATCAGAGGTTTATAAACCTTTGATCCAATCCAATCCAATCCGATATATTATTATTAGCATCATCATCTAGCCCGTTGTCAGCTGTTGCTTTTGCATTAGAAGATTATATGAATGTAATGAAGATTTGCAAGTAGATTTAAAGTTCAAAGGTAGTTGGGAGATCACATACTTAGGCATCACCTTTCCCTGAATGTCAACGTTAATCACATCCACACACACACAGTTCTGAACAAGCAAACCAGCCGTGGTGCATCATGCCTTTGGAAGTTCCAGTCATAGACACTATTGATTTGAACTGCCATTTAAACATGGACAAAGATAGCTCAAGAAAACCTGTTCATGTCATGAATCAAACACCAACGAGTTCGGCATAAGCTAAACCTAATCGGACCACAATGAGCTTGGTTGGGTTCCTGCAGCCCAAGCTACAACACGATCTATGCATTGTTTATGTGGAGAAGAACAAAACCAGTCATAAGAGAACAAATAAGCCATAGCCAGAACACGATGATCTAGTTCAAGACTCCTATTAAGCTTCATTCTAAATGCACAGGAAAGGGAATGGGTGAGACATCAAACTCACCGCTCTGACCCAACTGCATCCTTCGTGAATGGCAGCAACCAGAAAGAGTTCAATAAAAAGGAAAGGAAGAAATCAACTTTACCACCCCATGAGGCCTAAGACATCGAGTGCCAAGAAAAATAACTCCAAACAGCCTGTTGCCAGGGTAGTTTCACTTGGCAATACAACTGCTAAATGCAGAATGACCCGAAACAAGGGCTGCTCGTGTTCTTACATTGGCGATCCCTTAGGATTCCGAGATTTATAATGCAATGAAAGCCATCCTAGACCAGGAAAGAAAGGATATATGTACAGTGTCAGACAATAAGTTTTTGGGGTGAGACACATTTGTATTTCGGGTGAGATGCATTTAAATTTGAAGTTCGCTTATATTTTTTTTATACAGTGACGGACCCAGAAAATTTTCAGATTTCGAGTAGGACGCACGACAGGAGTAGGGTTAGTCTGCCACTGTATATGTGTATGATACGATTTTCAGAAAGTAACAAACAAGGGAAAAGCTTTCCGAAGAAAATCTCTATCCACCAACAAATGCTTGTAATTGTACAAAGTTAAAAAATCTGTAAAGGAAGTCTGCCAAAAGGCACACTGCTTTTTAATGTGAGATAAATTAATTCAGACGGGAGCTGATAGGGTTGAATGCATCATTCTGCTCTGCCTTCCCACTATCCAATTGAGTGTCCTCCTTGCAAATGATGGTGTTGGGTTGCTTAGTGAATCCAGGCTGTGCCTACCACAGTTCAACAATCCATGACACATTCACTTCTCGGCAATGCACATGCATCACCCTGGTTCATCCCACCTTGCACTTCAATGATCTCAGGTACCGCTGTCTCTTCTGACTTCATCTCGTCGACTTTTTGCATCGGAAGCCGAAACGAAAATGCCCGTCGTGACGAATCAACGGAGGAAGAAGATGGTTTTCCTTTCTTCGATCTAAGCCAAATTTTCGACACTGAAAAGCTCTCCCTTTTATCCTCCTCACTCACTAATGAGCTGCCTTGCTGGCTGTGGCCTGTAATTTTGAATCCTTCCCCTCTTGATTGAGAATTCGAGAGATCACACATGGAACTGGTAGGCCTGTGGCCTGGTGTAAGAGACAAATCTGCTCTCTTAATAGGCTCTTTCCTCTTCATTGGGACAACTGGAACTCGTAGAAGAGATGATTCGTCTAACACATAGTCAAAAGCACCCATTGAGTAACACCTCCTAGAGTCCACCTTGCTGATACTGCTGCTACTCTCTCCGACTCTACCACTCTCAATCCCAGTTCGACCATCACCACAACCAATAGCATTAATATTCTTCAACTTCCCGAGCTTAACGGCAACGACCTTAGCTTCTTCCTTTGCCGGAACATCCGCCGGCAGCTTCTGCTGATTCTCAACAAATCCATCTTGAAAGTTTACATGGGTAGCTGAGAAAGAGTCCCTGAAATCCCTGTCGATGATTCCTCGGGAGCTTTCACCGCCGGACCCAAGTACAAGGACGAGCGGCGAGCAATTGCCTGATGGAAAATCAGGGAGGAGGCTCCCTCTGCACAGAGGGCAGGTTGAGTGTGACAGCAACCATGTATCAATACACTCTAGATGGAAAGCATGGCAGCACTTAGGGAGCAACCTAAGCTTGTCCTCTGCTTCGAATTCACAGAGACAGACAGCACAATCGAACGGGTTCTTGGCACCAATAATTGATTTATAGAGAAAAACAGGGAGGGTGTCAATGAAAGATTGGTCTACCCCTGCGTCATGGAGATGGAAGAGCTGCTGCAGCTGCCCTTGCAGAACAGTTACATTGTCCAAATCATCAAAATCTCTCCTTTGAGGCCTAATAAGCAATCTAACAAGCAGGTGAAGCAATCCAGAAACAAAAAAGATGACAGATAGAATTATTATGATCCACAATATGCTAGGACTAATCTTGTTTACAAAACTTTGTTCATAAGGAGGAGGAGGAGGAGATTGTGGAGGGCCACTAAGGTACTGAACCATTGGGGGAGGGTTAGAACTTTCATTTCTGTTGGTTCCGTGGAACACCCAACTCATCTTCTCCTTTGGGAATCAACCATCTCCCGAAAAATCACAGAAAAAATGCAAAAATCTGGAAAAAGAAAAGGATCAAGGGAGAAGGAGGAAGAGAGAACTTTTTTTTCACCTTAGATCTCTGAAAATCCCACAGAGAGAAGAGAGAACCCGATCCAGAGAGGGAGAAAGCACCAGCTTTTGTTTGATGAGGCCAAATGAGAAGGCATTGATGATTTCACCAACTTAAAAATGGAGGGTTGTGCATTTAAGGATCTTTGAAAGAGACCCCAATTTTTTGACATATTATAGAAAAAGGCAAATCTGAACTTCAATGGTGGTAAAATAGGAAGCTGTCTTGGGCATCCGATCAATATGAACTAATGATGCAGTAAAAGGAAGAAATGCAAAATCATTTGATGATTACCCTTGATCCGAAAAACGGAAAGCTGTGGATTGCAGCGACTCTAATATCATTTATTTAACTGCAGGTGGATCCAGGCAGTAAGCACCAGATTCTAAGCTTCCTTTTATATATATATAAATATATATATATATATATATATATATATATATATATATATATATATATAGAGAGAGAGGAGAGAGAGAGAGAGAGAGAGACCATGGAGACCTGAAAGTTACGACTATGAGTCGAGTGCCCAACGAGGTGACCCAACGCTGTGAGTGCTAAGCTTCTTGTTACTTTTTTTTGTTACAGACACACCCAAACATGCACCCTCTAGGAGTCGAACTCCTCCCAGCAGCAACGACCCTAGAACACCCCACTGTTGAGCTAACTCTCTGGTGCTAAGCTTCTTATTTTGTTTATAAAGAAAGTTTACAGTAACTCGTCACTAATATTAATTATCACCTCCTACACCAAGTGAGGTCGACTATGTAGATTCTATAAGTGTCACTGAACTCAAGGTAATGGAACCATCAACATTGAAGATATAATAAAGCCTTTTTTGTAGAAATAATTCACGTGGTTAGGGAGTTTACTCATAAGTTGGAGGTCATGAGTTTGATACTCAACTTGCATCTGACCTCGACCTTCCTAAAGTAAATTTATAAAAAAAAAATCTTCTTAGCAATTTTTGAACAAAGATTTTTTTTCTAAATTAGTACAAGATTCGCATCCGCGCCTTGGTGCTGATGATCCTGGTGGGAGTTCGACTCCCAAGAGGTGCATGCATTGTTAGATTTCGGCCTCCTTTTATAACAAAAACAAGGAGTATAAGATCCTTGTCAGTTTTGTCAAAGGAGATAACGCGTACTAGGAAACAACACAGGGAACGATAGAAGGGTAAAGAGGATAGAAGCGAAAAGTTTTGTGATTTCGAGAGAGCAAGATATTGTGCGTGTTTAATGGCAGACAGCGGATTGTGGAAGGTGTTGTTGCGGAAATGGAGCCCACTTTGGTCTTCCTTCTCTCCCTTTTCGTGCCGCCAAATGAGGAGCGTTGTAGACCCGATACATGGGCTGTAACACGGATCGGGTCTGACCAACTTGGTAACAACTTCAGATTCATTTTACTTATTTGAGTCAAACTTTAAAGATTGAAAAAGGCCTGAATAGAGGTAGTCCGTTTTGACCAAGTTTAGTAGGTTGAACTGGATCTGAAATTGGTAAGAACTAGAATCTGAATCGAACTGAAACCGGAGAGGCCTGTGGATTTCTTCCAATTCCATGGACCCAAACTGGAACCTTAGGTGGCAGTTCCAAGTTATTTTTTTATTCTGGTTTTAAAATGGCACATTTGGTTCATGAAGTTTTCAAATAGTACTGGAACCAAACTAAAACTGTAATCGGACTCAAAACTGGATCCAATACTGACAAAAATTGATTCCACTTCCAAGTTTTGGTGGAACTGAAACCCTTGGTTTTGAACCCATGGTCCCGTTCTGCCCAAAACCCGCTCGATTTATATAGGTGTGTTTGATTCATAGTGTCAAGCTCCTATTACTAGAACTGTTCATATGAGCTTATAATCATGGTCTTGTGTTTGATCCGTAAGTGAAACTGATGCTTGGGTTTTCATGCAAAGTAAAAAAGTAACACGAGAGAGATGGAGGTACTTGAATTTTAACGCAAAGCTCATGGGTCAAGTTCTTGTGGCCCATCTTCGTCCTAATGCCAATGTTTTTTATTCAAATTGGACTCATGAAACCATAGCTCCACAACAACAATAATGGGTTCCATGCACAATAAAACAAAACTTGCGAGCACTCAAAAATGAAAGCCTAATTCTCCTGAGAACACCTATAGACAACCAAATATGATTGCCAAAAATTTGTACTAAAATATATAAAGTTTTCAATGCAAAAGGATTATATATATATATATATATATACATGTATGAAACCTTTAAGAAGGTATGAAAAACTATATTTTGAAAGTATTAAAAAAGGAACAACCATAAAAGTGTTGGAAAGAAACAATAAAGAATGATCTACCTTATTGTGAGTTAACTGCCAACACGATAGGGCTCATGTGGAAACAAAGAATCCATATAGCTAACCCCGTCTAGTATGGGAAAAGGCTTAGTTATTATTATTGTTGTTGTTTTATACACACACGTACGTATGTGTATATCTTTTTGTGAACCACACCACCAGCATCCAGAGGTCCAAAAGACCCAACTAGACTGAGGTGAGATGTGCGGTCACCCTCAATTAAGATTAAAGTCCACTATGGGCTAAAGCTCTCCCAGACTGGCTTGCTTCATTCACAAGACTCGAACTCCAGAGATAAAGTATTGGTTTTCTGTACAGTTCGGGTGTGGTTAGAATTGTTTTATATGTTTTGGAAAATGATGCTCCTATCACAAAATGTATCGATACTTGAGCTCAGTGGACTTCCTCGTTTAAGAATGAGATTTAGAAGCACAAAAGAAAAAAAATATATGGTAAATCTGCATGTTGTATATTTGAGTCTTTGAATTATAAAAATAATTCATGGCCAACAACTGTGTGTTCTAATACACAACTCAGTGGTGGATCCAAAAGTTGTTTTGAATGTGACGTGTTTTAAAAGTTTTATAAATTTTAATAAAAAAATATAAAATTTTAAAATTTTGGATGAGATGAACGCCCCACTCTGCCACAATGTTGATCCGCCACTGACACAGCTCATAGTAAAATATGGATGACCATGAGCCGGAGAGCAACATTAGCACATTAATTAGAACTCTGTAGAGTTAGCTCACCACTCTGATGCCCACTCGCAGGTAGCAAGTTCCATCCCGAGAGGGTCATGCATGTGTTAGGCTTCGGCTTCCTGTTGTCATAAAAACAATTTATTAACACATTAATTAGCATAACTTTAGGCTCATGTGCAACTGAGGTGCACAGCAAGTAAATAAATAAATTTTCTTTTTTTTGTACCCTTCTAATGCTAGAACAAACATCGATAGTAATAGTTTTCGACCACCAACTAAGTGAAGGTCAAAATCAAATGCATGGACGGGTATTGAACTCGTGACCTTCAACTTATGAATCGACCCCTAGCCAATAAGCTATTTCGCCGTTGTGTGCAAGTGAAGAAATAATTCTTCATCCCTTTTTCCTAGTTCTCTAAAACTATGGACGGATCGAAGGTTAACTGTACGGGTTTGGCTTCGGTCATCCGATCACATCGATCCATTTAGTTAGGCTTGACAGCCGAAACAAGTTTTTATTAATAATTGGGTTCAGATTCAGTATCCAATATTTGTATCCGGAACTAAAACCGAAATCCGGACCTCTTCTATAAACACGACCATCTAAGTCGTATAAGTTTAGGACAAGTTGGACACTTCTTTGCCCTCTTCTTTTTTATTTTAAAAGATGTAGTTTCTTCTATATTGACACGGAAATTGAATGTGCGTTAAGTTGTGTCTACTGATCGTGTCATCATGTGTTCGCGTCGTTACCGTGTCTTTCCAAATTTCAGGTTTCCAAAAACTTTTCCTCGAGTAAGGCGAAAAGAACAGTCCTGCTTTTTCAGGTCCGGCTATGAACCATCATTTTTTTTCTTTTTTACAGTTTAGTTCTTAATAGAAGAATTTCAGTTTTAGACCATCACAAACTGCCAGTTTGGATCACAATTCCACTGAAAATCATAGACCACGGTTATATCGTGACCTCTGTATCTATAGATTATGGTATCTTAATTTTGTATTGTTGTGTGAAGAAGCCGTTTAGAACAGGGCAAAGCATTTGCTCATTATTTTAGCCCATGAAATAAACCGTGGGCTAAGCCCTTCATTAAAGGGTAGAACTGCATCTTCTGAAAAGAAGATGCACTAAAATCATATTATATCCATTCACAAAACGTTCAGTGACTAGAATTAAGAACTATTGAGAAGTCCTCTCTCTCTCTCTCTCTCTCTCTCTCTCTCTCTCTCTCTCTCTCTCTCTCTCTCTCTCTCTCTCTCTCTCTCTCTCTATATATATATATATATATATATATATATATATATAATATAGATTACCCTGTCTTAAAGAAACCGGTGAATCCAGAAAGTGAAGAGAACATGGTGGTAGCCAGTGGTGGGTCTAGAATTTTTTGTGTGATGGGGTGACCATCCTATTCACCCATTTAAAGGGGGCGGGGGCAAAGTATGTATAATAACCAGGAATTCAATCTTATCCTGTAAATTTTATATTTTTTTTTCAAACAGGTGAGGCTGTCTTCCCACCCCGCCTGTGGACTCAGATATATTGACATTGCTGCCAACAAATACGTGGACAAGAGTCACAAGACCCATATAACTATATACAAATATATGTACGTACATACATACATACATATATATATATATATATATATATATATATATATATATATATATATATATACATACATATATATATATATATAAAGAGAGAGAAATGCAAATAAGTTATATGTGAATTCTATCCAAAACAAATTGAATCATCCACTTAGAGGACGTAGATGATTGGATTGAAAAAGTATTTTTTTACTTTTTGATTTTTAATATCAATTACCTTAAGATTTCCATAGATAGAGCTTTATATATAAAGAGAGAGAGAGAAAGAGAGTAGTCCATGTGCACATCCATCTATATTTAAGCATTATCATAGATTTCAACTGTTGGATTAATTTAAAAATTAAATTTAAAATATATATATATATATATATATATATATATATATATATATCGATACTTTTTGCAAGTGCATTAAATGCACCCAACACTATTTACTTTTACTTTAAAAATCTAAATGATTGAAATCTTTAAAAAGATTACAAATATATATGAGTATATGCATGGGTTATTCTCTCTCTCTCTCTCTCTCTCTCTCTCTATATATATATATATATATATATATATATATATATATTGCATTCCAATCTCGTAACCTATTATATTAATTTATTATCATCCCATTTTCCTAATAAACGGTATCATGTTCATTTTTGACATGATCCTATTTTCATATATATATATATATATATATATATGTATATATATATATATGTATATATATATGTATGTATGAAGGTAGGTAGGTACGTATTCTACGCAATATATTGCATGGTGAATTTTCCAGCACCATATTGACTCGTCTCAACAATTTTTGGAGATGTCAAATGTGTGTCGTTGTCAAACTTAGACATGGCCGATTCTGGATAAACCGAAAGAACCAGTTTAGTATTGCATGATGAATTTCAAACATCATATCATACTCGTCTCAACAATTTAAGGAGATGTCCGTTGTTGTCATACCTAGACATGACGGATTCTAAACTGGAATCAGGGGTTAAACCAAAACCATAATTGAACCAAGCCGGAAATAGTTCAAGCTATGGTTTTGGAATTATCGATTTTGAGACAGTTCTGGTTTGAGTATTATACGGCTTGTTACAAGAAAAAAATAACAATTTAATATTAAAAAATAATAAAAATTTGGAACCTGTGATTTGAAATGGAATTGGGTGATCCACAGTTCCAAGTTCGGATTTACCTGTTTTGGTTTCGCCCGATTCCCTGTCTGATTTGATTCAGATCGAAACCGCAGGTCCGATTCCAAACGGACCGTATCTGGTCACACCCATGTAGATAAAGGTAGCTGAATTTGGTTTGAACTAACAGGTTGAGCTGGACTAGCACCGGCTGAAACTACAACTGAACTCGTGCTATGAATCCTCACGGTTTGTTGTTCCACCTATCAAAGAACCAAACCGGAACCAGCAGAACCAGAACTTGGGCTGACGGCTTCAAGTCATTTTCTGTTCCAGTTTTAAAATCTCCCATACTTTTCACAAAGTTTTCACATGAAACTGGAACTGGAACTGTACACTCAACAAACAAAACCGGAGCCAAACTTAGACCAGGAGGGAGGTCGGCTCGTTATGATTTCGGGTTTTCTTGGAACTAGAACCGTCTGTTTCGAACCAGCTGTCCCAGTTTATCCAGAACCGGCAATATTTACACGGAAACCTGCTTTTAAGGGAAATCGTGGTTAGAACCGCCGTGGTCGTTAAGCTCCCAACGGAAGGAAATGCCAAATGAAGAAATCTGAGAAACCCGTGTCAAATCAAGCTTCTAGAGAGTTCTCCTCCATCTTACCTGGGACAACTCAAATGTTACTCGTCCTCTTCACTCGCCAACAATGTCAAAAGTACTGGAGGAGTAGGAATTGCGGTGCACACAAGATTTGGTTTCTCCCTTAATATATTATATTAAATTTCTCTTCTGCTGATCGCTTGAAAGCGAATGCTGGTGGAAAATCATTTTATTCTTCAAAAAGTTACATTTGCTCTCTCTCTCTCTCTCTCTCTCTCTCTCTCTCTGCAGATCTCTTATTGCGGTGACAGCGAAGGCTGATGGAAAATCAGTTTAAACACAGTCTCTCTCGCGTTGCTAAACTGAAAGGGAAAGCTTTAAAGAAATCATTTACTCTTCTCAAACATTCTCTTTCGTTTCAGAGCTATAAGGCAGGCCTTCGATAAAAGCAGAAATTGATAAATTGTGTGGAGAAAACGAAAATCGATATCGATTCCGGAAATCTAGACGCAGACCTCTATCGAGAGAGAGAGACCCAGGATAAATCATTTTACCTGTTTGGTGACTCCCTTGTTGCCAATGATGACGACCCTCTTTACTTGCAGGCCTGGTTGGTTTGGTGGGGTGTGTAGTAAATGCGTATGCCTTGACGCCACCGCGCATTCATCATCATGGAGACCATATTGCTCGCCTTTTACCTTCCCCAAAGTTGGGTTCGATTCTCTATTGCATGATGTCACCATCCTTTTCTGCTTCTTAGTTCTTCTTCTTGTGGCAGTGAAGAGAGAGAATTTGACCTCTTTTCGCCTTTTGAAGATTAGTTTCTTGGGTTTTCGTTTTTCCATCCGATTATGAATTTCTCTTGCTTGTGGGGAGTTGAAGTGTCGAGATTTGATGATTTGTCGATTGAAGGAGTATGTTTGTGATGCTTCTTTTCATTTACGGGCGAGTGGGAGGGTGATGAATCATGTTGATTTCGAGTTTACAAAGTATTATCATCCATTTTGATGATTTATATGCTGGACGGGTGGTATTTTGATGGTTTTTGGTTCGTGGGGTGAAAGGAAAACTTTGTTTTTTTCGCCCATTTGTTGTTTTCTTATTGAGTCGTGTTGGGGATTCAAGGGAATCAAATGAATCATGAAGCTTCGGAGCTTGATGGGCAATCCTTTTGGGTGCTCGGCGTCGGGGGAACGTCTGGTCTCCGCAGCGAGGGATGGAGATTTACAAGAAGCAAAGGCTTTACTAGAATGCAACCCGCGACTCATCAGATACTCGACGTTTGGAGTTCGTAATTCTCCTCTGCATTATTCGGCCGCACGGGGGCACCATGAGGTATGCTCCTATGTTCATTTACTGTTGTTTTTTCTTTTCGAAAGGCAAGATGGGTTTAGGCAGACTCCTAGCAGATGCACACTCAGTATCGAACTCCCGAGTTTTCGTCAGAGAGTCAACTCCGTAGCTAGTGAGCTATGTTCCTTGGGGGCTGATTTACTCGCATTGTTTAGTGGAGCTATCTCTAGTTTTCTCCTCTGACTTATTGCAAATGTTTCCTTGTACTTTTTGCCTCCTCTTTAGATACTGAGTGTGGAAATGTTCCTTGGAGATGTTCCTTGCGTGCAGATTTGCAAATTTATGTTACTGCAGATTTGCAAATGTTCCTTGGAGCTATGTTCCTTGCGTGCAGTTGCTATTGGATTTGGGAGCTTCTGTTACTGCAGTGACTGTGGAAGATGGATCAACAGTTTATCTGATTGGTAATTCTTTTTTTCTTCAAATGCATCCTTGAGTTTTCAGGCATTTATGCCATCTACTTAGTCCTTTTATTTGATATGCTTAGTACTAGTTCAGTTCTCTGATGGCATTTTGACAGACCTCTGGGCTTTTTTACTGTTCAAATTTTCTCATCCACCACACGTGCATGGTGTCGTGGACACAGTACACATAAGCATGGAACAGTTTGTTTAATGGAAAATAGCTTTCGCTTTCCTGTAATCCAGAGTATACAGTGACCTTGTCTCAGGTAAGAAAATGACAACTTGCAGGGTGATGCCAAATCTCAACATTGATCGTTTAGAAATTAGAATGTATTTTCCACATTCTCGCAGGGTGATACCAAGCCTCAACATTGTTTAGAATGTATTTTCCACATTCTTCTGTTATAATCAACTTTAGAATTATGTCACATGGATGTGTGTGTGGGAATACAACGGGTACATATATATTCCTATATATATGTATATGTGTGTAAGATATATATTCCTATATATACAACGGGGTACCGAGAGAGGTTCTTTGGAGAACCTTAGAAAAAAGAGGTATCCCATTGATATACATTAACCTTATAAGAGACATGTACGATGGTGCAAAAACATGTGTGAGGACTCATGAAGGAATAATAGACTTCTTTGAAGTTAATAGTAGGTTACATCAAGGATCAACTTTAAGTCTATACTTATTTATAATGGTGATTGATGAGTTAACAAAACATATTCAAGATGAAGGACCTTGGTGTATGTTATTTGCACATGACATTATGTTAGTAGAGAAGTCTAAAGAAAAAGTTAATAGAAAATTGGAACTATAGAGAGAAACATTAGAAAGCAAAGGCCTCTGACTTAGTATAAAAAAGACAACATATGGAATGTAAGTTTGATCATTTGGTTACTTCAGAGGACATAGAAATTAAAATTAGCATACATTGCATCCTCAAAAGGAAAGTTTTAAGTACGTAGGGTCAATTTTTCGGAGTGATGGAAGAATTGATGGAGATGTTACGCATATAATTAATGTTGATTGGTTAAAATAGATAGGAGCATAAGGTATTCTTTGTGATAAAAAGATACCATTAAAGTTAAAAGGTAAATATTATAGAGCAGCAATTAGGCCTGTCATGTTTTATGGTTCTCAGTGTTGGGCAGTTAATCATCAACATGTACAAAAGATGTCTGTGACAGAAATGAAGATGTTGAGATGGATGAGTGGTCATACAAGAAAAGACCGTATACATAATGAGGTTATTAGAAACAAATTAGGAATGACACCAATAGAGGATAAAATGAGAGAATATCGTTTAAGATGGTTTGGACATATAGAAAGAAGATTAAAAGAAGAACCTATAAGAAGGAATGAAAAACTAAATTTAGAAAGTATTAAAAGAGGTAGAGGACGACCACAAAAGTGTTGGAAAGAAACAATAAAGAATGATCTTGCTTATTATGAGTTAACTGCTAACATGGCACATGATAGGGCTATGTGGAAAAAAAGAATCCATGTAGCCGACCCCGTCTAGTATGGGAAAAGGCTTAGTTGTTGTTGTATAGAACGGGGTACACTAAAAGTTATATTTTTGAATAAAATTATGAATAAAAGATATATACATAAATTTTTAAATATATCTACAAAAATAGATTGTGAAAATGTTAAAAGAGGAAGTGGACGAGAATAAAAGTGTTAGAAAGAAACAATAAAGAATGATCTAGTGTATATTGAGTTAATTGTTAGCATGACACGTGATAGGGCCTTATGTAAATAAAGAATCCGTGTAGCCGACCCCATCTAGTATGGGAAAAGGCTCAGTGTAGCCAACCCCATCTAGTATGGGAAAAGGCCTTTTCCCATACTAGATGGGGTCAGCTACATAGATTCTTTGTTTCCATAGGGTCCTATCACGTGCCATGCTAGCATTTAACTCAATATAAACTAGATCATTCTTATTGTTTCTTTCCAACATTTTTGTGCTCGTCCTCTTCCTCTTTTAACATTTTCATAATCTAGTTTCATATCTTCTTACGGGAGCGTCCTTGGATCGTCTTTCTATATGTCCAAACTATCTTAAACGATTTTTCTTTATTTTATCCTCTATTGGTGCTACTCCTCATTTGTTTCTAATCACCACATTATGTATACAGTCTTTCCTTGTGTGACCGCTCATCCATCTCAACATCTTTATTTATGCTACAGACATCTTTTACACGTGTTGATGATTAATTACCCAACACTTAGAACCATAAAACATAGCATGATATAGGAGGTCTAATTGTTGCTCTATAATATTTATCTTTAAACTTTAATGGTATCTTCTTATCACATAGAATACCTGATGTTGATGCCCCTCTCTATTTTAACCAATCGGCATTAATTCTATGCATAACATCTCTATTAATTTTTCCTTTTGTCTTTGTTCTACTAAGTTAGAAGCCTTTACTTTCTAACATTTCTCTCCATAGTTCTAATTTCCTATTAACTTTTTTCTTATATTCATCCACTAACACAATGTCACTTGTAAATAACATACACCAAGGTACTTCATCTTGAATATGTTTTGTTACCTCATCAATGACCAATATAAATAAATATAGACTTAAAGTTGATCCTTGATGTAACCCAATATTAACTTGAAAGGAGTTTGTCATTACTTCATGAGTCCTTACACATGTTTTTGCACCATCGTACATATCTCTTATAAAAAGATTTATGTATATCAATGGGATTCCTCTCTTTTTCAAGGTTCTCTAAAGAACATATCATGTAAAAGTTTTTCTTTTTTTGCTCTAAAATGTTTCACAAGACATCTCAATAGGTGAATCACTTCAATAGTAGATCTATCGAGCATGAATCTGAATTTGTTATCTATTGTACTTGATACTTTTTTAACCTACGTTCGATAATTCTTTTCTATAATTTCATAATGACTCGTTAACTTGATACCTCGATAATTCTTTCCCATAATTCGTACAATTTTGAATGTCTCCCTTGTTCATATATGGGTATAAGTGTACTCGATCTCCATTCCCCATGCATCTTTTGGTGTTGTTATGCATCTTTTGGTGTTGTTATTTGTAGTCTTGTTAGCCAAGTGAGCCCCATCTCTCCTAATACTTCTATAGGAATATTGTTTGGTCATGTAGATTTACCAACCTTCAGATATTTAAGAGCCTTTTTTACTTCATTCTTTTGAATACACCGATAGAAATTACGGTTTATATACTTTTCTAATTTTGTTAACTCTCCTATACTAATACTACCATATGTATTTTCATTAAAAAGCTTATAGAAATAATTTTTTCATCTATTTTTATATCATCATTTGCCACTAAAATCTTCTCATCCTCATCTTTGATTCATCTAACAAAAATAAGATCCCTAGTTTTCTTATCTCTAGCCTTAACTATCCTAAAAATATCTCTTTCACCTTCTTTTGAGTTAAGCTTTTTATATAAATCCTCCCAAATTTTAGCTTTTGCTTCACCTTTCTTATAAGCCTCCTAAGTTTTCCTTATCTTCTTGGCATAATGCAATTTGTAACATGCCTTCTTTGCTTTGATTTTATCTTTTACTACTTCACTCCACCCAACTCCTTTTTATGCAGGTATATTTCCCATAGATTTGCCTAACATATCTTTTACCACTTCTCTAATATGTATAGCCATATTATTCTACATGTGAGAAGGTGTACCTACATAATTTTAAGCATCTCCTTGAAGAACTTTCTCTAGTTAAATATATCCTCTTTCTCACGTTTGAGGTTCCACCATCTAGTCCAAATAGCTTATGCACTCTATTCTTCTTTATCCAGTTTTTAAACTGCAAATCCATTACTAAAAGTTGATGTTGAGTAGTTAAGCTTTCTCTGAGAATTACCTTACAATCTTTACAACACAATCTATATTTTTTCCTATAAACAAAATAATCAATTTGTGTTTGTGACAAGTCACTCTTACAACACAATCTTTACAACACGATCTATCTTTTTTCCTACAAACAAAATAATCAATTTGTGTTTTTAACAAGCCACTCTTACAACACGATGTTGTCGTTGTATATCTATAAAAGTAGATTCATAAGAAATCTATTTAATAATTACTGTTATTATATCATGTATATATAGGTACTCTATTTATACGTTCTTTAATACGCATTTAAAAACTAAATGCAGATTGGGTGGTCCACTTTTGTTTTTCTTCTCCCTGCACTTTTATTCTGTCTCTCCACGTGCCTGCCCTCCTTTCCTTCCATGTTCTCTCTCCCTTCTCTCCCTATCTCCCTCTCCTTTATTCCCCTGCCCCTTCTCTCTCACGACTCACTTTTTCTCTAGTCTCTTCCCCATCCACAGACTACAGTAACAAACCTTAACCTTTTTCTTTTTTCATAGAAGATGATAGATTTAGACACGTTGATCGTGTCCATTTTTAGTAAAAAATAACCTGACACGTTGGCTGTGTTGGACACGGTGCCAATGTTGGACTATTGGACATGAGTGCAAGACCCTCTTAGAAGAAACAGGTTTAGAATGATAATTTTTGCCAATTTTAAGTTCCTTTATGTGCATGAATTCTGGAAATTGGATAGTTCACCATCTTTAAGGATCTGCAAGAATTAGTTCTTTCTTATAGTATGTTAGGCTAGATAAGCATCTTAACATTATGAAGAAATGATATGTATAACTCCTCTGGTTAGTCAGATCTAACATTTGGTGGTAAAAAAGTTGTACTACTGTATCACGTATGGTTTCTTACTGCCATCTAAATAGGGATCACTGAAGACTAAACTATTAGATGCATCAAACCAACCAAAATGACAACTGAAAAACAGTCCACTCAAAAGTTTGAGGTACCTATGGGGTAAGAAAAGTCCATTACCTTGTATATGGCTGGTAAATGTCAAGGTACTTTATTATCCCTACATGAGTTCTTATACAAGTTGTTGCTCCAACATATGTCCTTTATAGAATTGACATACATCGCAAACATTCATTTATTGAAAAAGAAAGTCGATATAAATACTTCTCTCTGTTTATCTAATCATTCTTTGGCAAGTCTCCTCCCAATCAATAAGCACGATAGTAGGTTCTTGTTCTTGCTCTTGACTCTGCATTTTTACGTTGAGCACTTGATTAAGCATACAGCCTCTCGGTAAGTTTGTCATTCCTAAAGCCAGGCTGGTTTTTCCTTTTCTGGGATCATGCATGGATTCCTTAACCTTTCTGGTTGATGCTGATGATTTGAACATCATGTTCATCATTTGAATCACCAAGAAGATTTAACTTCTTCAAATGCAAGTATACTTTTCCCCTTCTTGTGTAGTGTAAGTCATGTATTTGCTTGTCGGCACACTTTCAGTTCCAACTATTTATTTTGTGAAGAATTTCAGGATCATGTTGCTTTTGTGTCCTTTATAGTTCCCTATTTGTTTTTTTACAATTTTATTTTGAATATTCTGTTTATTTTCCTACGGCAGGTGCCAGAAGCACAGCCCTACATTATGCTGCATGTGGTGGAAATGCACAATGCTGTCAGGTAATTTTGCTTTCTGCCAAATATATTAGTCTGTTGCAAATTAAAATTGTCCACCATGCTAAAATCTTTATATTTCCTTCATGTGATTCGGCGCAGATGTTAATATGCAAAGGTGCAGACCTGACTACTGAAAATGCAAATGGGTACATATTTAACATGCAAATACTGATATTTGGACTATTAAATATTGAACTGGGCTTTGCACTTTTGCAGTACTCAGTATTAAGTTGTATTAGCAACATATTTACAGTTCAGATCATCACAACATTCAGATTTCGAGTTACCTGAAAAGTCATAGTTCTTCTCATCGTATTCTTTATGTTTTATGTTCAAAAGCTGGAACCCCTTGCTTGTGGCACGTTTGTGGCATAGGCATTGGCTTGAAGAAGTTTTGAGTAAGCAGCCAGAGCACCGGCCATGTTCTAATCCATCTCCATATTTATCACTTCCTCTTATGAGCGTTATAAGGATTGCAAGGTATCTTTGTTTTTTTTTCCTTGCATGTCTTGTGTTATTGTTTGATAAGTTTAGCTTATACACGGGATACTGAAACGTTAGATCAGGTATTACTGTTTCCTAAGATGCTTTGAATTTCTCTTGGATAGTTCATCCAAAATGAGAACCAAAACCAAGCCTTCTGGCACACTAAGTGGGTCTATTAGTTGATATTTATAATAATATAATGAAGCTCCTTTTTGTACCTTGTAACTTCTTTTACAACATTTTGTTGTAAATTTAGTATAACATAACGCTTAGGTTTCTCTACTTCTGCCTTTGTCTATTTGCTTCTCATTTTCATGTTATTCTTGAAATCTTTTAAAATTGGCTAGTTCACAATTGAATTTATTATACAAGATAGAACATTTTTTTATCTTCAACAGTGCTATTATTTGTTGATTTTCTATTATTATGCTTCTCTCGAACAAGGTTGTGGAGTGATTGCCATTTATATCATGGACCCGCATGTAGGATAAGCATTTGGCTGAGTGAGAGTTGTTTCTGTCCTTATAGTTTTTCTCCTTTTTACAGCTGTCCAGGAGGCCTGGCATGAGAAAATGTGTAATTTTTAGTCCCGTATTATGGTTTCTACTCCTCTAATAGGAGGTTTGAACTTTCTGCAAACATGATTGAAGCAGGTTCTCTGTGGATTATCCCGGCACTCTATTCATTTGACCAAATTCTTGAGGCTGGCCTTAAGACTCTAAATTAAGGTACCTGTCCAATAAATGAAGCAGCTTAATATTTACTGTTTAGCCCTTGACATTAAATGCATGCTGATGAAATATTAAGCTGGGAAATCATAACAATTGCCGTTTTAGGTTGGGTGTTCATGATATTGCTACTGAGCCTTGGCAGCTTTCCATCTGATTCCGTCATATTACCATATTATTACTTCAACAACAACAACAACAACAACTAAGCCTTTTCTCATACTAGACGGGGTCAGCTACATGGATTCTTTGTTTCCAGAGATCCCTATCGTGTGCCATGTTAGCAGTTAACTCCCCATAAGCTAGATCATTCTTTATTGTTTCTTTCCAACACTTTTGTGGTCGTCCTCTACCTCTTTTAATACTTTCCAAATTTAGTTTTTCTAACCTTCTTACTGGTTCTTCTTTTGATCTTCTTTCTATATGTCCAAACTATCTTAAACAATGTTCTCTCATTTTATCCTCTATTGGTGCCACTCCTAATTTGTTTCTAATAACCTCATTATGTATACGGTCTTTTCTTGTATGACCATTCATCCATCTCAACATCTTCATTTCTGTCAGAGACATCTTTTGTACATATTGATGATTAACTGCCCAACACTCAGAACCATAAAACATGGCAGGCCTAATTGCTGCTCTATAATATTTACCTTTTAATTTTAATGGTATCTTCTTATCACAAAGAATACCTGATGCTCCTTTCCATTTTAACCAACCAGCATTAATTATATGCGTAACATCTCCATCAATTCTTCTATCACTCTAAAAAATTGACCATAGGTATTTAAAACTTTCCTTTTGAGGAATGCAATGTGTGTCAATTTTAATTTCTATGTCCTCTGAAGTAACCAAATGATCAAACTTACATTCCATATATTCTGTCTTTGTTCTACTAAGTCGGAGGCCTTTGCTTTCTAATGTTTCTCTCCATAGTTCCAATTTTCTATTAACTTTTTCCTTAGACTCCTCCACTAATACAATGTCATCTGCAAATAACATACACCAAGGTACTTCATCTTGAATATGTTTTGTTAACTCATTCATCACCATTATAAATAAGTATGGACTTAAAGTTTATCCTTGATGTAACCCAATATTAACTTCAAAGAAGTATGTCATTCCTTTATGAGTCCTCACACATGTTTTTGCACCATCATACATGTCTCTTATAAGGTTAATATATGTCAATGGGATACCTCTTTTTTCCAAAGTTCTCCAAAGAACCTCCCTCGGTACCCTATCATAAGCTTTTTCTAGATCAATAAATATCATGTGAAGGTCTTTCTTTTTTGTTTTAAAATGTTCCATAAGACGTCTCAAAAGGTGAATCGCTTCAATAGTAGATCTGCCTTGCATGAATCCAAATTGGTTCTCTGTTTTACTTGATACTTGTCTTAACCTATGTTCGATAATTCTTTTCCATAATTTTATAGTATGACTCATTAACTTGATACCTCGATAATTCGCACAATTTTGAATGTCTCCCTTGTTCTTATATATGGGTATAAGTGTACTTACTCTCCATTCCTCGGGCATCTTTTGGTTTTTCCATATTTCATTAAATAGTCTTGTGAGCCAAGTGATTCCTATTTCTCCTAGTATTTTCCAAACTTCTATAGGAATATTATATGGTCCTACCGATTTAGCACCCTTCATATGTTTAAGAGCCTCTTTGACTTCATTCTTTTGAATATGTCGGTAGAAATTGTGGTTTATATACTTTTCTGACTTGACTAAATCTCCTAAACTAATACTAATATCTTTATTTTCATTAAAAATATTATAAAAATAGTTTTTCCATCTATTTCTTATATCATCATTTGCCACTAGAATTTTTTCATCCTCATCTTTTGTGCATCTAACATAATTAAGATATTTAGTTTTCTTATCTCTAGCCCTTGCTATCCTAAAAATATCTCTTTCACCCTCTTTTGAGTTGAGTTTTTTATATAAGTCCTCCCAAATCTTAACTTTTGCTTCATTAACAGCCTTTTTCGCTTCCTTCTTTGCTTTCTTATAAGCTTCTAAAGTTTCACTAGTTTTCTTAACATAATGTAATTTGTAACGTACGCTCTTTGCCTTGATTTTATTTTGTAGTACTTCACTCCACCACCAAGCATCTTTTTGTGCCGGTACACCTCCCTTAGATACTCCTAACACATCTTTCACCACTTTCCTAATATGTATAGCCGTATTGTTCCACATATCACAGGGTGTGCTAACATAATTTCAAACATCTCCTTGAAGGACTTTCTATTTAAATATATCTTCTTTCTCGCTTTTGAGGTTCCACCATTTAGTCCGAATAGCTCGATGCACTCTTTTCTTCTTTGTCCATTTTTTTATTTGTAAATCCATAACTAAAAGTCGATGTTGGGTGGTTAAGCTCAATGTTATTCGTATCGCATGATACGGCCCGTATCGTGCGATACGTATCATATGATACGGGCGATACGCCCAAAAAAAATCAATTTTTTTAAATTTTTTTTTTTTAATTTTTTTTGCAGGCTTCTGGCCTCTCTTCGCCTCTCTTCACTTCCCTATGCTTGTAATTTGGGTTTATAATTTTATTTATTAAATAAAAATAATTTATAAACAAATAAAAATTGTGACAAAATCATTTTCCTTTCTGTTGCCAACTTTTAGGTATATTTCTGCTAGCAGTTTTTAATTTCATGAGATCGCAAACAATTAAAAACATTTGGTTGTCTTGGTTCATTGAGTGGGCATTTCACAACTTCACTATTTTAGGGTTCACCTTACGTGACTTCCATTGAGTTGAACATGAAGTGAGAAATGAAGCTCAAGCATTAGTTAAAAAGCTAATTATATTTGTAAGAGAAAAAGGGATATCAAGTAATAATATCACATCACTGAGGTGTCATAGAGTCAATAATCAAAGAAATTGAGCTCATTGTTTTGCTCACATATGAAAATTAGCAAATATGATAAGTACATGTACAAAGATAGCAGTTTGTTAATTTTGATATATTAGATGAGTGGATTATGGTAGATAACAAAGAAAATGCACTCCTAACCGAAGAAGACATTGCATGAATTAATTTGAAGTGCAACAACATCACGAAGGAGATGAAGATTTTCATTTTAATGCAGAAGGTGATGAGAAACTTTGAATCTTTATCAAGTAGAAGATGAAGATTATTTAGTTAATAATCCTGATACAAATTAAAATATGTAAAATGTAAATGTATTTCATTTTTTGCTTCAAAATATGTAATTTTGGATCCAATTGTTCAATGTTGAATGTTCAATCTGTGCTAAACTTTGCATTATATTAATTTAAAGCAATTATCAGATTTTTCCAGATTTTTTTTTGGATTTTTACTAATTTTTTTGATTTTTTAAATAATTTTCGTATTATTTTAATATTAAAGTACGATACGATACGATACGCCCGTATCATGGAGCCCAGCGATACGCGATACGATACGCGTCAGACAACACTGGTTAAGCTTTTGCCTGGAATTACCTTACAATCTTTACAACATGCTCTATCTTTTTTTCTACAAATAAAGTAATCAATTTGTGTTTGTGATAAGCCACTCTTATAAGTAATTAAATGTTCATCTCATTTTTTGAAGATTGTATTGACTATAAAGAGATCAAATGCCATAGCAAAATTTAAAATCTCTCTACCTTCCTCGTTTATATCCCCAAAACCAAAGTTTCCATGAATCCCTTGATATCCTAATGCCTCTTTACCGACATGGCCATTTAAATCTCCTCCTAAACAAATTATCTCCCTTTGTGGAATCTTTTGAAACACCTTATCTAACTCTTCCCAAAAAACTATCTTTATACTATCTTCTAGTCCTACTTGGGGTGCGTAAGCACAAACTATATTCAAAACCTCTGCTCCTAACACTAATTTCAACGTCATGATTCGGTCACCATATTGTTGTATGTCTACTACACTCTCTTTTAAATCTTTATTTATGATAATACCAACTCCGTTTCGAGCCTTTTCTTTACCTGAGTACCATAATTTAAAACCTATATCCTCTATCTCCTTTGCTTTTTCTCCAACCCATTTTGTCTCTTGGAAACATAGGATATGAATCTTTCTCCGAATCATAGTATCTGCCACCTCCATTAGCTTACCCGATAATGTTCCGATATTCCAAGCACCAATATGAATCTTATTATCTAGGACTAGCTTCTTTACCCCCCCGCATCCGTCCATAATCAAAATGCGGAGACCATCTCTGAAAATTTTTCACTATATTCGGGTGGCAATGTAGAGGGACTAACTTCTTTACCCACACCCGGCCATGATATGGGAACCTTCTCTGCAATTAATTCACTATATTCGGGCGAAAATATAGTGGCCCTTGCTTACTTATTACTGCATTCGGGCTCTGCAGGACATCGCTAGGCGGGGACGCCCCAAAGCAATGCTCATAATTTTTGTAATCCATGTTATAAAAATCTGACGAAGTTTTACGCTGGCTGTCAGAAGCCTAACGCAACCCTCCTCCTTTATCCAGGCTTGGGACCGGCAATGCAAGGGTGATCCCTTACAAGGGCACTTACTGGTGAAGATCTCAAATACTTCTGCTTCCAGAATACAAGTTTATAATCCATGGTTCCATGCAACAGTAGTTGCTTCGAAATGAATATGTAAACCATAGAAATCTTTAAATAATGCTCCCTTTTGTTTTTGACATGGTACTTGTGTTTTAATGAAGGTTATGGGTTAACAACAATTAAGCGTTTTCCCATACTAGATGGGGTCGGCAGGTTAGGGGTTAACCTTTCTAAAATAATTTCAATTTTGAACCATTAGAAATTAGAAAATCTTGGATCAAAGTAATTTTTTTGGTAATCTTTTATGTTTCTTCTGTTGTTCCTTTGTGCATATAAGCTAGTATTTTCTTTACTTATCGTGGTTGAGGGTCGAGACACATACGTGTCAAAGTTGAACATCAGTGAATTCTTAGTTGTATGAAGGTTAAAATTTCACACGTTTACTCGTATCTATTTGCTTCCTACATGGAATTTGACAACGTTACTTTTTCCTTCCAGGGAATGCAGACGGAGAAATCCTGGTCACCTTTCAACAAGTGTTGATCCTTGTTCTGTTTGTTTGGAAAGAAAATGTTTAGTAGCTGCAGAAGGTACACCAAGTCTCTGCATAACTTATATCTACCACGACTTGATCATTTTAACAATAATTTTTGGATGTCTTGATGTAGACTGCAGTTATTCAATTTTCTTCAAGTAGAGAATCGTTCATCCTGTGCTAGTTCCTCTCTTTTTTTGGTCTGATTTTCTACATTACATGGCCAGCTGCCTACGTAATGTCCATGAGGGCTAGTTCCACTTAAATGTAAGAGTACAACAGAATCACAAACAGTTCAGTGAAATTGCAAAGACTTGAGTGCAAATGAAATTCATTTTCTGGATAAACAATTGTACCAAGGAGGGTCAGCTGAAATACAAGACATCACAGTTACAGTCGGTCAATGGATGGTCTAGGATCCAATGGGTGATTTTTTCTTTTCATAATAAAAGATCACCTAAACATGTCAACAGTATAAGAGGCTTCTCTTCTATATTTTTGTTGTAGGATTCACATCCTTGGACAAAACGAGGCATACAACCCTATCAATCTCATGATCTGCTTCTTCCCAAACCTGTTGTTATAAGAGGCTTCTCTTCTATTATTATTGTAGGATTCACATGCTTGGACAAATCTTTGCTTGCAGAGAATGAAGCATACAACCCTATCATTCTCATGATCTTCTTTCTCAAAATCAGTTGCTTCATCTCTTGATTTTCGAATTTTTTCTTGCCACCTTCTGCCGTTAACTCCATTAATCTAATTTCTTGCTTTCAACAAACACCTTGCTGTTTCCCTTGTTCTGCTAAACCTGCATATTTAGCATTCTATCTGCACCACATGCCATAACATTCAGGCTTTTTAATGCAAAAAGCCTTGATTCATTAACCAAAGAAAGGAATCACCCTTGCATTGTCGGTCCCAAGCCCAGATAAAGGAGGAGGGTTGTGTTAGGCTTCCGACAGCCAGCATAAAACTTCGTCGGATTTTATAACATGGATTACAAAAATTATGAGCATTGCTTTGGGGCGTCCCCGCCTAGCGACGTCCTGCAGAGCCCGAATGCAGTAATAAGTAAGCAAGGACCACTACATTTTCGCCCGAATGTAGTGAATCAATTGCAGAGAGGGTTCCCACATCATGGATGGGTGTAGATAAAGAAGTTAGTCCCACTACATTGCCGCCCGAATGTAGTGAATAATTTTCAGAGAGGGTCTCCACATTTTGAATATGGACAGATGCGGGGGGTAAGCAAGCTAGTCCTAGATAATAAGATTCATATTGGTTCTTGGAATATCGGAACATTATCCGGTAAGCTAATGAAGGTGGTAGATACTATGATTCGGAGAAAGATTCATATTCTATGTTTACAAGAGACAAAATGGGTTGGAGAAAAAACAAAGGAGATAGAGGATATAGGTTTTAAATTATGGTACTCGGGTAAAGAAAAGGCTCGAAACGGAGTTGGTATTATCATAAATAAAGATTTAAAGGATAGTGTAGTAGACATACAACGATATGGTGACCGAATCATGACGTTGAAATTAGTGTTAGGAGCAGAGATTTTGAATATAGTTTGTGCTTACGCACCCCAAGTAGGACTAGAAGATAGTATAAAGACAGTTTTTTGGGAAGAGTTAGATAAGGTGATTCAAAAGATTCCACAAAGGGAGATGATTTGTTTAGGAGGAGACTTAAATGGACATGTCGGTAAAGAGGCATTAGGATATCAAGGTATTCATGAAAACTTTGGTTTTGGGGATATAAATGAGGAAGGTAGGAAGATTTTAAATTTTGCTATGTCATTTGATCTCTTTATAGTCAATACAATCTTCAAAAAATGAGATGAACATTTAATTACTTATAAGAGTCGTTTATCACAAACACAAATTGATTACTTTATTTGTAGAAAAAAAGATAGAGCGTGTTGTAAAAATTGCAAGGTAATTCCAGGAGAAAGCTTAACCACCCGACATCGACTTTTAGTTATGGATTTACAAATAAAGAAATGGACAAAGAAGAAAAGAGTGCATCGAGCTATTCGTACTAAATGGTGGAACCTCAAAAGCAAGAAAGAAGATATATTTAAACAAAAAGTCCTTCAAGGAGATGTTTGGAATTGTGTTGGTACACCCTGTAATATGTGGAACAATATGGCTATACATATTAGGAAAGTGGCAAAAGATGTGTTAGGTGTATCTAAGGGAGGTGTACCGGCACAAAAAGAAGCTTGGTGGTGGAGTGAAGTAGTACAAAATAAAATCAAGGCAAAGAGGGCATGTTACAAATTACATTATACTAAGAAAACTAGTGAAACTTTAGAGGCTTATAAGAAAGCAAAGAAGGAAGCTAAAAAGGTAAGCAAATGCTAAAATTTGGAAGGATTTATATAAAAACTCAACTCAAAAGAGGGTGAAAGAGATATTTTTAGGATAGCTAAGGCTAGATATAAGAAAACTAAAGATCTTAATTATGTTAGATGCATCAAGGACGATGATGAAAAAATTCTAGTGGCAAATGATGATATAAGAAATAGATGGAAAAACTATTTTTATAAGCTTTTTAATGAAAATAAAGATGTTAGTATTAGCTTAGGAGAGTTAGCCAAATCAAAAAAGTATATAAACCATAATTTCTACCGACGTATTAGAAGACTATTTAATGAAATATGGAAAAATCAAAAGATGCCCGAGGAGTGGAGAGCAAGTACACTTATACCCATATATAAAAATAAAGGAGACAGTCAAAATTGTGTGAATTATCGAGGTATCAAGTTAAT
This sequence comes from Brasenia schreberi, assembly GCA_036023115.1. Classification (NCBI taxonomy): domain Eukaryota; kingdom Viridiplantae; phylum Streptophyta; class Magnoliopsida; order Nymphaeales; family Cabombaceae; genus Brasenia; species Brasenia schreberi. The sequence continues at coordinate 833,175 of JAYKKT010000031.1, read as the reverse complement.
GAGTCGTACTATGAAATTGTGGGAAAGAATTATCAAACGTAGGTTAAGACAAGTATCAAGTACAACAGAGAACCAATTTGGATTCATGCCAGGCAGATCTACTGTTGAAGCAATTCACCTTTTGAGACATCTTATAGAACATTTTAGAGCAAAAAAGAAAGACCTTCACATGATATTTATTGATCTAGAAAAAGCTTATGATAAAGTAACGAGGGAGGTTCTTTGGAGAACTTTGGAAAAAAGAGGTATCTCATTGACATACATTAACCTTATAAGAGACATGTTTGATGGTGCAAAAACATGTGTGAGGACTCATGAAGGAATGACAGATTTCTTTGAAGTTAATATTGGGTTACATCAAGGATCAACTTTAAGTTCATACTTATTTATAATGGTGATTGATGAGTTAACAAAACATATTTAAGATGAAGTACCTTGGTGTATGTTATTTGCAGATGACATTGTATTAGTGGAGGAGTTTAAGAAAAAAGTTAATAGAAAATTGGAACTATGGAGAGAAACATTAGAAAGTAAAGGCCTTTGACTTAGTAGAACAAAGACAAAATATATGGAATGTAAGTTTGATCATTTGGTTACCTCATATGACATAGAAATTAAAATTGGCACACATTGCATCCCTCAAAAGGAAAGTTTTAAATACCTAGGGTCAATTTTACAAAGTGATGGAAGAATTTATGGAGATGTTACGCATAGAATTAATGCTGGTTGGTTAAAATGAAGAGGAGCATAAGGTATTCTTTGTGATAAGAAGATACCATTAAAGTTAAAAGGTAAATATTATAGAGCAGCAATTAGACCTACCATGTTTTATGGTTATGAGTGTTGGACAGTTAATCATTAACATGTACAAAAGATGTCTGTGACAGAAATGAAGATGTTGAGATGGATGAGTGGTCATACAAGAAAAGACCGTATACATAATGAGGTTATTAGAAACAAATTAAGAGTGGCACCAATAGAGGATAAAATGAGAGAATATCGTTTAAGATGGTTTGGACATATAGAAAGAAGATCAAAAGAAGAACCTTTAAGAAGTATGAAAAACTAAATTTGGAAAGTATTAAAAGAGCTAGAGGATGACCACAAAAGTGTTGGAAAGAAACAATAAAGAATGATCTAGCTTATTGTGAGTTAACTGCTAATATGGCACACGATAGGGATCTGTGGAAACAAAGAATCCATGTAGCCGACCCTGTCTAGTATGGGAAAAGGCTTAGTTGTTGTAGTCATTAACCAAAGAAAGGACATTAGTAACCTGATTAATTGGTCAGCATTCTGAAGCCTGAGATATGGAGTGCTGGAGGTCTAGTGTGTGTTGGTTGGTCTCACTAATGAAGCAACAAATCTGCCAAGCCCAGAAGCAATATAATTCAAAGATTATTTTACATTGTTAATAGTAACATAATTTTCTTCTTTGAGTCGAAGGATTGGTCCTATTACCAGAACTAATCCCCTTGCTTTGCTCATCTCTAACTTCTATTGGCAATATATCAGGCTGCAGGCATGAGTTATGCTCACGGTGTGCCTTGTATTTATGCTGCACAAGCAACACAGTAACTTCATCTGGACCCCCAGGATCGATTCCATGCCCTTTCTGCCGGCATGCAATAGTATCATTTATGAAGCTACCAGATATGAACCCAATTAAAGACAGTGGTAAACCGATCCTTTCCCTTGCTTTCTGCACAACATCCACAGGTGAACCAGTGGAACCTGATTCAATGCTGTCAAAATCATAGTGGACTTCAATGGTTGCAGCAGAATTACACCATCAGCATCCTCGTCCTTTCGGTCATTTAGAGGACAGAGGTTTGGATCAATCAAACTGAATACTAGCTTTTGCATGGGAGGATCTGAAACATGTCCGTCGTTGCTCCCTTCTAGTGACAGAAGAGCACAGAACCAAATGCATTCACGCACGATGCTGAGGAGGTCCACTTCCCACATTGAGAATAGGACGGCTAACTGGCCCCAGTTGAGTCGAATCGATATATGATACAATAGGCAGTGGCTGAAGTTCGTTCACATGCTTCCATTCCTTTCCGTGTTTCAAGTGTTTGATTCATCAGCTTATGTTTTCAGTATTGTAAATCTCTCTTGGAATGGACATGTTTTCTAGTCGATTTGTTGCCTGTCACTAAATTTCTTGTGTGAATCCAAGTGATGTTTTACATCCTTGAAAGGTACTCAGACCTGAACGTACCCGGAACCGCACCTACTGCAACCTATTTAGACCTCTAGAAAATTGTAATATATGAACAGCTTCTGACACCAGCGGTTTAGTCATCTTTGAAACACCGTCAGTTTCTCAGGGCGTTTAGTCATCCTTGATGTTTGAATATGATCAGATCAAGCATTTTATGGTCGTGAAAGTCGCCCTCATTCTAGCAGGAAAAGAGCCATGGCTCTCCTGGCCAGGAGGGTTGGCTCAAAAGAATCTTCAAGTTGAAAGTCATGAGTTTGATCCCCGGTGTTTGCATCTGATATAGATCCACCTAACACAGCTTACCTATTGGAAAAGAAAAGAACTTGTGGTGAACAAAAGAACACCATTGGCCGTGAAAGAAAACATGGCCTAGCAAAGCACATTGCATGTGCATACCAGGTCAGGATGGCAAGTTTCCACTGTGTCGCTAATGATCTTAATGCAATTTATTGTGACAGGGTTTGGTACAGCATCATTTCATTAACTTGAAAACAAGGTGTCATTATCTTTTAAAAAGATGGTTGTTACTGAGAGCTATAAAAATATATTGCCTTCAAACAAAAGCTCACCGAACTTGCATTGGTTTGTTTACACCTTGGCAACCGCATTGAATACCCAAGCTCAAATAATTTGAAAATGTATTTGTGAGTTAAAATCGGAAAGTTTCCCAATAATGAATTATAAATAGGATCTCTCATGGCTCGACTCATTTACCTCCTCAATCGAGGCAAGCCGCGACTTAAGCTTGTTCTTTTAGTTGACGATCATAAACAGTATAAGCCCGCTTGTTTTGGCTAGTTGACGATCACTCTCTCTTCACGAGATATATATATATATATATATATATATATATATATATATATATATATATATATATATGTGTGTGTGTGTGTGTGTGTGTGTGTGTGTGTGTGTTGCAATTATTGTAATTAGATATTCCCCTTGGTTGAATTGTTTATCATTTTTAACAAAACAAAGACTTCTTTCATGCTTGACCTAGGAAATGCTTGCCAATTTTAGTGCAGGATCCGCGTCTTCCAACAATCAATCTTAGACATAAAGACTCCATCTCTCTTTCCCTCTCTCGCCCTCAAAAGATTCTTTCACTCTCTGCTTGATGAGAGTGTATCTCTATGATATGTCGTCTCAGCTGATCGTCAGCCTACTCATAGTCCTCCTGGCCTCCATCTCATGCACAAGCGCCACCACCTTCAAATTTACTTCCTTCGTCTCCATCAATCTCTCCACAATTAAGTTTTTCGGCGATGCCTCCGCCACCGACCGTGGAGTCATCGAGCTCAACCGCAACCAAGCAGATGGCCAGGCCAGATCAAGCCATGGACGCGCCGTCTATGCCAGCCAGGTCAGGCTCTACGACCCCCTCACCCATCGCGTTGCCGACTTCACTACTCACTTCACCTTCTCCATCAACGGTTCAAGCAACGGCGATAGTAATAACCATCTAGCTTTCTTCCTTGCTCCCACCGGCAATGAATTTATGGCCGGACGGCACGATTCACTGTCAAGCCAAGTCGTGGCCATCCGTTTCGATCACATGGGATTCAGCGTCGATCCCTTGAACTCCTCCACTACCACCAAAAGATTTAATGGAGAATTGAAAGGAGAAGCAATTGTCGGATACAGCTCTGGTAACCAGATCTTGTTTGCGCTGTTGACCCACCAAAACAGATCGCATCCGTCTACGTTCTTTCAACATATAAACCTCACCCGTGTCCTGCCAGAACACGTTATCGTCGGGTTTTCGGCATTCTCCCATCAATCTACGGTGGTCCATAGAATCTTGAAGTGGGAGTTGAGATCTAATCTGCTTACTACCGCTTCTCCTTCGCCGTCTCCGGCCAAAGGCCAAGTGGGTGGATCTCAATCCGTGGGAAATGGAAATAACAGCAAACGGATTGCTGCACTTGCGGCATGTTTGGTGGTGCTAATACTTATCGGCGTGGCAGTGATAATCATGATTATCATTCGTAAGAAGAAGAAGAAGAACGAGAAGAATGAAGAGGTAGAAGATGAACATTCGGAGAAGAATGATGCACCAGATGATAATACAGTCGGCATGTCAATAGATTTCTCAACTGGACCTCGGAGATTTAGCTACGGTGAGCTCACTGCAGCAACCAACTACTTTAGTGAGGAGAGTAAGTTAGGCCAAGGTGGGTTCGGCGGAGTGTATCACGGCACATTGGTTGACACCGGCGAACCGGTGGCGGTCAAGCGTTTTGCCAAAGGATCGAAGCAAGGGAAGAAGGAATACGTCGCCGAGGTGACCGTGATCAGCCGACTGCGGCACCGGAACCTAGTGCATTTGATCGGATGGTGTCATGAACAAGGTGAGCTCATGTTAGTCTATGAGTACATGGAGGGTGGCAGCCTTGACCGGCACCTCTTTGGGCCTAAGATCATGCCCTGGGCTCGAAGAAGGAAGGTAGCCCTTGGCTTGGCCTCGGCGTTGTTGTACTTGCATGAGGAGTGGGAGCAGTGCGTGCTGCATCGGGACATCAAGACAAGCAACGTCATGATCGACTCTGAGTTCAATCCTCGGCTCGGCGATTTCGGCTTGGCACGGTTCATTGACCATGGCCAAGACGGGCATACGACGGCGGTGGCCGGGACGATGGGGTACCTCGCACCTGAGTGCGTGATCACGGGCAAGTCGAGCAAGGAGGGTGATGTATACAGCTACGGGATTGTCCTACTGGAGTTGGCAACCGGGCTGAGGGCTAGTCGACCCGTGACTGAGCTCGATGAATGGTTGGTTGAGTGGGTTTGGAACAAGTACGGTGCTGGCTTAGTTTTGGAGGCCGTTGACAAGCGGCTCGGTGTAGAGTATGACAAGAATGAGGCTGAGTGCATGATGGTGGTTGGACTATGGTGTTTGCACCCAGACGCAGAGAGGAGGCCCTCGATTCGAGATGTGTACTTGGTGCTGAGTTTCCAAGCCGAATTGCCGAGGGTTTCGCCGAAGATGCCAGTGCTGGCGTTCTATGAGCAAATAATCAATGAGGCCGAGTCTGTCACCTTGACCAGCAGCTCCGGGACGACGACAACGACCACAACCGGGGCCGAGTTGACGTCCCAGTCGCTCTTGCCGTCATACAAGGCCCCACAACAAGAGGCTTGGTCTTACATCATATGACTGAGCAGTGGGGCGTGGCGTAATTTATTGCTTGGCACACAATTTCTTTTTCTATTTCGAGCACAACTAAACGCGGAAAGAGAAGGTTGGTGGATCTCATTCATGCCAAGGGACCCTACGGTGCGGTTCAGGTCAGAAACCATTGTCGTGTTTCACATCTGAATTAGGGCGTTGATCGCTGATGTTTGGTAAACACAAAAGGGACACAACACCAAGGCAGGTTGAAGTGTCCGTGAGATGTATTGTGTGGTGCAGCTTTCTTATAGCGTTTGCAGTTGGATAAATATATATATAGGATGTGTGTCGTTCTGCCCGAAGGAAGCAAGATAGCGAGACTGACCCTTGTTCTTTTGGATTACTTTCATTAGTTAGTCTCTTATTTGATTCTAGAAATTGTTAACCTTATGGATGAAAATGTTTAGACGAAAAGTGGGAGTTCTTTTAAGTTTACTTTGTACACAAAAATGTTAAACCATTTGATGAAAACTAGGGGCGCTGTGGATTCGTATTTGGAATAGAAAACTGTTTGTAATTTTTAAAGTTTGTGGCATTTTTTTCATTGCCAAGTGGTGGATTTATAATTGTTGGCTCAAAAGTTAGTATATACACATATATAGAGAGAGAGAGACAAGTGGTTAAATGATTTCTACGTCTAACACTACTAGATTTCTAGATGATCACATAAACGATGAAGATCGATTTGTTTATCAATATCGATGTAAAAATTAATAGTATTTAATGCATATGAATATATAAAATATAAATGTAACGAATAACTTTTTCATCATTACCATGATCGAATACATAAAATACATGAAACGAAAATCACAGTCAATCAATCTTTAGCATTAAATGATATCTATCACTTCTCTTTCCTCCTCTCTCTCTTTCTCTCTCTCTCTCTCTCTCTCTCTCTCTCTCTCTCTCTATATATATATATATATATATATATAGATCCTCTTATGGTCCATTTTTTTTTATTATATGAGTAATATTTTAAAAATTATAAAGTATTTAAAAACAAAAATAATGTTGTTACTTTTATACTCCCAAGAAGTAATGCATAGCAAGATTGAGCAACATTAGTGATATGATCCCATTACTCTCTCTTAAAATATACATATATATATATATATATATATATATATATATATATATATATAGAGAGAGAGAGAGAGAGAGAGAGAGAGGGAGAGATTATTGTTAGGTTTTATCCAAAGTTTAAGACCATTTGAGATCTGTGAAGTTTTGGGCTGCTGTTGAACTTGGTTTTCCGTCAGGCATATTTAGGGTTTTGCGAGACTGTGTTTGAAAGGGTTTCGTGTTCTGTTGTATAAAGTTGATAGTGGTTCTCTCGTTTTGCCATCTGTTGCTCCCACGTATATGTCCTTGTGCACGCATCGTATTTCTTCTTCCTTGTTGCGTTTATTTTAATATTTCTTATATATTAAAATTCCGCTCCGGTGTTCTTTATGATATGTTGCATTACTAGTTGGAACAAGCTTTAGTGAGTTGTTTTTGTTAGTGAATGAAAATTTTTGAGGCCTATGAGTTGATAATATAATGGGTTTAAAATTCTGGGCCTAAGAAAGACCCCATGGAACGGCATATCGTTTTAACCGTGTGCTTTTTTGGGGGTAAGATCAATAATCTGTCAGATAATGGCCGAATGTTTTAAATTATGGAGTAATTTTACTTTTGAATTTTCTGAAATTTCAGTGAGGCGAATTCCTCATCTCACATTATTGCAGATCTGCCACTATTGGTGGTGGTCTAACATATGGGTGCCATTTTGGATCAGTTTGGTACCCCAATGTCGAGAAGAATATGGCAACCGTGGGCTTTAGTAATTCTTATCTTTGGGTACAATCACCCAGGGGGAATATTGAGCTCATGTTCTACCATCATACTTCATGGTTGGATGTCCTCGTTCTCAATGAAGGTGTTGGAATCAAACATATCGATATATGGTCATCCATGTCCTCTCCAAACTCTTTGAACTAAGGTTTATTAGCTACTATCTATATAAAAGGACATGTGGGATTCTTTCATTCTAACCTGTCTCTTGGTTTTCTCATACACAAGTTCCTCACTCACATATGACTTTGACACTTTAAGACTTTAAAATTTATCAAAGATATATCAAAATAAACATTTAGAAATATTTAACGTGAATTAAATATAATTAATATCACATGAGTTTAATTAACTCAACCATTAATTAGTTATTAAGTCTAATAGAAGTCGCACAAAAAAATGTACAGTATAATGAAGAAACATTTTCTTACCACCAATAAAGCAAAACTAAGAGAATCTGTTAGCAAATTTATTTCATTTTATGATGATCTTTTAATGGCATGCATTTAGTAAGGACTCCATATGTTTGCTTACCGCGTAGAAAACTCGAAACATTACTTGATATTCCTATTGTGCATGTCGCGTATCTTCTCAAAGGAAACTAGAGGCAAGGGAAAGACCAACCATAATTGAAGTGCAACACCTCGAACCGTACCAAGTCTGCTACCATAAATTAATTCTACATGCAGAAAAAGGAGAGTCGGGGTGGCCATCCGCCATTGGAGGAGGTTTTGACTTGAGAGAACCTTAAAGTTGAAGGTCACTAGCTTGATACCTTGGGGAATACATATTACCATGTAGGTTCTTGCCCATGGTTGACTTGCAAAGAAGAGAAGGGCACCATGCAGGAGGACATAACCTGGTTTCAAAAGTGGGGAAGATCCCTCTTCAGTGGTTGCCTGCCAGGATGAAAGGTTCTAACAAAAACAAAAGCAAAAGTTAAAAAAGAAGCAACAAAACTGGCTTCCTGTACAGGCATCCGCTTAAAGCCATCTAGAGATGTACCATTTGAGACTCATTTCAAACACTCAACTGCCCTTTTATGAGCATTTTCCCTCATGATATTTAAAGAGATGTAACACTACAAGAAAATAGGGATACTGTGACGCACATGCCCTGTGATACAGTGGCATAATCACCGAGGATTTTCTCTTGCGATCTTCAAAATGGCCTACAATATGGCCAATTTCCATACGTTTGCATTCTCTCCTGTTCATAGGTCATGGGAGTCAGAGTCTCTGCTTTGTTGTAATGAAAGACGGTTTTCTAAGTGAGAATCTGAGCTTCATTAGCTAAAAATAGGAACTAATTTATCAGTAAAACAACTGCTATTTTAAACATGAAGCAGCCATGTTAAATTATGCTGGCAGTTAGATGTAATACATTATATTTGGCTTGCATTTTGCAGATAATCAATGAAAAACTTGTGACTCAAACGGGACACTTGGAGCAGCATTTTGTCATCACCCAGGAGCCCCAAGAATCGTTCCTAAAAGATCAGATTGAATTTTGATCAAGAACAAAACGTCATCTACTTTTTACTACCACGACTCAGAAATGAAACCAAATTGATACTAAGAATTCATGTAGGAGACTCCACTTAGTGTGAGAGAAGTCCCTTTGTTTTGGTTTTGTCTCCGCACTCACAATTCAAACGAAAAAGAGCAATCTCTCATGTGTGTATGTGTGGCAGAGAGTCCCTCATACGAGGCTAGACCAGCTAATCTAGCTCCATTTGCTACGACACCTGCTGTGTGTTGCTCTGCTTAATGTCCCTCCAGCTCCATTGAAGCCAACCGGAACAGCCCTTCCTGACCGACAGGGGCTTTGTCTGCATGACATGCGGAGCCGGTCATCACTAATGCAACATAATCTGGATTAGTCGATCTTGTCCGCGGCTTGGTCCCGTCGGCCGGAATCGCATACATGCAATGACAACTGGTTGGCTTGTAGCATCAAGACTACACAAGCAAAGCACCCCACGTACATCGAAAGGCAACCAACAGAGGCATTGGCAATTAGGAGACAAGGTCATGTATTAAATTAATGTAGAGAAAAAGAGGTTCAAAATTCTTAAAATGCAAGTCATTTAGTTTTTCTTTATCACAACATGTGAAACCACCAATCAACAATTCAAATGGGGTCCTTCAAAGTAAACCTTTAGGAGCATTTGGAAACTTAAGAACAATGGTTGTCTAGTTGAAGAATTTGAAATCTTTACAAAGCAAGTGGTTCACATATGTGTATATTTGGTGACTATTAATGCAGAGCTATCAAAGAAAGTAGAGAAGAAAGGGGGGAAGAAGAGAGTGACCCTCAAAGAATATTTATCAAGAGGTGAACTTCGCGTGATATTTTTCGGGTCATACATGAGAAAGCCCACAAAACCCGTTTTTAATGTTGAGTAGACCGTGTAGCAACCAGGTATATGCAGGTGGTCTGTTTGGACCTGGCCACAAGCACCACAACCGGAACTAGGGGAACCAAAACAGGAACCAGGGACCCCCACCGACCTCCGTTTCAGTTCCATCTATCAAAGAACCTTGGTGGTCCGAAACTGGCAGTTCCAAACCATTCTTTGATTCCGATTTCAAAATCCTGCTTTTGTTTCGTGATTTTCTCAAATGAAACCAAAACAAGAACTGGAGCCAGTCCCAGAAAGAGGCCAGTCTGATCCTGTTTCAATTTCTGGTGGAACCAGAACAACCGGTTCAGACCCAGCTGTCCTGGCTTACGTAGAACAGGTCAGGTCTAATCATAATGTGGTCCTAGTACGAAATTATGATTTATATGGATCTGGATCATAAGATCTTAATGTGGATCTGAATTGATTTGTTAAATTCAATTTTCTTTCTGTTACAGGTTAAGATTTGCAGACAAATTCCTATCAAAATTCCGGTCTGCCTATAAAGTCTAGAATTCCTATCACTAGTCTACTTGCCATGCCCATACCCGCATCCAGACCCAAACCCAGAACCCCGTCCAGAACCATAGCCCAGAATGAAGCTTTGTGTATTTCTATCTGATTGCTGTCTATGAGGAAAACCAAATGGCAGGAGACACCTATTTATACTTTCTTCTTGCCTTCTAGAGCTTTACTTGTACTGCACCCATGCATGCTAAAGAACGAGAAGAAATTATTTCTAATCATGCCTCCCTCTAGGTATTTTCAACTTGGTCCATCACGTTTGCATAATCTCATAAACGCCCCTCACCTTTTAGCCATTCCCAGCTTGGTCCATTTCTCTGCATAAAATTAAAAACAGTCCCAAGTTTTTCCACTTGCCATCTTTGTTATGGTTTTTCTTCGACATGGGCAAAGCCTTAGTTTATCAAATCACCTTCATCCGAACCTTTGAAATGATAATACATTACAAAACAAGTGCATAGTTTACATTTCTTATCGGATTTTTTTTCTTTTTCAGGTATGATGGAGAGGACAAAGCAATACGCACTCCCGGGGCATCGATTTCATTGCCTTCAAAAGAGGGGCCGATTGAGAAAAAAACTTGTTAGACTGGAGGAGCAAACTCACAGATGGTAATTTCGAAAGCAGCAACAAGATGTAGGAACCATTTCAAGATTAGCCAAAAGAGGGGCCGATTGAGAAAAAAACTTAGGTGAGCGACAGTGCTCCGTCAAAAAATTTGTTGCGTTTTTACGGTCTGGTCTTGCAACCACCACTCAAATTCTTTAAAAAGAAAGGGATAAAAAACTTTTCAAAACTGTGTCAATGCGCATAGAGTGAGTGGGGTTAGACTTTTGCAACTCACAGGAAATGGAAAATGCAAGCCAGTTCAATACGCAGCTACAATGGGAATGTGGGCACCTACTTCACTGACACGTCCATGGTAGGTTAGAGTGCGCATGCACAAAAATGGTATCCTATTGGCACGATGGACGGTGACACTTTGCTATGGTTACTACGTAGGCTTTTGTGGCGAAGCCGAATTCATACAGCTTCCGGAGAACCAGAAGAATAGAAACCAAACAAGGGAGTTCCCCTGTTTGGTTACGATTCAGCCTTCTAGAAGACCAAACCATATTTCCTAAAATGAAACCAAAACAAAACCGTATCTAGAATCCGAGCACCTGCACAAGCGAAACCGGAGGAGGCCAGATGAGTCAAATTCAAGGTTTTGGTAGAACTGGAGCCAGAAGTCAACATGGAGATTAGGGCTGGTAAATGAACTGAGCCACTTGTGACAATCTTGGTTGCGTATGGTTCTGAATTGAACATAAGCTGGCTTACTAAGCTCTATGAGTAGAACGTAGACACTGCATTGAATGTTAATCCAAAGAACTGATCGGGTATGTGTAATTAGATTATCAACTCTTTTAATTTAACAAGTGTTCAACAATAAAGATTTGTTTTAATTTATAATAATGAAAGTACATTTTCCACTAGGAATTATACACAAGTAATATTTATAAATTTCAAGTAGCAGCTCATGTCCAACTCATCTAACTTGTCGTGTTGGGTTCATGTTCGGCTAGGCTCAAATGAGCTGACATGCAAAACATGAACAAGATCTTCAACTGAAGTACAAATTACGAACATCCTATGCACGGTTTATTTGGCTCATTTACCAGCCATAACGGAGAGGCTCTTAAACATCATTCGTCTAATTGGGTATTCTTCACTTAGTCTATTTGATGAACCAAAGACGCTAACGAATCATGAAACTTTACAAACCCTAGAGTTTTGTGGCAAGTGAATCGGTATCAAAACCTGCAATAGAATGCATTACAAAAGCCAAAAACGGAATACTCAAGAAACATGTTGGTAAGAAATTCTGCACCATTCTCTAATGTCACAAAGAGCCATTGCTCTCCGGGCCAGAGGGCCTACTAAATATAACCTTTCTATCGAAACAGTTCAACTTAGACACAACTTGTTTGGAACCAGCCCCGCAGTATGAATCAGAACCAAGTCTGGTCAGGAATCAGCTCAACTGAACCAAACTTCCTCCAAACCGGTCCCGTTCTATAGGTTCTTTTCAAAAAAAATTATCTTTCCTGGTCTTCTTTCTTTTAGTTAAAACCAGAACCGGCTGCTATCAAACCGTAACTGGGATCAGGTGAAATTCGTTTCAGTTACAGAAACTGGCCATGTCTGGAGTGAGTCACAGGTACACGGCTCGCAAAAGAGGAAAAAAGAAAGCCTCTAAAGACGACTGCCAGACAAGTCATAGGAAATGCCAAATCTATGGGGCTCTTTACTGCCAAATACATGTTGCCAACTTTTAATTTCCACAACTTCTAGATCAATACTCAGGTGGGGGGGAAAAAAGGAACAGCAGTGTGTCACATATTTAGGTTGCCCCATTCTATTCAAATGTATCAACTTGTCTGGAAGTATATTATTTCGACGGTAACTTCTCAACATCTTTGTTTCTTATGGTTCATTTGGCAATGCAAACAGTTCAAAGCCCACTGGCATTGAAAACTATGTATTCACAGAGAAACTTTCAACTATTCATGGAGATGCTTGAAGGCCTTATTCTTCCAAGAAAAATGTAAAGAAGAAAGGGGACAAAAGACCTACGAATCAATTGATATAATACAATTACCTGAGCTACTTATGCAACCTATACACAGAATATGCACAGCTTTGATGCAGAAGATGGTATCCCCACCTTCCTCGACTTATGAACTCGTGATGCAAATCCCGAGACACAGCTTGACCACCAAAGCTCATGAAACTCGCATATCTTTGTCAGACCTACAATGCATCACAACAAAAGCTCTCAGTCAGATTAGGATCTGAAAATCCGACCTAAAATGTAGTGGATTATTAGGGTCAAGAATCAAAATGAATCCTATTACCATCTGGATTCATATTTGCTACGCAACTTTGCATCCAAATCAAATGCAGATGAAAATGAAAATGAATCTATGTTCAGTTTGACAGACCAGATGCAGTTTTCCCGACCAACTCAAACCCAGTCAGATAAAAGCAAAACCTCATCAAATGGTAAAAAATGGTCCCTAGAGAAAACCTGAGTCTGACCCATTTATAACTGCAATTATGATTGAAACCCATGGAAATCAAGCTCTGTCCAATTCAATGAACCTCAAGGTCTAGACTCTAGGCTCGTCCATTACACAAGGGAGGTGACTTTCTCATTCTCGGGCAATTTCCGCTCAAAGGATGAAGCGGAGGTGCCTAGATTTTCACAAGGATTCTCAAGAAAAACTATTGCGGTACCAAGCAGCCTAGGAAACTTTTCACACCATTCAAAGTCAGCATTTGTTTCACCCAGAGTGGGAAAAGTTGGGCGTCTTCTCCCGCATTTATCAAGAAACAAACAAGCTGAGGGAACTGGATTGAGCTTCTGTTGCTAAGATGAAGGCGCAAAAGCAAACCAATCAAAACGAAACAAACTAAAATCAAGCACTCACCCACACTAAGTAGGGTGAGGTACATGGAGTTTTTAGTCATTATTGAGCTCTATTATGTGTTAAATTAGCATTTAACTAGGAAAGATGATGCTTATCCTCCTCGTCTCTTTTCTAAACATCAAATATGGGTGAGAAGAGAACACGACCGCACTGCTTAAATGTGTCCCACCAACTAATGTAACCAGCTCTAATTGCACCCTCCCTCAGCCATGCAAACTACCGTTCGCTTGCATAAAGAAAAGAGCTCACATGAAAGGCCTTAGACTCTTCGCCAGAACCAGCCTACTTAGGGCCACGGAGAGCACATTTACGTCTTTTGGAGGGAAGACCTACATGGTATATCATATTACATGCAAAACCCAAACCACACTGACCTGTGATTGCTTCATTTTCAATTTTTGCATTTCTTCTGTGATGGAGATTAGCCTGCAGTTGGGGAGATGCATCAGATATTGCCAAATATACTATGTCAAATTCACATTTGTGTTTACCTCCATCTTGTATCGGTAAGATTTTGAATTAACTCCTTTTCTTTCTCATATGCAGCCTCCAGCTGTTGGGGGAAGAAACAGGTCATTCTATGATGTATGACATACAGAAAAACAGTTCCATTCTCTTAAAGCGCATTTTTCTTTGGACCGATAAACCAAAAAGATGAGGTATGACAACAAATGTCAATGTTTTGAGTACTCTCTTCTGTTATTCCTCTTTTAAGGAAGTACAACTAGGGTACAGGTCCAGTTCTTGTTTCATTTAAACCGAAAAAGGCATGACCTCTTAGCACCATAAAGTTAGTTCATAGTTCAGAAGGAAAAGGTAGTTCATATTTCAGAACAAAGTTTATAGAGTAAACCAGAAACAGCAATGGCGCATAAGATATTTCAACAAAATTATAATATAAAATATGCATTTATTAGGAAAAATTGGGTTGGAAATCACTAGTGTCTCTAAGCATCACAGCATTCACTTGATGTAACCCATGCCCTGGAACATGGAACCCTAAACCATATCCCCCTCTGGCATGACTTTAAGGCAACAGGAAAGGTCTTAAATGACATCTTGCTGTTTTGGCTTCAAAAAAGTTGTAAATATTTTACTCCACCAAACTCAATTATGACAATGATTCCTTGTTCTCGATATGTGGAAACTGTCTTATTTACATGTCATTTTATTTTAGTAAAAAATAAGAATGCTTGAGAAGGTCTGAATTAAAAGGTGACCGAAAGGAATAGAAATCAAGAATTTCAGGGACTATCTTTCCCAACGGCAAAAGCATGCCTCGAGACGGAAAAGAAGCAGCAAACAAGCAAAGTGATAGAGATGAGACAATCAGCAGGATGAGTAATCTGGACTATTAGCTATGATACCGCAGGAAAGCTTCCACTTACCAATGTTTTGTCAGTTATTGTCAAAGAAGTCAGCTTCTGACCAGAACAAGAACAATTAGCTGCAAAAGCGCTAAAATGATCACATGTTTTACAGGAAAAGCATAACAATTTACAATTGTGTGCTAGATACATAATAAGACATGTCTCACCACCATTCAGCTCTTTCATCATCGACAAAACACAGTCCTGTGAGAAGAAATCGACAAGTATGAATGCAAAGAGAAAAGAGAAGAGAAGGTATTAAAGCTGTAACAAACTACTTATGGTCTTACCCGTAGCTGATTAATCTGCTGTAATATGTTCTGTAGATGAACGTAATTTGGAATATGCTGACTGGGTGACACTTCAGAAGGTGATGAAGGAAATTGAATGATTGTCTGCATGATAGGTAATTTCTACGTCACAAAACCAAGGAACAGCTGCAGCTGTTTAAGAGTTCACTGAAAAGTGGCTCAGGAAAAAGCATGAACCTTATCTTAGAGTCAAGGTACAATTACCTTAACACAACTACATAGTTATGATTATGGTAGGATTAGGATGAAGGAAATACTGGCAACCTCAGCAACCAAATGTCTTCCAAACCCATGGAAAAGGCTTGGTTTCGGTTTTCTTTTGGTTAACACAATCTAATGAGAACAAGAGAGATCATCTA
The DNA here is from genome assembly GCA_036023115.1 of Brasenia schreberi. NCBI lineage: Eukaryota > Viridiplantae > Streptophyta > Magnoliopsida > Nymphaeales > Cabombaceae > Brasenia > Brasenia schreberi. Next base: position 817,489 of record JAYKKT010000031.1, on the reverse strand, counting down.
CAATGGCTTCAGCAATCAGAAAAGTTTTGTAAGACCAGAGAAAACGCAAGTACTTACACACACTGAACGATCTTACTAATTTCCAGCTGAAGATGTATCATGTACTCAGTACTTTTTACTCACAAGATCAATCCGACTATGTCCTATTCATGTATAAAACTTTCCACCAAAATATAAAAAGCTCAACCATCAATTTCAAAGCATTTATCAAATTGCATCAAACATGACAGCTACAGTTCTTTCCCTAAAATTGAGAAGTTGCATTCATTGTTGAGATGTAACACTGAAATGTAAGACAACAAATGGGCATCCTAAGCAGTCAAAAGAGCTCCATGTAATGTCCTTTAAAACATAACCTCATGATTCGTGAAGATATCATCAACTCATCAACGATGTAAGATATGCAAAAATGACAGATTATCCAGTGGATGAAATCAACTTAAAGATACTCACCTGTAGGCTGTGACTCTTCTGTAAAACAGGAGGTGGCAATGCAGGAGAGGGGAGTGCCTGAAAAGAAACGATGTTCCATGATTGAGAAAATGAAATTCAGGTTGAACTACACAAATCGTTGACAAAGTGTAATGACAATCACATACCTTTTCTACATTTTCAGATGTCACTTTGAAACGTCCTCACTGCTGGACAACAGGCCCCTTTGTTTTATCACCATTCTCATCGCCATTTGATGCTGCAATAAGACAACACCTTAGAATGTATGTGCAAATGACGTGGTCCATGTTAAGGATGTTAAAGAAAGTCGTGCATGTAATTTTGAGTCTTATGTCACTTTAGTTATAGCTAATACTTATTAGGGGTAGATTAGGAAGTTAAGTTAGACAAGGTATAAGTAGGTCATTAGGGTTAATTTTATCAAAATGTGAGGTGTTGCTGGACTGCTGCCCTAGAGGAGCCGCAAGAGCAAATTGGAGGAATGCCTCCAATCTGCGTTTTCTTGTAAGTCGACTATTGATTTTATTATTGAATATGTTTCTTAAGATGGTATCAGTGTCAACCTGTTTTTTTTGGACTATTAAAAATTGTGAGAGGCGTGATACGTGATCTTCTGCGCCTGCTCTCTATTTTATTCTGCCCTTAAGGATTTATTCTCCAGCAGCAGCCTTCATTGCGGCAATCAAGCAATTGCCGAAAAGGAGATTTTAGTCGAAATATGAAACCAATAATCCATTACCTCACCATATCAGGCGCCTCAACAAGAGCTCGCATCTGATCGCCGACATCAACGATCACGACAAACCTGCTGTATTCTTTCCCATCATTGATCAAGGTCTTCCCTTGTGTCGTCTCCAGCAGTTTTCAACTTTTGCTATTTTTCAACTAGCAAAGGGCCACCGCCCCTCTTCTCCTGCCTGTCCCTATCAAGTCACGCATTCCCACACTTAGCCTTGCTTCAGTTTTTTGTGTTTCACTTTTATCCTCCATGGCTGACAAAGGTAAAGCCATTGACAGTCCCTTTCCTACGGGCGACCAATCTTCTGGGTTGTTTGAAAAATCAGAAAGTCTTCAAATTACCACGACTAAATTCGATGGTCGCAATTACATGGAATGGGCCCGCTCTATGGAACTTGCCATTGTAGCAAGGGGGAGATGGTCACATTTAATGGGTCACTCTTCCATTCCCGAACCTCATGACAGTCTTTATTCAACCTGGAAACGCGAAGATGCATTAATCTCCTCGTGGTTGCTACAGTCAATGCTTCCATCAGTTGCTAAAACCTTTATGTTTTTAGAATCCGCTCATGAGATTTGGTGTGTCGTAGCAGAGGCTTATTCTAGGAAGAAGAATGTTGCAAAAGAATATGAGATTCAGGAGAGAATCCGAAAGTGCATCCAAGCCAATCGGTCTATTAGTGACTATTATGCAGATCTATGAGGTCTTTGGGATGAATTACTCTACTATACGATTATCAAGTGTTCTGCTTGCTATCGTGAGCACACCGTTGAGCTTGAAAAGAAGAAAGTATTTGATTTACTGTGGGGTGTCAATCCAGAATTTGAATCCATAAAAGTGAATACCTTGGGCAGAGAAGAGCTTCCTCCTTTGGGCACTGTTTACTCCTTATTAATTCGAGAAGATCACTGAAATCTTGAGAAAAATCATGCTATTAGTACAGATCAACATGCTCTTCACGTCAGAGGCGACACTTCTCATTCTCGTGGTAGAGGGGGACACTCGAGTCATGGCCGTGATCGTGGTCGCTTTACTTCTGACGACCGGGAAAAACTTGTTTGCTCCCATTGTGGCAAATCGCGTCATACCAGAGATCATTATTGGGAATTACATGACAAACCAGATTACTATCGCAGTCGCAACACGTCAGTCCATTCTGCAGAGAGTTCAACTCCCACCACTGATGGCATTCAGGAGCTTATAAAGAGACTAGAAGGTCTAGAACAAAAATTCTCTGAACAATCCTCTACTTCTTCCACCGAAGCTACAGTGTCTCAAGCTACACATATAGTACAGGATAACCACCAGTGTTGTCTGACGCGTATCGTATCGTGTATCGCTGCGCTCCACGATACGGGCGTATCGTATCGTATCGTATCGTATCGTACTTTAATATTAAAATAATGTAAAAATAATTAAAAATTAATAAAAAATAGTAAAAATTGAAAAAAATCAGGAAAAAATCAGGAAAAATCTGATAATTGCTTTAAATTCATATAATGTAAGTTTAGTACAGATTGAGCATTCAACATTGAACAATTGCATCCAAATTTATATATTTTGAATCCAAAAAATAAAATACAGACATAGTTTACACTTTACAGTACACTACAGTTACATATAATGTTACATTTTACAAATTGTAATCAGGATCATCAACTAAATAATCTTCATCTTCTCCTTGTTGCAGATCCTCATCATCATCAGCCACGCCCACACCTTCTTCTTCAAAATCAAATTCTTCATCTCCATAATGTTGTTGCGCTCCTTCCAAATTAATCCAGGCAACGTCTTCTTCTGTTAGGAGGGCATTTTCTTCAGTGTCTTCCATAACCCAATCTTCTAATATATCAAAATTATCCAAACTTATTGGATCGAACTGACTTTCTTCTCTATTTACTTTTTTTAATTGCCTACGACACAAACAAAGATAAACAATTAGTAAGTAATATTAACAATTGAAAACTGAAGTTAAATAATATCGAATTGAAAATTTGAAAGTAATACAACATTACCTTTCACGAAGGCGCATGTTACAACGAATATAAACCAAATCATTAAGCCTTTTGTGTTCCAACCTGTTGCGCTTTTTTGTATGGATGTGTTCAAAAACACTCCAATTTCTTTCACAACCTATTGCGCTACAGGTTTGGCTTAAGACTCTAACTGCAAAATCTCTAAGGTTTGGACAATCACTTCCAAACCTGTTCCACCAAACATCTGTAAAAAAAATATAAACATTAGAGACATAATAATCCACAGTAATGTAAGATGCAACTTAAATATGAAAATAAACAATGTACCTGGACGCATCGTAGAGCGGTTGCGAATTGCAACAGGCAAACCCATCAAGTGAAGAGCATTATCATATATCCCCATCTCTTGATGTATCGCATCTACTATGCTCTCATCAGGGACTAATCTGTCGATGCATTCAATGATTCCTCGATTAACCTCACCGTCCCTTTTGAAGGTTGCTGAGTACCTCAATGATGGGTTTAGATAGTAGGCTGCTGCATGAATAGGCTGATGCAATTGTTTATTCCATCTACTATCAATTATTTTCCACACGGGCACATAATCTCTTTTTTTTCCATTAAAGTTATTTCTGATTGCTTCTTTTGCCCTGTCCATGGATTCATAAAGGTAGCCCATAGATGGTTTCTCCTCGCTGTCAGCCAATCTCAAAACTTTCACTAAAGGACAAGTAATTTTCAATAATCTGATACATGCATTCCAAAATGAACTTCTAAAAACCGTTTCTGCAATCTCATTTAACTTTCTGTTCCTTCTATTTTGTGGCAACTCTGTAAATTGTTGCCACTCATCTGAGGAGAACATTCTCTTTAAAGCTTGCTTCTGTCTCACAATACTCTGTACAGATAAGAAGTTTGTTGCGAACCGAGTTGCAGCTATGCGAAGAAGCTCTGCACCTTCTGTGTATCTCCTCATCATACATAAAACAAATGCATGGTTGTAAATAAATTTTGTAATATCTTGGCAACACTCAGTTGCTGCCTTTATTTCATCCATCTCACCGATGTCCTCGAGGATGAGATCTAAACAATGGGCTACACATGGTGTCCAGTAGAAAGTCCCATAAATATCAGCTAACTCCTTTCCGGCTGCTTTGTAGTTAGCTGCATTATCTGTAATCAATTGGACTACATTTTCTAGCCCAACCTCTTGTATAACCTTATCAAATTCCTCTCGTAGGATCTCTGCAGTGTGCCTCTCCTCTGACATATCTAGAGATCTCAAAAACATGAGTCCTTTAGGACAATATACAAGAAAGTTTAGCAATGTCCTTCCTCGCCTATCGGTCCATCCATCTGCCATGATAGTGCATCCTGTTTCCTTCCACGATTGTCTCAAAGTCGAACAGTATTGCTGCACTTCAATCACGGTCTGATCTAATATCTTCCCTCTCAACTTCTGATAAGAGGGCATCCTGTATCCTGGACCAATGTTAGCAATTGCATCTGTCATTGCTTGAAAATGAAAACTGTTTGTTGCATTAAATGGAATGCATGCATCATAAAACCATCTGCCCACTGCAAGGTCTGCTTGATCGTGCAGTTGTTCTGAAGCCATAGCAGCACGAATTCCTGGCTGAGCACCAGGTGTAGTGGAAGGAGGAAAGAACGAATGTATGCTAGAAGAAGAAGCTCTTCCTCTACTCCTTCCTGAACTTCCTCTTCTGCCACCTCCAAAGTCTTCAGATGCAACCCTCTTTCCTCTACTAGGTGCTCGCGAACTGCTACTACCAATATCTGTTCTAGCATCTGAAGGCAAACTATCAGTGAATCCAACTCCAGTGGCAGTAGCATCATCAGCTTCTTCACACATCTGGAAATCATCCTTTTGTTGTCTCCTTTCCTGTATGCTCTCAATCATCTGCAAGCATTGCCATTTAATACCTTCTAGGCACACTTCTAACTCTGCCTGTGCATGGAGCAACTTCTTTCCTGGTTCCTGCTAGGTGGTGTTTCAACCTTGAAATTCCACCACTAACCACCTTTTCACAAAATAAACATCTGATTTTTAACCTTGAACCCTCAACTGGTATACCCCACTGCCATGCCGGATCATCAGACTTTGAATGAGAGTCTCTACCACCCCTTCCTGCCATCTCAATGGAGTACTTTAATTCAAACAAAAACCTGAAAATAAAAGCACTTCGTAAATCCCCCAATCTTTAAATAACACTCAAATCGAGTGTCTCCCACTTCATGAATGCAATAAAAATCGTATACACACACTTAATAACTTCATATTTTGTCATTCAAAAAAAAAACCCGAAATAACACAAAAAACAATAAATATAAAGGAAAAAAAGGAAAAAAACATTAAAAATATACCTAAATCCGAGTTTGGAGGCTTGGACGGACACCGTAGGGCACGATTTTAGAGCTTTGAACACCAAGGAGGCGAAAACCGACTCTTAGGGAGCTTGAAGAACCCAAAAGGAGAGAAGAAACCCGCAAAAAATCGCGGGTTTCTCTCGGGCCGGGACCCTTTATAAGGGTCCCAGGGCGTACGATACGGGCGATACGGGCCGTATCGCACGATACGGTGCGATACGCCCGCACCTGCGATACGGGGGCCCGTATCGTATCGTGGTGGCCCACGATACGGACAACACTGATAACCACTCCTCTATCTCTTATTCTAAAACATGGATTATTGATTCCGGGGCTACAGATCATATGGTAGGGGATTTCGCATATTTTTCAGACTACACGACTCTTCAAGCTCAACAACCCATTAAATTGGCAGATGGCTCTTTTACTTATATGATTAGACAGGGCAGTGTATCTACCTGTATTTCTGCTTTACTCTCAGTATATCATGTTCCAAGTTTTTCGATCAATCTTCTTTCTGTCAACTCTATCACCCGTGCCTTTGATTGTTGTGTAACTTTTAATCCTACTGGTTGTGTATTTCAGGATCTGAAGACAGGGAAAACCTTTGGACATGGTAAACTACAGAACGGCTTATATATTCTTGACGACTATTCTCAGCCTTCCACCTCTTACCGTGTATCAGCACCATCACCTACCACTGCAGATCTTCGTCTTTGGCATTATCGTCTTGGTCATCTACCCGTGTCCAAAATTCCTTATATTATTCCTCAAATTAGAGTTCAGTCTAATAAATCTCAGTTTGAATGTGAAATCTATCAACTTGGAAAACACCAAAGGACATCTTATCCTTTAAGTGATTCTCGACGATCTACCCCTTTTGAACTTATTCATTCTGATGTATGGGGTCACAGTCCAGTCACCTCTTTGTTTGGTCATAAATATTTTGTCTCATTCATTGATGATTGTACTCGTCTTACCATTGTTTATTTAATGAAAATAAAGTCTGAAGTTGCCTCTATTTTTCACATTGTGCATAAATTTATCTGTACTCAATTCAATACATCGATTAAGATTCTTCGATCAGACAATGGGGGAGAGTACATTGAGACTGAGTTGGCCACTTATTTACACGCACAGGGAATTGCTCATCAGACTACCTGTCCTTATACACCTCAGCATAATGGCCTTGCTGAACGAAAGAATCATCATATTCTAGAAGTTGCCTGCACACTTCTTCTTCAAAGTCATGTTCCCAAATCCTATTGGGGCGAAGCTGTCCTTACTGTTGTTTATCTTATAAATCGAATGTCCAGTAATACCATTCAAGGGGAGAGCCCTATTCATCATCTTACTAAAACATCCAAACCATTTCACATCGTTCCTCGTATCTTTGGGTGTACCTGTTTCGTCCATCTCATCTTTCCTACCGTGATAAACTAGATACAAAGTCCAATAAGTGTATTTTTCTTGGCTATTCGACCTCTAGTAAGGAATACAAATGCTATGATCCTTTGCTTAAAAAACTCTATGTTTTCATGGATGTCACTTTCTTTGAACTTACTCCTTATTATTCTACTACCATGGACTCTCCTCACCCTCCTTCCTGCGTCCTTCCACTAGTTCCTAGTGAGGGGGAGTATCATGAGATAGTTGATCCTCCGAGTGAGACCACACAACCGTCGAAAGAGATTCTGACATACAAGAAAGGACAACGGAATATTGTTTACTCTCTCGAAGAACCATGTGCTAAAGAGATTTCCCCTGAATCAGATCCTCAAGTGCAAATGGACAGTGACCTTGGGATTCCTATTGCATCTCGCAAAGGTAAGCATACATGTGCACGATATCCAATCTCTAATTATATTTCATATGTCAATACTTCTCAGAGTTATCAGAACTTCATTATGAATGCTGAAAAACATAAGATTCCTTCGAAGTTTGAAGAAGCAATCAAGTGCCCCTTATGGAAAGCTGCGATTGAAGAAGAATTGAATGCACTGGAAAGAAACAATACCTGGATCATCACACAGTTGCCTTCTAATAGGAATACAGTAGGATGCAAGTGGGTTTTTACTATTAAATATAAGGCAGATGGAACAGTGAAGAGATATAAAGCAAGATTGGTTGCTAAGGGATACAATCAGTCATATGGCATTGATTACACAGAAACTTTTGCACCAGTGGCTAAACTTACATCAATCAGAATACTTCTCAGAATGGCAGCAAACTTGGGCTGGAATCTATGGCAATTGGATGTTAAAAACGCTTTCTTACAGGGATACTTAAATGAAGAAGTGGACATGAAAATACCTCCAGGAATGATCAGACATTTATCACCTTCTAATAGAGCATGTAAACTCAATAAAGCAATATATGGGTTGAAACAGTCTCCAAGAGCTTAGTTTGATAAATTCAGTAAAGCAGTGTGCAGTTTGGGATATAGCAGAAGTCTCAATGATCATACAATATTCTTGAAGAAAGGGACAAAATATTTATTCTTGCGGTTTATGTAGATGACATTATTGTTACAGGAGATGATCTTAAAGAAATATCAAAGTTGAAAAAGAATCTTCATAAACTATTTGATATTAAGGATTTGAGTAGGCTTCACTATTTCTTGGGCATAGAAGTTCTCTATTCTGACAAAGGTATCTTCTTAACTCAGCGGAAATACCTAATGAATCTTCTTGAAGAAACTCAAATGCTTGAATGCAAACTTAGTGACACTCCTATAGAGGTAAACCAGAAATTCTTTAATGGTGACAGTGAAGGGTAAGGACATCCACAAATATCATAAACTAGTTGGAAAGCTCATATATTTGACCATTACCAGACCAGACATTGCTTATGCAATTGGGATTGTGAGCAGATATATGCACTCACCAACAAAAAATCAGATGGATGTAGTGTATAGAATTCTTCGCTATCTCAAATCAACTTCAGAAATGAGTTTACTTTATTCAAAATCATCAAAGTTGGACATTGAACTTTATTTTGATGCTGACTGGATAGGTTCTTATGATGACAAGAAGTCAACTACAGGCTATGTTAATTTACTTGGGGGTAATATTATATCTTGGAAGAGTAAAAAGCATATTGTGGTTGCAAGATCTACAGCAGAAGCTAAATATAGAGCTATAGCACAAGCTATGTGTGAAGGAAAATGGATATCATTATTGATTAGTGAATTGGGTTATCCTCTTAACCACCCTATACCTCTATATTGTGATAGCAGTGCAGCAATTCAGATGGCATCAAATCCAGTATATCATGAAAGGACAAGCATATAGAAATTGACTGCCACTTCATCAGGGAGAATATATCTAATAAAGAATTCCAGCTGGAGTATGTTCATTCTATCAAACAGAGGGTTGATTTCTTAACTAAAGCTACTACCAGCAAACTATTAAAAGAGACCTTATCCAAGTTGGGTGTCACCAACATTTTCCACCCAACTTGAGGGGGAGTGTTAAGGATGTTAAAGAAAGTCGTGCATGTAATTTTGAGTCTTATGTCACTTTAGTTATAGCTAATACTTATTAGGGGTAGATTAGGAAGTTAAGTTAGATAAGGTATAAGTAGGTCATTAGGGTTAATTTTATCAAAACGTGAGGTGTTGCTGGACGGCTGCCCTAGAGGAGCCGCAAGAGCAGATTGGAGGAATGCCTCCAATCTGCGTTTTCTTGTAAGTCGACTATTGATTTTATTATTGAATATGTTTCTTAAGAGTCCAGACACCAAATGCTCGTGGTGGCCCAAATAATTTTGTGATTTCACCCTCGATGCATGTCAAAGATAAAAATTTGCAAACAGATGCAAAAAGGTCCGAAAGAGGAGAACAAATAGAACTCTAAGCATGCCTGGCAACTTAGATGTTCTAGGCACGTTTTCAGAAGTCACATCACCCACTCCTTTATATGCTAGTTCAAAGTTTAACTGCCCAAAGCTCAAAGAATGACTGTGATGAGTCTGTGGACCATCACTGAGAAGATAAATGGATAGACATCATTAGCAAAGTGAATACAGCAAAGCAAGCACTGGTTAGAATGAATGAAAGCCCAAATCATATATGCAAAGACGAATATAGCAATAGTAGGGAAGAAGAATCTTGAATATTTCAAGGCACTGAGGCCATTCATCAGGCTAAGGTTTTTCACATTGGCCACAGAAACCCCACTAGAGATTCTTCCCTCCCTTTTTTGCTTGTCAAAATGGCCACCAGGTTAATGTTTCAATTAGTTCACTCTCATGATGCATGATATTATTAGGTGATAGCACAACTTTATGTTGATCCAGTCAAAGTCACTTGATTCCCAACATCAAGATTTCTTCACCATTTCAGCGCAAATCTGAAACACGTGTTCATCTGACCAAATCATTTCTCAAGGGTTTTCCAGAAAAAAAACATGAAAGAATATGCTATTTAACCAGATTTTGAGACAATAAGAACAGATAAGGTAGAAGCAAAAGTAAACTTGTATGATTGGCCAGAATGCTCATCATACTTATCATTTTGGTAACAAAAGTAAACATATAACAACTGACATTTAATTTTCCCAACCTTTCTCCTTTAGATAGTGAAATGTCTATTGGTTTCTCATCAGGCAATTCCCTTCCATTCTGCACGTGCCTAGGAAAGTTGTCCGTAGACCTGGTATACACCTCTGAACCATCACCTTCATTGGTTCCCTTAGACACATGGTGCGTACAATGATCTGACAAAACAAAACCGTTCTGTTTAATGTCCTCTTGCAGAACAGGGCCATTTGCAACTGTCTCATCCTCAGAACTTTCATGTCTTCGTCTGAAAAAGTTAAGATAAACTCACTACTATGAGAAGATGACCAGAACAGTCAACAAATAGAAAAACATGACATAGTCTGGCGCTGAAAATGGAATGGACAAATTCAGAAAGCCAATATGAAACCAAGTTTTCATATATATAAGCATCCTGAGTTCAAGCATTTCAAGTGCACCCAAAAACTTCAATCATTTGATAACTTCTTCCATGGACTTTGACTTCGTGGCTTTGCATCAAATGTTTCTACCAAATATATGATCAGAGTTGCAGGCAATGTAAAACAAATTACTCGAGCACGTCGGAATTTTTATCTGATGAGTGCATAGAGGCCAGCTCACTCTGCTTTGCAGGCTCGGTTCCCTGTGGCAGATACCAATTCCATAAATGTGAGGATGCTAGACATCAATGAGCAAATGTAAGTTGTAACACTGGCAATCAGAAAACACAAGCTCTACCTCATCAGCAGCTTCATTTTTGGAGTCATCACGTATTAGAGGCTGATATTCTGATTGCCCAACATTGTCAACAGCAGATAAAGGATTCAAATATTCCATCTGATCTTTCATAGGAAGAACTTCATCACCATCTGGGATCTATGAAAAACCAGCAAGCAGTTATTGTCACAGTCAACCAAATGGTTCAGTCTTTGCTACTTGAATTCGAAAATGTTTGTGTTAAAGAAATGATGAACACATGATTTGGATTAAAATGACTTACTAAAGAAGTTTGAGCTTTAACGTCTTCAATGTTGAAGTTCCACCCACTTATACCTCTTTTATATTCACTCTGCACAAATCCAAGGTAAAATGAAAGCAGCGGAACTCATGTTAGGAAGAGGCTCCAAATAGATCCGAAATATTGAATGAATAAAAGAATTTCAAAGACAAGAAGCCGAAAATACAAACAGACAATATAGAAGATGTCCAAGAGGAGGGAGGTGTTTTTCCCTCGTAACTACGTATTTGAACATGACAAAAGGCAATTTGGCATGATGTACAACAACAAGTAAGCCTTTTCTCATACTAGATGGGGTCGGCTATACGGATTCTTTGTTTCCACAGGGCCCTATTGTGTGTCATAATAGCAATTACAACAACAACTAAGCCTTTTCCCATGCTAGACGGGATCGGCTACATGGATTCTTTGTTTCCACATAGCCCTACCATGTGCTATGTTAGGGCTTAACTCACAGTAAGCTAGATCATTCTTTATTGTTTCTTTTCAACACTTTTGTGGTCGTCCTCTACCTCTTTTAATACTTTCAAAATCTAGTTTTTCATACATTCTTACATGTGCTTCTTTTGATCTTCTTTCTATATGTCCAAACTATCTCAAACGATACTCTTATTTTATCCTCTATTGGTGTCACTCCTAATTTGTTTCTAATAACCTCATTATGTATATGGTCTTTCTTTGTATGACCACTCATCCATCTCAACATCTTCATTTATGTCATAGACATCTTTTATACATGTTAATAATTAAGTGCCCACCACTCAGAACCAGGTTTAATTGCTGCTCTATAATATTTACCTTTTAACTTTAATGGTATCTTCTTATCACAAAGAATACCTGATGCTCCTCTCTATTTTAACCAACATGTATTAATTCTAAGCGTAACACCTCCATCAATTCTTCCATCACTTTGAAAAATTGACCTTAGATATTTAAAACTTTCCTTTTGAGATGTAATGTGTGCTAATTTTAATTTATATGTCCTCTAAAGTAACCAAATGATCAAACATACATTCCATATATTCTATTTTTGTTCTACTAAGTCGGAAGCCTTTACTTTCTAATGTTTCTCTCCATAGTTCCAATTTTTTATTAACTTTTTCCATAAACTCCTCCACTAACACAATGTCATATGCAAATAACATACAACAAGGTACTTCATCTTGAATATGTTTTGTTAACTCATCAATCACCATTATAAATAAGTATGGACTTAAAGTTGATCCTTGATGTAACCCAATATTAACTTCAAAGAAGTCTGTCATTCCTTCATGAGTCCCCACATATATTTTTGCACTATTTTACATGTCTCTTATAAGGTTTATGTATGTCAATGGGATGCCTCTTTTTTCCAAGGTTCTCCAAAGAACATCCCTTAGTACCCTATCGTAAGCTTTTTCTAGATAATAAATATCATGTGAAGGTCTTTCTTTTTTGCTCTAAAATGTTCCATAAGACGTCTCGAAAGGTGAATCGCTTCAACAGTAGATTTGTCCAGCATGAATCAAAATTAATTCTCTATTGTCTTAACCTACATTCGATAATTCTTTCCCATAATTTCACAGTATTGCCATAATAGGAATTAACTCAATATAAAGTGGATCATTCTTTATTGTTTCTTTCCAACACTTTTGTGGTTGTCCTCTTCCTCTTTTAGCATTTTCACAATATAGTTTTTCATATCTTCTTAAGGGAGCGTCCTTGGATCGTTTTTATGTATAGTCATATTATTTCACATATCAGAAGGTGTACCTACATAATTCCAAGCAACTCAAGAACTTTCTGTTTAAATATATCTTCTTTCTCATATTTCATGTTCCACCATCTAGTCTGAATAGATCTATGAAATCTGTTATTCATTATCTACCTTTTTACCAGCAAATCTATTATTAAAAGTCGATGTTAAGTAATTAAGTTTTCTCCTGAAATTACCTTCCAATCATTACAATTTGATTTATCTTTTTTTTTATAAATAGAATAGTTAATTTGTGTTTGTGACAAACCACTCTTATCAAACAACAACAACAATTAAGACTTTTCCCATACTAGATGGGGTCGGCTACATGGATTCTTGGGATTCTTGGTTTCCACTAGAATCCATGGTTAATAAGTAATTAAATGTTCATCTCATTTTTTGAAAATTGTATTGGTTATAAAGAGATCAAAAGTCATAGCAAAATTTAAAATCTCTCTACCCTCCTCATTTATATCCCCAAAACCACAGTTTTCATGAATACCTTGATATCCTAATGGATCTTTACCGACATGTTCATTTAAGTCTCCTCCTAAACAAATCATTTACCTTTGTAAAATTCTTTGAATTACCTTATCTAACTTCTCTAAAAAAGTCTTTTTATACTATCTTTTAATCCTACTTAGGGTGCATAAGCACAAACTATATTCAAAGCCTCTACTCCTAACACTAATTTCACTATCATAATTCGGTCACCATATCATTGTATATATACTAAACTATCCTTTAAATCTTTATTTATAATAATACCAACTCCATTTTGAGCCTTTTCTTTTCTTGAGTACCATAATTTAAAACATGTATTCTCAATCTCCTTTGCTTTTTCTCCAACCTACTTTGTCTCAAACATAAAATGAGAATCTTTCTTCAAATCATAGTATCTATCACCTCCATTAACTTGTCGGTGAATATTATAATATTTCAAGTATCAATATGAATCTTATTATCTAAGACTAACTTCCTTACCCCGCACATTCGTATATGTTGAAAATATGAAGACCCTCACTGTAACTTATTCACTACATTCGGGCAACAATATAGCAAGACTGACTAACTTCTTCACTCACACCTGTTCATGATGTGAGAACCCTCTCTACAATTGATTCACTACATCATGGCGAAGATATAAAGGTCTTTGCTTATTTTTACTGCATTCGGGCTGTGAAGTGCATCGCTAAGAGAGGACGCCCCCACGCAATGCTCATAATTTGTAGAATCTATGGTAGATGAATCCGACAAAGTTTTATACAGGCTGTCATAAGCCTAATGCAACCTTCCTCCTTTATCGAGGCTTGGGACCGGCCATGCAAAGGTGATCCCTTAAATGGGTGGAGTTCAATTTGGCATGATGTAACACAACAACAACAACAACAACAATAATAATAATAATAATAATAATAATAATAATGGATAAAAGTAAGAGCAACAACAAAATATTAACTTGAGAATCCAAACTAACAGCAACCTGCATTGGATTCTAGTGATTCTTAACAGAAAAGATGTCAATGTCAAACCTGTGATAACTCTTCCTTTTGCCCATCGGGCATCTTTTTTGTGCAAGCATCTCAGCTTCTTTATCCTGTCAGAACAGAAAATAATGAGGAAAAGTAATAACGATATTTTGAGAAAGGAGCATGACCATGGGCAAGCTCCAATGCAGTTATACCAAATGACCAGATATCAGCTCTGCAAAGAAAAGAAACAAACATTTTCATCTGAATATTAACATCATTCTGTCAACCAAAAGAATTAGAGAAGATATAATCATATCAAAATAAACAGACTTGAAGTCATAACCATGCATACAAATAGATACAAATAAAAAATTTATGTGGTGCCTACACCTAGTACAATGTCACACGTTTTCCCTGTAGCTATTTTCAGGCCATCAACAAATCTCCTACTCAAAGATAAGCCACACCCTTCAAAACTTGCAAGGTTTTCTTTCATTGAAGGAAGCCGGCTTACCTTGATATCTCTATGAATGTGACCATGGTGATGAAGATAAGCCACACCCTTCAAAACTTCACGTAAAAAAGTTGCTATCACTGTCTCCTCGAGCCCATCTGGGTAAGCAGCCTTCAGTATATGAAGGCAAGAACCCCCTGCCATGTAGGGCATGACAACCCAGAGTGTGTGATCATTCACAAAGGAACAATGAGCGTTAAGAACATTTGGATGGTCGACCAAGATCATTGTTTGTGCCTCACGTCGAATGTTATCCTAAACACAAACATAACACTCCTTCAGAAATCAGAATCCTTCATTATATTAAACTCAGCACTTAGTCCGAGTATCATTCGTTAGAGAGCAAGCAACCGCATATTTCACACTTCATAACCCAATGGAGGTTAGAATGGTGGCCAGTCAGGAGTTCGAATCTGATAGACGTGACCCTCTTTGCGCAAGCTGATGACACCATTCCTAGTCTCGGTGTTTATAATGGGTTGTTCCACAACCCTTCAAGCAACTCCTTCAAGTTATAAACAAAGAATTCCATGAAGCACCTAAACACAGGCCATAAAACTGGAAAATTCTAAACAAGGGGCATCAAAATATACTTTACATGGGAACATCGACCATAAGAAAAAGCAGTAGAACCAACAGCTGCTGCATAAATCTTTCTATTTATGTTCTGCAATATTCGAGAGGATTGCTTGAATACGCTTACTTGGTCAAATTCTTTCCAGTGTACTGACTCAACAGGGAGAAGACTAATAATTTCAAACTGCACTTTCGTATATCTGCTCTTTCCCTTCACATAAATAACACAAATAACCAAGACAAGATAACGCATCGAACTAAAGATATCACATGCATCTTTCTTTTTTTCTTTTGCTAAACATCGCCGGAAATGGAAAGAAACGAACTATCTTCTACTGCATATGACCAGAAAATCCTTGTCGCGAAGCAGTTCTTATCAAAACAGGGCAGCTCAACGTGCGCGGAGAGAGATTCTCCCTGTAACCTAGTCCATCAAAATCGACCTAAGATCACCCTGGTTTCGCATCATTTAAATAAAAACCAAAGTTCTAGAACGAAATTGTGCTAAACATGCAAAATAAACGAAAAATCGAATTGATCGAACATGTTATGGTTTTCCAAACCTGAGCAACTTGATCAAAATACCATTGAACACAAAAGATCCGGCAAATAGTCGAAAACGCAAGCATAGAATTCGAAGAATTTTATTTCCATCGGAACGGATAAGAAAAATCCAGGCCAAGGGAGAGCAGATTACCAGATTGGCACGGGCCTTCTCGAAATCGACGACCTTGATGGCAACAATCTCGTTGAAAGGAACGCACAGAACGCGATAAACTGCGGCGCTGACTCCCTGGCCGACCTCCTCATAGAGCTCGTAATCCTCCGGGCTGATGGGGTACTTCCGCTCCTCCGGCGCCGGCGCCAGCGCCGCCTCTTTCTCCGACCTTCCGGTTCTTTTCTCCATCACAGCCACCCAGTCGCCCACCAGAGGGAAGAGACGGAGATCACAATCATGTCCCGAACAACGGAGGAACGATCGCGACCCAAACGGCTCCGGAACTATCGGAAGGGCAGAGAGAGAGAAAAGAGACCGCGCTAATCGGATCTTGAATCGAAAAAGCCCGCCACCGTACGGATCCCTGTCCTCTTCTTTGTGGGACCCTCTGAGTGAAACGTGGCATTCTATTTAGAAGCTGTTAGGCGGCACAACAAATGACAGCGTAGTTTTTTCTTTAATACGATAATATCGGAAATTTCCCCGAGAAATTCGTTAAATAAACTTGCCACTTTTTTTTAGTTGCATGAATATAATGTTTTGGTGGAATTAGCACTAGGACGTTGCTGCTGGTGGGGTGTTCAACTCTCACAGGATGTAATGTGTGTAGGTGTGAGTGTTAGGTTTTGGCCTCTTCCTGTAACAAAAAAGAAAATTAGCACAAAAATTGAACGCACACCTTTAGCTTATTTAGCCGCTCTGCTATGTCACACGACCTTGACCGTCGCACATGATTCATATGGCGTATGTATTCATATTTGAAGGTGCTATAATTGATTTAGATTTGAGTCTTGTTATTATTTTATTGGTTATATTTTGATCGGTTTAAAATCCGTTTAATATGAGATTTGGGTCTGGATTCGGATTGTGGAGGATCAAGTTAGTGTTATGGTGTCTTACAGAATTATCACGTTTCATTTGGAGTGTCATGTAATGTTATCGTGTGTGTCATCGTGTCAATGTGATTAGTTCTTTATTATATAAATGAATGTACCATAATCAAATTCAACCAATTAGAAAGCTCTTGGTTTATATGTTGAGTTAAGGTAATAAAGTCAGTCGTGAAGAGGAGCACAGCTAGTTCGGCTCTGAAAATTGTTGACGTGTATTTGATAGAGAGGATTATTATCTATGCACCTTTTTTACTATTTGCGTATTTTTATTTTTTAAAATATTGAATTTACTCTTACAATATTTGTTCTTGTGTTTGACGAGGGTGTTCCAAATTGGTCGATCATCTTGATATGTTTGTAGAGGAGCAATTGTCTTGTGATTCATCTTTCAATGAGGTTAGAGAAGTGTTGGTTCTGTTCATCAACAATTTACCCATGACATGGAATTCAATTTGTTTGGAATGATGCGAAGGTTGAAATGCTCTGTAGATCTCGTTATAAAATTTTGGATCAAGTTGGTGATTGGACTGTTTTACCCATTTTCATGTAGTGTGTGGCAACTCGTAACCTTTATTTACAGGGTTTTTACTTTTTAATAAGTGATTTTTAAGGTAGTTACCGGAAAGACACCAGTTTATTGCATGCATTATTTCACTTATTCTGTGCATGAAGTGCTTGATCATTGTTGATTTTTTCTCTTTTGTTGCTTTAAAAGAATAACTCTGCCCATGTAATCCTTGCATGGCCGGTCCCAAGCCCGGATAAAGGAAGAGGGTTGTGTTAGGCTTTCGACAGCCGGCGTAAAACTTTGTCGGACTTATATATCATGGATTCTACAAATTATGAGCATTGGGTACAAGGAATCCATGTAGCCGATTCCATCTAGTATGGAAAAAGGCTTAGTTGTTGTTGTTGAATATTTGTTCTCTCCTTTCTCCATTCAATTCTATGATTCCTTTGGAAACCGGTATTTTATCCATTTTTGGTGATTATTTCTGTTTTCACAACCGAACAATAGATGATTATTATCTTATGAACATCATCAAAGATTTACAAATAAAAGAAGAAAAATGAGAAAAGAAAGGATTGTCTTTGCGGATTTTTGGATTTGTAGAGGTTTATTCTTACAAATATCATCGGCTTTTTTAGGTTTGTGTTGGATTTTAGTTTCTTTTTTAGTAAGTGTTTCACGTTTTGGATCGATAGATTGAGATGCTGAATTTTCAAACGGAAACATGTTTCCCTCAAACGAGAGACATAGCACAATTAGATTATTGATCCACCCTAGCCCGAAGCTGGCTCTTAGCCGAGAGACAACCCGCTACCGGATGAGCCATTTTGATGAAGGGAGGTTTGAAAGGTTCTCCTTTTAGCTTTCTCGTTCCCCTTAAGCAAGGTATAGAGTTCTAATCTTGCCAATGGCTAAAGCCAATGCTGGAGAGCTTTACCCCCATAGTGGGCTGACACAGCTCGAGCAGGATTTGGCGGGTCTTGTGGGCTTCTCAATACCAGTGGTCTAAACCAAGAAAGAAAAATAAAAGATTACATTTTTTATAATTAAAATAAGGTAATTAGACGTGATCAATGGACCAATTGCAGTGGTTAGAGCAATTGGAATTTCAAAAATTCCTATTTTAATAATATGAAATTCGAAGTTCCTATCTTCTAGTTCACAATTTTTTTGTTACATACAGACCTATCAATATATATATATATATATATAAACATGCTTGATGTTTAATTTCTTTTTACAAAGTTCTTCTAAGAAAGACCCGAACCAATGTTTTGTTCTAAATTCTGTGATTTTAAAGTAGTCTGCTTGAACCAAATTAGAATAAATATATTTATAATGAATAATACATGACAGTTAATGCATGTCGTTCATCTTATTTCGACAGTTAATGTATGATTGAAGGGCCCAGAACAAACTCTCTTTTTTTTCTTGTGAAAAAGGTTACTTTCCATTATTTTAGAAAGTAATGGACCACCATGCTTGGTCCATGCATTACAATCGAACCAACTTTTAGATTGAAGGCCAAATATATATATATAGAGAGAGAGAGAGAGCATAGTCCATGTGCAAATCAATATCAATATGTATGCTTCTAAATTTTAATCATCCGTTAAGCAAAATCAACGATTGAAATTCAAATCTTAAAAACAAACAAGTACACTGGTACTCTTTACAAGTGTGATAAATATGCTGGATAAAGTATTTTTTTCTTTTTAAAATTTTAATTTCAACCACCGATCTCGTTGATGGAATGGTTGAGATTCTTAACAATGTTACACGATGTGTATGAACTTAGTTTTCTCTCTCTCTTTATATATATATATATATATATATATATATATGAAAACCATATCATTGTAACATGTTCACTCATGTCTTAATTTAAAAAAATTTAAGAGCTTTTGAAAAAAGATAATAATAATTATATGTATGTTTTCAAAATAATAATGATCGAATATGAGTGAACAATATCAATGATGAATAGGATACATATATATATATATATATATATATATATATATATATATATCCTATATATGACTCCACCATATCGACTCCAACATATTCAAAATTCAACTCTAAATTGAGAGCCAAATCCCTCCAATAAAATTTCTTCCTACCCTTTGTGTAGCAGCTATGCACCAAGGATATGCGTTACCCTTCCTCATACTCACTGTAGGCATTGCAGATAAATTGGCCCTGGTAGGATCAGATGAAATCAGATCTCCACAACAAAAACGAGCCAACCAACTGAAGGACCCTACTTGTTTGTCCGCTTATTTTCTAACCAAACTAATTGCTAGTTCGAACAACCTCTATTCGACCGAGCTCTTTGTCATCCTTTTGCAAACTGAGTCGGGAGAGATTTCCTGGAACACCCGAAATAGTTGATCCTCTTCGCGGAAAATTTAAAATAAAAATGTTCCTTTATTTATTTTAAATTCAAAAATATATATAAAACAAAGTATATCGGCAGTGTGAAATTTTGAAAAAATATATAGACAACGGTTTATAGCTAACTCCACCTCGCCTGGATGTATATGGCGGCCAACTTACCTGAAGTTCATCCAATCAAACTTCGCCTCACCTTCCAAAATTTTTAGGTCTGCCAATGACTCAGGTCTGACTCATTGTTGGTCTGCCACTTGTTTAGTAGAGGCAATATGAATGAACGCTGCTGGTATGTGTCCCCGTAGATGACTCGTGTTAGCTAGATCATGATCGCCCAGATCACCTGATCTGGCATCTCGATTGGACAAGTCATCATGCTCTCCGTGTGAATGGAAGCTCTCTCCTCAGCCACCCGAGCTCTCGTACCCGAGACGGTTCGTTCTTCTCCCTCGGCGACCGAATTCTCATCTCCTCCTCCGTCTCATCACCTTTTTCGACTCGTCTCGCCTCCTTGCGTCTCGTAATGGCGGAGGAAACCGTATCAACGGCGGAACACCTGCAATCTAAACCAGCCAAAACTTTCCAAGAGGACGACAGCGATGACGATGGCGACGATGGCAACCTTCTTTGGCTCGTATCTTTCCTTTTCAAGCGTTGCTTGAGATATTCCAACTGTATCTCCGGCGTCGTCATCGGCCCCAGCCGGAAAATTCCCATCTTCGATGTCTCTTCCCTCCTCCCTCCCGGAAAACTCATTCTCCTCACTGGTTTGGGGCTTGACGTAGATAAAAACACGCAGGAATCCGCGGAAGCCCGCCTCTTCTCAGTCGCGAGATCGAAACTACAGCTGCCCCGGCTGCTTGATGACGAACCCCGGCTGCTGCTGGTGAAGTACGTCCAGGATCGTTCGGGCGATTCGGATCGGCTCCGGTGTACCGGAGAGTTCGCCGTATCGAGAAGGCCCTTCTCCGAGCTGACCGACGGCCGGAAAGGGAGGAGCTGCCCGTCGGAGAAGATGTCGTCCGCGGCGCACATTTCGACGGATTCGGGCGCGAGCAATAACGCCCATGAGGCGAACTCGAAGTTGGTTTCCGACGTGGGGAGTTTGGGCTCTTGTTGCGTCGCCTGCGATGTATTCAAAGCCAGGTCACAGAACGACAAAGCCTCATCATCGGTGAGGACTTCCACCTCTCGCGTCGCAGTGGATTCTGCTCTCGCCATTTCTGACATTTTCTTTGGAGGGAGAGAGAGAGAAGCAGCGAGTTAAGAGAGGGGGTGGCAAATATATAGATGTTCGTTTATGAAGAACTTTCAGAAAACGAGTCATGCTGGTTTGCAAAAGATAGGGCAATGCAATCGTGACCTTTGGAAGGTCAGACCCACCCCCGCATATATATATATATATATATATATATATATATATATATATATATATATATATATATATATATATATATATAAGCGAAAAACTGAATCTCGTCACTTCGAACGTGTTCATGCATTGGTTTGGGTGAAATGTAATTTAATTTTTTTTAAAGTTCCAAAAAATACAAATAACTTTTTTATTACACCTATCTTATCGAAAAACAATTGATAAACATGAATAGAAAGAGCAAGATCTAATCACTATATATATAACGGACATGACTCTACAATTTGGAAATTTAATATGTACGTATAAATGGATTGACAGCTAATTAGATTCCAGGAAATACTGTGCTGAAAGTGAAGGGAAGATCCCTCGAAGAATCGAGCACCACTGAGAGTGAGAGAGAGAGAGAGGGACCTGATGAACGTGACATGGGCCATTTAGGTAGACCGTTTGTGTCCGTGAGTCTGCCCATATCGAACAACCATTGGTAGTTGCTCAGCTTGCTTTCTCTAGAACAAGCCCAGCTAAATGCTAGCCAAACAGCCTATGTTGCAACACGTTCACGAACATCACACCTTCCTTTATCAGCAAAAACTTAACCAAGTTGAGGTGTGAATTTCTTTAAATACTTCAAACAAAATCGCCTTCATCTACCATGAACATCCCAATGGCAATTTCCTTGGACCTATATGGTTAAAGTAAAAAATTCAAAAATGACATCTAATGAGCTCGCATGAGCCAACATACCATGTTCATTTTCAGCTTGAATGGCTTAACGAACCAAAGGCAAACTAGCCATGGCCGAGCCAAAAAAATGACAAGCTTATCATCGTCCAAAAGTAGTCCATTCATTTATAACTCCATTGGCAACCAACTTTGTAACGTCACAAGGTATGTATTATTTCACTTGAAACGTCACGAGGTATTGGTTGTCCTTTGAGAGCAGTCCCTTTCCTTGTTATAATTGCCTGCTGATAAACCTTGATGGCTTTCGCCACCAACTTGGCGACTCGTTGCCCTCCAACGTCATTCAATGGTTGGCGTTGCAACTGCACTGCTGGCTTTTCATAAAATGTTGAACTTCCTTGTTTCTTTTGGCAAAGCACTAAATAAGTGCAATTACCCGTGATATCTGTCATTCTAGTCTCGCGGTTAGAAAAAACCAGTTCAAGCTCTTTCAAGTTGGGCATGTCCGCTAGGGCTGGTAAACGAGCCGAAAGAACCAAACAACCGTTGCTCGTTGCTCGTGGCTCAGCTTGTTTACACGCCGAATTGAACCAAGTTGAGAGAGAGATTTCCATAAATAACAGTCTGTTATTAACCTAAGTTCTTCCTTGCTGAAGAACTTAAAACATTGTCACCCTCTGTTTACCTTAAATACCTTAACAATCAACGCGATTGCCTTGGGGGCATGATTTAAGTAAAAACTTTTCAAAGGAAAATGTCATTCATCAAGTTCTCTCGAGCTCAACTGGGCCAAACATATCATGCTCTCAAGTCATATAGTTTAACAAACCAAACACAAAGAAGACGGGGTAGACTCACAAGTTAAGCGTCACGAGTATGATACCAGGGGTGTCCACTGGCTTCTCCTCCTCGTTGTACCATGTAAAGAGGTCACCACAAAAGAGTGAAGGAACAAAAACTAATTCTATGAAGGAATATCAGAAGGGGAGATGAGATTAGAGGAGCTATATGAGTTCTTCACATGAGAAGAGAGGGGAACTATGAAGAGAATGTGATTAAGGAAATGCTGCATGAAAAAGCTCAGTTGGAGGACCTAGAAAAGTTTATGGGGAGAGGCAAACTCAAGTTGACTGAAATTCAGTTGAGGGGATCCTCATGGTTTGTCACTGACTCTTACCGGTATAAATCTTTTGGCCTTTTTCTCGGATTTCAGGAGAGGCGACCGCCTCACCATTCCTCACCCATGAATAGGTCAGGCACTGGAACTATCAACCATGGAAGAGGAGCTTTACAAACAAATCTGACAATAAAAAAATTGTGAACTACATTGCCATGCAAAGCAAGACAACATGACTAAGGAACACCAGAACAGGATATGGTGGCTTGACAAAATTGCATACGGGATGCCGAATACACTCAACCGATAAGTCCAAGCACACAAGTTTAGTGACATTTAGTTACATCATCGTCAAGAAAGCTAAACAGTACCTAACCAACGCTTGGTTGGTTCAAGTGGTTCAGCACATGTTCCCCTTAAGCAAGGTTTCAAGTTCAAGCCTCCTGAATGAAGGAGAAAAGCAGCGGTGGCAGAGTCTGCCCCATAGTGGGTTGTCACGGATCGAACAGAATTAGTTGGGTCCTTGTGGGCTTTTCAATACTGGTGGTTTAGAACCAAAAAATGAAAGCTAAATAGTATCTAAAGCAACGGAATAAGAGAATATGCAGGTTACCAAAGTAAATAGAAGAACGATAATGAGGTAGACTTTGCTCCCCAGCAACAACAATTACTCCGCTGGGGGAAGTTGTAAAGGTGGAAAAGATTTCGCACATTATTCCTTTTGAGATCTTGTATTTTCAAAATCTCTTCCTTGGAACTGTATTTCTGAAGACCTGTAATGGCTTCCAAAGCCCCAGCCTAGGCCTAATCCTACTCCGCATCCTTCATCTTCAAATCAAGATCACATAATTCGATCAATATTATTGATTGAATCATTAAAGTTTATGTTCAAACATTAAAATTTATGTGCCCATGTCAAGGCCGAAAGTGTTTAAAGGCATGTCTACATTAAAACACGGTAGAAAACAAAAGGGATATGGGAAAATGGAAAAGATTCAAAAAACTAACCAAAAGCTTAGGTCTACATGACAAATTGATAGAATCTGGACATGTGTTTGGGTTTAGGATCTGGCGATATTAGTTGAATGAAGCACTGGCAAGATAAGGTAAAGTACCATTCACAAAGAACATGAGGACAGTGAACTTGTGCCTTATGATAAGGATTGATCCCAAAGAATTTCCTTTT
This sequence comes from Brasenia schreberi, assembly GCA_036023115.1. Classification (NCBI taxonomy): domain Eukaryota; kingdom Viridiplantae; phylum Streptophyta; class Magnoliopsida; order Nymphaeales; family Cabombaceae; genus Brasenia; species Brasenia schreberi. The sequence continues at coordinate 793,219 of JAYKKT010000031.1, read as the reverse complement.
TTCTCAACGTTTCTCAAAGAAATGATGCATCAATTCCATGTGAAAAGCTATCCGGGAGAATAACTGTATGTTCTATACATACCTCCAAAACCCCATCCTACTCCAAACCACAACCAATTCGAAAACCTGAAGTGATGTATCTTAGGAGCATAAGACTCTGATCCAAAGATAAAGGTCTTAGAATAAGCGAACATTTTATGCTAGTTAACCTACCAAAACCAACATCAAAACTTTGTCGGACTTATCCACCATCGATTCTACAAATTATGATAGGGTTTTGTGGAAACAAAGAATCCATATAGCCAACCCCATCTAATATGGGAAAAGGATTGGTTGTAGTAGTTGCAGTAGTAACTTACAAAACCAACATCTGCACCTGTGAAGTTTGTGAGCGTCATGATGGCTACGCTGCTGATTTTATTACAGCACCGCTTCAACTCAGCCTTGTTGAGAAGTTTCGCTAGTCAGCCACTCAAAATCTAGTAAACAAGCACAATGTCAACTAAATGTTTAATTCCCAGTGCAGCGGCTTGAAGAAAAAAGGATGATAAACGGATCTCCTTTCTAGATGTGACTGCCGCTTGGGGCTTCAGGCATCAATAGAGGAGACAAACAAGAAGAAAGTTCAGCTTTCATATTCTCTATTACAACAAAGCAACATTGACTTGTTTTTGTCATTGAACACATTTTCTCTATTACAAAAAAAAAACAATTTTTTGTTTTTGTCATTGAACATTAGTTCAGTGATTTCTAATCATATCCATCTCATGGTTAAACCCAAGAAGGTAAGGGTATCAACAGGGAGAGAGAGAGAGAGAGAGAGAGAGAGAGAGAGAGAGAGAGAGAGAGAGAGAGAGAGAGAGAGAGAGAGAGAGAGAAGGCATACGACCAGTTGGTAGAGGACAAAATATTTGGAGACCAAGAAAATGACATGCGGAATCATACGGACAACATTCACAGAATTGTTGAGCAAGAAGGAGAATCTTTTCAATGCCAAGGTTACAAAACATAGTGTACTCCCTCCTCCGGAAGCTTTATTCAAAGGAAGATGACTGGATAGATAATCCGTCATTGCATTTTGTCATAGTTGAGACATAGTCTACTTATATTAGATAGGAGTGGGTTCTGATGCCCGACACGGTAAGCTTTGAAAATCATGAGTTGCAGACACGGTTATATATAAGTATAGTTTTTATACATATTATTGCATAATAACATCTCATAACTTCAGGCAAGAAAGTTAATTCATTAATAAACAATAATTGATTAATATCCATAAAGTGTACAATAAAAGTATTTAAAACAGATAATATTGAGTTGGACACACGAGAAGTATATATTTCAAGTTTCCAAGTATTTGACAGGGATGCAACACTCTGGTAGAAGTATCTAGATGATATAGGTCTACCTTTTCTATTGAGTAAAAAAGTAAAATATCATATCTCATCGTACGTACTGCAATATACACATGAATATCCTGTACGATGCAGTGTCCACACGGTATCTACAACAGTGCTTTGTAGTACAAGAATCTCAGCGGCAATGTGAATAGGTGCAAGGACAACTAATGTAATTAAAGGAAATGAGCTAAGAGAGGAAGAAATCAGAGTTTAAGATGGGTTAAATGTATTCTTAGGCAACACTGCCTTGCGATATCTAGAACACACTTGAAAGTGTGTTTCACATTTCCTTATGCAGTTGATTACGTAATATTAGAGATGGAGCCAAGCTTGCACCATGGCCTCTTGCAATAACCATTGGAGTTCGAAAACAAGTTTGATTATGGTCACTTAACATATATATATACGCTAGTGGTTGGTGTTTCGTTGAACGCTGAAAATATCCACAGGCTGCAACAACAGATTCCGAAATGACACATGTTCATTTGAGACCTCACATTGCTGTCATGTTTAATCATTTCCATACACTCATCTAACGTTATTCTTGTGACCAGAGGAAAATTCAACTTCAATAACAGACTTTCATGGAAAACTATCTTCAGCACCTGATGGGAAGTATTTTTTGGTTATAAAGTTGCAGAGTTTCAGGCTTAACTTCTATGCAAGGGAGATTCCTTGACTTCTGCAGGACCAAATCGACTAGAATGACCAAAATGATGAACTTCAGCCTCAACCTTCTCATATCTTGCGTTGATCTCCTTCATCACAGATTGCACAAGTTGAAGTTACTTGAGAACTACCAATAGTGAACTAACTTTGATATGCACATCCTCTACACTATTGCATCTTGTCCCTTGCTGTTAATTGAATTATTTAGCAACTGCAAAACAGCAGTACAAATGAAATTTATGCAATTCAAGCCAGCTTGAGAAACTTACAACTCCATTCCGATAGCCTGTTTGGTACCTGAGAGTTAAGATATCTTGCCCATGCACAAGCTACTGGCTATTTCAATTCCCATCATTAGTGAAGAACCATTGCATATAGAATCTTTTATAAAGTAACATCTGCAAGGCGACATGTTTCAGGGAAATGGTTTGGTTCCGCATATCCCTTTCTTACTGTAGTTTCGGCGAGTTTTCCTTGCTAGAAACTACCAGACAAACTCCCCGTGACCTTTCCTATTTGACCACGAAGAGCTTGCAAGCTATTCTTTCTTGCATCCGGCATTGCCATTGCATCAAACACCTCCCTAGCATCTTGCCTTGTTGATTATTTATATCATAGTCTATGATTCCCCTTGGACCATGAAAAGCTGCTGCGCTCTCGCGCATTTTAGCAAATAGCTGGGTTGGTTGAATCCAACATCAACAGAATATTCACACCGCCTTCCTCATAATTGACTTCCCCGTTTACCCAAGATGTTTGATGGAGGGCAAAAGTTTGGATCAAAATTTGTCCACGATTGCAGGTCACGACTGCAGGTCCACTTTTTCGGAGAGAAACCTCCCTATGTTTGATGGCAACGCGCAAATTTTTCGTGAAACATCTTCCCGCGTTCGATGGAAATGAAATTCCAGACCTTCATTAATGGGTCGACGGAGAATGAAATTTTGTGTTCTATGCAGTAAGGAAACATATAAAGCGAGGATAATCGCTATTGTATCCAGTTTCCGCAACTGGATATTGAAGATCCTGTTCTAGCTTGCAAACCACGTGTTTGGTGTGTGTGTGAGAGAGAGACCTTCAATGCTTTCCGGAGAGCGCTGCCGTCGTTGTGCTGGAGGACGAAGATAGGCCGCTGGGTGGTTGTTTGAGAAAAAGCACTACACGAAAGTTCTATACATGCACCAAACCAAGCCGCCGCGCCCGGTTTCAACCCGGCTCGATGGGTTGAACCAATCAGAACCGGCACTCAAGCCGCCGGCACCCGAGAGTGGCCGGTTTGGATCCGGCTCAATGAGTTAAACCAAAACCGAACCGGTTAAAACCGACACTGCACGCCTTGGTTCTGGTTTTCCTATTAGAGCGAGTTAACCAAAACCAAACCGGTTAGAACCGAGACCGCACGCTTTGGTTCTGGTATCACTATTAGGGCGATCGAATCACAACCGCAACCAAAGCAGGCAACCTGAAGCTAACATTTTCAAAGCCCAATACCGCATACCAAATGATTTCAACTCGGCCGGGCATCCTCTCCAATATATTGTAGACTCCACAATACAAGATGGCAGCAGCTTCACTCTCATGTAAGTATATCAGACCCTTGGCTTCTCATGCGTGATTTTGATCATATAAGATATGAAGCCAAGTGGATTGGAGGTGCACCAGCTAATCTAAGAAAGTGTAAACTCTTTGATAACAGTAAACCAATGTAATTTGATTGAAGTGCAGGATAATGGTTATGAGTTCACTTGCAGAGGGGCCCTTGATCGGACTGTAAGTTTTTGAAAAATTACACATGCCTATTGAATACAGAAGGCTTACCTTCGAGGATGCATCTGTAAAGGTCCTTGCCAAGCACACACACACACACACAGATTTTCCTGATGATCGTTCTTGAAAACATGCCAAAAAGGTTACAAGGACCAGTAAGCTGCCATTTACGGCATTAATAATATCCAAAGATGGATTTTCTGGTCTGGCATAACTACAGAAACACACGCATGCACACAGCATGGGAGCAAAATCCAGAGAATACTAGGGTGTTTTTCTATGATCCTGTCTACAGAACGGATTACAAGAAAAGAGTAGCGTGAAGTAGCAATTCTCCCAGTGTAGTATGTATTACCATCTACGGCTAAGATGTACTAAATGCCAACTTCATTCCAATCCTGAGAGACTGTGTGAAGGACCTATAATTCACTTCAAAAAGTGAGGATTGATCAGTCCAGAGATCTCAAGAAACCCAACCCTTTCTTTGCCTCCAAAGATGGTCTTCAGCTTCTCATCGCAAACAATGACCTTCTTGTTATCAGGATCCTGAACAAAAGAAAGATCCCCTGGTATCACAAAACTTAAAATTTGCATACCAACATTCACAGCTAAGACAAAACATCACACTTTAGAAGAGAAAGAGACATTGCTACCTTTAAATAGAAGGAATATAGCAAAAACAAGACACAGCAGATTAAGTGAGGAGGCACTACACTCTCAAAACCTCAACCAAGGTTAAGAAACAAAGCATTGATGGTAGTTCATTCCTGAAGCATGCCGACAGTCTATGCATAAAGGTGCTAATATACCATAGAGTTTGGCGCAAGAAACTGATCTCCACTGCTAAGTAAGCAGATCTTTTGGACACCCAAAGGTTTTTCGTTTCTATAATCAGCTAGCATCGAAAGTGAGGATCTGATTTCACCACGGTAATGAAGTGCAGCTAACACTTGCTTCAGCTTGAATCCAGCATCTATTAGAACAGGGTGAGTGCACATTGAACACCATTGAGAAAAGATAAGACAACTGCAGTGGCCTCCATTTAAATAACATCAAGAACGATCAACATCACACAGGGTAGTGCAACCGAAGTCTTAAGGCATATTTAGATCCAAGAAACGAGGCATTCTTCTTTCAAATTATTGACTATTCCATAGAATGAGATATGAAGTTCGACTTGATTTGTCCTTTTACTTCAAAACTCAAGCTTGAATCGGGCATGACATCAAGGTCAAATACAGATATCAACTCAACAGAAGCTCTAACAAGCTTGTGTTATTGCAAATTGACACTCATGTGCACTCAGTGCCCTTTGACGGTTCATTATCTTCTTCACTTTGTGAAAGATAGGCCATGAAATTCAAAACATGAATTCTAATTACAGAAGCTCAAAGAACAAGCTAATGCAAGACAAGTTCAATCTCCACCAAGTCATCCTCAAGCGCTTGCAAGATTTCAAGCTCAATCACGCTTGGCATACTGAAGCTGAACTCAAAAAGCAATGTTCTCATCTCAGTTGGGAAGAAGTTCATGTATAGATAAAAATGTTGCTAAACATGGGAAACATCTACCAAGGGAAGCTAACCCCAAAAGTGTACAAATCAACAAATAAATGGAAATTTACAGCAGAAAAAAATGAGGAATGTCACATGCATGGTGACAGATAGGAAACCACTTCTCGAATAAATGAGAAACCTAGACGAATGCCGGTTTCAGGAGAAAAAAGATGCTCATTGTCCTCTTCTATTAAACAGGCACTTAACAATCTCTCTCTTCCACAAAGTAGCAATGCTCGCCTCCACGCTAATGGAGCAGTTTATGGAATCAAACACAAGGGCACAACGAACCATTTTGACAAATAGTCGGTGCAATCTTCTGGGGCGTATCATCATTTAAAAGTGATGCAGCTGAGTGTCTTCTTAAGCATACTATAAACTCCACACAATCGGAGTTGAACAGCCAATAAACCATCAGTTTCCACGTTTTCAATGTCAACATGGAATATCACAATAAGAAATTTCGCAAAAAACAGACCCATGATACACCCAGAGAATCCCTCTTCTTATGACCACAGTGAAGCAGGCAGATAAATGAACATGCATTACAACATTGTCCTTCATGCAACAAACTAGCAGCAATCATCTATCCTCTCCTTATACGTCAGGAAAAAGAAATTATATCACAAGCTTCAAGGCAAAACGCAGGAAACGCCAGCTAAGATGCAGCTCTCAATATATGTACTCGTCCACAAGAAAACAAAGGAACAACTTATGAAATGCGTTCAATATATAAATTGTATCACGGATTTGGTCACTTAGACGTATTATATGCCCTTTAACCGGTTCAACCCCTTTTAATGACTTCACACCGTACCGCCTAGGCCACTCAATCTCTTACGCTTTATCGGGTAAGGAACTAACTGCTTTTCCTAACGTACACTCAACACTAAGTAATGGATGGCATGCAGCCCTTGCATCTGTGTCACCAATTTGCAAAGAACAAATCGTCGCTTCCCTACATAGCAAGACAAAATGAACGAGACCACAAAATTCACAAATCGCAGGTCCATAACACAAAAAGCCAATCAAAACCACGGAAAAGACGCAAAAAGGTGACTAACTGAACAGAGACGAAAGGCAATACGCAAAAACAAAAAAATAACTCAAATGGATATCCGTTTGTAGACCTGAAGATTATTCTCCTTGATGTAGACCCAAATCTGCTTGAGTGCTTGGGTTCGCGAGATTTCCGGAACGCCGACGAGCGTCTGAAGAGCAGGGGAGATGGGTTGTGGCCTCATGATACCTCTTGGCTCTTTCTTTACCGTCGTCGGGTTTGCAGTGGCCGTGGGCTTGGATGCCGCGCAGGAGAAGGCCCGCCGTTGGTAGCGAACGCAAGGCAAATGAAGGACGTTCGGAACAGCAGACGGCAGGCGACGAACGCCGAGAGTCGGACATGGGCAGCCGATGGAAAGAGAACCCATCGCCTAGTTTCTTGTTCTTCCGCTTCCTCCTCACTACCAACCTTCTCCCTCAGAGGTACGAATTCTGGATAAATGTTCCGATGGGTTCAAAATTTTAAGGGATAGGGTGAAGGCGTGTTTCCCTCCGAAAGGGCTGATAATATAAGACACGACACGGAAACCCTCAGTGCGACCCGAAAAGTAAAACTTGTAAATATTGTATCGTATAATACCATATATCATACCTAAATTCTACTAATCATCCCCAAGTTTTAAAGTAGCTCGATGGTTCAAGCTGAAAGCTATCCGGGTCAGAAACCGACTGAAATCAAAACCGATCAACTGGAAGTGGAACCAAACTCAAAACCTGTATTCAATGACGGTTCTTCTTTACATGAAATCGAATTCTTTCTTCTTTTTTTGTATTTTCTAGTTTATTTTTTCCAAACTAAAACCAGAACTGGAATCAAGAGATTGGTGGTTTCAAACCGTTGATTCCAGTGTGTAATGATTCTACTGTTTGGTGGGGTGTTCCTTGGGCTTACCTTGCTATATAGCAAATGAATGGCCCCTACCACGGAGCGGCGCTGCTCCGCTCTACTTGTTGAGTGCGCTCTTGCCCCCTGGGTTTATTGGCGTGACCGGCCACCCACGACATGGTAGGAGCTGTATGCAACATGGTTTTCTATGTTGTTGCAATCCAGAAGAAGTTATCACTCAATTTAGAACATAACTATTACAAATAAGCGGTAAGATCGAGAATATATTATACCATCAGATATAGTTAGAGGATGATGATAAGCATATATTATATCATGTTGTTTAACATGGTACACTAATTGTTGTATTTATAAAAAACATAATTTAAAAATTTATGAAAAACAATAATTTGTATAAAACACACACCCACATGTGTAAAACATTTGACACTCGCAATCAAGCTAATAAATCTTTATTCTCAAATTAATCTTGATGTCAAAATTTAAGAGTAGGAATGAGTATAATATGGTTATCCTTTTGGAACTAATGTCAATGTTTTTCCTTTTGGAACTAATTTTTGAGGTATTGTATATTCATACCTTCTCTTTGCTTTTTGAGAATAGAAATGTAATATGGTTATCATTTTTTGTCTCTTTAATTTACAATTTCGACGATAGTGTAAACACGTAAACACAAACATACAATAGCACATAGACCCACACACTTTAAAAGGAAAAACAAGAGAAATTAAATAGCGGGTAATCTATTCAAATCCTGGATCGGTTTCACACCAGTATGAAATAAAATCCTCCTATCTAATAGAAATGCTCTTTGACCCGAAACTGATTGGGTCGGCTATGGGGATAAGATGCCCTGATCCATACCCAACCCAATAGTTGCTCTGACCCATATCCGACCTACATGTACATATATATATATAAAACCCATTTTTGCCCCGTACATGCCTGTACCCATTGGAAAAAAGAGAACAGAACCCGTACCTGCACCTACCTCATCAAGGTTCGGTTGGGTGGGTATAGGTACATCCATACCCGTACCCATATATGAGACCTAAAAAATTGAACTATGTATTATAGCCTACGGATTTAACCGTTGGCTATTCTTTCAACCAGGAGGCTGAAGCCAGATCCACGCCTAGCCATCGAATTGACTACATTCAAAATTTTAGGGGGTGACCACCCCCACCTCTCCATATAAATCCGCTATTGGATCCATTCGGTTGACCATACATATATGTTTAAATTATTCTTAAGATTTCATCCGATGGTCTTATTGAGATGTTCTCCTAGAAATAATTATGTGATTATAGTAATAAATATTTGATTATTTTATTTAAAATTTAAGATTTAAGAGTGGGTCAGATGTGACCCGTTTCGATTAAATAGGAACTTGCGGTTTCAGAGTTGGTGCGGGTTTCATGAGAACGAACCACTCTTTCTGTGGTTTCGATTTTAGTTCTGGTTTCATTATGGTTTTCGTTCAGTTTTACTTTAAAAATTTCATGAGAAAAGGCGAACAAACAAACCATCAATTCTAGTCCGTATCTCAGGTTTTGATTTGGTTCTTTTTAGTATGGTTTGGTTTTATTTTTAGTTCTCATGATTCTAAATTTCGATCTCTTGTGACGAACCTCGGGTCCGACCCGCTGAGCCGGGTCTATACCGGCCACCTCTGGAGTCGGTAACAAATTTAGAGTACCATATATTAAATCGACACAAGCTTTTATTGCAATAAGTTATCTTTTTGAAACGATTAAAAAGCAGAACAAATTGTGTTGAACTAAGTAAAAAAGAAGGTATTAAAAACTTGTAATTAGTATTTGAAAAAACTAACACGCAAGCACACGATCGCCAGAATTTGGCGGGCATGGACGGCTCCACCCATCTCTCCTTCGCGTCAACGCATCCCAAAATCTTCCCTTTCCATAAACCCAGATCATTTTCCATCTCTATCTCCACCTCCATCTCCATCTCCATCTCCATCTCCATCTCCATCTCCATCTCCATCTCTGTCTCTGTCTCTCTCTCTTTCTTTTGCTCGGAAATGCCACATTCGCCGGTGGCATCTTCCCCCGCGTAGAACGGCAAGATTAGCAGTACCCATCTTCCTTTAATTACTCAATCGGATTGGCGTCTTTTTCTCTGTTTTTCCATCGGGTGCGTGATCCATCCATGACGATCATTTCGAGTCTTTGCCTTTTGGCTTGCTTGGTGTTTGTGTTTCTTGGCGGGCTCTGTTCATGCCGTGAAATGTATGGAGGTTTTCTTGGTAGCGCGATCGCTAGCGTGAATCTCAATCCGAGTCTCGACGGCAATCGTGGGTTGCCGATGGTTTTGCCGCTCGTTCTGTCGACTGCCAATTTATCAAGATGGTTCGCGCACCGCCGGAAGATGCAGGGATCGGGTACGAATGGATCGGTGAACGCCCACATGAGATTATACGACGATTTGATCACCCACGGGTAATCTTTGGCAATTTTTGCAGGCTTTTCTCTTCTTTTATGCGTATAGGGTAAAAGGCTTTAATCGAGTGAGAAAGGATTTGAAAATGTATCTTCGGAAGTGCCATTTCACAAAATGCTTCAAAGAGGAATTGTCGTCGATTCCAATGTTGGCGACGTACTTTGAGTATGGCTATTGGTGAGGAGTGGAGCACTTATTGATATATAATTTAAGCAGGTATTACACGACGAGGTTATCGATTGGAACGCCTCCACAAGAATTTGCTCTTATAGTCGACTCGGGCAGCACTGTCACTTATGTTCCTTGCTCTACTTGCAAGCATTGTGGAGTTCACCAGGTGCGTTTGGACTCAGTGAGACTTTTGAACTGAGTTAAAGTGTCTATATAATGGATATTCTTTTCCTGGTGTATTTTGTCTTCGGCTGTGTTTTGAGAAACTTTCAAGAATTCACTTGACAATGAGAACTCTTGTTACCGAGGATTCTAAAGGTCTCACTCCCATCTTATCCGTACCACCATGTTCATCCTTTTATGGCTCAAATTCTTAGAAGTTATGGCATGGATACCAGTCCCTGTGCTTTGTATCTAGAGATAAATTTGAATTCCCACATCAGGAGGTGGGATTTCCAAGCAGGAACTTTAAGGATTGAGTATTTAAATATGTTTGTTAAAGTGAAACCTGAACAAGGGAATTTGATGCATAAGGTAATTTCAATTATCTTTCTCTCAAATTCGCTCCAATCTTGCGCGCATCCTTATAGTTAATTGCAACACTATTGTTGATAATGTTTCTTGCTCTGGTCATTTTTGGTCATATGACACCATACTGGTGACTGATTTGAGTTCCCCCACTGTCATTTTCCTTGTGCTTCTGTGAGTGATTAAAGAGTCCCTGATCAACTGTATTTTGGTTTCTCTTTAAGATGGATTCAAAGAGGAAGACTCACTAAGAACTAAGAAGAGCTTGATTAGAACCTAAAGGGTGATAGTTGTGATTTGTTCTGAGTTTCATTTTCCTACAACTAGACCAGATATACCCTATAACCCTAATATCATACATTGTTAGTATTTTGACTACGGATGTAACCAAAGCTCAGGTTTGTGATATTTGTGTCAAGTTCGAAACGTTTGGAGCTTTCCTCCCAAATCAGGGACAGTGTCATTGTCAACCACTAGGTTGATACTGAAGAGGGTCATCCTGTTCCTTTCTTTTGTTCTGTTTCACATGGTCCCTAGCCTGATCATTTGGTACTCTTGATGGGCATTTATTTCAAGAGAGTTTGTCGCTTATGATACCGCGATCATGAACAGAAACATGAGGGTAAATAAACCTATGTGCTCTTTCAGTGACTAGCTCTGAAAGACTTACATATAACATGTTGAAGATTGAGCTAGGTAGGCTGTTTTTTTCTTATTGGGATAAGTTATTTTGGAGCTTTCATTGAAAGGATATATGTATACACATAAATATATATGCAAAGAAATATAGTTTGATGTAAAATGAATCTCTTGGCAGTGTTTTCCTTCGAGTCTCTGCAGTTGGGTCTCAACTGCAGTGTACCATATTTGATGAGCTTCCTATTTATCCTTTTGCATTTTTTAGTGAACGGCGAGATCCTTCTGCTATTCATATTGGTATTTTGAGATCTTCCTATTTAATTTTTGTGGTGCTTTGTTTCCAAAGTTCATTGGCAGAGATGCTGAAAATCCTGAGGTCTACTTATCAATGAGTTCATAAGATATTCCTAAGCATAGTAGTTGAAAGTTCTTTTTGTTTGCTGTCTATGCTTACATGGTTGCTGCAGCTAAGAGCAAGTTCTAGTGGTCATTTCTTAAAGAAGAATCTTACCAATGAGTTATGCTTGCTTGCATATGGATGGAATTGACAGACTTTGATCTTTTTGTTATATGCTTGTGGATGAGGGTTTCTTTATTTCTGGCACCATTGTGTGCAAATAATAAGCATGAGGACAAAACGTTGAACAGATGGAAGGATATTCTATGACAGGCTTTAGATTTGTAACTCATCTAATGTTATTTATTCTTGACAATACTGAAAAGAATCAAAAGATTAAGAAATTAAGCTCTGTGATGCTACTTCTGGTTCTGCTGTACCCTTTTGTTTTCTGTTATTCTGCTGCTTGCCTGCAGTTTCCCTTTGTATCTCTTCATTTGCCATATTTCCTCTTGTTCATTCTGCTTATGTATACTATTTCCAGTAAAAATTTAGTTGCTGTTTGACCTTTTCTTTTCCCTATGGCTAGGATCCTAGGTTCCAACCTGATCATTCCAGCAGCTACCAGCCAATGAAGTGCAATACCGATTGTACTTGTGATAAGGATAATATGCAATGCACTTATGAAAGACAATATGCAGAAATGAGCTCCAGCAGTGGGGTACTAGGACAAGATGTCGTCTCCTTTGGTAGTGAAAGTTCTCTTGCACCACAGCGTGTTACTTTTGGCTGTGAGAATTCAGAAACTGGTGATTTGCATAGTCAGCGTGCTGATGGCATCATGGGGCTGGGACGAGGCCAACTTAGTATCATGGATCAACTTGTTGAAAATGGTGTAATTAGTGATTCATTTTCTTTGTGCTATGGGGGAATGGATATTGGTGGTGGTGCAATGGTGCTGGGTGGAATACCTCCATCTCCTGGAACGGTGTTTTCTCCATCCGATCCTCGTCGAAGGTACAAACTTTGCTTAAATTTAAAGTTATTATTGATTTCCTAAAAATGCATTTAGTAATATGGCACATTTACTCTAGTCTTGGGGTGAAAACAGTCCTTATTACAATATTGAGCTGAGGGAAATACACGTAGCTGGTGAGAAGTTGCAACTAAGCCCGAGCGCATTCAATGCCAAGTATGGGACAGTGCTGGACAGCGGTACCACATATGCTTACCTACAAGAGGTAGCATTTGTAGCATTTAAAGATGCTGTGAGCTCTCTCTCTCTCTCACACACACACATTTATGAACTCATTTTGTGACGGTTGATGAGGGTGTGATATTTTTGTAGATAGAAGTGGTTCACAACATTTAAATGTTTAACATGTTACTTGCTAGCTGCAAACCCCCTCTCTCTCTCTCCAATTGTATGCATAGCTAAATCTAGTAAAAGTAGAATTTGTTAAGATTTGTATGTGTTTATAATTTTTCCTATTTAATTTGTATGTAGTTCGAGGGAGAGTGCGAAGATATAAAATTTATGTAAATATTTTTATGTTTTTATTTTTTCATTTAATGCATCCCCAAAAGAAAAGTTTTAAATACCCAGGGTCAATTTTTCAGAGTGATGGAAGAATTGATGGAGATGTTACACATAAAATTAATGCTGGTTGGTTAAAATTGAGAGGAGCATCAAGTATTCTTTGTGATAAGAAGATACCATTAAAGTTAAAAGGTAAATATTATAGAGCAACAATTACACCTGCCATGTTTTATGGTTCTTAGTGTTGGGCAGTTAATCATCAACATGTACAAAAGATGTCTGTGACAGAAATAAAGATGTTGAGATGGATGAGTGGTCATATAAGAAAAGACCGTATACATAATGAGGTTATTAGAAATAAATTATATGTGGCACTAATAGAGGATAAAATGATAGAATATTGTTTAAGGTGGTTTGAACATATAGAAAGAAGATCAAAAAAAGAACCAATAAGAAGGTATGAAAAACTAGATTTTGAAAGTATTAAAAGAGGTAGAGAATGACCACAAAAGTGTTGGAAAGAAACAATAAAGAATGATCTAGCTTATTGTGAGTTAACTGCTAACATGGTACATGATAGGGCTATGTGGAAACAAAGAATCCATGTAGCCGACCCCGTCTAGTATGGGAAAAGGCTTAGTTGTTGTTTGCTTGTAATGCATATGTGCCTTTTGTAGGCATTAGAAGGAATCCAACGGCTAGATTACTGGTTGTTGGAGCCTTCCGGTGGCTAGATACCTAGCCTTTTGAGTGCTCAAGGTCCTCTATGTAAATAAGTAAGACCCTCTTGTATATTCTGAGCCTTTTGACTTGTTAATGCATTTTGAAGTGTTTTTTTAAGTGTCTCCTTACCAGAGGTTAAGCAACAATGGTAATGCAGGAAGAACATGCCTCAAACTTCATTAGGGTGTTATCCGAGATTTATTGTCGTCACACATAACTCAATGGACCAAAATTCCCATCGACAAAAGAAGAAAATGCGGAGCATACAATACAAGAAACAAATTAGAGAAATAATGGATGGGTATTAGGATAAAGGTTCATCATTTAGCACTCCTCCTCAAGTTGGGAGAAAAACATTGATTACTCCCAACTTGCTCACAAAATGATATAAGATGGTTCTATTCACAGCTTTAGTAAGAATATCTGCATATTGATCGTGTGATCTGACATGTAAAACTCAAACTCTTGACCAGCCATTATCTCTCTATAACCTATATCAATGAGCACTTTATATAGCAGCTTTATTATCCCAAGGAAGAGGAGGCTTGTTCTGCAAGCCTTTTTATAGGCCTTTGTCTTCTTCACTTCATAACTCAATTCCTTTACAAGCGATCTAATCCATATGCCTTCATGCATCCCTTGAGCAATGGCTCTGCGTTTTACCTCTGCACTTGATCAACCAAAGTGAGATAGCTTGAGTTAGAATTTCTATCCTCCAATGCTCCTGATCGATGAATCTCCATCAGTATAAACTTCAACATTGAAACAACCATGATTAGGAAATAAGATTCCTCTACCAAGATTTTGCTTTATATATCTTAGGATAAATAAAAAAAATGGGCTTGTATAGAAGCATGCATAAATAGATTAAACGTTCCAACTCCAAAGGTGATATTTGGTCTAGTTATAGTGAGGTAAATAAGTTTACCTACCAATCCTGGGTACCTCCATATATCTTTAAATTCTCCTTCTTCTTAATGTAACCAATTTTAAGATTTGGTTTCACGTGAGTTTCACTTCCTCTTCATTCTTCTTCATCCAAGCATCCTAGAAAATGATCGGGATGAACACACGTCGTCAAGGTATTCTGTCATTCCTTTTGATCAACATTACTCTATAAGACCTCCCAATGTTATCCAACTTGTGCCTAGAAAATCTATTTGTTACTCTAGACCTCCTGAACGGTTCATTTCCTATAATAGTTTTTCACCGCTCTCGTGACTACTATTTTTGTTATAAAGGAACCTAGAACCTTTAAAGAAGTTCAATCATCACAGGTATGGATTCAAGCTATAAATGAAGAATTAGATGCTTTATATAGAGCTTAAACATGTGATGTTGTCCCTAGATCTCAAAACAAAAAGCCTGAATGTAGCTGGGTGTATAAGATTAAGCGCTATAACGTTTTGTTTCCCTCTGTAATGCTATAGCATGTTATTGATAACATAGCTTGCAACTCATCCCACAGTCTAGGCAGCATTGCATAATACTCACTAATGGTTGGACCTCGTTCCAGTGTTTCCTGTCTTATTTAAGATTTGATACTCCTTTTGCACATTCTCTTTCCTTGAGTAGGCCTCATCTATGGCATCCCAAATCTACTTGGTAGAGTCTAAGTACATGAATTTCTCCCCTATTATGGGTATCATGGATTGAATCAACCAAGACACTACTAGTGCATTCTCCTTTCTCCACTTTGCATAAGAGGGTAATGGTCCTTGGTGATATATTTCTATCATCCTCTTGCTAGAATTGCCAACTCCACATATCTCACCCATTCAACATAATTTCTTCTGTCAAGTTTGATGTTCGTGATTTGAAACCCCTCAATTTTATCTTCTTATCTTTCCCTCGATAACTTGAGAGATTTGCTGGATTCTTTGGCACTTTTGTTTTTTTATTCCACTCTCCCCGACTTCAGTATCATCTCACAGGAACAATATTAACAGATTTGTAGGTTTAATAGCGATCACTGTCTCAGTAAGGCAACAGATAATGGGTTTAAAATAAAGCAACAAGAAACTGGTACTGGCCCTGCCTCGAAATTTCCATTGCTATACAAGCAACGAGATGCTACTGCTGAGAGAAAATGATGCTAAAGAAAGTGATCTGAAAAAATGCTCAAGGCACAAAGACTGGCCGACTAAATCGTCATGCCCAAACACCCTTGGCAGCTCTTACCGGTAATAAAGTTAAGGCAAATAAGAGAGACAACACCTTCTGAGCAAACATCAACAACTTCTTCTCACTTCTCTTGGGACATACTTTCTGGTTCGAACAGATTCACACATAGGTTGTCGATAAAACCCAGCAAAGAGTGATGACACTTGGATATCAAATCAACCTCTTACAGAAGGCTTGAAGCTGCGGTAGATGATGACCCTGAACTGAGCAGATTGAGGCTACCAAACTTAGCAGTATCTCCTGTGGCTTGACTTTCACACACACAGCTGCGTGCGACTACTCTTCTACTAACCTCTCGGTTTTAACAACCAGGATTATGGCTTTGATACCATGTGATCAAAGGACAAACAACAATGCTAATTGGAGAAAACACGCCTCAAACTTCATTAGGGTATCATCCTGGATATATTGAGTCATACATAACTCAATGGGCAAAATGCCCATTGACAAAAGAAGGAAATACAGAGCATACAATACAAGAAACAAAAGTGAGAAATAAATGCTTTGCTTCTCTATAAAGAAAATGTTTCCGTACTCTTTTAACATTTGTTGTATTCTAGGTTCATGGAGTTTGATTAAAGGATAGAACTGATAGATTGTTATTTCAAGTATGAGAAGCATCAATACTTGTCATTTGATTACAAAGTGTTTATGCTTAAACGTCTTTAACAATGAGAGAATTTATCTTTGTAAATGGTTATGATGATGCCGACTATTTAGCATCCTTTTGATGTCTTACCATATCTTAATTCTCTCTGTGTGTGCCTCTATTGAAGGGGAGGGGCGGGGGATGTCTGTTTGGTAAATTGCTTCCATTTACAGTTTATTAAGTTGAAAATAGTGATACGCTGTGCTTTTTACTGATTACTTAGTTTTCTATGCTTAGCTTTTTAAGAGCCTTCCCACTCTCAAAAGGATTCCTGGCTCAGATCCTTCCTATCACGACATTTGTTTTTCAGGAGCTGGAAGGTAACAATATTTTATATATTGATTTATATTCTTATGGATTAAAGTTTGGCAAACACTTTTGAGATTGTGGCTTTGGTTCTAAACACTTCTAGCTTTAATTGATGCAACTCAATCTTTTTCTGCTTTCTGTTTGTTGGTGGGGATGAATGAATATTGAATGAATATCTCTCAAGGTTGCGTTATTACAGAGTTAGGTGTTGTTTTTCGCTCTACTGTATTTTGGAATTGAATTTTTGCTAAATATTTTATGTAATGGTATCAGTGACATCTCTCGGCTGTCAGAAACATTTCCCATAGTTGAGCTGGTATTCAGCAACAGCCAAAGCTTATCTTTGTCTCCTGAAAACTACTTGTTCAAGGTAATCTTTCTTCCTGAATGCTGTAGCCCATTCTGTTTTGCTTGATTTCTTTGGTATGTCCAACTTCTCATGCCTGGAGGAATCTTATTCTGATTCTATCTCATTTACTTCGTATCTTTTGTTCCAAACAGCATTCGCGGGTAAATGGGGCCTATTGCTTGGGGATTTTTCCAAATACCAGGGATACTACAACTCTTTTGGGAGGTATTGCTATCTATATTTATGATTTACTTGACATCCTTTACTTGTAAGGTTGAGTAATACAACAACAACAATAACTAAGCCTTTTCTCATACTAGATGGGGTGGACTACATGGATTCCTTGTTTCCACATAGCCCTATCATAATTTGTAGAATCCATTGTAAATAAGTCTGACAAAATTTTATACTGACTGTCGGAAGCCTAACACAACTCTCCTTTATCCGGGCTTGGGACCGGCCATGCAAGTGATCCCTTACATGGGTGGAGTTAGTAAGATTACTCGGTAATCGGCCAAGAAAATATTGGATAGTGAGCACGGCTATCTGGCTATTAGATGTGCTTTCTGTTTCCAGCTTTCCAATTCCAATTGTTCTATTGTTAATTATAGCAATTGATTTTATAAATAAGTAGGGCTCGAAATATGGCATAACATGGAAAACAAACACAACCACATACTGAAGAATCCATGTTTCTGTACACCCTAAGTTAATAGTTGGACTTTGTCAGGTTGACTTGTTCTTGATACAAACATGAAATGACATGACACACGCATGAGCATATGCACAAAATTGCTGGCAATATAACACCAAAAATGAAAGCTAGAGATGGCACAACCCAAAATATTATGTTCATGCCCACCAAAGTAAGACGAAAGAAGCTTGGGTTGTGTTGAGGTTAACCTATTATTGAGACAAACATGAATCGGCACGACCCAGAACATGTAATTTCCATCTGAAAAATAAGACCATTTTGTTTGATGAGATTAACTGGGACAGAATTACGATTGCTTTGCATGTGCTTCAGCATGTTGCAAAAAGCGTGGCTGCTGTCCCCCTGGTATTTAGCACATCTAATGCCTTTCTGGTTGTTTTTATACTCTTTTAGACGACAAGTATACATGATGTTATAACTAGAAGGTACTTGAAGAAGAAAATAAATACTTCTCTCGGTAGAACTTATTTTGGAAACTTGATAGTGTTCATCGGAGAACAATGGAACTTGGAAGTGGTTGGCAATGGAAGGAGTATCGATGGTGTTGGGTAGCATGAGCAGGGTGGGAAGCAATGATTGTTAAAAATGTATTTTATTTTATTTTATTATGTAATTTTATTTTTATTATGTAATTTTAGGTAAGGCAGGAAATTAAAATTGGCACACATTGCATTCCCCAAAAGGAAAGTTTTAAATACCTAGGGTCAATTTTTTAGAGTGATGGAAGAATTGATGGAGATGTTATACATAGAATTAATGGTGGTTGGTTAAAATGGAGAGGAGCAGCATGTATTCTTTGTGATAAGAAGATACCATTAAAATTAAAAGGTAAATATTATAGAGCAGCAATTAGGTCTGCCATGTTTTATGGTTCTTAGTGTTGGGCAGTTAATCATCAACATGTACAAAAGATGTCTGTGACAGAAATGAAGATGTTGAGATGGATGAGTGGTCATACAAGAAAAGACCGTATACATAATGAGGTTATTAGAAACAAATTAGGAGTGTCACCAATAGATGATAAAATGAGAGAACATCGTTTAAGATGGTTTGAACATATATAAAGAAGATCAAAAGAAGAACCTGTAAGAAGGTTAGAAAAACTAAATTTGGAAAGTATTAAAAGAGGTAGAGGACGACCACAAAAGTGTTGGAAAGAAACAATAAAGAATGATCTAGCTTATTGGGAGTTAACTGCTAACATGGCACACGATAGGGATCTGTGGAAATAAAGAATCCATGTAGCCGACCCCGTCTAGTATGGGAAAAGGCTTAGTTGTTGTTGTCGTTGTAATTTTAGGTAAGGCAGGCCCTCGGGCCGTTGGGGGCCCAACGCTAGATCAGCTAGCTGTTGGGGGCTGGTATCACATGACCAGCCCTTGGCTGGCTCCCCTCTTATCCTCTCCTATATATATCTCATGTAAATAGTTGTCGATGATCAAAGGTTGATGCGGCACGAATCAATATCACCAAGTTGCCAAGAGTCAAATGACATTCACTCACGAATGTCTATCTTCAAGAATGATTCACAAGAGCAGAAGCACATACAAAACAAGTCAAGAAGCAGTGCAAGACTGCATAAATATTATTCATGAAGTGGTGTATTATTTATAGACATTACAAGGCTTGAAGAAGTGAAGCAAGAGGGCAAGAGGAGGCCACATTAGTGGGCTAGTGCTGGCCGGCCAACACTAGCCGTTGGGGGCCCCCAATGGCAGGGCAAACATGGCCCTGGCCCTTCGGTCATGATGGAGCGGGCCCTAAGGGCCCGCGTATCCTATTACATATTAGCACCCCCCCTCAAACTTACGGTATACACTGAAAGTTTATCAAGTAAAAACTGAAATCGAGAGGCGGAAAGAGATTTGGTAAAAAAGTATGCGAGCTGCATCTCAGATGTAACATAGCAAAGTGAGATGTTCTTATGTAGACACTCTTCTCGAACAAAGTGGCAGTCCATCTCGATGTGCTTGGTCTTCTCATGAAAAGTGTTGTTGGAGGCAATGTACATGACACTTTTGTTGTCACAATACATGATGGCGGGGTGTTTGACATGGACGCCCATGTTTGCTAGAAGGGTTGTGATCCAAGAAATCTCCATCGCAGCTGTAGCTATGGCTCGATACTCGGCTTCTGTGAAAGAGAGGGACACCTTCTGTTTCTTTTTGTACTTCCAGGAAATAAGAGATTCACCTAAAAAAATACAAAAACCAGTCGTAGAGTGTCTATTGTTGACATCTCCACCCCAATCAGCATCCGTATAGATAGATAAATCAAAAGATGAAGAGGAAGTTAAGAGGACCCCCTTGTGGGGCAGTGTTTCTAATATAGCGAATAATTCGCAAGACAACACTCATATGAATAAAGGTAGGTGCCTGTTTAAATTAACTGGTTATGTGTACTGCATGAGAAATGTATGGTCTAGTAATGGTGAGATAAGTGAGTGCACCTATGAGCTGTCGATAAGGGGTGGGATCTTCTAATTTCTCACCATCAGTGGCACGTACTTTGGTGCCTAGGACTTCGGGTGTGTCAACAACCTTAGAATCTGAAATACCAGATCTTTCAACAATATTGGTAGCAAACTTGGTTTGAGACATAAAGTATCCACAACTATTTTTGGTGATCTCAATACCCAAAAAGTAATTTAGCAGGCCCAAGTCTTTCATATCAAATTCGTGATGCAGATTAAATTTAACTTCAGCAATTCCCACTTCATCACTTCTTGTGATGATCATGTCATCTACGTACAAAAGCTAGATAACAATACCAGATTGTGTTTTTCGTACAAACAATGCAGTATCAGTATAGCAAGTCACAAAGTTATGCAAATGCATGAATTTTTCAAATCGATCAAACCAAGCTTTTGGAGCTTGTTTCAGACCGTACAAGGCTTTTCGTAATTTAAGAGCATGACTAGGAGGAAGAGTGATACCATGAGGAGGACTCATGAAGACTTCTTCATTCAAACAACCGTTCAAAAAAGCATTCTTGACATCAAGTTGGTATATATTCCATTGCTTGATTGCACTAATGGTGATAAGAATTATAATTGTGGTTATTCTAGCTACTGGGGCAAAGGTTTCATTATAGTCAATTTCATATTCTTGGGCATAACCTTTAGCAACTAGTCTAGCCTTGTATCTCTCAATGTGACCGTTGCTGTGAGTTTTAATTTTATATACTCATCGACATCCAATGACTTTCTTATATTTAGGCAAGGGTGCAACTATCCATGTCTAAGCCTTGTCTAGGGCGTTGAGTTCATCTTTCATAGCATTTTCCCATACTGGAATACCTTTAGCTTGATGATAGAACCTAGGTTCCTTACCTTGACGAAGGGTGGCAATCAAATTTCTTCGTTGTGGTTCAAAAGATTCATATGACACAAATCGTTGAGGTGGTCTAGAAACCCTGGATTCTAGGCTTGTAATATCAGGTTTCATGTGGGCTTCATGGGTTGTTCTAAGTCGTCTTATATAATGTGAGGGGAAGGGTTCAACAATTGACCGAGTATCAACAGTGGTGTGTGAAATATCATTGTTGTCAATATGATCTTCTTGAATGTCTTGATGATCTACTGAGTCACAATCATTATCTTCTTCTAGCTCAAAAACATCTTGGAGAATGAAAGGTTCTGAATTTTCCAAGGATTTGGACTCATAATAAATGTCATGCTCAAAGAATTTCACATCCTTGGACACATACAATTTGTCTTTTATAGGATCAAAACACCTATACCCCTTTTTGTCAATTCCATAACCAAGGAAGAACATTCAATAGCTCTAGGTGATAATTGTCATTCTTGTCTGTATACACAAAACATCTACATTCAAAAACCCTAAGTCTTTCATAATATGAAGGGATGTTGTACAATTTTTTAAAAGGTGAAGTATTCTCAAGGTTGGATGACGACATTCTATTTATAAGGTATATTGCGGTAAGAGTAGCTTCGGCCCATAAGAATTTAGGAACCTTACTAGCAATTAGCATAGTTCTACAAGTTTCAATAATATACCTATGTTTTCGTTCTGCTAGACAATTTTGTTGAGGTGTTTTAGTGCATGATTTTTGGTGTATAATACCATTAATTTCAATAAATTTATGAAATTCATTAGACATGTATTCTCTTCCCGAATCGGATCTAAAGATTTTAATGGTTGCTCCAAATTGGTTTTTGATCATGTTACAAAATACTATAAATTTTTCAAATACTTCGGATTTGTGTTTTAAGAGATATATCCATGGAAATTGAGTAAAGTCATCCACAAAAATCACATAGTATTGCAATCCTCCTTTAGAAACAACGGGCACGGGGCCCCAAACATCCAAACGTATTAAATCAAAAGCTTTCTTTGGTACATAGTTTCTTTCTCCAAAGGGAAGATTATGCATTTTTCCAAGAAGACAATCTTTACATTCAAAATTTTTCTCTCTAATGCTTTTCATCAAAGGAATGTTACACAATTTTTGAGAGTCTAACTGTCCAAGTCTTTTATGCCATAGCGTAGCATCTTGGGTTATGTTACAAAAACCCGAATTTTGCATAACAAGATAGTTCATTTTGTATAGTCCACTTTCTCTATGGCCTTGACCAATCACCTTCTTCGATAGGTGATCCTGCACCACATAATGTTTGGATGAGAAAGTAACTATACAATTGTTATCACATATTTGAGCAACCGAGAGTAGATTTAAATTAAGTTTAGGTATAAAACTTACATTTTGAATTTTAAAGTCTTGTTTTTCAAGGTTTCCTAATTTTTTGATTTGGAGTTTTGTTCCATCGGCGGTAAACACATGCTTTCCAATGGTTTCACAAGAATTAACCAAAGAATCTTCATTATGTGTCATATGAAAAGATGCACCGAAATCTAAAAACCAAGACATACCTTGCGAAGTAGATAGAGCATTCCCGGAGATGCTTACTTTTTCTTTAAAAATTTCTTCTATATACGCCTTTATGTTGTTGGGCAAGACACCTCCTTCTTCCACGGCTCCCACGTTTCCATCCCTTTTCCGAAGTAGAGGACAAGTGGTTTTAATATGTCCACTTTCCTTGCAATAATGGCAAATTGTATTCTTGTTAGGCTATGGTCCCGTGGGCTTCTTGAATGTGCTTTCATTGTTCTTGGCATGTGGAGGCTTGTAAGTCTTCAAATTTGCTCCGGGTCTTGATGCGATAAGTACGACTTCTTTGGCCACATGCATGTTTTTAAATCTTGTTTCTTCCATAACAAGATCGGCAAGAAAGGTATCCCCTCTAGGCCTAGGTTTCCTATGTATAAGGATTGATCTAATGTTTTTAAATTCGTCTCTTAAACTACGCATAAACAAGAAGAAATATTGATTTTCCAGAAATTCTTGGAATTCGTCTAATTTGTGAAGTTTTCCAAATTTGTCAAAACTCCTTAATTGAGTCCAAAGTTCCGAAAATTCGTTGTGATAGTCCCTAATTCTTAGGTTTCCTTGTTTAAGCATAATCATTCATTCCATGAGATCAATTTGAAATACAAAATCATCTTGAAAATGAAGCTTTTTCAAATATTCCCAAGTTTCAAACACATTTTCAAAAGCATTAATCCGATTTCTAAGTTTTTCATCCACATTTTGACAAATAATCCATGTGATTTTTGCATTCATTTTTCCCACAATTTCAAATCGATTTTGAATTTCTCATGTGCTTTGATGATTTTATCATCATCTAAGCCATCAATATCCAAAATTGGTTCCTTTATAGTTCCATCAATGTAATCCCAAAAATCTTTTGATAAAAAATATTTTTTCATTGTTCTAGCCTAACTTTGATAACTTTTCGGGTCTAAAATACATCTAAACGACTCATTTTTGCCTTCTATTTGTGCAAAAAATGAATATTTTGGACTAACCTCAAGTTTGATGCAAGTTTTTAACTTTTGCACTTTCGGCACGCTTCTCGATGCACTCGTTTTCTTGAATCTGAGGCTCTGATACCATGTAAATAGTTGTCGATGATCAAAGGTTGATGCGACACGAATCAATATCACCAAGTCTCCAAGAGTCAAATGACATTCACTCACGAATGTCTATCTTCAAGAATGATTCACAAGAGCGGAAGCACATACAAAACAAGTCAAGAAGCAGTACAAGACTGCATAAATATTATTCATGAAGTGGTGTCTTATTTATAGACATTACAAGGCTTGAAGAAGTGAAGCAAGAGGGCAAGAGGAGGCCACATTAGTGGGCTAGTGCTGGCCGGCCAGCACTAGCCGTTGGGGGGCTCAACGGCTAGTGCTGGCCGGCCAGCACTAGCCGTTGGGGGGCTCAACGGCTAGTAGCCGTTGGGGACCCCCAATGTCCTTCGGCCATGATGGCGTGGGCCCTAAGGGCTCGCGTATCCTATTACATATTAACATCTCACTCATGTATTTATCTAAGTATGCCTTGTGTGACTATTAAATAATATTGATTTATGCTATTATTGCCTTCATTACACGTATGTGATTATAACCTTTTCTAAAGCTTTGTGATTGACAATTTGTGGTGATATTTGTTTACCGATCTTCCGTTGCTACATTGAAACATCGACTTCATTACATAGTATTAGAGCCATTCTCAATCGTAAAAACGTTGTTGGTCACCTCAAAAAGCGTGTTGATCGTATTCTTGACTATATTTTAAGTTTTCTTTGAAATATGGATGACAAATGAGGGTTTAACTTTCGTTTAACACCCTCGAACTACAAAAAATTGCCCAATCTATGAAAAATTATCTATATTTTAGAAAATTATGGGACTATATAAGTGGTTTGAAAGTAGAACTTTCAGTTAATACTATACTTGAGCAAAAAGAACAATATAAAAGGAGTCATATAACCATCCTATGGGTGCTTATGAATAATGTAAATGAGCACACTATGGATACCTTGACCAACTTCACTAATGCTAAAGAAGCATGAGAATACTAAAAAAAATCACATATTCAAAGCGATGTTGCTGATAGGATGACAGTACGTGATAAATTGTCATCACTTAGACAAGGAGATAAAGGGGTAAACAATTTTTTTGGTGAATATTCTAATATATGGAATCAACTTTATGGATACAAAAGGAAATGTACACAATATCTTAGTGAGACAATGTGAGGAGAACGAAGTTATATACCAATTTTTAAGAAGTTTTCGATAAGAATTTGAAGAGGTAAGATCATCCCTTATTCATCAGAAATCTTTTTCCACTAAAAAAGAGGTACTTACCGATCTTCAAATGGTATGAACAAGATTAAATGAAGCTAGACTTCAAAAAAACATCGCCTTAGCCGCATCTAGTCTCAAAGCAAATGTAAAGGCATGTCATCCTCCTCACTTCAAAATCGAAAGATCAAGTGAGGCTAGAAGAGATGTTATTTGCCACTTTTGCAGAGAAGTCGGTCATATAGTGCCAAATTATCCTAAATTAAAAAAGGTGTCTATAGAATAAGAACAAACCTCCTCCATTCTTGTTATTCAAGAGAAAGTGAAGATACTCGAAGCCCAAATGAAAGAGAAAACAACGGTTGGTGTTGTTTGCTCTTCTTGAACAAAAGAAATTCAAGGTATGATCTCTTGGATTCTTGATTCGGGTGCTTCCTTTCATATAACTTATAATAATTTTTTTTTAAATTCATATGTTAGAAAGCCCCTATCTTATGTTTATACCGAAGATGAAATAAAATTGAATGTTGATAAAATTGGTTACTTGCAAAACAAGAACTTTGAAGTTCCAAAATCAATGTTGTTCCAAAACTAAATTTAAACTTGCTACCTGAATCTCAGATTTCATATAATAGTTGTTTTATATACCCACGGGATGCATTGTATAAGATTGTCTCTCGAAGAAAGTGATTGGTCGTGGGCGGACTTTATGTCATGGATTACTTGCATAGCATAGGATATGTAAATGTTTTATCTAATGCACTTCTATGACACAAAAGATTAGAATATCTTAATGTTAAAAAATCGTATCAATGCCCTCTAGGAATAAAGACTATTGAAAATTTTCTTGCAAAGAAGGTAAAATACAACACCTTTTTTCTTAAACAAAACACATGTTACAACGAGACCTTTAGAAATTGTTCACTCGGATGTTTGGGGTCTTGCACTTGTTATGTCTGAAGGAGGTATCTCCTACTATCTTATATTTTTATATGATTTCACTAGGTATACATGGGTATATCTTTTAAAAGCTTGGGGTGTTGCACTCGTTATGTCTAAAGGAGGTATCTCCTACTATGTTATATTTTTATATGATTTCACTAGGTATACATGGGTATATCTTTTAAAAGCCAAATTCGATGTCTTTTAAAATTTTGTTTTCTTTATCTTTTGAAAAACCAATTTGATTCTGAAATTAAGATTTTCAGAGCTGACTCAAGAGAGAGTTAATGTCTAAAGAATTTAAAATCTATCTCGACAAGTTCAGAATTATTCATCAAACCTCTTACACTAAGACTCCCTAACAAAATGATATTTCCGAAGGTAGCGAAAGCTACTCTTACGGCCGTATATCTCATTATGAGAATGCCGTCAACCCATCTTAAAAATATTTCTCCTTTTGAAAAATTATATAATCCCTCTTCTTATTATGAAAGACTAAGAGTTTTTTGTTCCAGATGTTTTGTTTATACCGATAAAAATAATAAGTTGTCTCCTAGATCTATTGAATGTATTTTTCTTAGATATGAAATTGATAAAAAAAATATATAGATGTTTTGACCCTATCAATGATAAACTATATGTCTTAAGTTTTTGTATATATTATCCTTCATTCGCTATTATCAAACCCTATGATAGTTCCATATAAATGTCTTTATTAAGGTTTTTTTAAAAAATGCATTCTTCACATCCCGTTGCCATATATCCTACCTTTTGTGAGCAGCCAAAGTGATGATAACTCTTATGGTTGTTAATTTTATGACAGGACCAAAGGTTTCATTATAGTCTACGTCATAGGACTAGTTGTACCCTTTAGCCACCAACCTTGTCTTACATCGTTTCAGGCTCTCATATGCTTTAAATTTCATAATAAATACCCATTTACAGCCTATTGCCTTTCTTCTTGGGATAAATTGACAATTAACTATAAATACCTATTTACAACCTATTGCCTTTCTTCTTGGGGTAGATTGACAATTAACTTTTGCATAGCTTCTTTCCACTTCGAAGACCAATTTGCCTTGTTAACATTTTTAGGTATAGGATATAACTTTGCATTCACCACAAATCTTTGAGAGTTTATTGAAGTACTTTGGTAGGAGACAAAGATTGCATGAAGGTTACATGTTCTTTTTCCTTTTCTGAGGGCAATAGGAAGATAAAGTTCAGGTTCTATAGGCTGACTATACAGCAAAAGCTCAAGAGGATACTGATTTGAATTCAAGAAAGATTCATTGTTTACGGGATCTTGAGAATTGGGCATCACAACCTTTCTTTCACTACGAGTGTAAGTCTTTGTCTCTTTCATGTTTGATTTAATCCCTGCACTCTCGTTGAACTCAGATTCTAGGTTGGTTGGACTAACAGGTAAAACAGGGATATGCTGAGTTACCGGATCGATAGACTCCTTCTTGGATTAAAAGTAGGAAGTCGACTCAAAGAATGTGATATCCAGAGAGACAATTTTTTTTTGACTTACTAGATCATAGTACCTATATCCCTTTTGGAATTAAGAGTAGCCATTAAAGATAACGATACATTTAATTGCCATAGGATCCAGTTTATCTCTTATATATGAATGAACATGGAGATAACAAGTACACCCAAAAATACGAGGTGGAACATGAAACTTGTTTCTAGGATTAAGAACTTTGTATGGTGACTCACCATTTCAGACAAAACTAGTCATCCTATTGATGAGATAGATAGATGTAAGAACTGCATCACCCTAATAATATTTCGGGGCATTACGTCCAATAGCCAGGTAGCAACCTCAAGAATATATCTATTCTTTCTTTTAGTTATACCATTTTGTTGTGGGGTATTAGAACAAGTTGTTTATGCATAATGCCGTATTTATGAAGGTAGTCTTTTAATCGACATGACATATATTCACCTCCATTATCTTAGCTGAGTGCTTTCCATAATGAATGAAATTGATTCTCAATAAATGTATGGACTAGGAAAGATTGCAAAAACTTAATCTTTAGAATTTGTTAGATAAACCAGAGTAAAGCGAGTACAATCATCGATGAAAGAAACAAAATATTTATAATCGTTGAAAGAAGTAACAGGACAACGACCCCAACCATAAGAATGGACTGACTCTAAAGGTTTAGATTCTCTAGACTCACTACATGGAAAGAAAACTTGGTGATGTTTTGCCTTTTGACACACATCACATTGAAGGACTACGTTGTTGGTTCACCAGAGATTCTTCCTACTAGATTTATGATCTTTGATAGTTGCAGATGACCGAATTGATTATTTCATAACCCGATTTCTTCTTCGGTTGTCATAGCTGAAAGACCACTCATTGATGGTATAGATTGAGATTCTTTGAGGATGTAAAGCCTTTTTCTCAAGCTATCATGCCCAAAAAAATTTCCAGTCTTCAGATCTTGGAAGACACAACCAGAAGGAGAGAAGGTTATAAAATAATTTATATTTTTTGTCAAAGAGCTTATATATAATAAATTAACAGGGAAACTATGAACATGAAGAACATAAAATAAATTGGAAAATATAGCTTCCACATTTCCTTTTATAACTGTTGAAGTATGAGAACCATCACCAAGATGGATTGACTCTATTACGAAGAACTTTATAGTTAAAAAAATCTTGTCTCCAACCATATGGTGAATAGCTCTTGAATATATGATCCATATTCTAGGAAATGAAGTGGTAGGATTACTAGTCACCATAAAAGAAGTGTGAGCCATCGTAGCTTGAGATTCTGAAGTGCATGTCTTTTCTCCCAGTTGTTACTCTAGACCTTGTGTACATTTCATCAACTTTGTTATAGTATTTATATCTGCACTTTTTAATGATTTCTCCATAATAATGGTATAATATGTCTTATTCTTTATAGCATTAGGCTTACCAATTAAATCCTAGCATTGTTCCTTTGTATGTCGACTCTTACCATAATAGGAGCATTTAATGTATCTTTTTCATGATTAGATATGGTGTCACGACTTCTACCTCAGTCACCATATCCTCCTCTTATTTGTTGATTGTGACTTCTTCTTAAGAACACATTCTTTTTTGTATTTATCATATCCTTCTTTTTAAGTTCTCTTCTATCTTTCTTTCTCAAAAGTACATTTGATACTAGTAAAAAATTGTAATTCATCCCATAGGCCACACAGTTTTGTATGGTACTCACTTATTTTTCCAACCTCCTTGTTTGTATTTTCGTATTTTTTTAGTATCTCATATTCCTTATTCTGTAGTCACATCTTTTCTCTTTGAATAAGCTTCAGAGACGGTCTTCCAAATTTCTACAACAGATTCTACATACATAAAACCAATACCATCTATTCGAGTAACCATAACGATACTAATGCATCCTTTTTTCTTCACTTTAAATAGGTAACATTACTCTCACCTAGACGTTGTTGTTCACCTCTAAGAAACTCCCCATCTTCTGCTAATTGGCCCATTCTAAATAATTTCTGTCACCAAGTTTAACATTAGTGATTTGTAAAAGTTTCATCTTTTCTTCTGCATGTTCTTCATACATTTGATAGGATACATCTAGGGTCTTACTTTTATCAGCCACCCTCTCCCTTTTTTCAAGTCTTCAATAAGGGGATGTATTGCATAAATTTCAGTCTGCATCATTTCCTGTCCTGGAAATGTACCAAATCTGCATCAGCTTATATCTCTCTTTTAAGAGACTGCTACATTTAATCAAGACCTAGGATGATGAAAAACAAGGATCTACACCCTGAAAGGCTCTGATACCATGTTAAAAGCGACAGATTTATTGGTAAAAATCAGCAAGTATGCAATACATGGCCATAGAATAAGAGAGGCTGAAAACTAACGATCTCTCTTAAGTTTTTATTTGGGTTAGTAATTTGTTTATAGCACTATATAAAAGTCTTTATAACTTAAAAACAGGACTATCCTTAATTACCACATATTGGATTGGATCAGATCCTTTCATATCTGATCCACACATTTAACTCCTCAACAGGATTGTGGGCTGATAGGGTCGGCAAGGCCCAGTGGAGAGAGGGTGAGAGAATCATAAAGCCCTGCTATATTTATGTGTTTAGTAAGGAATTGATATATTAAGCATGCAAGTCAGAAATTTTTGCTGAGATGCTTTCTCTCTCTCTCTACACACACAGACAGAGAGAGTTTAAGCTTGGCCCATCTAAGACTAGGAGCTAATGGATGAGCTGTGTGCACATCTCCTAGTGACAGGCAGACCTGATAAGGGCCACAAACCTGGTCTGTCACAATGGTAGACCTGGCTTAAATTGGTCAGGCCTATCGGCTACTTGAGTAGATGAGTAAGGAAGGCTTGCTAGCCTATTGCTTGCCCCTAATTGCAGGAATCAGTATCTGAGAAATAAAAAGAAGAGAACTGCTCCCCCGCCCCCCTCAACACACACACACGTATACTTTTATTATTAAAAATCTTTCTTACAATAAATAGAAGCATCTTGAAATAAATAAAAACAGTGCATGCGAACAGCTTACTAACGAGTTATAAAAAAATATAAATGCAGCTAATTTTTTTCATTAAGACATTAGAACAAGCACCAGCTTTTGATTTTCTTTGCCAATTAAGGGCCAACCTTATTTACAAAGCCTCTTTGATGACTATTTGGCTTCATTCAGGAATTATTGTCCGAAACATGCTTGTAACTTATGATCGTGAAAATGAAACAATTGGGTTCTGGAAGACCAACTGCTCAGAGCTGTGGGAACGACTTCAACCGAACAAAGCTCCTTCACCTCCAGTTAATAATAAAACCATGCCTGGTTCTCCAACAACTGCTTCTGGTGAAGTTTCAACTTCGTCTACTTCAAGTGTTCTACTAGTGCAACCCTGTTATTTCACTTTCCCACCAAGATGTCATTAAGCAGATAAGTTTGAAGTAGAAGAAGAAAAGGAAAATTTCTTTTGTTAGTTTACTTGGTCTTTGCCACCGGCATCTTTGCTTTTGCATTTGGTTAAACAGTTGCTGCCTACACTATGTCGTGATGGAACTCCCTAATTTTTCTATATAACTGAGTGCAAACCAATAAAATGATGTGAAATGTTCTCGTCTTGCACGTGAAACTTCATAATTTTGAGGTTATACCATGCACTTAGCCAAAACCAAAGATTTTGAGCTTTGGGTGATTCATATTATGTATGTCTGTTGTTCCGGTACTCATGGCTGTATGTAGTTATGTACAGTCCACAAACTCAGTGTTTCACGTTCTCTGCAAATATTCAAGGATCAGCTGTCACTGCTTCTTTTTCATGTCCATGATCACATTAAATGCTACAAGTGAACTGGAAATAGACTGGCTTTGCCATGGATACTGTAGACCGACTATGTATCTTTTACTTGTAAGTGTGCTATTTCACGATGTTTGCCACCTTTCTTCATGACAAGTAAAAAGAATTTTTCTCAACTTTGTGTCTTCTTCTCTATGGACACTTTACACTACATAGCAGTTTGTCTTTATCAAGATTGAATTTTTTGTTTTGCAAACTGCAATTCTAGCTACTTGTTTCACGGGAAATATCAAGTTCCTGCTCTCTCTCTCTGTCTCTTCCTCTTTCTCTCGCTCAGTTTAAAATTCTCTATGTGCACACTAGTCAATGAAAAGTATGCTCTCTTTCTATGTTTGCTTCCTATTTTTTTACCAACTATTAGTTTCTTCTATGTTATGTTTAGTGTAGCAGCTCATATGTATATTACGCACAACCTTATGCTAATGTTTAAGTCTTTTTTTGGTATCATCCAGGACAAGTACAAAGAGTTGGGTTCATAGAGTTTGTGCTTAAGTTGGCCATAAAGATTTCTGATCTCATCCCTCTCGTTCCGAAACTTAGAAAGAGCATTGCACATGAGTTGAAAGTGGAGTTGTATCAGGTTGATTGTCGGTGTTGCTTAAATTGGGTTTTTATTGTGCATCATGCCTTATTCATTCTATCATTGCCTGATGCATTATTTTAGGTACGTGTAGTAAATTTTACAAGTGATGGTAATAATTCTATTGTTGCATTCGCAATAGACCCAGCCGTATCTGCTGATTTCATAACAAATGCAACTGTCGAGGTAATATTGCTCGTGCAAAAATTTCCAAAGGTGCATAATGAGTTGTTTTATCTTCCGGTGACTTTTTATGTATCTACATGCCCTGTGACAGCCCGATTTTATTTGCAGCTCATACATTCTCTCTTAGTTGAACATCGCATGAACCTTTCTAGTCCATTTGAGAGCTACCAATTACAAGATTGGGAAGTGCATCCTTCTGAAAGGTATACGTTTCTATTAGTGTGAAGTTATATGGACTAACACGTTGGCATATACCATATGCTTGCTGAAAGTCTATGGCCTGCTATAACTAGCTATATGATTTTGCACTATTTCGAACTTCATCCCAATTGAAATTTCACTAATATGAAGTTACGGTATTCTTTTCCTGATCTTTTGTCATAGTTATGTCATCTTTCTCAATTTTACTCTCAGACAAGGGATTGAATCATACCTGCTGATGGTTCTCCAATCTCTATCATTTTCTTGTGTACAATGTAGGACGTGGTTGCAAAGGCATCTGTTGGTCGTAATTGCTATGGCCATGATGGTTGGGTTGTTGTTATCTTCAGCTTTAATTGGATGGTATGTTTGGAAGCATCATTCACAAACAGGACTGGGGGCTTACAAGCCTGTGGGTGCTGCGGTTCCCGAGCAAGAACTCCAACCATTGTAGCTTTTCTTGGTTAAGCTTTGAAGGGGAGGCATACGTATCTCAGAAAGAACTATTCTTCTTTACATCATTGAATTGTGTACAAAATGAATACTTTTTAGGGGAAATTGAGTAAAATTTCACAAGAGGGGTGTAGAGTTTCTGACTAAAGCATTCATTGTATAACTTGATACAACACGAAATCATAATGGAAAAAGCCGTCCAGGTCACTAGGATACTTTAACCTCTTATATAGACTTGAACTACTTGGTCACCTCATCAGAGGGGTATTGTGATTATTAAGAGACTGTCCATAGATGATGGTTCAATATATAATCATGATTGGACATTTTTCTCTTTGTGAGCGTCAAATGGTATTAATGAAAAAGATCAGTAAAATTCTGAACTATTCCAAGTTGTGGCTATCATGGACAACATGTGAGCATGTGTTTGGGAAAATTGGCAGCATTATGAAAATTTGTGGTTCGATATAATCAGCAATGGATAGATGTCCATTGCCATAATTAAAACGCCATGTTGCGTATAACGCCATTAATTTTCATTATAGATGTCATAGTTGGTATCTTCTACAGTTCTACTTGTCTAAATGCTGCATTTAGAATTCTTTCATTAGAACCATTAGAAGAAAGTTACTCCTCCAAAGTTTTAATTTGACCATTCATGACGTTGGGAATGGTATGTACATCGTCAAGAATGAGAACCTTTAGTTTGTTCTCTGTTTGTGGAAACTGTGGATCATTCTTTGGTCGGAATTTAACTGCCAAGGTACCCCCACTTGCCATTCGAAAAAGAAAAGCTTATTGTGAAGAGCTTCAATCCATGATCATCTCTAACATCATATTTCCATTAGCCACTTGTTGAAGCTTCAATCCAGCATTTCAAAAGTTGTTTTAAGATGCGTGGGTGCTTTTGTGAGAGGGCAGGGCCATCAATTGATCATGCAGTGGCAAAGCAGGACTGGATGACCTATAAAAGAAAAAGAGGAAGTGATGTCATCACCACCATCATTCGCAACAAAATTATTTAGGTGGCGGAGCGTCACGTCTGGCTTCGACCTACCAGTTATTTTGGTGTTGCCAACAAGACATGGATTTTTTGAAGTCTTTTGGGGCGTCACATGCATCTCTAACAAGGTGTGATTTTGCCACCAAGATCTAGACCTACCAGTTATTTTACCTTCTAAACCAAAAGACTGAAAATATCTTTAACAATGAAATTTCACTAAAAAATGCCTTTCGAATTCCCCAACAAAAAATGGCGAATCATTTAAAGAAAGATTCAAATGTCTTTGATTTTTCCCGAAGAAGTCATGACTCCAGAAGTCTTGAAAGTGCTGTTATATAAAAAAATGTAATAGTTCAGTCTGGTGAATTCAAGGGCGTTTAAATTAAATTTTATAGACAGGTACCTTGAGTTGATAAAAGTAGTTCATAATTCAAAACCCTGCAAGATCATACCTTATCCCTTGAGCAGACTGGTGGACCCACATACGAATCATTTGAGTATTCAAAAACTAGGGGTGACAATTTCAGACTCAACCCGACAGTTGGACTCAAACCCGATTAAAATATGTCCATACTCGTGCTGGGATAGCACTGGAGGTCGGGTCGGGGTTGCTGAAAATTCACCTGACAAAAAAAGGGTCATGTTGTGGTTCACCCGCCCTACCTGAATCTGACAAAATGCATATATTAATGTATATTACATATATTTGTATTTATAAAACTATATGTATTTTACACTATATGCACCAATAACATACACTATATGTAACATACATAAATATCTATAATAAAAAATAAAAAATAAATATGTTAACCTGCATAAAATTGTAGTTGGATCGACTTGGACTTGACCCGAACCCAACCTAGGTTGTGTATAAATCTTCAATCCTACTTAAAGAGGTCCTGGTGAATGTGGTTTTAACCCAGACTCGAAGATATCCGACTTAAACCCGACGCGTCGATCCAATTTGCTACACCTAATGAAAATGGAACTGACTACCTTTTCTTTCCTTTTTTGGTTCTTCATGGACTCAAAAAGAGGTCCCAGTCCTGTCTGGAGTCGATTATAATCTGTAGCGGCCGTGTTTATCACCACGATTAACAATCCTTAATTCCCTCGGCGAAGCGGGAAGAAAAAGGAGGGAAAAGGGGCAAAAACGAGGAATTCCTAAACCCTAGGCTTTCTCCCCGGACTAAATTGCGAGTGAAAACATCTGCCTATATTCTCCCAGTTTGAAAAATCGAAGCCCCTTCTCTCCCTCTGTCTCAGAGAGTGCGTGTGTGTGTGTGTGAATCGATCTTTACAACTTCAGGAAATCGTCGTCTCAGATGGGAGCGAAAGAGATGGGGGAACAAGGGAAGATGGATTCGCGATTTCGCTGCGGATAATACCAATGTTTTTTAGTCGGAACCAGCGGATCTAGGACTCAAAGTGTTGATTTGACGGCAATGAACGTCTCCGTTATCGGTAAGGTTCTTCGCTTTTAAGGCTTCGGTGATCGGAAACTATGGCGCATAATTGGTTGCTTTTGATTTTTCTCCTGTTTTATTGAGCTGGATTATTCTTAATTGTGTGGTTTGTGTAGACCCGTTGCAGGGGGATTTCCCTGAGGTGATCGAGGAGTATCTTGAGCATGGTGTGATGAAATGCATTGCCTTCAATCGCCGGGGGACTCTTCTCGCCGGTGCGTATTTTACTACTCATCTGGTTTTTGTTTCATATTAGTGTTGATCTTTTGAGGGTTCACATTGAATCTCGGCCATTATTAATCATTTTTATGCAATTTGGAAGGTTCTTCGTTGTGCACGGATAGTTTTTATTATCTTTCTGGTCTTTTCATTAGTCGTTATGTGTAAACGTTTACTTTTGAGAACCATGCGCATAAACAGTTGTATGAATTCTCAGGGTCATACTTTAGCTTCTCAGTATGGAGTTCTGGACTGGATTTGCCCTTTCGTTTAGCTTATTGTCTGGCTGGGGAATAGTTATAATTGGCGATTGTTTCCAAATTTGAATTCCCTGACCTAGGAAAATTGCAGGTCTAAGCAGATTAGCTTTCTTAGTTGTCCCTGTACCATCTAGATATTCAGTAGATGGACGGAACAAAGTTGATCTTCTGCACTGATTGCACCTCAGTTCTGATAGAGTAGGCCTACACTTCAACATGAAACATATACATTCTCTTTGGTACTTCGTGCATTATATTGAGTAATCATGCAAGGTATCCTGCATCATTAATTGTTTCATCTCCCTTACTTGTCTACCCTGCTTCCGTTAATGAATAAAAGTCTGTTTTACCTTCCCCATCTTACTAATTTTGTTGTGTGCTGCGTCCTGCTTTCTCATCCTTTTAAGAGTAATATTTTGTTTTATTCACAAGTATCCATGACTTGACATGATCGGCCTGGTCTAAAGGCAGCATAGTGTATTAGTCGATATCTGGAAGCTTTCCTGCATGTACAGTAATTAGACTAGAGTTCATGAATTCGTTGGAAGTTGTAGAGCAACGTATCTCCATGCTTGATAATTTACTTACTTTCTTGTTCTCCTCTTCTGGTTTCGTGGACATTGCAAGTGCTATGTTCTGTGTTCTATTGGTTATTTGTTTTTTTTTTTGTTTCATCCCTGTCATTGAAGTAATATTTAATGTCTTTTTAGCTGGCTGTGCTGATGGGAGTTGCGTTATCTGGGACTTTGAGACAAGGGGAATTGCTAAGGAACTTCGTGATAATGATTGTGTTGCTCCCATAACAAGTGTGTGCTGGTCAAAGTATGGACATTTTATTCTTGCTGCTGCTGTTGATAAGTCTCTAACACTTTGGAATGTCACGAGTGGAGAAAAGATTATTCGTGTGCCTTTACAGCAAAATACACTTCATGCTCGGCTGCATCCAGGTTCTTCAAGGCCATCCTTGTGTTTGGCTTGCCCCATTGCATCTGCACCAGTTCTTGTTGATCTAAATTCTGGCAGCACAACAGTGCTTCCAGTTTCAGTACCTGATGCTGGCAGTGACACTTTACCTCATCCGCGCAATAAGTTTGCTGATGGATCTCCACCCTTTACTGTATCCTCAGCAAGTTTCAATAAGCATGGAGATTTGATATATGTTGGTAATTCCAAAGGAGAGATACTTATAATGGATACAAATGACAGGAAAGTAAAAGCTCTTGTTTCTGTTCCAGGGAACTCCATGATTAAGAACATTGTTTTCAGTAGAAGTGGGCAGTACTTACTTATAAATTCAAATGATCGTGCCATCCGTGTTTTTGAAAATCATCTTCCTCAGAAAGAGGCATCAAGAGCGCTTGATAAGATTAGTGAAGGTTGTGAAGGAACGGAATACATAGAGAAGCTCAAATGGGTTGGATCCAACTGCTTAACATTTTTCCGGGAGTTTCAGGATTCAATAACTAGAATTCAGTGGAAGATTCCATGCTTTAGCGGTGATGAAGAATGGATAGTTGGTGCCTCAGCAAGCAAAGGAGAACACAAAATATATATCTGGGCCAGGACTGGTCACTTTGTTAAAATGCTAGAGGGTCCAAAGGAAGCACTGACTGATCTGGCTTGGCATCCCCTGCAGCCAATGGTGGTCTCCGTCTCCATGTCTGGCTTAGTGTATATCTGGGCTAAAGATCACACCGAGAACTGGAGTGCCTTTGCACCTGATTTTAAGGAACTTGAAGAAAATGAGGAGTATGTAGAGAGAGAAGATGAATTTGATTTGATGCCTGAAACAGAAAAAGTGAGTATCAAAATCAAATAATTGACTTGAAGTTTGTTTTTCTGATTATATACTTTCTATCTCATTAAAGCTGTCAATGTGAATTATATTATGCAGGTCAAAATGTCAGATGCTAATCCAGACGAAGAGGTTGATATTATGACAGTGGAAAAGAATTCCTCTCTTACTGATTCAGATGTGGAGGATGAGCTATGTTTTTTGCCGGCAATACCTTTACCAGATTCTCCAGAGCAGCAAGACAAGTATGTTGGATGTCCTCCGAAATTGAATGATAGTACTCATTCGGAGTCACCAATTTCAGAGGAAGTGAGAGTGAATGGTCTAGAGTCACATATGGAGACAAGTCCTGCTGAAGGTAAGAGCGTAGTTTTCATCTACGTATTGTATTTGATAAATCTGCCTACTTATTATTTTATTTGATGATTTGGTAGCAACAGAAGCTACAATTTAGTAAATTATATGGCTTGTCCTCTATTTCAATAACTTATATTTGGATTCACCTCTCTTAGGTACCCTCAAATTTTCATGGTGTTTTGTATTTTTAAATCTTTCAGCAAATATATGCAGGTTAACTATATCAGTCTTCAGTGAGTATAAAATAGTTTCACTGCCTTGAAGAATTCATGCCATGACCCCATGCTCCTATATGACGTAGTTCTTACCAGATTGTCTACTGGTTGTGTGAGATTTCTGGATCTTATGGAAAAAAATGTTTGTTTTATTTCTGATCAGAACTTTTACTATGATATCCGTGTGGAGTAACACTGTACTGCCTCTTGAAGGACAGGGTCCTGGACCTCATTATTTGGTATTTTTATCCAATACTTCTTGTCTTGTTAGCATCTTCTAGAATATTATGCACTAGACTTAGATCTCTTGCAACCATTTTCTTCTACTTGCGTAATTTAATGCCATAGTTCTGGTCTTTTCAATGGGGAGAATTCTTGCATATGGTTGCTGCTAACATTTCTCCTTTTCTGCAGAGGATGCAAGTTTTAATCTCGCAACTAAGCGGAAAAGGAAGTTATCTGAAAAGGGTGCTGAATTGCAGGCAGCAAAAGGTCGAAAACCATTCATGAAGAAATCTTCTGCTAAGTCATCCAAAACGGCAAAAAAGCCGAGGGAGGTGAAGAACGGCACAAATGGTCTACATGACATAAGTCAATTGGAAGGCTAGCTTTGTGCTCTCTTTGTGATGAATTAATCATTATTTATTTGTATTGAGCCCATGTAATGATAAATAGTAGAGTTTTCTTGGGAAATAGAAAATGTGCTTTTCTTCAATGTCCAACTTCTATGCACAAATCTGTTTGTCTCTAGAGAAAATTGTGGCTGCTTCTGTGCAACGAACTTGTAGGGCCTCCCTATTTGACATTCCATACTCAGATCAAGAAATTGAAACCAGGAACTCAGAGTCTAATTCCATAAGTGATGGTCTTTGATATTTCTGAATCATCCAATCATATGTGTTGCATGGCCAAGGATAGAGTCTATGGGCCATGAGAGAGGATAGACGTGCCCCATTAGTTATCTATATCGAAGCAAATCTTGTCTGTTGCCAGCATGTACATTTCATGCCGTCTTAGACTGTTTACATGTTTTGTTCTTTATATTTTGATAGAAAAGGCAGAAATCATAGGTTATGATGCAATGCTTGTGCGGCACTGATAACTTTGCAAGTTTTCATACTTTGGTGTATTGTCTTGAAATCAGGTTCTTCAATTTAGTGCACCGTCGAACATAATGGAAATCTGAGTGCTTCCAGAAACACAATCTTGTAATACTACTTGGCATTGGTTAACAAAGTTTTTGAGTTTTAACCAAAAGTGAGTGAGTGAACTTTGAACTATTTTTTCTATATTCTGGAACTTCTGTTTATCGAGGTATCAAGTTAATGAGTCATGAAATTATGGGAAAGAATTATCGAACATAGGTTAAGACAAGTATCAAGTACAACAGAGAACCAATTTGGATTCATGCCAGGCAAATCTACTATTGAAGCGATTCACCTTTTGAGACGTCTTATGGAACATTTTAGAGCAAAAAAGAAAGACCTTCACATGATATTTATTGATCTAGAAAAAGCTTATGATAGGGTACCGAGGGAGGTTCTTTGGAGAACTTTGGAAAAAAGAGATATCCCATTGACATATATTAACCTTATAAGAGACATGTATGATGGTGCAAAAACATGTGTGAGGACTCATGAAGGAACAACAGACTTCTTTGAAGTTAATATTGGGTTACATCAAGGATCAACTTTAAGTCCATACTTATTTATAATGGTGATGGATGAGTTAACAAAACATATTCAAGATGAAGTACCTTGGTGTATGTTATTTGCAGATGACATTGTATTAGTGGAGGAGTCTAAGGAAAAAGTTAATAGAAAATTGGAACCATGGAGAGAAACATTAGAAAGCAAAGGCCTCCAACTTAGTATAACAAAGACAGAATATATGGAATGTAAGTTTGATCATTTGGTTACTTCAGAGGACATAGAAATTAAAATTGGCACACATTGCATTCCCCAAAAGAAAAGTTTTAAATACATAGGGTCAATTTTTCATAGTGATGGAAGAATTGATGGAGATGTTACACATAAAATTAATGCTGGTTGGTTAAAATGGAGAGGAACATCAGGTATTCTTTGTGATAAGAAGATACCATTAAAATTAAAAGATAAATATTATAGAGAAGCAATTAGGCCTGCCATGTTTTATGGTTCTGAGTGTTGGGCAGTTAATCATAACATGTACAAAAGATGTCTATGACAGAGATCAAGATGTTGAGATGGATGAGTGGCCATACAAGAAAAGACCGTATACATAATGAGGTTATTAGAAACAAATTAGGAGTGGCACCAATAGAGGATAAAATGAGAGAACATCGTTTAAGATGGTTTGGACATATAGAAAGAAGATCAAAAGAAGAACCTTTAAGAAGGTTAGAAAAACTAAATTTGAAAAGTACTAAAAGAGGTAGAGGACGACCACAAAAGTGTTGGAAAGAAACAATAAAGAATGATCTAGCTTATTGGGAGTTAACTGCTAACATGGCACACGATAGGGATATGTGGAAACAAAGAATCCATGTAGCCGACCCCGTCTAGTATGGGAAAAGGCTTAGTTGTTGTTGTTTTGTCTGGAACTTCTGTTTGTTCTTTAACCGTCTTCAACAGTTGAGTTGGAAACCACATTTTATGATCTTGTTAATGGAAGGATGAGTAACATGTTGGTATCTACCATTTCTGGTCTGAGCTGGTTCCTTTCTCTAAAATCTGCTCGAAATGTGCTCTATTATATTTGCTCTCTCCCTCTCTCATGGCTGACATGTACGTATCTGTGATGCTTTCTTCCTGTTTGCTGCTACTTGATGCCTCTCTTTCTCTCTCATGGCCGATGTGTAAGTATGTATCGTGCTCTGTTCCTGTTTGGTTTTAGTTGCAAGATATGGCTGATGTGTACCTCTCTCTCTCTCTCCCCTACATCTTGGTGTTAGTTGAGGGATTTGGCTGATATGTACGTAATTATCATGCTTTGTTCCTCTACTATCAGATTACTTCTTATCTCTGTTAACAACTTTCTTGGCTACTGCTGCTTCGAGTTTTCTGGCGTAGAGCATCTTTGTGCTCTTGGCAATTCTGCATCTCATTGCGTATGAGAACTGAGGGATGCCAAGACGTTTCTATTCGTTGTTCGCTCATTGTTCTTTTCCCTTTTCTTCCTAATATATTGTTTAAGTGACGAACATGACAAAGTATCGTGTTGTTAATTGGAGAAGGGATATCAGATGACCAAGGTCTTTCTTTTACTTTCAATGGGAGACACAAATCAGATGCACACCGGGTATTGAACTGATGTCCTTGAACTTGTGAGTGCCCCCCTAGCCAGGTGAGCAAGTGCTTCTTGTGCATATGACTTCATCTTTCTTGGGAGGTAATGGTTAAAGTCCACAGGCTATAAATTTATTGCACAGGAAGTTAATGGTGGTTATAGTTCTTTTTTTTCTTTTAAAATTCCTAAAGTTTGCGTGAGGCAAATGCTT
Organism: Brasenia schreberi; assembly: GCA_036023115.1. Classification (NCBI taxonomy): domain Eukaryota; kingdom Viridiplantae; phylum Streptophyta; class Magnoliopsida; order Nymphaeales; family Cabombaceae; genus Brasenia; species Brasenia schreberi. The sequence goes on along the minus strand of JAYKKT010000031.1, from coordinate 751,617 downwards.
CACAATGGCTCATTCAAGATATATAATGCAACTTTTGCTGCAAACATATCTCAGTGGGACTAGACATGGCCAGGTTGGAATTGTGAGGGCAATTCCAACCGGAGTTTTACCTTCTATGAAATGAAATTAGTGGTTCAAACCATTTGTTCGACTCTTTTTTATTTCCTTTTTTGATAATCATAAAATTCCTTTTATATCTTTCCAGTTTTCCAAGGTTTGCAACTCAAATCGAAGCCAGAACTGACCTTGTCGGTTCCGGTTACTGGTTACTGGGAAACCAGAAGTGTCTAACTGGCAAATATCAGATAAAAGTCTTACCGATACTCCTTGATAATCTCATGGACATTTCGCCAAAAAAAAAAATTGTAGAAAGTTTTCAACCGGAACAGATAACTGAGGCTTGCACGAATGCTTCGTGTAACCATATCTCATGTCCGCCTAGAAAAGGAAACGAAAACTGGGAAGAAAATTACTTTTGGATTTCCCCAAAATGCGAGCCTTTAGCTCGTTTAATTTTGGAGTTACGCTTGGATTTGGGCCAACGACGTGCAAAGAGGAAGTGAGAAAGGGCGAGGGTTTGGGTTTCCGCGATAAAGTAGGTCGAGTGTGGGTTTGCAGGGATCGCCGGGAAGCTTTAAAACCGGCGAGAGGTGGCGATGGAGGAGAAGAATAGCAGCGAAGCAGAGGCGGAGATGGCGCCACGGGCCCCGAAAGGCGGCGAACTCCTCTTCTGCGGGGGCACCAACTGGGACGCAATGGGCCGAGAAGGACGCATAAGGCACAAGGAATCTCATCTCTCCGACGAGGCTCCGACCGTTTCTCAGCGTCAACACCTGCTTTGTTGCTTCTGGTTGCGGTGAGTTCGCGTTCGCTAGCCTTATCGTCCTTGTGTTCGTTCTCATTCTCCGTTTGGGAGATGATCTTGCACTCGACATTCTGCGTGTTCCGCGCATCCGTACGAGTACAAAATGTTGCCTGTTTGTATGCAAATATGCGTCCTTTTGTTTTCAGTTTACCGTTTGTATAGAGATAGCTCTGCAGGTGCTTGCTGCATCTGTCGTTCTGGAGGAAATCGAAATCGTATCACGTGTTTCCGTTGGCTATGAAGTTAGCTAAAGACCTCAAAGACCAACGGCCTACAACGTGCAAGGATTTTGTTATTGGGCAATTAGTGTACGAAGAAGAGTTAATTTTGAGACGTGACCTTGAAACAAAATCTCTGTCGATGACATCTATGAAGTCGAGTGCATAAATACCTCGAACTAACTTGTACATGGCAATGCTCAATGTTTAGCAATCTTTATCGATCTGTAATGAGGATCAAAACTGGATACAATCAATTGAATCACAGGATCGCTCGTTCGTTAATGAAGAACGTTTTCACTCAACCGCTGCCTGGAACCGATCTGTAATAATGGTTGACAGCTTCAATCTTCCTTCTCCTTAAGAGCACGTGCAGTGCTTAGCCATCTCTCACGACCACTCAATTCCAGCCAGAAACAAGATGGGATCGAGGGAAGGAGATTGAAAATTCGGTGAAAGACTAGTGTTTATTTTTAGACTCACTCGTAAACTATCTATTACAAGAGATCGGATGGATGTCAAAGAAGCTTCTATTACATGGGATTTGTGTCGTGGATCTAATTAATACCTAAGTATTATATGACCCAATTAATGATATTGAAGGATCAACTTAAACTCACTAAGCTAGGTTTACCTAACAAGGGGTTTGCCACAACCGACTAAGACGAGAAAATATGTACAATCATGGCTACAAGCTGTACATGAACGCAACACACCCACCGAATGTGCATGTATGCTCTTCAAAGGTGATGATTATACGTGTAACACGAGTCTCTAGTACTCTCGGAGTTAGGCATCATCCTCGTGGTCTCATATTATCGAACTCGTTTGGTGCTCCCCAAAACTTTGATCTTGTCTAGGCGCATCTAATGCGTGACTCCCTGTCCGCATTTTACACACCTCAAGGCATCATATGGATAAGGCTCCCATGTGCTGCGATACCTGATCCCTGTCCGATGAGACTTATGATGCTCTTCTTCGGTCCATCTTGTGGCCGACCATGGGTAAGGTACAATACGGTGCATGTGAGGATGTTAGGAGCTTTGCTTGGATCTAATGCATTGTATAAATCCTGACTGAAAACATGAGTCCACGAATATATGGAACGGACACAACTTGGGTCATGATTATGAAATCACACCAGGATCAACAAATACTCGTCAACATTAGTCGCGACAAGTCTATCAATCCCTACCAAGGTTTATGATTATGAAATCACACCCAAGAATCAACAAATACTTGTCAATGTCAGTCGCCGACTAGGTCTATCAATCCCGACCAAGGTGTGACTCAAAGTTTGCAACTGCTCGCGACTCCCTAGATGGAACTCAATTCGTCATTGATGAGCTTCAACCTCCTCATGGTCAGCATTACTTTACATCCCAATATCTTGGCTTGCTTTCATATCAACCAAGGCTCTGATCTATACTTTAACGAAGCCCAAAGCTTGGCACGGGTCCTCCAAAGGAATAACTCACTCCCGTATCAACCAAGGCTCCCACTGTATGACATTTGATCTATACCTCAATGAAGTCCAAAGCTCGACGTGGATCCTCCAACCATACAGTGTTAAGGATATAGAATTGGGCCACCAAAATTAGGCTGCATCGGAACCTCTGGCTCCTCAAACTCCATGACATTGAGCTTTTTCCTCTTTGGGCAATGCTTTGTCCAATGTGGATTGTTGCATATGTAGCACGAACACTATCCTCCTGAGTCCTTACGACCTAAAGATAGGCGACTCGTGAAGGCTCAGACTAAGCTCTGGAAGACTGAGACCTATGCCAGAATTCTTCATGCACTTCTTCTCACGATCACCTCCCATATCACTCCTTTCCATTGATTCGTCACTCATCCTCAACCAGATGCTTGAGATCTGCAAGAGACTATGACGGTCATGGCCTCAAGGATGGTACAAGGACTCCTTTGGACAACTCCATCTGTACTCAAGGCGGGAGATCATTCTCGAAGAAGAATAACCCATCAATCTCTCCCATGTCAGACATCTTCACGAGGAGCATGTTGAACCGCTTCACGTACTCGTGAAAGGTGCTGATATGCTGGAGCTGAAACAAAGCTAAGCTCAACGACTACCGTTCATGGTGCATGAACTGTGCAAGCATCTCGATTGTGAACTTGTTTGAAGTCGAGAACGACCTACGCCGAATTACGAGCAGCTGTGATGGTGGTTTGTCACCAAAACTTGGCATCTCCATCTAGAAAAAATGAGGCTACGGTCACTCTCTCTGAGTTTGACACTCATGACTTTGAAATATTCCTCCAAATCCCAAAAGAAATTATCTCAAGCCTTGAGGTTTCAACTGCCTTCAAAGCGTTTCGGCTTGGGAGCGAAGCATGGATTGATCCACATGAACCAGCTATAACCGACACTCCTTCCATTCGTGGAAGGAACTTCGTGTGAGCTGGAAGGTCCCGAGTCTCCACTAGCCATGGGAACAAACTGTAGCCTCTCCTTGAACTACTGAAATCGCCGATCTACATCCTCCCAAAACTCAATCATCAACTCCCACATCTGTCGCGCAACCAACCAAACGGGTTCCATTGAAGGAGTTGGTGCTGCAAAGTCTTCTTCTTCATCAACAACAGTGACAAAGGATGTTCTTTTCTCTTTCGCCATTCAGCTACAATAGCAAGTTGTCACTTTCTGCAACAATATGAGACCAACAATGACTATACTGTTTCTACTCTGCAACAATGCTATCCTTGTCTGCGTTAAACAACCTGAACGCCATCAATTTTGTAGAAACACGTCTCCTGCTTTGACTTGATAACCAAACAAGATACAGACGACCAAGACCAATGGCAAACAATGGCAATTACACACGCAGACTCTTACAAAGCTCACTAGCAAGGCAGTTTGTAGAAATCAAAATACAACGCTTTTACAGATATAAACTGATTGCAACGCTTTTACAAGTGATTCACAATATAATTGCTGCAACAATTTGCTTCATTCAAAGCAGACGAGACTTTCCGTTTGAAGGCTCAACAATCCTTATTTCCTTCACTTAATCGAACACACAATCACTTCGCAACAGATGGAAACAAATTCACCATAGCTCAACAAGCACATTTCTACAACTTCTTCTTGAACTCCCGATCTGCATCAGTCTTCTGTGATCGGATTTCAATTTTCCTTAGATCTTATCAAGAAACGTCTCAAGAAGAGAATTCAATAATCTGATTGGTAGAAATTCTGTTCGATTCACAGTCGAATGGAAGTCACAACAAAGACAATTTCTGATCAAGTTATAGTCAATTTCGCCTGTGGTTTTGAAGGCGATACATGAGACAGTATTGAAATCGGTCAATCTATGGTTCAATCCATTCTCTATATATCAATCTTCAAAAAATTTTCAAAACGAGCAAATGATGTTTAGCTCAAAATCGGCCGATCTATGGTTCAATTCGCAATTTGATTGTTCTTTTCTTGATCAATTCAACTTATGATCAAGTGTATCAGCTCGAAAACACGTCGATATGGTGTAAATATGACTAGCTTCACACTGATCTACCAAAAACATTTGCAACGAAGATCAGATCTTACCAAAATTGCAAATCTGAATCGTTTTCTGCCGAAACTTTTATTGGGCTATCAGATCTGGTTCGAATATGATTCAATGAACTTTCCAGTGGGTTTATGACTTCATCCAGGAGTAGGTTGCTTTGATACCAATTGTAACAAGGATCAAAACTACATCCAATCAATTGAATCACTCGATCGCTCATTCGGCGATGAAAAGCGTTCTTCACTCAACCGAATGCTTTTGCCTAAAACCGATATGCATTGGCAGTTGACAGCTTCAACCTTCTTCCTTAAGAACACAGTGCCTAGAACCACTCAACGCATGCACGTCACTCACAAAGATCTCTCACGACCACTCATTTTCGATTGGGAACAAGAGGGGATCGAGGGAAGGAGATTGAAAAACTCGATGAAAGACTTTAGTCTTTACTTTTAGACTCACTCATAGAGTATCTATTATAAGTTCGGATGTCTATTTATAGCCACCAGTGATGTGTCAAAGAAGCTTACATCACATGAGATTTGGTTCGTTGATCTAATCCAAGATCTAAGTACTATATAACCCAATTATTGACTATACTAAAGATCAAAGTAGACTCACTAAGCTAGGCTTACTGGGGATTCGTCATAACCGACTAGGACTAAAAAGAAAATTTGTACGATCCTACATGCTAGACAGGGCTGCCTACATGGATTCCTTCTTTTCACCTATCCCTATCATGTACCATGTTAGCAGTTAACTCACAACAAGGTAGATCATTTTTTATTTTTTATTTCGAACACATTTCACAACAAGGTACATGGATTCCTCAACCTCTTTTAATACTTTCAAAATCTAGTTTTTCGTACCTTCTTACAAGGTTTTTTAATCTTCTTTCTATATGTTCAAACCATCTTAAACGATATTCTCTCATTTTATCCTCTATTGGTGCTACTATTATTTTTTTTCTAATAACTTCGTTATATATTTTCTAATAATGAGTAGTTTTTTCTTGTATGACTTCTATTGGTGCTTATTACAAAAAAAAATTGCATCGTCATGAGTTGGGTAAGCAATGTACGCACCGAATGCGTGCGTGTACAGTCCTCCAGGGTGATGTGCATACGGATAGCACGAGTCTCTAACGCTCTGAGAGTTAAGCCCGTGACAGGTTCAATATTTTTTTTTGAATGTTTTTTCCTAAGATGGTCTGGTAGATGCTTAATGTTAAATGTGAACATTCAACACAATCAGATAAATACAATTTCTTTTTCTGGCGTGAACATAAAATCATGAAATGCAATAATGTCTCGCTGCATCCGTTAATATAGCTTTCTTCTTGAAACGTTATGTAACTTTTTCTCTTGCGGTCTAAGGTGGCAGCGAGCAATCTATCTGCGATGTCTGGCTTTTGAAACATGCTATGGAATATTAACGTTAAAAATCAAACCATCCTCCCCTCTTTCTCCCCTCAGTTTTATCTCCTAAAATCTTCCCAAATTACTTAAATATCTTGGTGGCACATGTAACTTTTTTAATTTTTGAGGTGAATGAAAAATTAATGGCAACTATTTTGCAAGAACCTGATGAGACACTAAGAAACGATTCTGGTTAAATTAGCATTTGCTAAAACGCTTTTAGTGAAGATGCAACAGTGGACACAAGAAATGATGTCTTTTTACATTTTAGTGGGGCAATGTGTGTGTATATTAACGGATGGAGAGAGGATGGTGGCCTTATATGCCATGAAGCTGGTGACAAAGCTCACGAGTTCGGTACTGTTTGCGTACACTATAATTAAAACAAACAAAAAAATAAGCATGGAATTATTAACTTGGGCTAAAACATAGAATTGTGAGGTTAGTATTTCAAATGCTTTAATTAAGTAGAATAATTTATTAGGAAGAACTTTATTGGTAAACATGAACCAACATGTAAATACAACACCCATCGGAAGGATGAGCCTACATTCGAATAGTGAAAGAAGCCTCAAGCCCGATGAACTCTCCTTCAACCCTTGCAGTGTGCTAGATAGAGATGGGAATGCCATTTAAACTTAACGGAATTGAAATTTAAGCAAGGAAGCATAAAAAAACCTAAAGTGACCTCATAAATGCTTAAATTAAGTAGAGTAATTGATAATAAAAAGGAACATGATTGATAAAAATGAACTGACCTATAATTACAACACATGTGAGAAGAATGACCCCATCCAAGAAGCCTAAGTCCGATGGACATATACGTAGACGGGATGAGGGCTAGAGCCTGATTTGTCCTCCTGAATTTCACTGTTACAGGTTCACGCTGGCTGGTTCGGCTCTTTTTTATTTTCCTTTTTTATGATATTAAATTTAGTTAATGGATAGGTATGATGCATGACAAAGCTAAATTATTATTATATATATATATATATATACACAATGCATACATAAATAATATCTCTGATCGTCAATTAGCATAATGATGAAAGCATCGATCTCGTTCATCCACGGCACTCAATAGAGGCATAAACACATAATCAACTTAAATATCCTAAAAAATTTCTTTAGATCACAGATAAACTCGTTCATGTTAGGCAACCATCGAGATAGTTCTATCAGACACAACTGTAACACGAAGTTCAATTACAATAATTGGATTTAAGAAACATAACCTCCTTGGATTGCCGAGTTCTCACAATCATCAGTCTACACAGAACGAGGAACGCATCCAAATTCCTTTTGCCATGACACTCAATAAACTGGCGAACACCTAATGAACTGAAATGCCCTAAAAGTTCAATAAAATCATGGGGGAGCTCGTTAACCTTAGGCAACCATTGAGATGGATGAATCGCACAAAACTCATGAAAATACAGATTAGTTACAGATCCTTAGAACCAAGGAACATGACCTCTCTAGATTGGCAAACTCTTGAACATTGACGTTAACATTCGGCACGACGGAACATATAATATGTCAGAATCGTTCCTCTTTGATTCATACATATATATCATTTCGCGATCAATGGATTGATCCTGTAACTTCAGGTGAAAGAAGATGGGATTTCCCATCTTCTTCTCGATAAAATATTCCTATCGATGATAGACCTCGCTCAGGTATCTCGATTGAGAGAGAGGAAGAGAGAGAGAGTTCTAAGCTCAACCAGATAAACAAAAGAAATAGAAAGAATAAGAATAGGACACAATTCAGTAGATAAAGAAAGACACAAATCGTGCCCCTTAGAAAGAAACGGCTGTCCGCCGCTCTCAACCCCTAGAAGAAACAATGCAACAGAAGGATTCAAAGGAGGGGTAAGTAGAGATGGCAGAGAGGGGACGACTGAGTGGGAGAGAGAAGATGAAGAGGATGATGTTGGGGTTCGGAGGAAAGGAGGAGAGAGAAAATATTTAGAAAGAGAGATCTGTTTATGAAAATTTCGCGTTGAAGTTCCGCCTACACAAATAGACAAGCAGTTCAAATTTGGGCACGGATTACCAAAGCCTGTGTGAAACTCCATATTGGATCGGGTTTCAATCTTTTCGTGAAAATGATCCAATTCAGACAAGAATTTTTATTAGATACTTCAATGGATCGGATATATATATCTGGTACTGGATCTAAATTCAATCCGGCAGAAAAGTGGGGTCTTTGGTATCAGTTGGCAGCAACCAAAAGGCAAAAGGAATGATGTTGAAGGAGAAGAAGTTCAGAGTTAAATGCTAATATGATACGAGATTGAACACAGCGACAAGTGTATGAAACGAGTCTTGGTTTAAGCTTCTCTCGTCTTTCATTTGTGTTCGATGTAAATTGAGACTGGCTTCATCAAAATTCCCATTGAATATACTGTTTAATATTTTCTCTGGATTTTAATCTTGGTTCTCATGGGCGCAAAATAAACAAGGGGAGATCCAAGCTGAAAACTTCATTGATAAGAAATAAAATGCTTCTATGTGGTATATGCCAACGCATATGAAGACCCTTTCACTAGCTAATCAGTCTTCTCACTTTGTGAATAGGCCTCCTGCAAATTGGACAAGGCTTCATGTCACCACCCTCCAGCCTGCATGGTTCAACCACAATTAGTCTGTGAAAGTCCAATGTAGAAGTGCAAAAATCCAAGCTTTTCTTTGTTTTCTTTCGTCGTAAAACAGTTTTTTCATGTAAATTCTGTCTAGTCTAAAGCTCTTCTTGTCTTCAAGCTAAGCATATTCTTTTGATTGGATATCGAGGGTTCGACTGGCTCGTAGCTGCTACATGCTCCAGGTATGGAACCCCTGACTTCTTCCTTGGGAGTCAATCCCCTCACATGGTAAGCGAACACTGCTTTTGCATTTTCCTGAATGATATTAATCATTAATCATGGTGGTTTAAGTTTTCCTTTTCTGGTGACTGCTTCCCTTCCCTTACAGTAGCCTCTGTTATGTCACTTCACAGGTGTTCACGGTTGGATTTGGTTCTGAACCAAATTCCTAGTTTTGGTTCCAAACTTTTAGGAGTTTGAACCAAACCATAATATAGGCAGAACCAAATCAAACCAAACTGTTGGTTCGAGTTTGGTTCGGTTATGAACCACGGGTCTAGTAATTTAAATATTTTGCTAACTATAATGTATTATATTATAAGATTATTTGGATATACAGTCCACATTTTATATGTTTATGAGTCTATAAAACTCATATATATATATATATATATATATATATATATATATATATATATATCTTATAAACATGTCAAGATTTAAATACATATATTCACATTTACATGTATATAAGGTTATAAAACTCATATACATAAACTTATAAACATAAAAGATTATATATAAGTTTTATAACCTTATATACATATAAATGTGAACATATATATATATATATATATATATATATATATATATATATATATATATATATATATATATATATATATATATATATATATATATATAATGATTAGGCTCGGTTCGGTTATAGTGGTTTGATGAACACCCCTAATCACTCTCTTACTGATGAAAAGTCTCTCTTCATAAAAGGAAAAAAGAAAATAGAAAGAAAATTTTGCTTACCTGTGGGCGCAAGAGTAGCAAGTAGCACAATGACCACAAGGGACGAAGAAGCAGTTTCGTGGTTCGTCATAACAAATTACGCATAATTTTCCGTCATATAAATCCGCTGAGGAGCTACCTACGTTCGACTCACAGTCTTCATCTGTTCCATAAAGGGTCTTCAACGTTTGCTTAGGAATAACCAATGGACTCGTCTCAGACTGTCTAGCTTCTGCTGCAACTCCCTCAGATTCTATGGCACCAAAATACTTGAGGAACAGATATATGAGCACCACAAAAAGCCCTGCATCGTGTCAAAGTTAATATATTTAATGTCATTCTCAGCGGCAGATCTACATTCAGGTGGGGTGAGGCGGGGCGGGGCGGGGCGGTCGCCCCAACTGAAAATTGGAAAACCAATGAAAAAGTTACAGTGCATGATCGAGTTCATGGCTGTCATACATAGTTCGCCTCACCCCATAAAAAATTCTAGATCCGCCACTGGTCATTCCGCTGACTCGTTTTGATTATGTAAGATTTCAATTATCAAGAAGAAAACACAATCACATAAAATTAGATTAAAGAGAGGAAATGTGATGACTTACCTAATATCAGGATATATGTAAAGACTCTAGAAGCATAAGAGAGCTCCACATACCAAGCACTACCATCTCCCTGCAGAGAAGGATCAATGTGTCGTAGGTTTTTTGGGTGTAAGCTTCATAAAACTTTTTATACGAACCAGCAATGCAAAGGAGCCATGCAAGAAAAGTTAAGTGATTTTACCTTGAGAAAGTAGAAACAGCAATTAGCTTTATAAGTGCATCTAGACAGGGCCGGTTCGGAACTGGCCTGCCGGTTCAAACCAGAACTGAACCAGCTCTGGAACCGACAGGAACAAGAACCAATCCGAATTGACCCCAGAACCGATAACCATTCTGTTCAGTTACATTTCAATGTTTCCAAAAACTGTATTGGAACCATCTAAATGTCAGCAGGTTTGAACCGTTTGAAACCGGCAGTTCCAAACCGTCATGTGCTTGGCCCGACCCCCTGTTCCTTCCACCCCTTTTCTTTCCCGCCTCTCATATGACAACGACAGTCTAAAATAGAGGTTGTCAACCTCTATTATTATGCACCTGTCAATTTTTTGTATTTCATAAACAAAATAAAATATTTTTTACAAAATTTATTTATTTGTTCCGAGTGGTTCTCGATTCAAACCGGAACTATCCCAAAACCAACGGTTCAAAGTTTTCGAGAAACCAGAATCGCCCATGTCTAGGTGCATCTATTAAGTAGTGAATTGGAAGCCAACGTGAACAGAACACGAATGATGATAAAATCCATATAAACAAGTAGGCACAACCTTTGTAGAATCACAACTCCGAGTAGAGGTAGAAAACTAGAAAAACAAACTGATGATGTTCTTGAACTTGGCTCGTACTCGTGAAGAGTTGAGCCAATCTCAAGCCAGTGCATAGTATAAGCCAAATGTGATTGTTTTGCGAAAAATTAACTTGTTTAAAGGCAAATTTGTTATAATATGAACCGTAGATCCACCAGGTCTAAGTTGAATATGGTGCTCTGGAGGGAGGATCCATTGATTGAATTCCTAAAAGCTCTATTGCTGGTAATTTCATGTACGAGTGTGTGTGTGTGTGTGAATAGCTGATATTATTTAAAAGCAAGAAGGTATGTGTTTTAATGCATGTAATCAAGATATGTTACCATCTAGTTGCTTACCGTCCAATCGGTTGGCGTGGTGAGCACTGCGTAGTGGGTACTGAGGAAGTTCAGTTTGAGTCTGCACAGTCCATTCTTGGTGGAGCACTTGGACTCGGCTTTGCTGGTGTCGTATACCATGGATGAGATCTCAACGGTCATGATTGCTTTCACAGTTCGTGAATATAGATTAACGGCCCCGATGTAGTAATTGTCATCCCCTTCCACAGTGTAATTCACCTCCCCGACCCCTTGATTTATCAAGAAGAGAAACAAGATCAGGTGGACTCCAAGCATTTGAAAAATGGATCAATGCACAAAACTGATTGGGTTTACTCTTTGGATCTTCACAAAGTTGTTCGTGACTAAAAATATATCACTCAATTTGAAAAAGGCTGTACAACTAATTTATATTAACACAACACTAACTAATTGACAGTCTAGATGCGTGGGGGCGGAAATGCCTGGAAGATAAATGAAAATATTGAAGTGGATGTGATTATATGGAGTTATATGACAGAAGTCCACATGCAAACGAGTAAAGAAGCTGCATGTGCATACAGAGCAATAGCCCTCCTGGTTAGGTGGTGGACTCACGCGTAGAAGGTCATGAGTTGAATAACCCTGGGTAGAGATGTCACTATGGGCTGACCAGGATAGTCCACATTTTATATGGGACTTTAAAGTGCTGGCTTGGCCCGACTCCACCTCCGCCTCCGCCTCCTCCTCCTCCCTCATATATATATATATATATATATATATATATATATATATATATATATATATATATATATATATATATATATATATTAGTTTTTTAATTACATGTGTATATTTATACACTATATATATGTATAATTTTTTTCATTACATGTACATATGTACTTATATATATGTATATATGTGTATCTAGGCAGTATATGTGGATCATATATATATATACATATATATATATATATATATATATATATTATATATATATATATATATGTTTTTTCCATTACATGTATATATATATACATATACACACAAATATATATGTAATATACACAAACATATATTTTTATTTATATATATATATATATTTTTTTTTCTTTTTTATTACATGTATATATGATTTGTTGGAGCTTGAAATTTCAGTTGTTGGATTTGGATTTACACAGATTTAGATCGAATCTTATAGACCCGATCTAATATCCAATGAACCTGTGGTCCTGCCAGCCATACGGGTTGGGCCAGGCCCATTTTAATATCTCTACCCATGATTATGCATAAGGCTTAAACCTCCCAATTGTAACAAAAGAAAACGCAAAATTACAGAAATTGTTATAATAAGCCTATAAAATGTGACCTTATTCTCTTCATTAAAATATGACGTAAAGACAAATCCAATTCAATGACACCTAAACAACTAAAGCTTTTTAAAATTCAAGCAACGGTATCAAAGCAGTTGATATATATATATATATACCTTGGATTTGGAGCCATGTGGAAAGAAAACTTTATAGATGGTTGGATCTATGTAGGTAGACATAAAACCCACTTTTTCGTCAATGTTTCAAACATATGTGACCGGTTGATACGGCATGTCCACTGAAGACCTCTCTCTCTCTCTCTCTCTCTCTTCTATATATATATATATATATATATATATATATATATATATATATATATATATATATATATATATTATTCATGAGTACCATACTCAATAGCAATAAAATGGTGAAAATGGTGGCTCCGTACAATTTTTGCAGTGGGTCTACCATTTGTAAACTACGAGTATCCATTAAGTACCAAACTGTTAAGTATAACCTGGTCTTTTTTCATCTCCCTCTCCCTCTCTCTCATTATATATATATATATATATATATATATATATATATATATATATATATAATGACTTTTGACACATGAATGTTGATGCTTACCCTTCACTTTTGATAAGTTCTTTATATTTTTTAAATACTTATATTTTTCCAAAACTAAAAGAGTAAACATGACTAAGTTACAGGATTCAACTCTCTCTCTCTATATATATTTATATATATGTATGTATGTATTATAAGGTGACTACAAATACTTATTCGGGAGAATTGAACTCCTAATCTACTATTTAGGGATGTTGAAGGACATCCGAGTGGATAAAAATAATCCAATTCTTTAAAATGTCCATGCAATCAAACGGCAACTGATGCTGAAATTGACACACATCCAAATGCAGAATAAGAAAGATGCTAGCAATTACCATTACTCAGGCGAAGAGAGTCGACCACAAGCGCCTTCTTGGGATCTCGCAGCCATCGCCTGTAATTCTTTTCCCCTGTAGTGAAATTACCAACACTGAGTCTTTTCTGTAGTTTTTGAGATTTATAATTCAGAGGAACTGCCTTTCAAGAGGCTGCAACGATCATGTAAAGCTCTACGTGTGAGCCCCTCCTATGGTCCATGCTGGGTAATGCCTTGCACATCAGGATAGTGATGATGGGAGTCGAACCTCTGACTGCTCATCTAACAGCAAGGGGCCCTTTTGATAATATTATTCATATTTTTTTAAAATCTTTAATACCACTCAAAAGCAATAGATGAACATGCCAGAGATAACATCATTCAGTTTTTCCTATTTTTGTTATTCTTTTATGAACGAAATGCACATGTTTTTGTGTTTTTTACCTCTGAGCAACACAACAAGAGGATCCCCCAATTCGGGAGCTGCTATGTTCCATCTTGCTCGAATCCTCGATCCTTGGTTTAACCACATAGAGAAGCCCTATTAAAAGAATACATTAGAGATGAGCTCACAAGCAACTTGTGCTTAACTTCGCCATGTCAAAAGATATGCATTCAACATTGCGTTTATATCATGGATCCGTTTCAAGTAAAGCGTATGCATCATGGAGCCCCAAGAAGATACACTCTTTGGATCACTTTGCAGGAAGTTATCAACTCAAAAGAGGTCACCCAAATCGTAAAGCTTTACGAGGTCATTTATTGGAGAGAAAAGAGAGAGAATCTTTTACTTAGTTGAAACGTGTGTTTACTATGATTGTTCTATTTTTTTTTTCAGATTCATTTTTTAAACTAGATTTTTTATAGTTTGATCGATATATCCAATGTGCACGAGCAATTGCTCACCTGGCTAAGCGGTTGACTCACAAGTTGAAGATTATGAGTTCTCTCTCTCTCTCTCTCTATCTATCTATCTATCTATCTATCTATCTATATATATATATATATATATATATATATATATATATATATATATATATATAAAGCTGCATGGAGTTTTAGAGCATGTACAAGGGATGATTTGTACGGAGAACATTCTTTGTCTCATGGCAGTAGGATGTAAATGCTTAGCTACAAGTTTGTTTTAGCTAGATCGGTCGTAAGACCACTTGTGGCAATTTTGATTTGCATGTGGAAGGGATTCATGTCAGAGAAAGATTAATTCGTGAACTCTTTTACTCATGAGGTAATTTGATTCGAAAGTTGAGAGTGCAGAAAAAATTTACAGGTGATCCAACATACTCCAAAGTAAAACTAAATCTTTTTGTTATTTATAATTCCCAAAGTCGCAAATAACCCATCAGTAAGAGCAGAAGCCTTACCTGGCGACGGAGGGCTGGAATGAAGAGAGACTTAGTGACATTCCAATTAGCTTCATGACTCAGTTGTGGCCTGTCATTGAATCCAAAGAGCATTAACCCCTTCTCTGCCTCATCCTTCACTTGTATTTGTTCTACAAAGAGTGAGCTAGCTTGTAGAAGTCTTGATGAGTTGGGTCCAAGCACCAATTTGGAGGAGCCATAGTATCCATATCTCAAACTTATGCAAACTACAGAAGGAAACCAAAAACCCTGTTATATATCAAACTCACTGATTCTTAATCGTGGGAAAATGATGGGGAAGATTTACATGCCACAAATCCATATTGCAAAAGGAACAACCAATCTACTGCATGTCGAGTCGGCGGCAGCGTCGGTCCGGTGAGTGAGCCTCTGCCTTAGCCTCCTCATTTCGCTGTCCATGGCGCTTGATTTGATAATGGGAGAAGGATAGAGGAAGAGAGAGCGAATAAACTCGATAGATGAACTACAGAGGAAGTCAACCTGCCGGTCTAAAGTCTCAGAAAGAATGGTAGTTAAAAACATTGATGAGGAAGATTAGTTGTTCATGCCCCTCGTTTATTTCATCTTCGAAATCTCCAAACTTCTAAAGTGGGAAGCGCGTTGACAGATGATGTAGGGACGGACCTAACTTGGTTGGTAGGTGATGTCAACCACCGTATGCATTTTCTCTCCCTTCTTTGTTTGCTCTGTAAGTTCTTTCTCCCGCTTTTTGACTCTCTGACAAAAGGTTCGGAGTTCGATACAATTCTTTCTGTCTCTCTCTCTCTCTTACTGGTAGACTGTTAACTTGACTGTCGGCATTAAGGGTTGATTGTTAGGTTTTAATCTCTATCTCGAAACTTCTAATCTCAGTTATCAACTTATAGAGAATCAAACAGAACCTATGACTAGGACTGAATCAACAGTACTGTTCTAAATCATGATTCTACTTGTTTAAGGGCTTTTCTAAGTAGAATACCATAATGCTATGAGATTATTTGAATCTAAGGTCCATATTTCACATGTATATAAGTTTATAAAAGTAATATATAATCTTATAAACTTATAAAGATATGAGTTTATATATAAGTTTTATAACCTTATATACATGTAAAATGTGAATATATATATATATATATATATATATATATATATATATATATATATATATATATAGTTCTAATCATACGGTTCCAACACTAGAACCGTGACACGTGAACCTTTTAATTCACCACATGAGCCTTTTCTATTTGTTTACCTTTGGGGATTATTTTATACAAAGATCCTTCAATTTTATGCGTCTCTAACGGTTAAGTATATCAAAACCACTTTTCCGGGTCCTGAAACCAAACATTAATAAAACCCGCACCCAAAGTGTTAACTCACTAGTAGGGCTCTTTCATTATCGCTAGCAGGTGGTGAGTTCCATTCTCGGGGTGGTGCATGTGTGTGTTAGGCTTCAGCCTCCTATTGAAACCCTAAAAAAGAGAAAAGTCTAGAACCAAAGCTTGGACAAGCGATGGCATATGAATAATGAGCCAAGACATGACCGTTTGGAGGGCTCCCAGCTAACCAAACCTGATTTTCGAATTGATAAAAAACCGGAACCAGTTTAATCAAACCATGAAAGTAACATATATGCACACACACATTCTTTTGTTTTTTTTCGTGTTTGATTCGAACTCGAAGTGTAATCGGGCCGGAGTTGCAGCCGTAACCAAAACTGAGCAGAACCTTTCTTCGGTTGTGGTTCATGGTCCTGAACAAGCAGGAGCTAGCAATGGCAACTCGTTGGCTTGAAAGGTTAGGTAGTTGTCTGGAGGGTTGGCATTTAGAGCAGCCAAATGTAAATTAGCAGTAAGTTTGCCGGCGAAAATGTAAATTTCTGGTCTCCAAAATATTATATGTTGTCTTGCTTGAGAACTCAAGATAAGGTCACATCAGATCAAGCTGTACGCTTAAAATAGGCCAAGAGGAAGTGCGGGGATGGATTCTAACAGATTTAAAGATTGGGGCAACACCCATAGTGGTAGCTCAATAGCAGGGTGCGCTGGTGGTGCCGTTGCTGCTGGTGGGAGTTCGGCTCTCGCGCTGGTGCCGTTGCTGCTGGTGGGAGTTCGGCTCTCGCGCTGGTGCCGTGGCTGCTGGTGGGTGTTCTACTCTCAGGAAGTAGTGCATGTGTGTGTTAGGCTTCAACCTCTTGTAAAAAAAGATTAAGACTTGAAGCCGGTGAAGAGCTCTCAGCAAATGCCCAGTTGGTCATCTCAAATTCTTTTTCCTCCGTGCACTCACATAACTTGATGTTTTGACTCACAAGTTACAGGTCGTGAGTTTGATACTTGGAGCATGCATGCCTGGTTTTGGCCTCCCCGCGCCCTTTTCCGTCCCTTTCCCTGCTTTGGCTTAAAAGTATCTGAGAATAAACAATGTTTTGAAATAGGGAAATGATTTGTTTTTCTAACGGTAAAGCCGGGTTCAGGCAGACCCTACAAGATGCACTCCCGGATATAGAACTCCTCACCTGTCGTTGGCCCCTATCGAATGTCCTATGTTCTTTTGCCAAATTAAGATATTGTTTCCCTATAGCTTTAGACCCATGAGGGACATGACTTATTATTTCAGGTATTGGCCGATATAGTACTTATTAAGATCTTGTTTGTCATGAGGGCCATGACAAATTTAGATCTTGTTTGCCAAATTAAGATCTTGAATTCCGGTATTGGCCGATGTAGTACTTGCCATTTCAGGCCAAACCATATAGTAAGCAGGAAACAAGATGCAATACAAGGCCTCTTATATCATGGATTTATTGTCAGTTAAACAACAACAACAACTAAGCCTTTTCCCATACTAGACGGGTCATTCTTTGTTTCCACGGAGCCCTATCACGTGTCATGTTAGCAGTTAACTCACAATAAGCTAGATCATTCTTTATTGTTTCTTTCCAACACTTTTGTGGTCCTCTACCTCTTTTAATACTTTCAAAATCTATTTTTTCGTACCTTCTTACAGGTATGAAAGTAATTTCCTTACATTCGGGTTTGGATTGGGTATGGAATGAGGTTGGGTTTGGTCTCGTATTATACTACGGGGCACGATTTCTCCAGCTCCAATTAAACCATCGGATTCCATCATAACTCCAAAGTTAAGCAAGGAAAATTTCTTCTTTGCTTTGTAAATAGCTTATTTGTTGTCTTTTAGAGATGGCAATGGGGTGGGTTTGAGAGGGTGAAAACCGTAATTCTCTACCCTGTTACTCACACCATTACCCGCAAGGGAAAAGCCCAAATCCATACCCACCTCATACTTCTTAGGTCGGGTATGGTACCGGTTAAGGACCTGATCTATGCCGATCCCAACTTTGCATTGTTTATATACGTGTACATACGTATTCTACTCCGGTACAGGTTGGATACTTGTTTTCCTAGTTAAAGATATTCATATTTTCTTTGAGACGAAAATCATGCACAGGAGAAAGGTTGGAACCCGAACAGCCAATTTGGGTCAGAACGGATTGGTTTTTCATGGGTTGGACCAAGGTTGCCATCACTAAAGGTCTCTTGCCAAAAGGCAGAAGCTGCAGCCCCCCTGAAGACAATGTTTTCCTTCAGGTTGCAGTTTAACAGAGAAGATTTCGAGGAGCGAACTGGCTGGACGGTCAGCAGTCTGATGGTGGGTCAGGAGTTCGATACTGTAGGGCTAACTGCCTCACACACACGTCTTTTGCTCAGTCTTGCAGCTTAGTCACTTAAAGGGGTGATCATGGTCTGGTTTGTTTCAGTTCTAGGCTCAACCTCAAACTAAACCAATTTAATTGCCTTTTAGTTTTAGGAAATCAAATCAAACAATTAAAAACCATAACTGGGCGAAAGAACTGGTTCTGGTTTGGTTTGGGTCTGGACCATTTTCTGAAAATTCCTGAACTATGATTCTTTATGCTTCAACGTGTCAATATATGAAGCTTTTTTAATTATGCCAATACAATATATTATCAATCACTTGACAAATAAACTAAACGAATTATAGAATAAGTTTCTCACACACAAAGTACCACAATACAAAGACTATGTTGACAATTATATATTAGATCATCAGATTTTCTAGCATTCACACTTCTCACTCTTTATATATATATATATATATATATATATATATAGAGAGAGAGAGAGAGAGAGAGAGAGAGTTGAACCCATAAAATCACAAGGAACCCATCACAACCGTTTAATCATGAACAACTGAGGTAGTAAAACATAAAACATTTAAATACAAAATTATAATTAAACATGCCATCAAACAGTGGAGATGATGGGTTTGTTTGTGGGTTCCTTAATTCTAAATTCTCTCTCTCACTCTCTCTCTCTTTCTCTCTCTCTCTCTCTCTATATATATATATATATATATATATATATTTTTATATATGTGTGTGTGTGTGTGTATGTATGTTTATATAATGATTGGCTGGCTTGGTCCAATTGGTTTAGATCGATTCTCTAAACACACCTACTTAGTCCTGCTAAATGCTAATGGGGAAGCGAGTACAGGGTCAATTCTCCGATTACAGGTCAGGAGTTCGATACTAAAAGGCCTCAACTCCCACAAACAAAAACACATGCATGCACGCTCCACGACAGAGGCTTGCAGTTTAGTCACTCGAGTCCCACCAACAGCGATGGTGTTTGCTGAACAGAAATCTTGCATGTGCTTTAACATCACCGCGTTACTGTTTGGCGTTAGCTGATCATAAATGCTAATGCTCTGTTTATTCTTTGTCGTAGAGTGATCTACCAGAGTTCCTGCCGATGGCTCTTAATTCCAAACTTGCTAAATCTCTGCCATTGTCGTGACGATCTTATCACTTAGCTGGTCATCTCTACTTCTTGAGCATGTAATTTTTTTTAATTCTTACTGGATTGCCCACTTTTTATCGTACCCACCCGCTACCCAGTATAGGGGTTACTTCGGTTCAAATAGAAACCCAACCAGACCAGGTTTACCACTCCACTTTCAGGTCTCGCTGCTATGAGTTGGGCCAATATTAACATCCTTGTATTTTCATATGCAATTGTAGGTTACAAGGATGAACCAGTTTTAGTTCCATAATGCTTAATTTCTTGTTTTATATGATTTTTTTAAAGTGATTATAGTAATAGCGATAATGATTTTGATTGATAGAAGATTGGTTTTAAATAACAGAAAAATGTGAAAGGTAATAGAGGACGGTGACTCTATTAATTAACTTAACACGCTCCCACCGTTTGGTTGTGGTTGTAGATAGTAACAAGTGTTGAGGTTTTGGTGGCGTTGTGTGAGGAGATCCATCTTCTACCCGCTGAATTGCCATGTCTGTCTCTGACCATCTCAGCTTGCTGTTGATGGGACCGCAGTATCTTGGAAGTAATCAGCTTTCAACATTATTCTTTTGGTTTTTTCTTCGCTTTTTCTATCGTAGGGCGCCAGTTGAAAAACAAGGGTGGTAATCTCACGCTTCGGGTCATATCCGTGTCGGGTCATGTCATGTTCGTGTCAACCACAGATCCCCCAGAACACGGCCTGATTTTCTTCGTATAACTTTGGGTGGACATGAAGGTGGACTTCTTTGATTGTGACCATGTCAGGTTTTCGTGTCCGTGTTATATTGCTAGCAGTTTTGTTTTTCAAGTTGTGCTTGTGTAAAAATAGGTGAATCCAAACATGACCGTATGGACACAAACATTTTGGATCCTATCCATGTCCAACATTTGTATCGTGCTTTATATTGCCAGACATAGTTAAAAAGAATGAAGACGAAGATTAACTGCATCCAGGGCTCCCAATGGGATATGTGTTTGTTGTTTGGTTCGTGCCGATATTGGTTCTGCTGCTTACGGGAAACTAAGAAGAAAAACTGGGAATTAGTCACAGAGGCTAGCGAGGCAAGCTGCGAACAGATTGGCTTGTTTCTGCTCACTCGTATCGCGGTGTGTGTGTATAGAGAATTATTTTATTTACGTAGTCAATTCAAATTAATCTTAATCATTTTATTAAAGATTATGGATGATTGAAATTGAAAACCAAAATGTAAAAAGTCCATAGTTACATATATATATATATATATATATATATATATATATATATATATATATATATATATATATATATAGAGAGAGAGAGAGAGAGAGAGAGAGAGAGAGAGAGAAAAATTGGCGAGGAAGCCACGTAGTAAATGCTCCTTAGTGTGCGGTAATTCTTATATATATAACACATATGTATATTTTTATATATATATATATATATATATATATATATATATATATATATATATATCCATATGTACCTCAAGCTAATTACATCATTATTTTTCTTGCCATGAAATTAAAGCTAATGAACTTTGGCATAACAGCAAGTGATAGTTTAAGCCTTTGCAGTTTCCATTATTCGCGATAATAAGCACAAACTGCAATAGCTCACCTGTCTAGGAGGTCGACTTCTCAAGTTGGTGATCAGTTCGATACCCGGTGCAAGCATCTGGCTTCAGCCTCCCCATTGTGCCGAAAGAAAAAGATATATCACGATTGCAAATAACAAGATGGAAAACAATGAAGCAAAGAAAAAAAGTTGCCCGATTTCGAAGATGGAGGAATAAGTCCAGCTTGATTATCTGATCTGCAGGTTCGATGTGGGAGCTACCGAGCACATTGCTACTAGCAGGGTTCATATCAAAGCTTCCAGGCCACATGAACTCCATGGCTTCTTCCACCACATATGGTGTCCAAGCCATCCCTGGGTTCGCGTCGAACCTGGCCATTTCATTTCCTTCTCTGCAAGTAGGCGTGTGAGCAAGTGCATGAGGGTGAACTCCCAAAGATCACGCAAATGGAGGACAGAAAGTCATGCTCATGCATGTGCCTGAAGCTATGCCAGCCCTCTGAGTGCTCCAACGAAGCCCCTTTCTTTCTTGTGGGCATTCTGGTGTCCTCCCAAGGCCTGTGAACTATAGAATTTTCTCGTGCAATAGTTGCAAGAGAATGCTCTTGATGACTTAATGGATGGAGGACCATCCGCATCTGCCTCTCTTTTTCCCAAACTCAAATTCAACCATGACAATGTTGATGAACCTTTATCCTCATGAACTGAAGTTTGTTGATTTGTTGATGACATCCTCTCTCTCTCTCTCTCTCCTGTAAGACTTGGTTATATAAAGTGGGGGAAGATATATTGAAAGGAATGGGGAGCAAGCATCAGGATGAGGAGAACTGCATCTCCCTCTTTTGTCCTGTTATGCTTTCGGTATTATTTGGCTTTTCCTCATTCGGGGACCTACTCGAGTGATAGACCACAACCGACGAAGGAAGCTTTACTCCGTAATCTAAAGTTTGCTCCCACAAACCTTACTTTGTCACTGAACATGATCAATCTGCCTGTTGATCATGCCAACAACTGGAGGTTAACCTGATACGAACCCAACATGGAGATTCTATGTCTGGGTTGGCCGAAAGCAACGATTCGATAATCATATGAATTCGTGTTCGCGATTGGTTGGTCAAGGTCGACCTGCCTTTCGATTTGAATTTGATGTGACCAAATCAGCACCCGGACCCAAATTCCAATACCTAGTTTCATCCAAATATTATACAAAAATTTTGAATTTTGATAAAAATATTAAATTTTTTTAAAACCAGCGGTTTCGGTACCGCAAACGCTGAAACCAAAACTGAATTGGGTCTTCTTTTGTTCCACGTCCAGTTTCAACGGTTTCGATTCTGAGTTCGGTTTTTATTCTAACCAGTTCTTGACCCAGTTCAATTCCGGTTCGAAACCGCTCATGTCTATAATAGACGGTGAGCCTTCTCTAATACTATGTACCTCTTCTTCTTTTTTCCTCTGTTTTGTACAATTGAGAGGTTGGGGGTCAGGGATGGGATGTGGCAGTGCCGAAAGATAGATGAATGCCGTGGGTATTGAACTTATGACCCTTATCTTGAGAGTTGGCCTCGTAAACAGGTGAGCTATTGCTCTTTGTGCAGATAAGGCAAATTTTTAGTGGTACATGATTTTGTGTATCCACTTTTTTTATATACACAATGGGAGGCCAAAGTCAGGGCATCCACATCCTGTGAATCAAACTCACGACCTACATCTTGTGAATCGAGAGCCCTGCCATTGGAGATGATGTTTTGAGTGATTCTCTAAACATTTGTGTCTATATATATATATATATATATATATAGAGAGAGAGAGAGAGAGAGAGAGATTGAATCATGTCCATAATGATACCTCATTCATTGTTTTTTGGTGATATGAGTGTAATAAAAATACTATTTGTATTTTTCTAAAGTTCTTTAAAAATTTTAAAATTATACTCTTTCACTATAAGTGGATATATACAGTTTTCATATAAATATATATATATATATATATATATATATATATATATATACATAATAAATGTATATATATGTACATATATACATGTTTAGGTATATATGTATAAGTATATATATATATATGTATGTATAAGTACATACATATACATATATATAATTTAGTGGTGATTCACATCACATGCACGTGCACAAAAAAACCTTAATTTAGTTTGGACGAACGAATTAAAAAACGCACTGAGATTGATCCTCACTTATCAGAGTAAGAAAAACACGTCGTAAACCCAAACGGATCCTAGTTCTCTCTTTAAAACATAAAAAGAAATAATTGCGATGCTGTCATGAGAATCTGAATTTATGCACACCTATACCCAACCCGGGTTGTGTTTGGGTCTTCAAATAGACATCAAACAAAAGATATGGTTCAGTATGGTTGACCTGTTTCTAACTCGAACCCATGTAACTCTACCCCAAACCCAAGAAGCCAGCCATATTTAAAAGAAAAACTTTAGAAAGTAATATGAGATTTTTTTTTAGTTTTTCAACCTTTGGTTTCAAAACTGTTTTTGATGCAATTTGGTCTCGAAGCACTAATAACATCACTTATAAATGATGTGGAAGGCTGATTCACATGGAGGGGTGATGTAGCTATTGACTCAACAACCACAATATTATTAAATATTAAGAATATTTAATATTAATAATTATTCAAATTTAATCAATATTTAAGTACTACTAAACATTAAAATTTAATTTTAATATAACTTAATAATAATAAATATAAGTTAACATGACATATGATGTTGACGTGATAAGCGATGTTAATATGTCATCTTACTCACTTAATATAAGCTAATATCATAGGTGATATGGCAATGACATGCTACGGCACATATGATGGTAACTAGAGATGTAAATATAGGCCGGGCTTGGCCCATCATTTTAGAAGTTCATACAAAACGTGGGCCAGCACGGGCTGATATATGGCCGGTCTACCATCGTCGTGAATATGGTAGAAGACTTGGGCTGCGATGCGCCTATCTCCGTCTACGTCGACAGTGTCACGGTCGCTAGCGTCATCGACTTCTGCAAGAGGCAGCATGACTTCAACAACGAAAGTGAGAAGTATGAGATAGAGGAGTCTAATGGGAAGATGAAGGGGATAGAAAAGCTGAACGAAGAGTGGCACCAAGAATTCCACGGGATGGAATGGAGCTCCCTCTTTAAAATCATCCTGGTTCGTGAAACTTCTCATCACACTTCTTTTTCCTTCGTAGAGCTTGACCGAATCCGGTCATGATCTAGTCGACCACGGGTAGCAGTAGTACGAATTCTAGATCACGATATTCAGTTTGGTTTGATGGTTCTAATCGTCAAAAATAGAAAACGAAACTCTTCCCTGTGATTTCGATGACTCCTTATCTTTTTAACAGTTGACTCCGTATCTTTTTGAACTTCAGGCTGCAAACTATTTGGCGATAAACGATCTTCTGGACGTTACTTGCCAGGAAGTAGCAGATCGGATGAAGGACATGTCGGTCGAGCGGGTCAGGGAGACGTTCAACATTGAAAACGATTATACGCCAGAGGAGGAAGCAGCAGTGCGTAAGGAGAATGCATGGGCATTCGAGTAGTGATGGAGATCTCGAAAATCGAAATTCTTCTCTATCAAGGGCCGCCATGGAGGATCCGTAGGTCATCTTAGATAGCTAGTTTGAGTTTTCACCTTATGATTTAGCATGTTTAGAATTAGTTTGGGTGTTTTGATTTCACTTGATATGTATCATTTGATTGAATCAGGTTGCTGTTTTCTGGATACACGTCAAATAGTTAGTCTCATTTGTTGATCTTTTCTTCTTTTCTAAATGAAGAATAGCTTGTTTGATTTTTTTTCTTTTTTGAACATTTGAATATAAAAATGTATAGTCTACGCTTCAAAAGCATATAGTTGAATACTTGGTTTCTACAATTGATCTAGAAACCAGGTCTTGTACTGTTGGCAATGTATTATAGCCCATGGATTCAGCCGTGGACAGTACCTTCTCTTACCTTTCTTGTTTCCAGTGAGAAAAAATTTAGGATTTGGTGTCCTTTATCAAATCAAACTAATCGGGTTCAGATTATCAAATTTCTCTTTGAATCTTTCCCTTGACATCCCTATGTCTCAATATCGATGAATCCCTTCCCAAATACATGTAACTAAACATGGATGGTTCCTAACCTGCCCGGCGGTTCCAATCGGAACCGAACCAGCCTAGGAACTGGCTGGGGCTGAAACTGGTGAAACCGAAACCAAGACTCACCCAGCCCGGTTTCGGTTTTACCTTTTATAAAACCAGAACCGGATCTGAACAGAAACTGGTAGTTGGTATTTTTCTAAATTTTTATTAAAATTTACATTTTTTTAATAAAGTTATCAGTTTCAGGTGGTTCTGGACTCAAACCGGAAACGACAGTTTGGAGCTAGTGGTGGCAATTTCGTGTTCCTTGTTGTTCATTTCATGTTTGCAAGGAAAACGAATCAACCCAACGGTAACCCCATCGTGTTGTTACTTTTGGATGGATGTGAACATGTACTATGTGAGTTGTGTCTCAGTCAGGTTGCCGTGTTGGATGTTGCAGTAATATCGTGCCCCAGGTCATGTTATCACCCTATCATTTGTACTCATGTCAAAAACAGGTCAACGAGAACACGACCGGGTTTTTATATTAATGTTGACAAGGTGACAATTTCTCAGGTTGTGTTCACGTCTGGTTTTCGTGTTCTGGCACAATGGGGCTGCTTGGCCCGAAACCATAATTCATGTTGGGAAGTTTGGATACAAACACCTGACCTGGTCCACTTATTTACCAGGCCCGATTCCAGATCTTTTGGATTTGCAATGGCAAACGAGAATATCCAATTCTCGTTTTTTATTTTGTGGGTTTGATGAGATGTGTCCCCAGCGGATCTGTCTTGGTTTTGTCTTTAATACTTTCGTGGGACCCAGATCCAGATTCACATCCAGGGCTTTGTGTTAGATACATAGCCGGCCAGCTTCACTATGTTTGTCCATAAGCAATATTTAGTGCAAAAGTAACATAGATACATGCGCGCATACACAAACATATATATATATATATAAAGAGGATATCACTGATAAGCAATATTTAGTACAAAAGTAACATAGATACATGAGCGCATATACAAATATATATATATATATATATATATATATATATATATATATATATATATATATATATATATATATATATATAGAGAGAGAGAGAGAGAGAGAGAGAGGATATCACGGGAGCATCTCACTCATGTCCGATCCGTAGTAAAGATATAATAATATTCTCTTACATACTTTTTCAAAAAAGTTTAAAACTTTTTAAATTATATTTCCTTAGTAAAGATATAATAATATTCTCCTACATACTTTTTCAAAAAAGTTTAAAACTTTTTAAATTATATTCATCACACCGAAAAACTGTGTGATGATAAATGACATGTCAATGGTGGACAAGATTCTATTTCCCTATATATAACCAGTCCTCAGCTAAAATAACAGAGGATTACACTAAGTAACTGGCAGCTAGTATAAAACTTTGTCGAATCTTAATAATACATTATTTCCGGCAATAATACATGTATCGGATCGCCTCAAACTTTACAAGTTGTACGAAGTTCTTGGGCGAGAATAATACTAGGATATGTGACCCCTTAGTAAGTCCTGAAGTTGCACCTTCATACCGACCTCACCTGGTTCAAGAGCAGGCTTGGTTAAAGGCAAGATCAAGTTGAACTTCTGGTGTTGGCGTACCTTGGCCGTCAAGGTCTGTGTCACGTATAGTACATGACCAAATTTGTGGACACCCGTTAGACTCGTATATCGGGCTGGACGTGGAGAAACAAAGAACAGATGCAGCCTAGGCTCGTTCAAGGCTCGTCACGTTTAATTTCTATTCATTCATTTTGTTCTAGCATTTATTATGATAGACCCACCTCTGATACAAGGTCCACATATACATGGCTTAAGATCAGCCAGCCCTTCATCTAGTGGCCCAAATTACATCCCACCCGGCCCATTCATGGTTTGTAAGGAATCTATATATACATATAACATCTCCAATTCAATCACCTAAAAGAAATTTCACCAGTAACTGAGATTTTTTCTCTGAGAGCCTTCCTTTGTTTAGTATGGAGATCTCTAAATGGATCATAGGACTTTCAAAGATGGAAGGATGGTCGGAACCGGGCTCGGTTGAGACCTTCGAGCTCATGAGCTCCGACGATGGCGGTCAAGCCAAGACGCTGCTTCTCCAAGCAGAAAGAACTGTCAATGGTTCTAAACATGAAGCTCTTGTTACCTTCTCCCTTGAGTTGCTTGCTCCTTCTACAGATGAAAATGTAGTATTATGGGTTTCGAACCTGTGCCGGTTTTCGGAGGTCGACCGGGTCGAGAAAACACTTGCTAGCTTGTTGGTTCAACTTCTTGAAGAGATCATAAATAGGGCACCCAACAACTCCATTAGTCCATTGTTTAAGCTGGGTGCTGAAACATCAGATACTCTTCTTTCTTACCCATCTGAGTCTATTTGCCATTTCCTTGATTTCATTTTCACTTGTAGGTTTTTCTGGATCTGTCTTTGTAATGCTCCATCAGAGATAGGTTCTCGGTTTTTTGAGAAGTTCTCGTCGGCGCTCGTCTCTTCGCCTTCCAAGAGGGTGCTTGAAGGGTTCCTCATGTCTTTAGGTGGTGATTTAGAACTTAAGATTGTCCGGTCATTGGGGTATTTATACACAAAACTACTTATTTTGAGGAATTTCGATGAGAAAATCAAAGAACTAGATTTGAAATCTTATTTGAGTTCTTATGCTAATGCATCCCATGATTTCTTGGTTTTTAAAGGGTATGTGCCTTTGTTAGCTATGAACCAAGAGTGCACCAATGAAAGCCAGCAAGGTCTGTCCCTTGATACTACAGAGTCTGTACTTAAGTATACCTTAGCACACCAGCAACTTGAGACAGTAGTTCAGTTTGAATATTCAGTTAATCCTTGCAAAAATTACGCCAAGGTCGATTTTAAGATCGATAATGTAAGGATTAATGTAAATCAATTACGGTTTGATGGGTCCGAGGTCATGTGTGGAGAGAAACACTTCCCATCAAGAGTCTCGATCTCCCTTGGACCCAAGCCGGGCTCGAGCTACGTGACCGGTCTCAGCCTAGGCCGGTCTACGCCGAACCACGAAAAAGAGGTCGAGATTCAGAAGACGATAAAAGGGTACTTTGGCAAGTCCAAGACCCCAAGTGTAAAGGCAATAACAAGGACTGCAACAAGCACAAGGATGAAGAGTTGGACGGTTGATCAAGATGCAGAGGGTGACACTGCAACTTTTGACATAGTCTTGAGTGACAATTCAAGTGGTGTAGAGGTCGCGACATGGAGGCCTAGCGCCAACTCTGTGACCGAGGTAAGGAACAGTTTCCGAGGGCGGTATTCCAGTGCTGGACGGTCTTTCGGCAGCAGAGGGGGGCTGGTTATCGCCGGAGACGAGTACGGTGAACGTGTCAGCTGGAGGTTGAAGAAGGAGGCCCAAGGAAGAGAACTGAAATGGAAAGTGGGGTGCAAAGTCTGGTTGACTTACTTGCCAAACGAACTCAAGAGTTCCTACATGGAGACTCGATGTGTGCAGTGGGACGAGGAGTTCACTTTTTTTTTTTGACTGGTAAGGTAGGGTTAGGCAGAACCGGACCAGTTGCACATCCCAATGGACTTCGTGACCTCCTTCACTTGGAAGGCTATTAAGCTCACCCGCAGCCAGATGAGACGATGCCCCCTACCGGCGAATGAGTCCAGCTTCTCAGTTTAATGTAAAGAAGTATTTGTATGATCTTGGCACTGCTGTATTCGATGTTTTACGTATTTTCTTCTGGTTCTCGTGACTAGTAATTGTTCTCTTCTACTTTTTGGTGAATGCTCACTTCCATTTTGCAACTCTTTGTGTGTGTATACATACACATACCTGTATAATATATATATATATATATATAAACAAGAGTAAACCAAATAAGAGAACCGAACCAAACAGAGAAATACTTATACTATTTGGTTGGGGTTCGGTTTTCAAAATTCAAACTGATTTTAGTTTTTGGTTATTTTGGTCCGATTCTATTATTGAACTGAACTGACCAATGCACACCCTTAATTGTGGAGGAGTCTTGATTATCCCTTTTCAGGATGCGTAGATTGGTGGTTATTTATGAGAGTAAGTTTTATCAATAAATGCTTATTATCATAAATATTATCATGGGTTGTGCTTGTGGAAAGTGGTGTGGTTGGGTTGTAGTGTTGTGTTGAAGGAGTGTTAGGTTTTTCGGTTTGCGTTGATTGTTGGGTTGCTCGTTTTTTGTGTTGATGTGTTTTGATGGTTTTTGGGTTGGTGTGTTTCTTGGTTGTTGGGTATTGCGGGGGTGTTTGGGTTCCTTGGGTGATGTATGTTTTGTGTTGTTGGGTAATGGGGAAGGGTTGTTGTTTCTTGATGTGTTAATGATGGTGGTATGGAGGGTTGGATAGGGTATGTGTGTTGTTTTGGGCATGGGTGTGTTTAGTATTTGGTATTTTTTTTCTTTTTCTTTTTTTTTTGTAAGAAGAGGAGAACGAAGCTTAACACCCACACCCACACTCACGCATGCACCTTTTGGGAGTCGAACTCCCCACCAGGAACAACCATGCTAGAGCACCGTGTCATTGAGCGAAGGTTCTTGGTGCAGCATTTGGTGTATTTGAGAGAGAACAGTGTGTGTTTGGTGGTGTTTCTGTGTGATCGTGAGTTGTGTATTGGTTTTTTTTCTTTTTGTGTATTGTGACTCCACTCACAAGTTGAAGTCATGAGTTCGATACCTGGTCCTTGTACATATGACTTCGGCTTCCCCGCTATAACCAAAAGAAAAGGAATAGAACAGGTGATCTTTAAGTAAATTAATTTGCACCAAATGATGCATTGTTCTTTTCTTTTCCCTACACATTACATGGAATATTGTTCTACTTCTACTTTAGATCAGTGGTAGATTTAAGAAAATATTCTAGGGTGAGGGGAAGAGATCATGGTTTTAGTATGGATTTATTATTATACCTCAACATAAAAACCATGGGCTATACTAGTTACTGAAAACATCTTTTTCCACGTGACACGGGCTTATACAACAGCTCAAGGTTCATAATTTGTATATAAATTATACACCAAACATTTAACCATACCTTATATTTTTTGTCTTTTTCAATTTTGAGCAAGATTGTAGAGGTGACTTGTGGGTGAAGCCACTGGGCGTGTTTGATTCAGGGTGTCAAGCCCTTGGTATTAGAATTACATGCTTAAACTCACATGGGCTTCGACCATTTTATGAGCAATCATGGTTTCGTGTTTGATTTGTGAGTTACCGACTTTTGGGTTCGAGGTATGGTAGCAATACGAGAGAGAAAGTTTTCATATGAAACCCCCGAGTCTATTTCATGTGATCAACCTTTACCCTGGTGCGAAAGTTTTTAACCCAAATTATTGCTATAGAACTACATGTTTGATGCACAACAAAACTTATAAATCCGAGCTAAAAGCAAGACCTAGTTGCCTTTTAACCTTGTATCAAACACACCCTAAGACAACCTCCTCTTAAGCTCCAAAATTTCTAGGCTTCGGCAACCTTTTAAGTTGCATAGAGTATCTGAATTTCGCTTTAGTCCTCGACTTGCACTGACCCACTTCTAGCAATTAGGATGCCTCTACCACCTCGCCCCGCCTCTCCCACCTTGCCCCGCCTCACCTTACTAAGACTCACCACTCCATGTGGTGTGTATAACAAATTGAGATATAGCCATGTCAATATGCAACTATGTTCACTCATGTTTGGATGATATTCAATCA
Organism: Brasenia schreberi; assembly: GCA_036023115.1. NCBI lineage: Eukaryota > Viridiplantae > Streptophyta > Magnoliopsida > Nymphaeales > Cabombaceae > Brasenia > Brasenia schreberi. The sequence continues at coordinate 720,374 of JAYKKT010000031.1, read as the reverse complement.
CCAACTATGGTGGAGGGTAGGATGAAGATGGCCACAAGAATTGGATAAGGACCCAATTTGGTTCAGCCCCACGATTCATCTCACTTCTATCATCAAAAAAGAAAAAAGAAAAAATCCATCTCACTTCACTCGTCGGCCTCAATGGATGGCAAGAAAGCAAGGATCTCAAACTAAATCAGTACCATTATTTCTTAAATCTGCAAATATGCAGCTAAACTTTGTTATTGCACAAAGTGGTGCTTAATTCCTGCAATTTTCCAATGAGTTGCTTTTCTGAAATTGGGTAGGATAGCCCATTAGTGATGAAAGGCAGAAAAGGTGCTTTCTTATAATTTTGTGAAGGGTTGGGCTCATTTAGCAAATAGTAAAGTGCAAGGCTCGATTTATTTTTGGGATACAAATGTGAATTTAGATTTAACTTGTGTGCCCAATTTTAGCCATTCAAAAATCATGCCATAGGTTTCTAGCAAGGTTGATGAACTGATCGAGCTGCTCGTAAGAGCACTGCATGCTTGGTTTGGCTTGGCTCATATATTCTAGTTGATGAACGAAAGTGATGGCAATAAAAGTCGCATTTCGTCAACTCAAGTGCTAAATTATGTTATGGAAATGATCATGAGGCAACTGTAAGATGTTTGAGTTCACGAGGTTATCTCTTGCATGCCGATTGGATTTAGACAAAGGTTGATATATCCAGGGATCTTTAGCTCTATTTGTCATTGATTACCTACTTAAATGGGAGCACCCCAAAGGGAATGAGAGAAAATTAAGGTGGCTACATAGAAAAGAGTATTTTGTTGGGCCTACCTGAAAGAAGGAAAAGGTCGAGTGGTCTATCTGAAGGAGTGGGGAAAAGGTAGGCAACTCTTCGCAATATGAAAATATGAGGGGCCTATACTGAAGAAATGGCAATTTCGTATGGCAAAATCCAAGAACGGAATTCGCCTCTCCGGATGAACACAGGTATGTATAAAAATTGCGTCCCTTCGCTCCTCTCCCGCTTGCCCCGGTGCAAAACTAGTAAGGAAAGCAAAGAGGAAGGATGGAGCAGAGCGACGCGGCCACACAACGCATCGCGAAGATTTCCTCTCATCTCAAACCTCAGAGTTCCAAGGTGAGAATCTCTCATCTCTCTCTCTCATGGATGCAACTGATTTGATGGCTGTCTGAAGATTGGAAAGGATTTCAATTGGTTGTGGGTCGTGGGGTCTCATTTTCTGTATTCCTTTCTCCCTTATGCAATTGACTTGATGGGTATCTAAGGATCTCTCTCTCTCTCTCTCTCTCACACACACACACACACACACACAAAAGAAGTGTATGTGCGTTTCATGGGTAGAAGTATAAAACTTTGTGAAATGGTTCGGATGGAGGGATTAAGTTTGATTGTTGATTGGATGAAGGCGGAATGGTTGCTGAGGCGGGAGGAGTGCCGGGCGAAGGGGGGAGCGCCGGGGTTCAAGGTGGCGATTCTCGGGGCCGCTGGCGGGATCGGGCAGCCGCTGGCGATGCTGATGAAGATCAACCCTCTCATCTCAATTCTCCACCTCTACGATGTCGTTAATGCTCCAGGCGTCACTGCCGACGTCAGCCACATGGACACCTCGGCCGTGGTAAAGTATTACCTCTTTCAATTTTCCATTTTTGGTCGTCTGAATCCCCTGGCCACTTGAAAATATTTGCGGGTGAATTCGCGTTTGAATTTCGCGTTTGAATTTTTTGGTAGATAGCTGTATTGTGTTTGGTTGTGCATGTTCTTTGGTTGAAGGTGTTCAAACAGGATCCATCCACTGTTATCAAATTCTTTTTCGGATAGTTTGATGCTGAATCTACGAAACGCTTTGAAACTAAAAGTTGAAGAAATGGGTTAGGAACAGCCTATAAACGTATTATTGTTCTCGAACGCTCCGGTGATGGGTGGATGTTTTCTAGTTAAGGCAGTGTAATTTGTTGGTGAGAGCTGGCCTGTTTCTTCATTTCTGCTCTATCTATGAAGTTGTTTTATGGTTATTATCTTTACAAATTATGGCCTGTGCCTGATTGGCACCCTAGTTTCTGTCAAAGAAAACATGGTGAGGAAGGATTTTATTATGTTGTGCGAATTTGAGGAAGAATAGACGTGTTGAATACATGTACTTCTGTAGGAAGCGGAGTTGGGTTCTCAAAGAAAGAGGAAGAAGCTAATCAAGAAAAAATCTGAATGCATAAAAAGAACTCTACAGTGTATAGTTTTTAGAGTGGCTGGCTTCCAACAGCATGTTATAACTTAAGAGTGTAACTCCCTCCAGTGCCCACTGCTAGAGCTTGATGGCGGGGGAATTAATGTTTAGCATCATTTTGGTCTTAAGAGTTTAAGGACATCCAGTGCTGTATGATTCTGTATGTTTTCTTTTATGCAATAGTTTTAGCTTCAAGGTTGAAAAATCTGTAGTTGTTCTACAAGTTAATTCTGGACTCTAGTTTCCCTTTGTGCCTATGAAGCACATGGATTGCAGAGCCAGTTTGCGACTTTACATATGCTTGAGTATTGTAAAATAGTGTTTTTTCCTGTGGTATCGTTTTGCTAATGATTCTGTCAAGCTTCATTTTGTTGGTTCCAAATTTGAGCATGACTTTGTGGGATTTGCTTATCAAGTTAATCCACATGCATGATTCCCACACTCTTATTTTAGTGTGCTTGTGTTTGCATTTTTTTATCATATTCATAATAATACAAAAAACTTGTCTCTACGACTTGCAGGTATAAGAGCTCGCTCCTAATTAAAAGTCATGGATATTTGGGCGATCCTGAGAAAGAGTTGAGGAATGAAGTAAGCCAATTAAAGGAACAAATGGCCAAGGTCTTAGAAGATTACTGCAAACTTTGGAAAGAACGAAGAAAAGGAAGGGGACTCCTTCAAGAGAAAATGATGATCCTTGACGCATACAACTCACCCACATGGCTTTCGCCAACGCTTTGGCAATATCCTAGCGTGGCCTCTCAAGAGACAAATTTCGCCCATCTACTCAAATAATCACACTTTGGCAATTACCTGTCATCAAAGCGTCACCTATGCATCTTCATTCCCACCATATGGCCGCTTCCACACAGTCTACTGTGAATAATCCTGCTAGCCAGCCTATTACTAGTCATCAGAAGGCATATGCCGCCGTGAGTCTGTGCATTGAGCCTCACCTAAAGATATCGGCCAAATACCGGTGAGATTCACTCGAGTTACCCTGTTTCCAGTCCACCTTATGACGCACCCCCACGGTTTATGCGAGTCCTCACGATTAGGCAATGCTGCCAGAGGCAGTCCTGCTCATCATTGTGGTAACCCTCCCTAAAGATATCAAGGCCACAATACCGGTGAGAAACTCCATCGGTACTGTTTCTAGTACCACGAGTATGGCCTTCGCCAAGATCGGCGGGTATACCATTATGAACCGTCCAGCGAAAGCTTACCAACCTCCACAGTGAAAAACTAGAAGTTCATTCGAAGAGAGACTACAAGCCTCTAGAAGGAGCCCCTGTAGCTATGGTCTTCTAAATCGACCTCGAGAACTGCTGCTTTGTTTTCGGATGTACGGTGATTCCTCCATAAGCAAGATAAGCTTTGATTTCGAAAAATAATTTGGTCCTTCAGTAGAAAGCTTTCAAAGAACCATTTGAAAAACTACAGAGTTCTTGAAAAGATGAGACTTCGCAAGCTATAGAAGGAGTAAGCTAGCTGATCCATCTTAAATGCCTCGAACTGACTTAGCCTTGTCGGCGTCTGGATGTGGTATACATTCAGGCAAAATTTAAGGTCCCACGAAAAATTTCAAGAACTTGGCGCACCACTAGCCTTAAAGAACCATATAACCATGTACAACCATCGATATGCCTTCGCGATGCTCATGCTGACAAGCTACGGAGATCCATATGGTTCCAAGACGGCTTAGCGGGGCGGCGTCTGGTTGGTATACATATACACGGAACGGTGCAGGTAAATCACGATGTTTCGGAGGACTTGAACCATGCTTGACTTAAACAATAAGAAATGGTGGCTACATTCATCGATACTGGCACAAGTCTCCGCTATGATTCAAGATGATAGGAGAGTAAAAAGGAAAATTCTCGGAAATGGTCATCATAAGGAGATATACTTGAACGGTGGAGGAAAATGAGTACACTCGGTAGAACCACCATTGTGAGAAAAGAAATGGTGTTTGCATTCAGTCGATAACAACTTGATCTCCCTTCTATGACAAGATGATAGGAGAGTGTCAAGAAAGCATATCTCGGTTTCATTCCCGTCATCATTGGAGAAAGAGTTTGCTAGGAGGAATGAGACTGTGGGAAGATCGTTGATTAACCCTCAGCCATAGGGATGACCTGGTGCTACAGAGACCCCCGACGAGGGGAAGAAAGAGAAGATAGAAGCTATATACGTGGCTAGATCCAAGCTCCAGTATCCTACAAGGACTTATCATCTAGCCAAGCATCCTATTAACCCTCGACCATACAATCTCCAACCTCCCTAACTAAACCGCCTCATAACATAGTGCTAATGTCTTCCAAGCTTCCATATCCTCAATGCTTGGCAGATCCTAGATGATCCATTATCACATCCTGATCTAGCTGATACCTCAACAAAATGAATCCTTAGCAATACCATCTCCAACTTTTAAAGAAGCTGACCACTGTAGTCAGAAGTAAATGCCAGTTTGAAAATAAAGAATAAGGTGAAAGGACACCGGTGTTATCATGGTCGTTTCCAAAGTTTCACATACATGACTTTGATTGATGGTAGAGAATGGTGCAATTGGCATTGAGGACCTCTGTGATGGTGCTACAAATTTGTAAATCCACCACCTGTTCAATAACTGACAGGTTTCATGTAAGATTAATTAAAGGATGAGTGCATCTTTGTTAGCTACCATACATAGTCAGTTCTAAACGGTTACCTGTTAATCTAATGTTATTTGTATTAATTAAATTGGTCATTTAAAAAAATTATTTTTATTGTTATTTTGATATGTCATGTCATTCGTGTTATCAAAAGATTATAAATGACTAAGACATGGAATGGGTGACTAAATAGCCATTATTTTGCTAAATTCTAAGTCACAACATATTATATAAAAGTGGTGAATTAAATTTTTATCTTTTTGAAGAGAAGTAATTTTTCAAAATAAATGGCCAAATAAAAAAAAAATATTTCAATGAATAATTTTAATTCAAAGAAATTTGTTTAAGGTAGGGAAAATGTTTCTTTAAGTAAATGGCCAAATAAAATCTCATTTATAATCAAGAAAAATCCTTACGTGTTGGCAGCAATGAGGATTTGGGAAAAGAAATTTCGAAAAAAATATTTTGAAAAATAGAACCAAGGAACCGAGTGCACAACAAGTCATGATGTTGAAGCTAGAAAATGATGACAATTGGGCCACCGTACATACTGGTTGACTCAATTTCATTTTACAAAAATTTTTATCTTATGTGTTTTAAATGTAATCAGAATTTACAAAATTATTTAATTCTGAGTTTGAAAATTATCACACCGAATTAATCATGATGTTGAAGCGTATGAAGTGTTCTTTTGTTGAGGATTTTATTTTACAAAATGATTTTTATTTTGTGTTTTTTTAAATGTAAAATTTACCATTATTTAATTTAGATTAGACATAGTCAGTGACTGCAGCTCCAATATAAGCCTCAAAGATTAATAGAGTTATATTTGATCAGTAGCTACTGATCTCTCTCCCGATTTTTCCGTCATCGGACGGTGATTTACTCAAAAAATGATTAAATTAAAGTCACATACCAACTAGTATAAAAATCATAACAACAAATAAGATAATTAATAAAAAATAAAGATAAACTATAAAGTCGAAACCAACCCGTTTTTAATTAATTTTCATCATTTTTTCTTATTTTTATCCCTTCCAAATTTTACATTTTTTAATTTTACGTATTTTTATTTTTATTTTAAAGAAGAACCCCAAAAAAAAATGTTTGCATTATTTTTATTTTATACCCATTTTACTTTCATTTTTTTTTTTCATTGTTAACCATTTTCAAGCAAAAATGCTAGTCTATCACGTCATCTAAAATTTCTGCAAAGGACTTTTCCCATTACTTGCTTTAATTTGTCCCAATAATTTCTTTGAAGTAACCAAAAAAAAAAATTAAGAAAGTTGAGTGGTGCAAGTGACCTACCCAAAAACTTGTGACGATAAAAGTGTGGAAAGGCCAAAAACAAAGTAACCAAAAAAAAAAATTAAGAAGTGGGGTGAGTAATGTAAAAAGCAAAAAACAAAATAATAGGAAGCCAATGGCGTGCATTAGTAATGAAAAAACTGTAAATGTTTTAATGAGACTTTTGTCTCTGTAAATGGAAAAGCAGTAGAGCAACAAAAGGTGGGGAATAAGGCTCACGGTGGACGGTTGGATGGGAGGCTAGTTAAAATGTGTAAGGCCACGTGATGGAGGCGCGGCTCGGGTCGTCTGAGAGGCTGTCTTGGTCTACAACAATAGGGTGCCCGGCGACTTCAGGACGGTGGTGGAGCGCGGCGAGAGCTCAGGCAAGGAGTGAGGTGGTTGCGCATGGAGGTTGGATACTGGGGTTCTCGTCTTTGGGGATGACGGTGGTTTTGGAGTTTGTGGGTGATTACTTAAGGAGGTTGAAGATGGAAATGGTGGTTATAGGGTACATTTTAAACAATGGTGAGAGGAGTTTGAGTGATGCGGGGGGCGTTTTATGGGTTAACGGATGTTAATCAAATAGCTGGCCTTGCTTAGTGGAGCAAGGATGTGGTGATGGCAAAGTGAAGATTCTTTTGCTCAATCGGTCCAGTGTGATTAAATGGTTGCTCTTTGATTGTCTCCCTCCTTTTTTTAAAATGAATGGATTCATCCACCGTTTTAAATCCATTAACTATTCTTTTTATTTAACTGCTATCTCCTTAAAAATTCATTCAATTTGCAATAATTCATTTCGGTTTTGGAAGGCCAAATGAGTTTTGTCATAAAGCTTCTATGAACTAAGCCCCATTAATCCCATCGAATCAATGTGTTAACGGTTTGTGGAGAGCTGGGATTGCGGCGACGGAAAAGAAGGGGAAGGGTTGAATGGAAAATGGGTTATGGGTTGAAGATAAATAGGTCATGGGTTGGCTTTGTACAAAAGGATTTTTATTTCTTTTTGCTTTTTTAAAAGAAATAAGTAAAATAAAATAAAAGATAAAAATAAAAAACTGGGATGAACTTTCACGCCATAATCAACTCGCCTCATGCTCTTTTATTCTCCGTATTTAACTTTCATATCCATATTACCCTCATAAAAAACTTGACCTATTGCTGTTTTGATTTCCATTGAAAATGAAATCAATACATCAAATTAATGACAAAAAATGTATCAAATCAATGAAATATAATCGACCTCCTTCATTTTTCTTCTTTCTTTTCAATCATATTCAAAGCACCATAAGATGGTGGATGGTTTAATATCGTGCATTGTATCGAGTTTCAAGTCCTGTATCAATGGAAAAATGATATGAGACCATTGAAAACCTATAAAGAGGGAGAAAGAGATTCATACATTAGGAGTATTTTGGTAATTTTTGGATTTTAATAGGAGCAAAATCAAAATCATAGTAAATGAGAGAGAGATTTAGATGTATTAGGATAACTTTCGGATTTTATTAGGGGCAAAATCAGAATCATTGTAAAAAGGAGAGAGTGTGTACAGTAAAAAGGATGTGCACATATCAATAGTATCAAGGTAATTTTTAGATGTTAATAGGAACAAAATCGGAATCAGTGAAAAAGATGTATGAGTATCAATTCTATTAACTAAAGGGTTTTTTCCCTTTCAAAATCAGTCTGTTTAATCAATTGGTATGGCTAGATTTAAGGGTAGCAATTTGAGACCAACCCACTTCGAATATCGTGGTCTTGGCTTAGCATCCTTGTCTTGGATTTGGGTACACCCCAAGCAACCCAACTAAAGTTGGACCGGGTCCGGACAGACTAGGACTGTACTGGTTATACAGCATACACTACATTAATATCATATATCATATATTATGTATTTTTAGTTTTAGCTAGGTCATATTTATATATTATGTATTTTGAATTGAAGCTACATTATATCTGGTTGACATGGATCCGATCAGGTTGGGCCCGAGTTCTCAAAGATGGCTCATGCATCTACCCTGAACAAGGAATAGCCCTTCTCTTTAATCTTCCTTAGGTCTCAGTCACTTTAACTTGATAGGAACACATTGTTCTTAGAACAGATTTGACAGAAGCACAATGATATTTTTATCATCAATTTGTGTCGCACTTTTTGGCTTCTTGAGGCTTTTAAATAGCTTCATTGCATATCATATTCATATGAGCTTGATTTCTTACAGATTCGAACTCGAACCCATACCTGTTGACATCCTTAGTTACACCCATTTTGACTATGAATGTGTTTCTTCTTCTTTCTATGCTCTCTGTCTCTCACAAAACAAGAAAGAAAAAGAAAAGGAAAGAAGACAATGCTACCTGATCTTCACAATGGCGGTTTCCGTCCGAACATGAAAACTTTAAATAAGTATGACCCAAAAAGTATATGTTCGTGTTTGCTCAAAGTGGTGCATAAAAAATCAGGTTGTATTCGGGTTCTCGATACAAACGTGAAATTTCATAATACGTATATGTCCTAAAACATGAGATTGCCTGTAATGACACACTCACATACAAGCACGACGTTACAAATCCTTTCGTATACAACCGAAGTGATACGAAGATGTGCTCGTGTTACAATTGCCCTGTTCTTGACACGATTGTGAAATGACGAGACACGGGCACAATATGAAACCGGCACGCCTAGTTAACCAGCTGGGCTACACCAACACCACGCTTCGCTTCTGGGTTAGATACCGCACCTTGCCAAGTTGAATGAGCTCGGCTCGTGTCTCGGTCCGGCGAGGGTTTCAACTTCCCTATGACGCACACATACACGACGACAGTGTTGGTTGTTCAAAGCCGAGACGCGCCGCAAAACGACTCCGGTACCGCACCAGCGTCGGCCCCGCTCTTTCCCGGCTGGCGGACAGAGGGACTGACGGCGAGAAGTTCGGCCATTTCCCTGCAGATCTCAGACGACGGGATCTTCCCTGTCCTTATTTTTTTTGTATTTCTCCCTTTTTCTGCCTTCATTCTCCTTATCGCCGTTTCTCGCAAACCCTAGCTCTTTGTTGGCCATGAGCTGTCGCTTCCTCGCGGGAGAGCTCGGGCGGTATTGAAATGGTGTCGATGATGGCCACGATCACTTCGATCGAGTTGAATTACTTGGTATTTCGTTATCTCCACGAGTCGGGTGAGCACGAGTCCTCCCACTTTTGGTTTTCCTTCCTGTTGGGTTTTTCATATTTCTTGTTCGGAAGAGAAAAAAAATGAATCCTTCGTTGTTTTTCTCGATGTTTTCTTGATGTTATTGAAATGAAATTTATAGTGGGTTGGTTTCTTTCTTCGGGCTTTCGATTAGGGTTTCGTTTTTTTGAGAGAATTTTTATGGGGAGAGTTTTGCGGATTTGATCTCTCGTGTGACAGGAACAATTGTGATTTTGAATGAATAGCTACCGTGTTTTTTGGCGAATTTTGGTTGTTTAAGTTCGTGTCTGTACTCTGGTTGGATTTAGTGGGTTATCACGATGTCCCAATTCTCTGTTTAGGAAGAGGATGTTTCGGAAATAAGAGTCTTTTATGAGGATCTGCTTTTTGAGGAATTTGTGCCCTAATGACGTTCAGTAGCTTGTTGTTTGTGGACTAATAACGAGCTATCTCCCCGAAAGATATAATCCATGTGATTGTCATGTGTTTGTCGTGCTGTAGATGACGGATTTCGTGTAAATTGCGTCATGCATGAACGTCGGCATGGCATGATGATGCTGATGCTCTGCTTGTTTTGCATGTATGCTTTTGGTACCGTTGTACAACTATCCTGTTCTTGTATGCTCCTGCTCATGGACTTCTGGCGTTTTCTTCGTTTCTTTTGTTATCTCGTGAGTTTTTGAGTAATGACTAATTTCTCCAGTTAACTATTTGTAAGTTTGGCATTAGTTATCTCGAGCATATCTGACTCTGCTGGTGTATATGCTTGTATTTGTCTTCATTAGGTTTGGTTTGTGTTTGTAGATTCTTTGAGTGTATCATTCTCGCATGTTTCAGGCAGTGGACAGTGCTGTTGTGGTTGGCCTTAGTTACCGCAGAGCTTTTTTTATTTACTTTTTGTTCTTTTGCAGGATTTATACATTCAGCATTTGTTTTAGGGTATGAGGCGGGGATCAATAAAAGTTCCATTGATGGCAACATAGTCCCTCCTGGTGCTCTTGTGACATTTGTACAGAAAGGGCTACAATATCTGGAGTTGGAAGCCAATTTGACCGATGTGAGTTCCTTTTGTTTCTCTTGAAGTATTCTAGTGCTTGCCAACCTGCAAATCTTGGAAGTTTTTCCTTGAGCTGATGTGTCCTTGCTTTAAGTTGGACAGAACGATGCAGATGTTGATGATGATTTCTCCTTCTTACAACCATTAGATCTCATCACAAAAGATGTTTCAGAGTTACGTAGAATCATAAAAGAGAAGAAGGAAAATATTCAAAGAGAAAAAGACAAGGAAAAAGAGAAAGAGAAAGAATGCGATAGGGAACATGAGCGAGAACGTGAACGAGGAAGGGAAAGAGATAGAGAGAGGCAAGAAAGGGAAAAGGAAAAGGAGAGGGAGAGAGAAAGGTTAGAGAATGAGAGAGAACGAGCAAAGGAGAAAGAAAAGGAAAAAGAAAAAGAAAGAGAGAAGGAGAAGAAGGAGAAGGAGAAAGAAAAAGAAAAAGAAAAGCAGCAAGATGAGCATAATGATCGGCAAGTTATTAGGGAATGTGAGGATAAATCTAAGGTCAAGATAGAAGATAATGATGGTTCTGGAGGTGAGTTGGATTCTGACTATGGCTATTACATCATTCATCATTGTCAAGCACTAAAAATGTTGTTCTTACTACATTGTGCAATTGAATTTATGTTAAGAAGGGACATGCACAGATGCATATCGGCATATATGTGTAGGTTTATTCCGGGTGCTAATGCAAGTAATGTCTGGTAATTTTGTTGTTTCTCTAGAAGTATATAAAGGGTTTTATAGACAAAATTTCTACAGATTTTGCTAGAAACCTTTTTGGGCATATAATCTCTTGATCTTTGAGAAAGTGTTTAACAACAATGAAATGGTTGAAATACTATTCATTGAAATAAGGTTGTCTCCCAACTAATGAGTAACATCTCATTCATTTATACATACATACGCACATAAATATATACAATATATAATACATTTGTATACACATATATACACGCATACATACATACATACATACATACACATGTACATATATATATATATATATCATTGGCGACCAAAAAAATCAGATAGAAATTGCATATTTTCTGAGTAGCTGTAGGAGGAAGGAAATTGCTCTTGTCTCATCATGGCTGATCCAATCAATATATATATATGATGGAGGATCCAATCCAATCGTATGCAAACTCTATCCAAATCAATCTCAACCATCTCATTAAGAGGCATGGATGGTTGAGATTGGAACAAAAAGTAAAAAGTACATGTAGGGGTAATTAATTACCATGTAAAAAGTACATGAATTTTTTCACTTTTTGTTTATCAATCTCAATCATGAATGAACGTTGATCAAATGGTTGAGATTGGTTTGGATGGAGTTTGTATATGAGTAGTTTGTGTCCTCCAACTTTCCTATATATATATATAATACACATATATATATACACACACACACACACACACACACACACATATATATATATATATATATATATATATATATATATATAGAGAGAGAGAGAGAGAGAGAGAGAGTATGCTTTTGTGTAAATGACTGGTTATGCATGGTATATATAGGTTTACACATGGTGCTACTGTGAGTACTATAGTATCCAAAAGATTTCCGATGCCCTCCAAAAATGTATAATGTTTTATGAATTAGATTTTTTATAGGTTTTCTCCAGTAAGAACTGATTTTGAGTAAGATTTGTTGATATGCTAGGTCTTTTAATAGCACCAAAATGTTGCTGGTCAAATTGTTTTATGTTGTAAAGCAGGATTTTTACTAAAATAGCCCATGATGTGACATGAAGTACTGCCATTACTATTTAAGTTAAACATGCTTATGTACATGAAGGCATAAAAAATGGAAAACATTAGCTTTACACTTGAAGTGAAGAGGGTAAAGCATATGCATGTGCACAAGGGTGTCACATTGATAAAACAATTTTTACCACTGGTTAACAACTTTATATTTTTCTTCATTCTGATTTGTCAGTCATGAATAGGGCGCATACAGAGACACCTAGATGTTTATGCCAAAGCCAATTCTAAATGCTGTTTTTGGATCAAAAGAAAAGGAAAGGCACGTTTGCAAGAAAACTCGAAAAGCTACATGAAGTTATGAAGCAAAAACTAGTTGTCCATATTGGTGTTGGCGTCACCAATGCTTTGGACTAACTCTATCTGCTGGTAAAGCATATCATGCACATGTATATTGACGGTGGATGTATCTCTCACCTTGCTTAGTTTTGTAGTGGAATGCATCACTATTCCGCTACACTCACATGCAAATCCTGGTTCATAAGAACAGCAACAAGTTAGTCCATCTCATATTTTGGAGTATACCTCCTTCTGACCTTGGCCAATTGATATTGGCCATAGGCCGATGGGTCTGATTGGACCCTGTTGGAGGACAATATCATGATGAAGAAATACAAGTACAGCTGGAAAGGAAGCTGGAGGTGTTCTTTTCCCAGTTCATACAATGGTGAATTGCATGGTGCATTTGTGGCTTTAGGCCCTTAGAGGTGTGTGTAGTTGGGGTTATATTATGGATGTAGCCCTAATGTTCTGTCCAGCCTAGTCCTTTATTCATTTAGTACATTCTCATAGTTCTCCCCAGTCGTGTCTTGATTCTTTGGTTATCAAGCTTTGAATGAATCGTGTCGAGCAAGTCAACCTTGTGTAATGCTTGTCAAAGGTTGTACCTTCTGTTTAATAGCTATGTATTCTAATTATTTGTGAAGAAGTCTTATCCATGAAAGCATCTAAGGGTATTGAGTATTCCATCTTGAACATTTTTATGGACACTGATATATGCTAAGATCCTCTGCATCTTAATATCACAATGCGATAATCTTCTTGTTACTGATAGGCCCTGGTCAGAGAGAGAGAAGGCTCACTCTTTGCATGTAATTATGTATATCTTTTACCTGCTAAGAAGCTTATTTGCTTTTCCTATCCGCATATGCTCAGAAAATTTCTGACTGCTTTTTGCAGGGCCTGAGCCAATGGATATTTGTTCCACTTCAGCATCCATTGCTGCTGATTGTGAAATTTCTAGTGCTAACGTTATAATTTTGGAAGGACATACTTCAGAGGTTTGGAGTATCAACCCGATGAATACCTTTTATTTTCCTTTTGGGCATAAATTTGAGCTTTGTATCAGTTTTCCTAAATGCGATGGTCTGTTTGCTTTCAGGTTTTTGCTTGTGCTTGGAGTCCAACTGGTTCACTTCTAGCTTCTGGGTAAGAACAGATTCAGGATGAACGCCTTATTTTCTTTTTGTGATGAATTTCTCTTTTTGTTCTTCAGAGAAATGGAATCCAGTGTGCATTCTTGTCTTTTGAGTACGTGGCTGCATTTAGTATTATTTGTCACTGAATTTACTTTTATAGATATCTTTAATATGGTCTGCATGATTATACAAAATCATTCCCATGCGGAGTGTTGCTCTTCTGCAGATGTTCAACACCTCCAATTATAGGGAACTTGAATCATGTAGAACTTATAATCATCTATGGCATTTGTCTGCATATTTTGTGAAGTTTGTATCTCTATGTGTTGATGTACATCAAAACCGTACGAACATAACAGAGGCCTACATGATTATACGATTAAACTAAGTATTCTTTCACTTGCTTGTTGATGGGGCTGATTTGTTGAAAATTGCAACTATTAGGTCTGGAGATTCGACTGCTCGAATTTGGATGATTGCAGATGGACCTTGTGGCATTCAAAGTGGGCCTCCAAAAGCACTGGTTTTGAAACATTTCAAGGGTAGAACTAATGAGAAGAGCAAAGATGTGACCACACTTGATTGGAACGTAAGTGTTGCTTGGTGGGTATATCACGGTGGTTTTTGCCTCAGAAATTTTTAGATCTCCCAGGCGGGACATGTAGATTATGTTTGATGATTGGGAAAGACATGAGCATTACAGTTTCAGAATTTCCTTCTCATGCATGCAGCTCTTAAAAAAAAAATTGATGCATTTTACATGGTATGGATCTTGCAGGGAGATGGAATGCTACTTGCAACTGGTTCCTACGATGGGCAAGCAAGACTTTGGAGTAGAGATGGTGAGCATATCTTTTCTATTTATTGAATTCTCCATAATTTGTACTGGAGATCGGACCTTTGGATTGGTCACTCGTTGGGTCCATTCCAAATGAGCATCACACATCCTGGCCCGTCTGCACACCAACTCAATTTAACCAATTACATGTCGTGTCAAAAAGAAGTAAAGAAAGTCATATGAGTGGTCTTTTAGATTGAAAATCCTGATATGTAAGGCCCTATCTTTGTCCACTTCTTAGGTTGATTCTACAAGCTGTTTTTCATGGTTTTTATACCGTCAAACTCTGTGTTACTTTATGTTAATGAAATAAGGCTTCAATTTTGGTATTTTCCCCTTGTTGATGGACCTAGAAATACCTCTTACCATGCTACCGATGTCCTTGAACTGTTGGCTTTTCCGTGGCTCAAGCTTTAAGTTGGGAACAGTTTACACTTTTGTTTAGATGACATTTTATATGCTACAAGATATTCTCAGTTTCTTGTAATCAATCAGTAATTGGTGTTCGGTGTTTTATTGTTATGTATAATTTGTTACTTACTAATCGTTCTTGAAAATGTATGTCTTAATCAGGAGAATTGAGGGGTTCCTTAAACAAACATAAAGGGCCCATTTTTTCTCTGAAGTGGAACAAGAAGGGGGATTGTCTTCTCAGTGGAAGTGTTGATAAAACTGCCATTGTGTGGGACGTGAAAACTGGAGATTGCAAGCAACAATTTGAATTTCATACAGGTAGATATATTTCTTCATTTTGTATCACAAAGGGGATGGGTATGCTGCATCATGATGATTGCTTTCATGTGTACTATTACAGCTCCAGCGCTTGATGTTGACTGGCGTAACAATGTTTCATTTGCTACTTGCTCAACGGATACTATGATATATGTATGCAAGATCGGCGAGAATCGTCCATTGAAAACATTTGTTGGTCATCAGGTTTGTTACTGTGGACGTTCAATTCTGAATTATCTTTTGTTTCCATTGTCAGCATTTTACACAAATAGCCTTTAGAATAATTTAAGCCCTTAAAGCGGCTGTCTATGGTTTCAAGGATAAGGGTTTTGGTTCTTCACATGAGAGCAAAGGCCCTTTATGCTCTGGCTTTGCAGTCTGCATACAGATTTAACTTCAATACAGATGACCTTATTAACCTTCACCATATGGGACATCATTATGTTTTTCTCTAATGAAAGATTTTGCTTTGAAGGGAATGTGTTTTCCTGAGATTTTGTTTAAAATGCACAAGTAGATTATAGCTATCACATTTGGAACATGATTTTCACATTATTTCGAGCGCCTGCTGCATTATTTTTGTGACACGCATCAGACGATACAAGGGGCATGTTGCATGTGTTAGGGGTACACCTCGTATCCCAAGATAAAACATTGTAAGCATCAGATAATGCTGCATATGCTTTTCTTTTTTCTTTTCAGATACTATAAAAGCTCCTTGTACCTCACTAACCTTCTTTTGCATATTTAGAATTTCATCTAGTTGATTTCATGCAATTGAGTTGGGATTTGGCAATTATCAGTTGGTAGAGCAATTTCTAGGGAAAATGGCAGGAAAGAAGGATCTGAGATAGAAGTAGCGTTATTTATGCTAAGTTACAATTTGCAATATCTTTATCAATATAAAAAATCTTAGTGACTTAAGACACAATCTGTACTCTCTATATATGTTTTGCCTTAGTATCTGCTGTATATATTGTTTCATTCCATTTCTCCTTACGGATTAGACCAATTAGTCTGTGCTTAGGCCGTTTGGTGTTTGCTAACTAGCTACTGCAACTTACCTTATTACTAAGTTGAACCAGTTGTCACTAGATCCATTTTGGAGCTGGAAAAGTTTTCACTTGTTTTAGATTTGGAAATATATCGTCTATTACATAAAAATTAATCGGTCAGGACACCGACAAAGCTTTTATTTGTTTTCTCATAAACAATTTGTAAGGTTAGGATTTCTGTCTGAAATAATTTTCCTCTCCCGAAAAAGGAAAAATAATCTTCATAAGAACTTTTTCTTGATGGGTCATATGGGTTATGTTCCACTGTGCCAATTTGACCATGTTTCTCCAAGATGATTTGTCATGTGGAGTGACTGGGCCACTGTCTTCTAGGGGGCTTAGTCAACTTGGATCCATTAGATGTTGGCTCCACGTGCATCTCAGATATGCTTCATGCTTTTGGGCATGAATACTAAATGCTGTTTATGTAAACTGAAATACTTGATTTTCTGTTTCTTTAGGGCGAAGTGAATGCTATCAAGTGGGATCCAACTGGATCATTATTGGCCTCTTGCTCTGATGATGCAACCGCAAAGGTGATAACATCTTTTAGCTGGCTTTCTGATTAACAACAACAACAACAACAACTAAGCCTTTTCCCATACTAGACGGGGTCGGCTACATGGATTCTTGGTTTCCACAGATCTCTATCGTGTGCCATGTTAGCAGTTAACTCCCAATAAGCTAGATCATTCTTTATTGTTTCTTTCCAACACTTTTGTGGTCGTCCTCTACTCTTTTAATACTTTCCAAATTTAGTTTTTCTAACCTTCTTACAGGTTCTTCTTTTGATCTTCTTTCTATATGTCCAAACCATCTTAAACGATGTTCTCTCATTTTATCCTCTATTGGTGCCACTCCTAATTTGTTTCTAATAACCTCATTATGTATACGGTCTTTTCTTGTATGACCACTCATCCATCTCAACATCTTCATTTCTGTCACAAAGACATCTTTTGTACATGTTGATGATTAACTGCCCAACACTCAGAACCATAAAACATGGCAGGCCTAACTGCTGATATGGTTCCATTATTCTTTTCTTGAATGCATTCTTAAATTCGTTATTTCAGTATGCTTCATTTACTTTTTCTTCTCCATGTTTATTCCTTCTAAGTTGATCTTGCTTCCCATATGTTTTTCATCCTTTGAAGTTGGTCAATTAAGACTTACTTATTTATCCAAAAAATATATATAATTCAGATTTGGAGTACGAAGCAGGACAAACATTTGCACGATTTGAGGGAACACACACAGGTTTGTTTTTCTCTGGTTTGGCTTCTAAAGCTTCAACTTGTTGCGAATTGAGAATTGGACTTTTTGAAGTTGTCACGTCTTACATTTGTAGAACAAATCCATATTTGACATATCATTTGCAGGAGATATATACTATAAGATGGAGCCCTACTGGTCCTGGTACCAATAATCCAAATCAACAGCTACTATTAGCAAGGTGATTGAAATTTCTGTTTTCACAAATCTATGTTTTCTATGAGCTCACTATATTTGTGGCCAGTTAGATATTGAGTTTTACATGCCATTTGAAATGAAGTAGGCAATATTTTCTGGGTTCCTTTCTAATATTTTCACCCACATGCTGTCATGTTGCCCTCTATTATATCAGCATATTTGAGTGACACCCAGTGACACTGTCTTTTATGAGCTGGAGCTGCTGTTAGCGACAGCAACCTTGTTCTCTTTGGTGCTTACCAAAGAATTTTTTCCTGATGCAGATCTATGTGATATTGAACTCTCCTTGCATTTATTTTTGTGAGGATTTGAATTAAACTATGAGAAAGAATCTTTAGTTCCCTTTTCCGTTTCCACAATATTCTGGATGCTCATGATGACCTTTCTAACTCATCAAGGTTCAGTGGCTGATGAGTACTGATATATGCTGATTGTAAGTTCCTTTTTCCTGATTCTGCTTTGTTAGGTGCAGTGCGCAACAGGAAGATGGTTATGTTCTCCATTTAATAACTTTTTTTTCAGTATCGTTCAGTACAGTGGTTCTGAATATTCTTCATCTTTACATGGTTCTGTTTTTATCTGTGCTTCATTAGTGCGTTATATAATTTAGTTTCTTTCTACCCCTTCCTGAATGCATCTTTAAACATCAGAGCTTCACAAATGGGTAACCCTTTAATATCGTTGTTTGCTTAGTTCATGGAAAATTCTTCAAGTGCTAATACACAGATTGCTTCCTTTTATGTAGTGCTTCCTTTGATTCGACTATTAAACTATGGGATGTGGAGCGTGGAAGTATTTTGTACAGCTTAAATGCCCACAAGTAATCACTCTCTCTTTCTCTTTCTCTCTCTCTCTCTGTCTGTCTGTCTGTCTGTCTGTCTGTGTGTGATTTGACTTAATTATTTGCATATAACAGAGAACCGGTCTATTCAGTCGCATTTAGTCCAAACGGGGAGTATTTAGCGAGTGGCTCGTTGGATAAATGTTTGCATATTTGGTCAGTAAAGGATGGCAGGGTTCTAAAGACATACCGAGGGAATGGAGGCATTTTTGAGGTATGCTGGAACAGGGAAGGCGATAAGGTTGCTGCCTGCTTCTCCAACAGCACAGTCTGTGTCTTAGATTTCAAAATGTGAATTCGGAGTCACGGATGATGCTTGTCCACGTACCAACAAACTGTCTGAACCACTGTAAGGTTGAGCCTCGTGGATTCTCCATTGCCTAAAGAGTTACTGGTATCGGATGATTTGTGATCCTTAGCCTTATCGAGTCAGACCAGGTTGCCCAATGACACTGAGAGCAAGCTAGGGTGCGGTTCCCGTCATCATATTTTTGCTTAATCTCTTGTTAGTTACCTCCGTGCCTAGGTTACTGATATTTGAAGGCTGTAACAAATCCTTTCTGTAGAATGGTAGCACTAGCATGTAGAGTAACAGGACTGTGTATTATCTTTCTGCTCAGCTATGGAAATTAGCTTGTTAGATCAAAGCCATTTGCTTCTCTGCTTTTTTATTCTTCCCACTTTGTGATGGTCTGGCTGCTTCAGCCTCACACGTGTGTTTGTGTGTGGGTGTATGTACTTTGCTCTTAATATTCTGGTTGAAGTCTGTTTTCTCGTCTTTTCATTTTTTTCTTGTTTTCTTTCTTTTTTATGGTTTTGACTTTTTGACATTTGGCTCAGGTTGATCCAACTTGAAAGATCGAGTTAGGGGATGCGCGAGGGGTCAGTTTAATTCAACTCGACCTAACCTGGCCCTTTTATCTTGGGCAATTTTCCACACACAAACGTATACATATACATATAATAGCGTTCTCTTAATATCCTGGTTTTTTATCTAAATTTATTTTCTCTGATCTTTGTGGGGGGTTTTCTTTCTATTATGTTTTTGACATTATTTTAAAATTCTGTTTAGATTTAGTTCAGGTTCACCAGAAACAGACAAGATTGGGTTGGGGTGAACGACTCGAGGGTTAGTTAGGGTCGATTTGATTTTGACCCAAATCCTAAGTGACCCATCCAAACTTGAACCACTGACCTGATTTGCTGCCCCTACTATTGGAATACTGAGCAATCATTTAAGTTTCATCTCTGAAGCCTACGTGGTTTTTTTAATACATGAATATCTTGGTAAAATTCTGTTAATATAATTGAAAGCGATTAGAATTGTGTAATCAACAAGAAGCAAATTCCCAACACCTTTGAACGTTGTTCTCAAATAAATCCAAGTGATTGCTTGCAAGAATGGCTAGGCCGCTTGGGCTCTTAGTACTCATTCTTAATTTCGTTTTCTTGTAATATTTGCATTTTGAGTTTAAAGGCAAGATTAAGGTTCGTAGGGAATGCCCTTTTCAGCCTCTTTTATAGTAGGGTCGTTGGTGTTTTTTGTGATGTGGGGAGTGAGAAGCTCTCTACTTTCATATGTGTTTTTTTTACTTCTCACACGGTGACACTGGAGCTTCACTTTATATGAGGAGTGTGAAGCTCCCTACTTACATCTTTTTATATGCTTGTATACTGCAGCCTTGCACACAAACGCATGCATGCAAGCCCCAGAGATTGAACTCACGACCTGCAACGTGGGAGTCCCACCGAATGACCTAATGCTCTGCCTGCAAATCCGTCACTTTGATGTCATGATGTTTGAATTTTGTAATTGTATTCTTTTATGTTCAAGGTACGATGCCTTCCAAGTTAGAGGAGAAAGTTGGCTTTTACCTTTCTTTGGCTTCCCTACGACTTTATATGTATGGCTCGATACACCTACTCATGAAAAATCATAAACCCCACCAATTAAATTAGCAGTAGGAACAATACGATGGTCCACGTGACGGAGATGTGTGAACTTTAGGTGCTGAGTTGAGGGCACCCAACTTCGATTCTCTCTGTTGCCTGCGTGCTTAGCTTTTCTTCTTTTCTTTTTGGTAGGCAAGCTGAGTTTCGGGCAGACCCTACAGGATGCTCACTCGGGTATCAAAAAGTTGACCTCCTGCCAGAGAACCAACCCCTTGGCCAGTGAATTGTTCCCCTTGTGGTTGTCTGTTCTGACATTGTTAATTAGATGCCACTTTTTTATGACCAGCAGCCGAGACATTAATGTAATCTCGACAGATAGTTCCTCATCATAAAGAAGAAACTGAAGCAACTATAGATTGATTTCAATTCATCTGAAATGAATTACATCCAAAGCAACATTGATTACATACCAACTTCAATTGTTTTCACCACATTATCATTATTGACATCGTGGAGTTGGTAATTCTTGACGCTGAAAGGTGCGACAACAGTAATGTGAAAGGAAAGGAAAGGGAAAGGGAAGACAGACGCCACAGAAAATACTTTAAATAGTATTGTTGACGCTAGCAGCAACGTCGATGACGAACCGGTACCTCACATCGTTCTTCTCAAGCCTCTCCAAAGCCTTGTTGACGTAGTCCATCTTGATGATCTCAATGGTTGAGCTCACTCCCTTCTCTGCGCAAATCCGAAGCACTTCTTCGGTTTCCTCCATGCTCCCTATGAAGCTCCCACTAATTGATCTCCTTGCTGCCATGCCATCCATTTTATTACTATATAAACATCTGTTACGAGCTCTATGTAATGTTTAGGTGGGAGATATATGTGCTTCCTTTTATATTTTTTCCATCTTGGCATTGTTGTGTTTGGTGTAAGAATAATATATATGTTTAGTGATTTCTTACCTTGACTCTTGGAACCATTGAAAAAGCTTTTTTAGACGGTTACAATTGGTCGGAAAAGGTCCGTCTCCCATTACTACACATAAGAAAAGTTGAATGCAGCTTACCCAAAGATATCATACAACAACAACAACAACAACTAAGCCTTTTCCCATACTAGACGGGGTCGGCTACATGGATTCTTTGTTTTCACAGATCTCTATCGTGTGCCATGTTAGCAGTTAACTCCCAATAAGCTAGATCATTCTTTATTGTTTCTTTCCAACACTTTTGTGGTCGTCCTCTACCTCTTTTAATACTTTCCAAATTTAGGTTTTCTAACCTTCTTACAGGTTCTTCTTTTGATCTTCTTTCTATATGTCCAAACCATCTTAAACGATGTTCTCTCATTTTATCCTCTATTGGTGCCACTCCTAATTTGTTTCTAATAACCTCATTATGTATACGGTCTTTTCTTGTATAACCACTCATCCATCTCAACATCTTCATTTCTGTCACAGACATCTTTTGTACATGTTGATGATTAACTGCCCAACACTCAGAACCATAAAACATGGCAGGCCTAACTGCTGCTCTATAATATTTACCTTTTAATTTTAATGGTATCTTCTTATCACAAAGAATACCTGATGCTCCTCTCCATTTTAACCAACCAGCATTAATTCTATTTGTAACATCTCCATCAATTCTTCCATCACTTTGAAAAATTGACCCTAGGTATTTAAAACTTTCCTTTTGGGGAATGCAATGTGTGCCAATTTTAATTTCTATGTCCTCTGAAGTAGCCAAATGATCAAACTTACATTCCATATATTCTGTCTTTGTTCTACTAAGTCGGAGGCCTTTGTTTTCTAATGTTTCTCTCCATAGTTCCAATTTTCTATTAACTTTCTCCTTAGACTCCTCCACTAATACAATGTCATCTGCAAATAACATACACCAAGGTACTTCATCTTGAATATGTTTTGTTAACTCATCCATCACCATTATAAATAAGTATGGACTTAAAGTTGATCCTTGATGTAACCCAATATTAACTTCAAAGAAGTCTGTCGTTCCTTCATGAGTCCTCACACATGTTTTTGCACCATCATACATGTCTCTTATAAGGTTAATATATGTCAATGGGATACCTCTTTTTTTCAAAGTTCTCCAAAGAACCTCCCTCGGTACCCTATCATAAGCTTTTTCTAGATCAATAAATATCATGTGAAGGTCTTTAAAATGTTCCATAAGACGTCTCAAAAGGTGAATCGCTTCAATAGTAGATTTGCCTGGCATGAATCCAAATTGGTTCTCTGTTGTACTTGATACTTGTCTTAACCTACGTTCAATAATTCTTTCCCATAATTTCATAGTATGACTCATTAACTTGATACCTCGATAATTCGCACAATTTTGAATGTCTCCCTTGTTCTTATATACGGGTATAAGTGTACTTGCTCTCCATTCCTCGGGCATCTTTTGGTTTTTCCATATTTCATTAAATAGTCTTGTGAGCCAAGTGATTCCTATTTCTCCTAGTATTTTCCAAACTTCTATAGGAATATTATCTGGTACTACCGATTTACCACTCTTCATATGTTTAAGAGCCTCTTTGACTTCATTCTTTTGAATACGTCGGTAGAAATTGTGGTTTATATACTTTTCTGACTTGGCTAAATCTCCTAAACTAATACTAACATCTTTATTTTCATTAAAAAGATTATAAAAATAGTTTTTCCATCTATTTCTTATATCATCATTTGCCACTAGAATTTTTTCATCCTCGTCTTTTATGCATCTAACATAATTAAGATCTTTAGTTTTCTTATCTCTAGCCCTAGCTATCCTAAAAATGTCTCTTTCACCCTCTTTTGAGTTAAGTTTTTTATATAAGTCCTCCCAAATCTTAGCTTTTGCTTCACTAACGGCCTTTTTTGCTTCCTTCTTTGCTTTCTTATAAGCTTCTAAAGTTTCACTAGTTTTCTTAGCATAATGTAATTTGTAACATGCCCTCTTTGCCTTGATTTTGTTTTGTACTACTTCACTCCACCACCAAGCTTCTTTTTGTGCTGGTACACCTCCCTTAGATACCCCTAACACATCTTTCGCCACTTTCCTAATATGTATAGCCATATTGTTCCACATATTAGAGGGTGTGCCAACATAATTCCAAACATCTCCTTGAAGGACTTTTTGTTTAAATATATCTTCTTTCTCACTTTTGAGGTTCCACCATTTAGTCTGAATAGCTCGATGCACTCTTTTCTTCTTTGTCCATTTTTTTATTTGTAAATCCATAACTAAAAGTCGATGTTGGGTGGTTAAGCTTTCTCCTGGAATTACCTTACAATCTTTACAATACGCTCTATCTTTTTTTCTACAAATAAAGTAATCAATTTGTGTTTGTGATAAGCCACTCTTATAAGTAATTAAATGTTCATCTCGTTTTTTGAAGATTGTATTGACTATAAAGAGATCAAATGACATAGCAAAATTTAAAATCTCCCTACCTTCCTCGTTTATATCCCCATAACCAAAGTTTCCATGAATCCCTTGATATCCTAATGCCTCTTTACCGACATGTCCATTTAAATCTCCTCCTAAACAAATCATCTTCCTTTGTGGAATCTTTTGAAACACCTTATCTAACTCTTCCCAAAAAACTGTCTTTATACTATCTTCTAGTCCTACTTGGGGTGCGTAAGCACAAACTATATTCAAAACCTCTACTCCTAACACTAATTTCAATGTCATAATTCGGTCACCATATCGTTGTATGTCTACTACACTCTCCTTTAAATCTTTATTTATGATAATACCAACTCCGTTTCGGGCCTTTTCTTTACCTGAGTACCATAATTTAAAACCTGTATCCTCTATCTCTTTTGCTTTTTCTCCAACCCATTTTGTCTCTTGTAAACATAGAATATGAATCTTTCTCCGAATCATAGTATCTACCACCTCCATTAGCTTACTCGATAATGTTCCGATATTCCAAGAACCAATACGAATCTTATTATCTAGGACTAGCTTCCTTACCCCCCGCATCCGTCCATAATCAAAATGCGGAGACCCTCTCTGAAAATTTTTCACTACATTCGGGCGGCAATGTAGCGGGACTAACTTCTTTACCCACACCCGTCCATGATGTGGGAACCCTCTCTGCAATTGATTCACTACATTCGGGCGAAAATGTAGTGGCCCTTGCTTACTTCTTACTGCATTCGGGCTCTGCAGCACGTCGCTATGCGGGAACACCCCAAAGCAATGCTCATAATTTTTGTAATCCATGTTGTAGAAATCCGACGAAGTTTTACGCTGGCTGTCGGAAGCCTAACACAACCCTCCTCCTTTATCCGGGCTTGGGACCGGCAATGCAAGGGTGATCCCTTACATGGGCGGAGTTTTACCCAAAGATATCATAGGAGTGATAAATTGGATGGGTCCGTCTGCAACACCGACCATGATCAGCCTGCCATCAATATTGAGGAGGGAAAGGTAGGGATCAATTGGGTGCACAGCGGGGATGGTGTCGATGATGTAGTCGAGGCTAGTGGCCGCCTCCTGCATCTTAGCTTGGTCTGAGCTCACTAAGTACGCATCGGCACCTAGGTGCTGGACTGCCTCTTCCTTCTTCTTCTCCGACGAGCTAATAACAGTCACATGGTGGCCAAATGCCTTGGCTATCTTTACACCTATGTGACCAACCCCTCCAAGACCCAATATGCCACACTTGAGCCCACTTTTCAGCAGCCCAAAGTTCTTCATTGGACTGTAAACGGTGACTCCAGCGCAAAGCAGAGGAGCAACTTGCTCTGCTGGTAGGTTCGCTGGCACATGCACCTCAAATCTACGATAAACATCATTCGTCAAGGGTCAATTATAACATTATAACTTTCTTGAACTTATTCACTCACACAGACAGAAACACCAGCAGCAGATTTAGTTGTTTTAATTTTAAATTTATATAAAAGTTTTTTTTCTTAGAGATCAGTTTTGTGTCCAAATATACATTCACCTTTATTGTAGTTAAGACTTATGTAAAATAAAGTCAGTAAGTTTAATGTGCATACACACACACACACACAAATAAATGGCATGTTGTTAAGTCAAAATTTGCCTACTCTAAGACTGAAAAAGTCAAAAATATCAGCAGAAATTTAGTGGTTTCAATTTTAAATTTATATAAAAAGTTATTTTTTTCTTAGAGATTAGTTTGTTGTATTTAAGATTTACGTAATATACAGTCGGTAAGTTTAATGCGCATACATATGTGTGTAGATGGAACTAAATCTCTCTTTCTTAAATTAAAAAAAATCTCCTAAATTAATGTATAAAGTCAAAAAGCACATTCGAAAACTATTTGTTTGTAATTTCAATTCATACAGAAAAGGTGATGTTTTTTCTCTTAAAGCTGAGCACTTATATTTTAAAAATATAAGGCTGGTCTCTAGCCGATTCGGTGGTGGGAATCAAAAGTCCTCGCTACCCAAGGAAAATATCCAAGGGATTTTCCATGGACTCATGAGTTCAATGTGGGCACTCTTGCACACAAACAAACAGTGCGTGTGTGTCCTGTGCTTTGTGTGTATGTGTGTGTGTGTGAGAGAGAGAGAGAGAGGGAGAGAGATTTATATGAGTAGGTTGGTTTGTCGCTTACTTTTGGTCCACCACCATGGTGCTGGAGAAGCCACCCTGCGTGGGCTTGCCGTCATAGTAGACGTCATTGTATGTCCAGATCCTCTTGTTGCAGTACTGCTCTGTATTTGATTCGCAGGGCGTGCATGTCTTGCAGCACCCAACCAAGCAACCAACGCCTACCTTGTCTCCAACCTTGAACTTAGTCACGCTCGAGCCCACCTCCAACACCTCGCCCACCACTTCATGCCTATAAAACCAACAAGCCAAGAACCATTGCATCGTTCACGACTAAATACAGAACCCATTATCATTTTAACCTTTGCCTTTTTCGAGTCTTAGGGCTAAGCAGTGGTTGGTCTACATTGAGTTTGAGGTACGGCATAAAAATTTTAAAAAACAACTTTAAACTATATAGCCCATGAATAGAACCATGAGTTATAATACATAATTTGTCTCATCCGAAACTATTCAAGGGACTCTTCTTCCCACTCAAAAGAGTTTTTATATCCGCCATTGAATCTAAAGGTGATAAAAGCAACCAAACAAATCGAGCAGGCTCTTAACGGTTGGTGATGGATGCTTGAAATTTGAAAACCGAACAAAAAAATTACAAGACATGATCAAATCTTGTCCTAAATGACCAAAAAGGCAGTTCACTCCACCCACACAAAAAGTTTCTGATTCGCCACTGTTAGATGCCCCTCTTGTAAGCAAAACTCTAGCGACTTGGGCAATCATTTTGAATTTAGTATTGGAAAAGTTAAGGTCACAATTGTCCGTTTATAACAAAACATTCGTAAACATCCCCGTCTAAGGCCAACTGAAAATATAAAGTTGAATACGCAGAGAGTGCCACGTTGGGGTGACCTTATCTTCTTCTTTGTTACAAAGGGGAGCAGAAGCTAGGTATTGCACGCCCTGCGTGTCGAACTCTTCACTTACAATTTGTGAGTCGAGGATCCTGGCCATGTAAGCTATCATTCGAAGTTCGAGGCGGCTTCATTTTTTCTTAAGGTTACACTAGGATACGAAACCAGGTATGCACTGCCCAAGTATCAAACTCACAGCCTGCAACTTGGGAGCCGAGCATTCTGTCCAGGCAAGTGGCAAGGTGCGGAGGGCACTCACTCCATCCGGAAATCTGAAATTAACATTTTCGTATTGAAATTTTAAAAAGGTTGAATTTTTTTTGAAAACCACTCACCCAAACTTGAAGTCCGCCCCCCGTCTTGTTTATAAAGAAAAACACGATCTTAGTTTATGGAAGGAATATTGACGTACCCTGGTACCATAGGATATTTGGAACCGTTAAAATCATTCCTGAGTTGGTGAAGATCGGTATGGCAGATACCACAATATATCACCTTCAGAACCACGTCCTCTGTGCCTGTGCTCCTGTGGACCAACAAAATGTATCAGCGAGAGAGAGAGAGAGAGA
Source organism: Brasenia schreberi (assembly GCA_036023115.1). NCBI lineage: Eukaryota > Viridiplantae > Streptophyta > Magnoliopsida > Nymphaeales > Cabombaceae > Brasenia > Brasenia schreberi. The sequence goes on along the minus strand of JAYKKT010000031.1, from coordinate 692,913 downwards.
GAGAGAGAGAGAGAGAGAGAGAGAGAGAGCATGGCTCGGTCAATGAGCAGCCATGCTCATCTACTTGGGTAACTACGGGCGGCCCGTGGGCTTTCAGTTAAGATCTGTTACGAAGAAGGCGATGAATAAGAGAAATGACGGGCTGTAGCCTCTACCTTATAGTGTGTGTGTGTGTGTGTGTGTGAGAGAGAGAGAGAGAGAGAGAGAGAGAGAGAGAGAAAGAGAGTAGAAACCATGGATTGGCCAAAGGCCAACGGGCTGCCATGAATCACCAAATATTTAGAGATGAGTCCGGGTGTACCTGATAGTGTAACTAAATGGAGCGAGTACCCCTGTTGCATCTTGGGCTGCCCACCCGGTGATCGTCCTCTCTGCTGCTTCTAGGGTACCCATATCGAGAGAGAGAGAGAGAGAGAGGGTATCGGGTCCTTGGTTTGGATGCTCAGATGATAGATAGTCTATATATATAAAGGAGTGGGATGAGGACATAGAAGGAGGAATCTAATTAAAGAAAAGATGAGAGGGGGAACGAAATATATAGGTGATAAGTAAAGCAGTAAAGCGCACAGAGAAGATGATCGGCTGCGATGGTCGCCCATTTGGTGGCAATGAGTATAAGCGAGTTCAGCAGTAGCTTTCTGTACAATCATGGTGGGTAGGCAACGCAACAGTGGGCATCAGTAGGCCCACCTCACCTACTACCTGCTTTTGTCCTCTCTATCTATCTCTGTGTGTGTGCACCAACCATAAATAGGGCTGGTGACCACTAATATAACGGATAAGTATTGGTGATTGCCTGTGCTCCTCAACTCAAGGTGTTGTTTAATGTTAACCTTCTTTTCTTGTTCTCTGATACAATCGTTTTGTGTTAAGCTTGTTAGCACATTTGAACAAAGAAAACCATCATAGGACCGACCCAAAAAAGCCATCATAGGGCCGGGTTCGGGTTGACCCAGACCCAATGTGTATGTATATGCCATGTCTTGTGTGTGTGTGTTCTATATACACAACATGGGGCTGGTTAGGTGGACCCAGGCTCGGCCCGAATAAGAAAAAGTGAGTCAGGTCCATGTCAACGACCTAAACCTGGACCGAGAGTAACCCAAGCTAGTAAAATCAGCTTGTTCCCCATAGTTTTTTATAATGTTCAGTTCGTTTATATCATCAATGAACATATCGTGTGTCGAACTAAGCAAAACCATGAGTGGCTAACTGAACGGGTTCATATCTAGCTCATGTAGCATAGTGAACCAGCTCACATTCAGTTCGTTTAGATCATCAGTGAGCTCATGGGGTGACGAACTAAGCAAATTTATAAACTCGTTCTGCTCATGTAGCAGCCCTACTCATAAAGATCGGAAGCCAAAGTATTTAAATGTAGGGACAAAATGTGGGCGTTGTACATTGTCAATTAAATATATAAATATATTCAAAGAAGTGCATGAAATTCGCGTTTGCTGAAGTAATAGGTCACATGGCAATAAGTTGCAATTTCTTGCTTCTGGTCATATCGTGTCCTGTAAAAAACAGGTCAACACGAACATGATCGAATTCTTTTCATGTTAACTTCGGGTGATCAAAAGACAGATTTTTCGGGTCTGTCTGTGTCACGTCTTATGCTAGGTATTGCGTACTTATAAGAAACAGGTAAACCCAAACAAGATAAGCTTTTTATATTACTTAGGTGGATATGAACATGGACTTTTCGGGTTATTATCCTAACACACTTTCAAATCGTTTCCAATATTGTCGGCCATCCACTTTGAAAAGGTGAGGGATAAAAGCAAAAGTAAAAAATCTTTCGCAAACAGCTTTTTTTGTTAGTCCTCTCTCTCTCTCTCTCTTCTGGTTATATTTTCAATCACATTTTCATATCAGTGCTTATAATTGTCAGCCCCTCCACTCTGAAAGGGTGAGGGGTAGAAGCAGTGGCCGATTTACAGACTCTTTTTTTGGGGGGTGAAGTTCCTTGAATGGTTTTGGGTGGGATATTATAATCATGAATCCTATCATCCGTTAGAGTTTAAGTTGATTTTCAAAATTTTGAGTGGAGCAAAAGACTAAACTTCGTCAGCTAAAAGCAAAAGTAGACAATCTTCTGTAATTGGCTAGTTATCTCTCTCTCGAAAATAGTTTAGTGGTTGTGACAAGAAAAAGAAAGAGAGTTAAGTGGTTGTATCGGTGAAGAAGGATTTGATTTTCTTACTGCAGTGTGTGAAGCAACAAAATGTTTGTTCATCATGAGCAGTGGCCATGCAGGTGAGAATATCTAACATGTTTGACTCCGTCCTGCCTACCCCTTACAAATTGGAGTGCCAAACTCCACCAAGATCTCTTCGCTCTCTGGCTCAAGAATCACTGTAAATCGGACTTCTCGACGAACGATTCAAGAGAGAGTTGTGGATAAGCGGCAATGCACGTAGCTCATCCGTATTCGAACAAGGTGGTCACAATAACAATATCAAAATAAATTAAATGTCAATCGCTAGAATAAAAAAAATTCGGAGTGAAAAAGACCTTTGCTTTTGCTTGGAATTGGGTGAAAGAGAGGACAAAATGTATTTTTAAAAAAAAAAGAGCATGTGAATAGTAAAATACAGATAATAGTCTCCTATTACAACATACATATACTGGTTCTTGGCGGCAACCTCACCTAAGGTTGTCCCCAGGCCACTCGGTCTTGTCCTTTCGTTGTGTTCACATCCACTGACCCAGATGGACGTTAGCGGTCACATACTACTCTACTCAGGAACTACCACTAAATAACGAAAACGTCGCATAAAATCACATACTTATCTGCTCTAAAAGGTAGACATGGCTGGTTTAGGTTTTCAGGAACCAAAACCAAATCAGGACCGGGTTGGTTCCGGTTTTAGGTTCTATTTGAGTCTTAAATTATTCAAAAACCAAGAAAAAAATCATTATAAGGGTCTTTGGTTTCAATTCTGATTCCAGTCGGTTCTTAGCCTGATTCGAGTAATGGTAGAAACCATAAGATAGGTTCCAAACCGGCCATGCTTACTTATAGGCTCATAAAATCTTGGATATTATCCGATGTCCAACCAATCTTGATTTGGATCCTTATAAAATCCAGAAATGTGGACCAAACGGGGCCTTTTCGATCCACGGAATTTCTTCTGTGGATAAGTACTATCATATGCCCGACCCTGCATTCATCTAAGGACACCATCATTTAATATCTTGATGACTTTTTTAAGATTTGAAAATAAAAATAAAAGCGTACCAATTCAGCATTACCACAACAAGCACCCTCCCACTCAGATTCGACTCTTTTATCTCGGATCCAATCCAAGTTGGAACCTCCTGCTTAAATTTCATTGCACTCGGATCTAGAAACTCAGCTCCATCCAATCCGATTGTGTCCCACAAAAATGTTATTTGTGTCTGTTTGAAAATGAAAATGGCACAACTGCACATGGTTTCGTGTCTAATTGACAAAACATGATGTGCACTAAAAAGAAAGGTACAACCATTTTGTTGTACACGAGTAATATACGATACACCCTCAGATCAAGAGTGAAGTACATACACACATAACAACAAGAACTAAGCCTGTTCTCATATACTAAATGGGTACAAAGGTGACACACTCTAAACCTATCGAGTCGAGTCTCGACTAGAGTGATCATGGCATGTACAGCCAAATTACTGCAACCCTAGGCTTAATTGAAAGGTGATTTATGATCGGAGTGCACAGGGACACATACATACATGTGCGCACCAGCACATACACAGACAGTCTCGACTCTTGCGAATATGAACATGAGAACCTACACTTCTGGTTAGGTTCCTAATCTTGAAATTTGCGAATAAATATATGTGCTCACTTGTGATTTACTGACTCATACTCATTCATTGCTTTATGATGGTATAAAATATAATTTTAAAAACTGTAAGAATTGTAAAAAAATGTTATTACACTCGAACCTTAAAAAGTTAAGGTCGAACATGAATAAAAAGGGTTAGTAGTGAGCAGGATTTCTCTCTATATAAGAAAGCCAAGGGTGTATATATTTTATAATTTCAATCATCCAACTTTCGATATTCTCAATTACTTAGATTGAATCTTCATTTAAAAAATCTTTTAATTTTATAAACTTATTGGAGTTCAAATTGGGCATTACCTAATTACTCACGGGAAAAAGAAACCCAGCAATATATATATATATATATATATATATATATATATATATATATATATATATATATATATATATATATATATATATATATATATATATATATATATATATATGTACACATATATATATATATATATATGTACACATGTATGTATGTAAGTATATACATGTGTATCTCTCATACATACGTGTACATATATATAATGTATATATGTGTGTCTGAAAAATTTCTATAAGCAAAAGAATCAATTTTCACCATACTCATAATTACATCCATAATTGCAGTAGTCATCACTGTATGAAAGTGTCAAAATTAGCAACTATAATTTTCTATACCACAAAGTCTGAAGATCATCCTGTAATAAGGATTTACATCATTAAAGTGGACTTGTTCAATAACCAATAGTGAGGTTCATCATCTTTTAATTCATTTTGAAGTCTCTAAATATGAGTAGAACATGTTCGAGATAGACAACAACCTTGAATTTTATCTATGTAGGACTAAGGTGACATGCTATAGGAGAAGGCCTTGTAATTGTAACACTTATTTATATTACAAACTCAGTTATAGCTCTTGAAAACCGAATCGATAAACCGAATTTTCATGACATTTCTAAACCAAAGCTGTACCAATTCTTTATAGAACCAAACCGTTTGGTTCAGTTATTGAGTTATAACTTAATAATGATGAGCCCTACTTCTAAGCTTCCTCGCGCCAAAAATTGTTAGGGACCATATAAATTTCATAAGACTTGTTTGGAGCAATTTTTGAAACATATCCATTCTAGAAATGATTTATTGGGTGAAAGAATTCTTCCTGCTTTAATGGTCCTTTATCTTGTTATTAGTTTTCATGAAGTAAATTTATTTTTTTCCTTTTATCTTGCCATTTCAGGCCTACGAAACTGATCAAGTCCTGTACTGGTATGGTATACTAAAACAGATTCAATTTCGGTCTTTGTCAGGTATCTGACCCGACTTAACTGGTATTGATGTATGAAGGCATCAAAGGTTCAGGTTCGACCCAGAGCGCAACCCATACCAAGCCCTTTAGAATGAGGAATGGTGACGACAACCGAATAGATCCACTTGATTATCTGGGTCACAAGATCCGACAAATATATCAAACCTGGCAGTGGTTATTGAAATTTATACCAAATTAAACTCAGATTGATATAAAAGCACCAAAATATATTTATTTCTGTATGGTCGGAATATGGATTTTTTCTTATAGAACACAGCCATGGTTTCTCTCACTGTGGATCCGATAAGACCCATAATACAGAATCAATTTCCATCGCTTATCGTGACAGTTTTCCATGGATGGCAATATTATCTCGAGACAATTTGACAAAAATGTCCTGGTTTGATTATGTTACATGAAAACCCAAGAAACTAAGACCAGGTACGTAGTGTGTAGGAACAAGAGATACCCAACCAGCATCTGACCCGAACAATATATTCAAAATCTGGGCTTCCGAACTTCAAAAGTTTCAAATTGTTTACAAATTATTGAGCTTAATCTAAAATGCGTTTAACGTTTGGGTGCCACAAAGAACCTTATGGAGAAAGGGTGAATAGTTTTGTTTTTAGTGTGTGGGGGGGGGGTATTTTTTTTGTTCATATCAGAACCAAAGCCAGCGATTATGAACCGGAACAGAAACCGAGTAGAACCCAGTTCAGTTATGATGGTGAACCTGAAACAAACGGTCCAAAACATTGGTTCCAAAATGGCTACACCCAATTCATTTGGGTGTTCACAAAGTTCTATATACGTACAAGAGCTAAGCCGAGCCGAACAAGCATATAACTTAAAAGAAAGCTCGTGTTTCTCTCTCATGTTCATCAGGAGTAAAACCGAGCCAAACTATAAGCAAGCTCCGATCATTTACCAGCAAGCCGTATATTCAGGCCACCACAGAAAGAACCAAACCATATCTACAACTGAAACAATATCTACCACAAGAAGAAGGCCGTAAGGAATAGGAAAGCAAAGAACTCCAAGAGCTTTTCCCACACATTATTTTCCAATACGAACGTCACGAGGCGATTTCCATTGCCAACAAAAGAAGCAGACATTCATCAGGGAAGAGACCCACAAGAAAACATACTATCAGAGAGAAATCCTCCTTAAACCCGATTTCACACTACAACAGCAACAAGGATCAACTAGCTGGCCTTCATACTCTTCATCCAACTCGAGCGCAGCTCAATAAAGATCTCCTTCCTTGTGGGTGTGAATAACACAATCCGAAGTTGGATAAGCAATGCATGTCAGAACGTAGCCATTCTCAACTTGTGACTCGTCGAGGAAAGAACCGTCAGTTTGGTCAACAGAGCCTGAGGCAACCTTCCCTGCACAAGTAGAGCATGCACCAGCTCGGCAAGAATAGGGGAGATCCATACCTGCTTGCTCAGCAGAATCCAGTATGTATGCATCATCTGGTGCATCAAACTCAGTCTCTGCGCCGTCCGGCCCGATCAGCTTCACCTTGTAAGTCGCCATTGCTGATACACGGTCATTGGATGCTTTCAGCCCAAACGCCTTCAACACATTCCTTCTGAAAACCGCTGAAGAGTTCTTGAGAAAGGAGCCATGTCTTCCACATAAGTTGTTGCCAGTACTTCTGAATGTGCACATAGTAGGAAGTGCCGAGCCATGGCTTCCACCAAAGTTGTTGCCAGTATTTCTAAATATGCAAGTAACTGGAAGGGCTGTGGTCGACATGATTATATCCGCACACTTGAACAGGAAGAACAAGACTGATCAACGATAAGCACAACTCAACAGGGAAAAAAGTACTTGAGCACCATCTCACACATGCAGTTGCAAGATTAAAAGGATGGCGATGGTTAAGTGATCTCTCGGTAAGTTATTCAAAAATAGTGGATTTACCAACTAAATAAACTTGTACCTGACGAGTAAAAGACTAAATGCCTGATACAGACCAATGCAGATATATTTGATTTTTGTCAGAATTTTCGTGGCATAAAACTATATATCCGAGTTCCGGCCATCAATGCCGCAAGGCACACTTAAGAAATTCCAGGTTTGTATTTGATCCCCTTTGTTATTACTGCCTATCAAGTTTGCATGCTTGAAGCTTCCAGATTCACTTACCTTAGGTATGTTAATTAAACTGGCAAACATGGTAGACAAGAAAATGTGAAACGAAGTATGAAAAAACCAAAAATGGGGAAAGCTTCCAGAGTCGCTCATATTAAGTATATGATTGTCCTCAACTGCTTAAGTAGCTGATCAGGTATGATTTCTATAATCCACAAACATGGTGGACAAGAAACACAGTGGTGGGTAAGAGACATACTATATATTCAAATAAGGACAACGATCTAACGGTTATATAATACAGTCAAGTTTAAAATAACTATAATGCATAACTCGATAAAACTTTTTGAGTTGCACTCGGCAATGAACCAATTGTTTTTTTTCTTATTCATCTTTCTACCTAAAGCAAAATATAGATATGAAAGGATCAATTATAGTTATAACCAAATTATCCACAAAGTAATATAAAGTAGTAAAATTACATTACAAACATAAGAAAATATAAAATACATCTTAGATCCGAATCAATTCACAATTGATGCAATAAGCAAATTCAAGTATTTCAGAAATGAAACTGAAGACTATAGAAAACCAAATAGAGCAAGAATTAATTTGTATTAGTAAAGAGAGATACCTAAAATGGGGCTTCTCTCACAATTGGCTATCCTCCTATTTTCACGAATAAGATTGGAGAGACAAAAGTTTTAACCATGAATGAAGAATTTCATTACGAACTTGATGAAATTTTAAAAAAAAACTCCATATAAAGGTAAACAATAACTAATTTGTAGAGAGATACCTAAAACTGGCCTCCATCGGCTTCACCAATGTTTAAAGTTTGTACGAGCCTAGGAGGTTGGTTCTCCGATAGGCTTTGGTGTTATATATATATATATACACACACACACACACACACACACACACACACACAGAGAGAGAGGCGTGGTGAGTCAAAAGCCTCCAACTTCATTACTTCTTCCCTTTCCCATAGAGAGGCCTTCCCATGCTCTTCTCCTTTTCCCCTTCCCAAAACTATAGGGAGGCCAGTTATTGCTAAAACTGTTAAAGGATCGACATGTTTTAAAATGTTCAATAACCCATTTAATGTTTCCTAAAATGCCAAGGAGGGCCATGGGTCATAAGAAACAAAATAGTATAAATCCTCAGTAACCAATTTTCCTGAGATGTACAGCGCTAACTGAGTGTGTTGTGAGACCTAGGATTGTGCACAGTAGGATAAGATTTCATAAACCATTAGTTGACTAGAAATGATCAGATGAGATGCTTAAACCATTCCAACACATTTCCCAGTTCTCATGTGTTATTTTCACAAGTATAGGCAACTGCACTACGGTTAGTTCAACATGAGAATTTCACCTTCCTAAAGTATTGTACACTTTTTGTAATACCATTTGAAGAATTCATACAGACAATTCCATCTACCCATAAAGGCACTAAGGCCTTTGAGAAAACCAGAAAAGAGACGGCACAGAGAAGTCATATATATGAGGAATAAACAGGATACCCTTCGACAATATTTAAGTTGTCCACATCACGAAACAAGTTGGCTTACCAACTTTCCTCGCAAGGATTGGACAAAGACATAGACTTTGATGCACCAGAGAAAGCAGCATGCAGCACTTAAAACAATAAGATACTAAAATTAATATCCTACTTATCTGATGTTACTTCCATCAAGTTGATTAACTGGGAGTTAAAACAGTGTAGCGTTTTGCCTAATTTATGGAAAAAAAATTGGTAGAGAAGCTAAATAAGAACAAATCCCAAATATAATTTAGTTTTAAGTACTATTAGACATAATGTAGTCATTTCTATTCGAGCAGGTATAGATGATTTATTATGTTTGCAGGGTTCCTGAAAAGTATTCACTGAACTCCAACTTCTAGGTGGTAGATAATCATTTCCCCAGGAAGAAAGATCCTCCTATCATGGGAAAGACATCCAGAGGGCCAAACATATCGTAAAAGCATAAGGATGCATGAAGCAAATGACTAGAGAATCAAACCTATTACCTGAAACTCACACAGTTCTATAACACATTGCAACAACAAGAAGCAGGAAAACAAGTTTCACTTACCAATTACCAAATATAAAATCATGCACACTTGCCTTTGTTCACATACATGGTAGAACTTCTTGATTCTACCGAAATCACATTCTTCCACAAAAAAAAAAGAAATTCAAAAAATAGCAGGAGACTGAATTACATGTAATAGGCAGATTTTTACAGCAACAAAAGACACAAAGATAAAGAAATTTGAAAGTGATCTGAAGAAAGTATTGGAGAAATAGATTATATGAAACAAAATGAAATAAATAAACTAAATCTGCAAGCAGCTTTTCATTTGATGGTCAGCAGGAAATTATGAGCTAACCAGTGGTAAATTCTAAAGAAATTTGTGGGGAAATGTAGATTTTAACCCATGTTAACCATAATAAGTGGAACGCATGTAACCTGCAAGGATTTCACTCTCTCTCCATGCTTTTTATTTCTTAAACCAAAAATTTTAGAATCCCATGGTAAAGAAGATCCGACTGACTTTTACACTGGTTGTGGGCTAGCTAATGCAACCATCCTCCTTTCTCATCCGAGCTTGGGACTGGAATGGTGGAGTTCTTTACATTTCTTAACTTAAAATATAATTGGTAACAGACCTAATTCAAACAAAATACCCAAGTAAAGTAAATCTGAAGTTTATTACGAAGCATCATTTTGCGTTTCTACTATGTGCAGAATCATCAGAACTCGGAGAAGATTACAAAACGGTAAGAGCACCCAAATAACCTCATAGAATGAGTCCGGTCCATCCATCATACTGTACATAAATATAATTATCAAAGTCATCAACATGAACGCAAGGTCATGCAAATGGAAGAAACCGTATCATTTTCTTATATTACAATATAGGTCGGTCAAATGGCACCACCACTTCGATAGAGAGATCTGAAAATCTAACCAACATAAAGATGCATGGAACCATACTCTATCTCTCGAAACTACAGATAAACAGAGGAATGGCAACTATTTCCCAACCAAAAACCCTAGAAATCGACTTTGACATAAGAGAAAAAGAGGGGAAGCAGCGTAATCATCCAACTGAAATTGAATTCAACCACGACTGCAACTCCGGTCGATACGCTAACAGAACAGAGAAAACCAAGCATTAAGTATGTCGGGACTACCATAAAAGCCACTAAGAATATGATACTATACTTGCATCTTCTCGTCTACCCATGAACTCAACAAAAACCGAAAACCCTAAAAGCTAAAACCCTGACGATCAAAGATCGGAACCCCGCATGGGAATCACTCACTCCCAACCGATACTCGGAAAGAAAATCAATCTCAGATTTCCAGAGAACACAACAAAAACGACCAAAACCGGATAAGAAGAACCAAATGCAGCAAAGTAATCACCAAAAGCAGAGAGAGAGAGAGAGAGAGAGAGAGAGAGAGAGTCTTACCACTGAAACGCCACTTTGCTAGAGAAAGAAATAGCCAGCAAAGTGAAGACCGGAAGCAAGCTAAGTGACGACCCTTTAGCGTCATTTTATAGAGAGGTGAGGAGTGTGATTTCTTATTTTGGACGTCGGGTTCAGAAACATATTAAAAATGGTTAGGCCGTATATATATATATATATATATATATATAGAGAGAGAGAGAGAGAGAGAGAGAGAGAGCTTGTGTATATAATGGTAAACTAAAAATATTAACAAACTCAAATAAATTTGAACCGGTTGGAAATGAATTTAAAAAACAAGTGTACAATCGAGTACACCTAAAATCAATTTCACTTACAAGTATATTTTTTATTTTCTTAAATATGCTAACGCCTAATAGTGCTATAATTTTCAAGTTCATTATAAATAAATAGATAAGAAGAGAGAGATGTTAGACGTCTTGTGATGGTTCATCTTTGATTTGCAAATATTGTTTCGAAGTCTGGCTATTAAAGCATGTCTAACTCTCGATTTCAACTAAAACATACAATTTGAGCCACTTCTGGTTGCATCTTATTTTCATCGACTTTCCACTGTCTTAAGAAAACAAGGCGCATGCAAAATGAGTCTTCTCTTATGGATATGTATGTATATAATTAGCTTGACAAGAAGCTAACTTTAATATTGAAATATAAATATTATAGAGAAGTAATTATTACGATAGAAGTATAGATGGATGAGTGATTATATAAGAAAAGACTATAAAATAAAATTGTTATAAACAGATTGAGAATAACAATCTTTTGAGATGGTTTAAATAAGTAGAAAGGCGAGTAAATGAAGTTATAATAAAAAGATATGAGAAACTAAATTGTGAAAATATTAAAAAAATACAAGAATACAAAAGTATTAAAAGAAAATGATAAAGAATTATTTGTCTTATGTCGACTTAACTAGAAGCATGGCACATAATTGAATTGTATAGAAACAAAGAATTCATGTAGCCTACCCTATTTACTATAAGAAAAAACATTGAAAAAGCTTAGTTGTTGTTATATATATAACCAATTAGTTGAATGGGACCAAATGGGTTTAGAAAGATTGTTTTAGAAACTACATTTTGAACCAAACTGCCTTCCTGTTCAAGAATGTGAATACAAGGAGCTTTGTCTATGATTTTGGTGAGTAAGAGTATCTGTAAGGGGTCGTATTGTTTAGATGAGCAGAAATTTCATCTCTTTTAATGAAAATTATACAAAACTAAATTTGTCTGAAAATTATATAAAATATTTTTTTTTGTTTTTAAGAGAGCGTTTGGCTCGTCTATTTGATCTCAAAATGATGAGCAGACGAGACAAGACTATAACAACCAAGCGTTAAATAGGACGAACCACGAACAGGCTCAGCTCGGTTCGTTTGGGTTGTTTTACTGTTTTGGTTGGGTGACCCTCGGAGAATCGAAAGAGCTAAGATGCAACAAGCAACCCTTAGGGTTGATGAAGTAAGAATTTGTCCTCTCATCGTCGCCAAGTGACTAACTGCAAAGAGTATGAAAGGGGGGCCTCAGGGGATTTTAGTTGAGGTCAATGGCCGTTTTTGACTGGTAGACACGGTCCGCACTTAGAGGCGTCAAAATGGGCCTGGCCAGGGTGACCAGCCCGACACGAACCTAGAAAAATGGTGGGGAGGGCCACGTCTCGCTAGCCCATATTTAGATTTTGCCAGGTATGTCTGGCCCTCGAGGCACGGGTGGGCCCTTTTGGGCTGGCCCTGAAGACATATATATATATATATATATATATATATATATATATATATATATATATATATATATATATAACCCTTCGACCGGGAATACATGGCCTAGCGCCACCTCCTTGTACAAAAACCCTCTTTGAAGGAAGAAATCCTAACATACCATGTAGCGCGTCGGTGCCGTGTACTCCTTTCTGCTATCAATAAAGTTATTGTCATTTGGGTTTGTACTTAACGTGTCTTTATTGCCTTTACTCATGAATGTTTGCCGTGTTGCATGGTGTGAGTTAAACGGATGTCAAGTCCCATTCTAAGAACTTAGTATTCGGGGAGAGGGATCCAACTCACATTTTCTATCGGAAGTAATGTGAACTACTTATTCTACTGAAAAGTTGTGAAATCCATTAAAACTGATCTGGCCCGAGGGTCGGGTGTCGGTCACGTTGCAAGCTCTGTCAACTCTTCCGATGGTCAGGACGTGACATATATATATATATATATAAGTGGTTCGTGTACACTTCTTGTGGTCCAAACTTGTGCCTACTCAATCAAGAATGAAAAAGGATTATAATATGCTTTTTCTTTTTGTATTTTTCAAGTATTTATATATATATATATATATATATATATATATATATATATATAAATTATGTTTTTTTCTTCTTATTTAGACAGCCGGTTTCAAATTGGTCCTGTAAAAACCAGCTGAAACTAAAATAAATCACCCAGTTCGATTCTAAGTTAACCTTTAATAAAACCGGAACCAACCCAAAACTCAAACTTAAGGTTTTAAACCATCAGTTCTTGTGTTTTTTTAAATAATATTTATCTGTCATAGTTCCAGTTTCAAGAATATTTGGGTTTTCATTAAACCGGGTGGTCTCCACCTGGTTCAAATCCGGTGCTCATGGGTTGGGCCAATATCTTCACATCCCGCCATCCATTCTGGGAGTTGAACAACCAACAGCGCCAAGGGCGCCTGACTGCAGTGCCGTTGAGCTACCGCTCTGGATGGTGGTAGCTCTTGGTGCACAGGGCCACCTCAATCCCTTGCTTCACTTTGTGGCTCGTCTTGCTGCCAAAGGACTCTGCGTGACCCTAGCCTCCACTCACAATGCCCGCCAGCAAGTCCTGAATGCACAGACGAATCATCTCAATGCGCAAGGTCGAATTCACGGAGTCGTTCTCCGACGGGATAGACTCGCTTGATGATCGTCAGGGAGACTTTAAGTTCTATATCAAACAGGTTTCCATGGTTGGCCCGCAGAGCCTGACTGAGCTCATCTTGCGCCTAGCAACCGAAGGCCGCCCGGTCTCCTGCCTAGTCAACAACCCGTTTGTACCATGGGTCATCGACGTTTGCAACCAGCTCCAGATCCATTGTGCCACCCTATGGATTCAGTCATGCGCAGAATGTGTACTACCATCACTACCATAAGCTGACCCAATTCCACGAAGCGGGTTCAGGTCAGGATCTACTCAAATGGGGAGATCTCCCTTCCTTTGTGCTTCCTAACAACCCACACCAAGTCTTGTATGACTTGATTGTGGAACAGTTGGAGAAGATGAAGAACCTTAGATGGGTTATTGCGAACTCGGTCAAAGAGTTCGAGCTTGATGTGATCGAATCCTTGGCCGAGCTCCCCCCAATAAGACCGGTTGGCCGCCTCGTACCATTTGCACTTCTTGATCGGCCCGATACAACTAATGCCCAAGCTGATATGTGGGAAACTGCACCGGATTGCCTAGAGTGGCTCGATGGCTAACCGGACAACTCAGTCATCTATGTCTCCTTGGGCAGCTTCTATGTTCCCCATGCCGATCAGATGAAAGAGTTATCATGGGGATTGAAAAACAGTATGACCCGGTTCTTATGGGTAGTGAAACTGAATGCAGGCCAACCAAATCCAGGTCTGCCCGACGGGTTCCTGGAGGAGACTTCGGGTCCAGGTCGTGTCGTATCATGGTCTCCGCAAACAGATGTGCTTAAGCATCAAGCCATTGCTGGGTTCTTGACCCACTGTGGCTAGAACTCAGTTCTTGAGACACTGTGCTGGTGTGCCTGTCATTGCATTTTCCCAGTAGACGGACCAGACAACCAACGCCAAGTACCTGGTTGATGTGTACCGGGTAGGCTTGCAGCTCCAGGTGGGTTCGGGCCGGATCGTGACCCGAGAAGAAGTGCATTGGTGCATTGGAGAGTTGATGGCTGGGGAGAGCACGGCACAGATGAGGCAGAATGCACTCAGATGGAAGGGTGTGATGCAGATGGCTGCCCAAGATGGTGGGTCTTCGGTCCAGAATATCCAAGAGTTTGTCGACGAGCTCGTTTCGATGGATCCAATCCACAATCCAAACAAGTGAGACTTCAAAGTTCTTGCTAGCCTATGCATGGCTGCTGTCCATCATTTCCACAGCTAATAAGTGACCAGTTTTACAAATATTGTTTGTCGACGAGCTCGTTTCAATGTTTCCAATCCACAATCCAAACAAGTGAGACTTCAAAGTTCTTGCTAGCTTATGCATGGCTGCTGTCCATCATTTCCACAGCTAATAAGTATGACCAGTTTTAAAAATATTGTTCTCAAAGACCCAAATTATTGATCCGGATGATAGATTTGCTTATAATCTATTGCTCTCCAAATCAAACCATTTGAGTTGGAGATTCTTCCTCGAGTCCTGCCATGGTTGTGCAATCGATAAAATAGATTTACAAGCGGCATCACCCTTCTTCGTTTTTGTTCGAGCTTTCGTCCATTGTCCCGGAATCCTGTTGCTGCTCCCATGTGTGTCCACGCCGTGTATCGATCTGAATGTGGCGGATGGTCCATCGTTGGACCCATCATATAGATTGTTGCCCTGAGAGAAGCATTATATCCCCCTTCTAAGATGGTTTATATTTCATCTGTTATCCTATAGAACGGGAGGCTGCTCGGTTGCGAACAACAAACACTCTCTCTCTCTCTCTCTCTCTCTATATATATATATATATATATTATATCGGTGTATAATCTTCACATAAACATCTCTATCTTTTGATGTTTTTAGACGAAGGGTTGTAGCGATAAAATAAACACCATAATGTATTGAATACAAATTACAATCGCACTTTTAATTCAAATTATCACTATTGACCATTATGCACACAAAGATCTTATGCATTTACCACTATCTATATTGAGTCCAATATATTTATCCAACATTGAAAATCTCAATCAATCATTTTAAAAGTAAACATACAAATGTGAATTAAGTAAACCTACAAAAAGTGCATCTACATTTTTTTACTCTCAAACTCACCTACATTTTTTTGGATAAGACAAGTGTGTATATATAGGAAAATTGGATCCTACCTACTTCTCGTAAGGTTACTCATGATTACCATTGTTTTTAGGTGACATAAACATATTTTTAAAATATTTTTAAAAAGTACGAATGAATATTTTTATTATACGTATATGTATATAGGAAGACGGAATCATGTCCACTTCTTACAAGGTCACTTATGCTTGCTCATTGCTTTTGTGTTACATAAGCATAATTTTAAATGTTTTAAAGGGTTTTAAAAAAATACGAAGAATATTTTTATTAAACTCAATTCACCCAAAAGCAATAGGTGGGCATATGTCAATGGTGGACAAGATCCAATTACTATACACATGTGCTCTAATCTACTTAAAGATCTTCATTGTCCGATCAATGAAATTGGTGGTTGAGACCTTTTAAATCAAAAAGTAAAAAACATCATTGTGATATATATATATATATATATATATAAATATATATATATATATATATATGTAAAATAAAGCTCTCCCCCCCCCCCCCCCCCCCCTCTCTCTCTCTATATATATATATATAAAACTAAACTTCTCTTCAAGACGATAGATGAAATTATTCATGTGAGTCTCACAGTAGATCTGACTTTGTATTCACTCGTGAGATATGAGCAGTTCTGGGGGACACCATGGCTCTCTTGCAAGAATAATATCTCTTATTTGGAGTGCTACCTCTCGGGGCCGGTTTTGTTTCGGCCTCAATAATGAAAATGGAGCATGCAGAAGCACATTTTTACCAGACCACGTACTACGAGATCACCCCGATAAGAAAGGTGTGACAGAGGGATCACAAAGCATCAATCAAACAAGATAAAAGACTAGTTAAGGCTTTCAATTTAGCAATACAAATAGGTTCATACAATATATTACAATCTTCCATTAAATTATGAATTGGAAAATAAGTAGCAATAGCCTTCTAAACCCCATCATTGCCCCAGAGGCACTACCAATCAACTTCTCTTATGAAGAAAAACAAGGAACAAAGCAGCACTCTTCCAAGCTGCCCGCCACCCCTTTGTGAAGCGAAGGGCACAGTAAAGTGGCCTTCCTATAACTCAAGCACTGCTGCTACGACGAGCATTAAAACCCCAGAATGGCTTTGCAGGGGTGCGCCTCATTGCTTTGACTCCAAACGGGCTGTTATTGCTCTGTGTTGACAGATCGAAGTATGAATGTCAAAACAAACACAAGAACACCACAAAGTTCAAAGGAAACAAATTCATAATCAGTGCTGTAAATGTTATATAACACAAGAACACAACAAAGGTCACAGTGAATAAATCCATAATCATTGGCAGCCTGCATAACCCATAGTTCATAGATATATATGGTTTATTACTTTAAGGCAAGTGCCGGCCTGCGGATTGCAGATAGGATAATCCGACGGGCAGCAGCTGTGTTGATCCTCACAGCAGGTTGCCGACTCAAGAGGGCAGCATCCCCAAGCAAAGCAGTAGTTTCCATACTCATAGATACAGCAGCAAGTAGCACTCCCTTCGCATGAATAGTAGTTGTCACAGACTGTTGGAGGTTTCACAGGAGACGGTGGTGAAGGGCCAGGATTCGGCGGGTTCTGCCCCTTCTTAATGGGGTAAGACGCCTCCATTGCAATACCACATTTTCCGGTTGGAATTCCGGCATTCCTATGCATTCTAATAAACCCTGCTTCTCCCCAGATTTCACCCCAAGAGTTCTTAACTATCCAATAGTCTAATCCATCCTCTGTGCCATAACCAACTGCAGCTACTCCATGGTCCAGAGCAGTCCCGCAATTTCCGGTGAAAACACCCTGGGAAAACCAGGAAAGAACACCTCATCAGATCAACAACCGATGCAATACTACAAATATGGTTTCATGTGAGCACAAGAATTCAAAGAAGGTCGAAAGAAAAATCTCTGATTGAAGGGCATATGCCTACGCGTAAGAATTTTATTGAACTCATAAAGGATACAGTGGAAGGATCCTTTGTGGTCTCCCAATATCAATGAAGTCGACCTTTCGCTCCCCCGTCTTCCAAAAAGTTTAGAGATGTTTCATGGATGCATTGCACGATGCAGAATGATAGGAACTAATAAATGGGTGAAAACAATATAGGGATCGATTGATGTATTGATATATAATATTGTAGACATCTATACCTTTGATATAAATAATTAGGAGAAGAAAATAGTCGAGAAAACTCACAGATTGGTACAATTGGAACTCCCTGCCTCCAGCTTCAATGGCAACGCTTACGGGTTGGTTTCCAACCGCTTTCTGCAGTGCTTTCTCATCGTTTTCAGGCACATCTTCATAAGAATCAATGGTAACGACACGAGCATTTTTCTGTGTACCATTTACCAAAATCAGAATTAAAGAAAGTGAAGAAAGAACAAAAGGAGAAAGTCTTGAATTGATTACCCTGTACTGATCGCAAGTGGCATCCCGGGCCTTGTAAGGATAATCGTCCTCGGTGTCGATTCCGCCGTTGTTAATGATGAACTGAAAGGCATAGTCCATGAGGCCCCCATTGCAGCCTTGGTTGTAAGAGGTATCACAATCCACCAATTCCTGCTCCGACAAAGAAATCAGATCATTTGTGACGATCCGGTTTATTCCTTCCACCGCTGCGATTGTCGAAAACGCCCAGCAACTCCCTGAATGAAATCAATGGATGGTTTCATGAGCTTCCGTCTCAATATGTTTGAGTTCAAAAATCACACCAAATCTCTACCATGAACAACATTTAGTGGGTAGGAAGTGTCAACAAGGTAGCCTACAACCTAAACAAAATCAACTGTAAGTTTAAACTTATTATTTTTGCTTCAACATCAATTTACACCACATATCTAACGTGAACAACTAGTCTTGTCAAGATTCCCAGTTGGATTCTGAGACCCTACGGTCGTGTGCTCCTCTGAAGGCTGAAATTGTACAGGATCATATTGTGGATGATCACAGTGGGGTTTCCATCTTGACCCTAATATCCTAGGGTCTTTAGATGAAGACGGTCCTAGCATACAGAAGGAACATTAGTTTTCTTAGATATGATTTCATGAATAAGTCTTATTAGTTATTACACAACATGAAAATGATCTAAAATAATTTGTATCAAGGATATGAGTCATACACCTCTCATGATACGAATCATATGATTCACGAATTGAATTATATGTATATATACAATTCCTTTTTCAGTTAATGTTAAGCAAGGATTTTTAGGATCATGATTGGGTCCAACCATCTTCAATTATTGGAACCAGATATGGTCTTAGGTAAGGTTTATGATGTTGACAACCTTAAGACAATCAAATATTGAAAAACGGAGAGCAAAACCTGAATGATCAAACACAAATAACAACAAAAACCACACGAGACAATAGTTAAGTGGTTCGGAAAGTGCTATTTCTCTCAATTCACTATCATCAAAATTCCACTATAATGTTAACAGAGAGTTGATAATACCCAAGAACTCGCTCAAAGAAATTAACACTACAACACCAAATCTAATTGATTACCAACACAGGCAGAAAACAGATGAGTGAGATTACCGCAGCTTTCTTGATCCTTAACTGGCGTGACTGCGCCCTTCACCCTCCAATCGACCTCATCAGGAAGCTCTTCTCCTCCCTTCACGCTGTACCGCTGGTTCACCCGCCGCGAGAGCCTTCGATTTCGGTTCATCTTAGTGCTTAAGTACATCGACCGGTACTCGTCGTTGCTGAGATCCGCAAACCTGTTGAGCCCGAGCTTGTACGAGTGGTTCCCCGCGTTATGCCCGTCGACAAAGAGTAGATTGTCCTTGAAGATCTCGAACCTCCTCTCCCTCTCCCCCAGTTCGTTGTACACCTTACCGTGCTTCGCCATCCACGACTCGTAAATCTGCATCACCTCCCCGTCGGTCCGGCCGCTTGGATGCCGCTGATTGTAGCTGATAATCGACATGTCGACGGCCTTGCCAGCAACGGCCGAAACAAGGAACACCAACAACAACAGAAGCAACCCCTTGGACGACATGGCTGCAACAATCAAACCCAAAACAGAAAAACCACCGTCATAAAAACATCATCAGCCCTGTGGGAAGACTCGTCTTCAGAATAACTAAAGGGGGGAAATGTGTGTGAGAGAGAGAAGGGGAGGGAGTACCGAGCAACGTAATGGAATGGAGGGAAGAGAAAGGAGGACGGCCCTATGCAGAGCGGGAAGAGTAAGCCCACAGGCACACAATGGACGAGGGCTTCAATTGCAGGAAGAAACCCCCACGTTCCATATTTAAAGCTTGTAAAGCTCTCAGATCGGTTTTCATTCGGCCATCATCTTCGTAGGCCTTTGTTAGATTCTCTAGAAATCATGAGACTTCTTACATCGGGATTCGGCCCCTGAATTTAATCTGAAAGACCTGCCATGGAGTTGTTCTAGTGTGATTCCCCTCTCTCTCTTATTAGTATTACTGTGGCCTGCCATGGAGTTGTTCTAGTGTGATTCCCCTCTCTCTCTTATTAGTATTACTGTGGAAACGGAAAGATGCATGTAATGTGGGATTTGTATCAACATGAATCACCCCTACCGGTTAGACTTTGACCAAAAACTCACATAAATTGCATAGTAAATACTAAAACCATGCTTCTTTCCAGACTAAATAAGGTAGACTACATAGATTTATTAGTGTCCAACTTATATTTTATCTACATTTAACTTCAAACCGGTATCATACTTCCAATGCACTCGGGACTTAGCTTCTTTCAAGAGAAAGAAGTGCTCGCCGTCTAATTTCTTAGACTGTATTATGAGAGATCTCTTCCACTTCTCCAAATGTCCAAGTTTCTTTCACAAGCATCTTTTTTTTATTCTAATAGTTGGTTATATTATTGGTGTTAGTTGGCTGTATTATTGGTGTATCTATAATATTTAGTTTCAATTTGAGCAAAATATTCTAGGTATACAACACATGATGTGCCTACCAAGAATTGGTTGATTCAAGTGGTTTGGAACTTGTTTCTCTTAAGCAAAGTCTTGAATCTTATGAATGGAGCAAACCAACGCTAGGCGAGCTTTACCCTAACAATAAGCCAGTTCAATTTTGCTCGAACCAAATTAGTCTAAAGTCCTTTAGGAAGTGCTTGATTATGAGGCCTAGGTATACAAAACTTTAACTGTTGTAAGCTTAGGTCTGGATATTGATGGTTACTTCACCTTCATAAAAAAAAAGGTTGACTGAAACGTTAGTTCAATGATAAAACGTTGTCGTTGTTAATGGAGAGTTCAACTACATGTCTTGGTGTTTGTGTTAGGCTCCGGCCTTCTCTTATAACAAAAACAGAAAAATTGTGAGAAATTGTCTATATACGGACATTGGTTGCAGCACAAATTACTTTGATTTACATATACATTTTTTGCTTTTTGTATTTTGATTTCAATTATTAACAGATTGGTATTCATTTTTAAAGCTAAACTTACACCAATTCATCAATGCCGCTTTGTTCCGGGCGATCTGTTTAATATGTAATGGAATTTTCTCATCTTTCCCGAACACTAAATGTAACCTTTCAAGGGTGGCTATCCGCTGTACCAAACACCGAAATTTTCCTAAACTAAAAGCCAGAGAAGATAACTTTTTGCAACCGATTGATTGTCTTTCACGAGGCCCGGACGGCCGCCCACTGCTTCTACTTTTTGACTGACCCTTTTTTATAATAAACCGCAAACCTATCGATGGTTTTCTCTCGGAGATGACGTTTATGCGAGATTCAGCAACCCAAGGCAGGGAAAAGGTAAAGGAATCAGGGGGAGCTGCCTGGCCGGGTGCCGACCAGAACTAGAGAGAGAGAAAGAGATTCTCACACAAGATACTGACGGAGGGAGGGAGAGATTCACAGGAAAGCTACCAACGGTTTGGCATTGGCCGTCCGTTTCGCCAACCGTAGTGACGGTGGAAAAGAGCTACCAACCAAGGCATCCCGTTTCTCGAGCTTTGATATTAATGACAGTACGTTCCTGAGAATGGTGCCATCAAACGACGAATTCCCGTGGAGCGCTTACCCGTCTTCATGCTTCATCCGTTCGGATGTACGGGCCTAGGCGCACGTAAACATCTTTTATACATAAGTATCGAGTCTGTTCTTTCGTAAAATTTGAGTGTGTTTATAAATCCGAGCTAAGTGTGTGAGTTAAGTAGGTCTAGGTTAAGTCATGAATTAGTCCTAGACTAGGTTGGGTCTTGCATTTCGGTTCTTGTATGGATCGGATATGGATCCACGTATTGGGTCTTTGGTTTAGTTCATTAAGTTAGTTCACGTGTCACGTGGTGGGAACGGTTAGGGAGTAACCGTCCCTTGCTTGGAGGGAACGGTTACCCCCAAGCCAGCAGCTTCACGGTGGTTCTTGAAGACAGGTGCTGTGAAGAGTTGGCTGCGGTTACAGCCAGATGTCCTGGCCAGAGGCAACGATTGAAGACCTTCCATGCAGTGCCTTTATTAGTGAAGACAGTAGGGCTGTGGGTGGACTGGAGTTGCTGAAGAGAGGCTGAAGACAGGAGTTTTCCAAGACGTTGGAGTTCCGGTGGCTGAAGGCTGAAGGCAAATCGTATTCCCGAAGGATTTCCGGTGGCTGGAAATTGGAAGCTGGAGAGGTCCCGTGGAGTGTTGAAGCCAAAGGGAAATGTGGCGGACAGTTACAGCAAACATTGTTCCTTGGTGAAGCTGAAGAGAACCTGCAATCATTGCGGCAGCAGGTTGTTCATTGCGTTAGGTGCAGATGTAACCCCTTTACTGCGAACTAGTGTCATGGTTGTGTAACCAGGGCCCCTGCGTGGGAACCACCCTGGCAACTCCATTCATAAACCCTCGTAGAGGGAAGACGCCCCAACTTACCCAGTGTAGCGCGCCGGGGCCGCGCACTCCTTTCTGCTATCAATAAAGCTTTTGCCGTATAGCTTTGCATTAGATGCGTCTTTATTGCCTTTACTCTTACGTTTGCCGTGTTGTGGTGTGAGTCAATCGGATGCCAAGTTCCATTCCAAGCTCTTAGCATCCGGGGGAGGGAGCTCAAATCACATTCCCTATCGGAGGCCGTCTGAACAAGTCAATTCCGCTGCACTTGTGAGATCATTTGAGGCTGGCTTGACCTGTGTTGGTTGAGCGTCGGTCACGTTGAGAGGGTCGTCGGCCCCGCCGACGGTTAGGGCGTGATAAAATTGGTATCAGAGCCTGTGCGGTCTCGTTGGAGGTTCGGCTGAAGAGTTCGTGGGGATGCATTAAATCTCACGCACGGTAGAACAAGGAGAGGGTCAAGGACCATCGTTTGCGCGCCAGCCGAAGGGAACGTTACGGTAGTGAGAGACCGGAAGCCTTAGGCACGCGGAGCGACCCTTGATTAGGCTATCGGTAGTGGGGTGGTGTGGCCCCCTATCGAGACGATAGTATCCGGAAGCCTGGTGTACTCTAAGATCGAGACTCGAACTATCTCAGCTTCGTTTGCTCTTTACGGGGTGCACTACGGCCATGGAGATTAGAAAGGAGGATTTGAGGATCGACACACGAGGTGTTGTTCTTCTAGGTTACCCCTAAGATGATGGCCGTTCCTAGAGCTTAGGACGGTCATATGGTGGAAACGTTCGTGCGAAGGGGGCGCACCGAACCCCACCGGACCCTAGACATTGTCACCAAGGATAAGCCGCGATGAGTAGCGCAGGAGGAGGATGTGTGGTTGCACCAGAGTGCCTGGGTTGGCAGGGTGGCCAATATCGCTCGCGCGAATGGTTGCGCAGGACGGTGAAGTGTTTCAGGACTGTTACCCTGTACATTGTCACCAAGTGTAAGTCGTGAGGAGTAGCGCAGGATGAGGACGTGTGGTTACACCGCAGTGCCTGGGTTGGTCAGGTGGGCCAGGTCGCTCGCGCGAAAGGTTACGCAGGACGGTGAAATGTGTCAGGACTGTTGTGCCAGTCGCCACATCGGGACTGGGCACGTTGCGGAGGCACTGAGGCGCTTTCAAGAGGATATACGCGCCATCACAGTATGCAAGCCACAGAGGTGAAGATAGATAGTGCACGGGCATTGGTGATTGGCTTACTCATAGACAGGTGAGGAATGCTCGGACCAGAGTCGAGTCCTGGTAGCCTCTGTGAGGCGAGGTGCCATCGTGGAGATTCCAATCGGAGCATAGGCGTGATTTAGCAGTGTGAGTATGGAAGCGTGTGGTTGCACGTAAGTCGTGCCGTCGCAGTGGCCAACGTTGTCCTAGCGTGAAAGGTAGCGTCGTATGGGTTGGAGGGACGTAGCACGCCCATTGACTTGGGGTGCCGATAACGTGGATGGAGGCCACCTTCGGTGAGGTGAAGCAATACCTGATATGTAGTGCCAAGGTCTTGGACGATGCCACATGACGCAGGGTTGTGCGGGCGATCGATCGGTCACAGTGGTTGCGTTGGTGATGTGGAGTGCCAGAGGTTGAAGCACCAATGCAAGTGCCAGGTAGACGGATGGAGCTCGTTGATAACATGAGACCTCAAGTGCACCATCCAACCTTCTGGCCAACTTAAGTGCTTCGTGGAAGTTCATGCCCCAGATCCTTCAAACTTCCAACGGACTACATCTATGCTGGGGGATGCCGAAGAAAGTTGTTCGGAGTGTGGACCAAGTGGAGACGGGGATGAGCTGATGTGGAAATGGTGGGGGAGTAGACTGACCATAGTGCATCAAAGTTCATGAACTGAAAGACGTTGCTGGGGACTGCGATGTGCAAGTATTAGAGAACTCCCTTTACCAGAGGAAGGAGAGAAACTGGCGCGTGTGGCCAGGTTTCTCGAAGACGACGTCATGTGGTGTTGGCGTCGTGAGGAGGAGGATGGTGAGGCAGGATGCGCTCACATCCGCATTTTGGGAAACTGGCGAGTGTGGCCATGTTTCCGAAGACGATGCCATGAGTGGTGGCATCATCCACTGGAGGATGTGGAGGCTGGAGGCGCTCGCATCCAGATTTTGAGAAACTGGCATGTGTGGCCATGTTTCTGAAGGACGATACCACGAGGTGGTGGTGTCGCCAGGAAAGAGGATGCCGAGGCAGGACGCGCTCGCATCCACATTTTGGGATCTGTTCAGGTAGGCTCTACGAGAACGTTTATCCCACAGAAGACTGCGGTAGCCGAGAGAAGGAAGCTTGATGGCTTGAGGCAGAACGGATCATGCAAGATGACATGAAGGAATGACAGATCCTTATGTTGAGCATCCGGACGTGGAGCCCGAAAGATCGTTTAGTTCAAGTTCCTTGATGGGCTGGAGTCGTGGGTTGTGAAAGAGCTGAACAGGATCAACTTGCAGACCCCTTTCTGAAGTGATAGTGGTGACGGGACGTCTGTGTGACAATCGTCGACCAAGTAGTTCGAAGAAGAACAGGCATGACACTGAATGGCAGAATGGTTGGAAGAGTGGCAGTGGCAGACACTTCGCGTGATAGCCCAGGCGGATCTTCTATACCAAGAGACTACAGGACCATATGAGTGTGAGCATAAGAAGGAGGACTTTGCGCGTGCTGGTAACGTTGTGCAAAGGACAGGTACTTCGGATGGTGGATTAAGGGAAGACACTCTAAGGATTGGTGCAAGGAGATAGTTGAAGGCCCAGGTGGGGGGATCAACGTCATGCAGGCCCAGGAATAAGACTTTCATGTACATGCCGAGTATTGTCAATGATAGGGATACCGTAGGTGTGGTTGACAAAGGCGCAACTCGAGGTGAGTTTGCGTGCGGAGGTAACCAACTTGACAGTGATGCCGCTTGAGAAATATCGGATGCTACTGGATGGGAGTGCTTTAAGGTGTGTGCAGAGTTGCGACCAGTCGCGAATGTAGTGGTCTTCAAGGATTGCGACCAACCGTGTATTGTTCGCACGTCAGCTTTGGATGATGGTCGTATTCAGAAAGTGTCAGCGCTTTGGCTCAAAGAAGATCAGAAGCAGGGAAACGCTACAGGGTGGGTGGCGCTGTAAGGTGCGGAACAGAGGATACCTTGCGACAAGGTGTCTTCGGAGGCGGATGCCGTAAACAAATGAAGGAGTGTAACAATTTTGTGTATCACACGGAGGAGTATGTCGTCAGTAGTGGAGGACTGGCAGGCAAAGGTAACACAATGGTACCAAGTTCAGAGGCTAGAAGACGCGAAGCATGTGTTTTGCTGGCAAGAAAAGGCGAAGAATGCAAGGTAAGTGCACAGGAGCGAAGGACTCAGAGGGCAGTTGGAAGCATGACAGAAGATGTTGTTCAACACTCCCAGATGCTGCCAACCGTGGACAACTTCTGCGTTGAAGAACAGGAGCGGCGTGATTGGCCCAACCGCTCGATTGTGAAGGCAATGACATGCATGAGGAAGTGGACGAACCTGAAGTGGTGCGATGGTCTTGTGGTTAGACAGCGTACTGCAATGGTCTGGAAGGATGACGGTCCTCAACCAGTCATCTTGAGGGTAGGGGATCGGGCATGCCGACTGGAGCCCGTCCATGACGGATTGCTGACTGCCTTCCATGCGAGCATAAGGCTTATCATGCGGACGTGGAACGTGCAGGCCGTAGCTACTACGGGCACCTGCGCCCTGGAGGACAACCGGAGCTGCAGAAGACGAAGGTACAGCGGGTGGAGAAGCCGACGAACGAGCCAAGAGCTTCAGAGTTGCAGAAGCATCACCGTGGATCTTGCCGAGGACGTCAAGAGTTTAGGTGGGGGAGAATGTAACCCCTTTACCGCGAACTAGTGCCATGGTTGTGTAACCAGGGCCCCTGCGTGGGAACCACCCTGGCAACTCCATTCATAAACCCTCGTAGAGGGAAGACGCCCCAACTTACCCAGTGTAGCGCGCCGGGGCCGCGCACTCCTTTCTGCTATCAATAAAGCTTTTGCCGTATGGCTTTGCATTAGTTGCGTCTTTATTGCCTTTACTCTTACGTTTGCCGTGTTGTGGTGTGAGTCAATCGGATGCCAAGTTCCATTCCAGGCTCTTAGCATCCGGGGGAGGGAGCCCAGATCACATTCCCTATCGGAGGCCGTCTGAACAAGTCAATTCCG
Source organism: Brasenia schreberi (assembly GCA_036023115.1). NCBI lineage: Eukaryota > Viridiplantae > Streptophyta > Magnoliopsida > Nymphaeales > Cabombaceae > Brasenia > Brasenia schreberi. The sequence continues at coordinate 666,095 of JAYKKT010000031.1, read as the reverse complement.
CTGCACTTGTGAGATCATTTGAGGCTGGCTTGACCTGTGTTGGTTAAGCGCCGGTCACGTTGAGAGGGCCGTCGGCCCCGCCGACGGTTAGGGCGTGACACAGAGGCTTCATTGCGGCATTCGATTTCCTCTGGCTGCAGGTGGCAACCGGGTTTTCCCTGGGCAGACTCTGTTTCCTTGTGAGAGGAGCAGCCAACCAAGTGTTCCTTGTAGTAGTCGAGCATCGTAGAGCATTGGGGCTGAAGGAAAGGCTTGCGGACAGTTGCAGACCATTCGTTGTTACAGCAATGCTTTCCTCTTGGTGACAACCGATTGTCTCCTGCGGTAAGTAGCAGTCGGGCCATCTCTTGGAGGCATGGTGCAGTGGAGTGTCATCTTCAGTAGTTGCAACCGAGTAACCTTTGTAGCAGTCCAACCGATTGTATCACATGGTAGATGTAGCTGAGTACCGATTGCAGCAGGTACTAGCCGAGACCTTGGGGTGAAGCACAACTGGACATCTTGGCGTGGAAGCCCCTTAACAGCAAGGGACAATCTCCTTGACGTGAGAGATCACTTGTAGCCGGACTGGAGCAGCAAGTGTGCATGCGGAGTAATCTTCACCAAGTGCCAAGAATCGGTGGATTCTGTGACAAGGAGGAACTGGGCAGCAGCAGTCATTCCTTTGGGCGTGCGTCTGTAAACGTGTGTTACCCAGCTAGTTAGGCGAGAATCATTCTCTCCTCAGGTTCCGGTGGGAACCTTAACTAACTAGTAAACCCCGGTTGTAAGTGTGAACCGTGTGATACATTGTGTACAGTCCCATTTCTATAAACTATGTGTGTGCAGTTGATAGGGTGTGTGTGCTAAATATGGCTGGTCACACCAGAGGCATGGAGATCAAAGGAGCTGGTACTCCGTTCCTACACTCCCACTGTTAAGGGCTGGTGATTCGAGTGAATCAAGTAGCCAAGGAGTGTTTGGAGTGAGCCTTCCACTGAAGAGGAACGTTTGCAGTCACGCAAACACGTTCCGGAACAGAGGCTGAAAGAATCATTCGGTGATTCTTGTCATCACGGGTGAACCGAGTTTTGAAAAATTAATTTGAAAAATTCGGTCCGTGACATACCCCGTAGACTGAATTCTACTTTTTTTTAATAAATTTAATGTTTTCCACCATATGATTGTTATATGAACCCAGTCTTCCTTATCGATAAAGTTCATTTTATCATTATCCTTATTTACTTAAATCACATACATCCTGCACCCCGGGCCTTAGCTCAACGACAGAGTCCGCGCTTTAGCACTGTTGCTGCAGGTGGGGAGTTCAACTCCCAAAGGATGCATTTGTGGGTGTGTGCTAAGCTTCGGCCTCCTCTTGTAGCAAAAAAAACATCCTGAAGCTTGCAAGAACCTTAACTAACCTAGTTCAAACAGACGGCCGTCCGAAGTAAAGCTCTCTCGGCGCTAGTTTACTTTATTCACGATCGTTTAAAGGTATTTAAATTGAACTAAGCGTAATTTTTTCTCAATTTTTTTTTAAATGAAGACTTGGTTAACTAAACAATGACCATCAGCTTCACTCTTAAGAGGATAATAAGTTGCTCCTCACTATGACAGATGTTAATTATATATTAGGCAAAAGGGTTTATTATTTTTGGAAGGATGAATCACTATCCAAAAAAACTATTGATTCTCTTCCAATTGGTTGGATCGTAGGTGCAATTATTTACTTCATGAGCAAAGTTTTTGGTTCAAAGTCCAAGATGGCCAATTATGTCAAAGAAAAGAATAGAAAGAGCACTTGGCATTGGCATGCTCCACTTAATTCGGAGGATAAAACTTAACTCGAAGGATAAAGCTCAGTTGGTAGAGTAACACTCTTGCAATTAGATTATTTTGATTATGAGTTGGATTAATCTAATTGTCTACATATGTTACCTCTAAACACCCACCTATCATTAGCTCATGATTCGAAGAAAAGTTATTTATCTGGCTTTTAACCGGGACTTGTTTGTATAGAGAATGAGCCAAGCAATGAACAAGAATTTAGTTCTTTCAGCTCGCTTTCTAACATTACTCTAGGATTAGTCGGGTCGCACCCTGTTTCGATCGATGGCCCTCTCTTTCTCCAAAAATCATATTACTCTAGTTATCATTTTCGTGATGATTTTGATTCTAAAACCCCTGCTTCCTTAAGATGGCCGCTAGGATGTGCATGGCTCGGCTCGGCTCAACTTGACTCGTGTGGCGCTCGTTTGCGGTCAGTTCACAACATAAACAAGCATGATCCTCTATGAGTTGAACACGAACAGTTCATGATATTCCAATGCCTCAAGGACATGATCTACTTTCTAGGGTCGTCATGGAAGCCAAAGTAAGTAAGAAGGTCCTACTCGAGTGAGACCATAGTGGATGAACCCTTTAGTTCTTGTCCTTCCCTAATCAATTTATTGGGGGAAAAGCAAACAAACCCAAATGCTTCTCCATACATTATTGAATCCAGGGCATTAGAATCTCATATATTTTTGTTAATTTTTATCATGGTTTTGCTTGCAAGCTAATTAGAATCTAATAGACACTTGAAAGTGGCTTTCATATTCGAAGTCACGTAAAACAAAGAAAGACCTCAAAATTGTTTGAAAGGGCTAACTGAAAATTCAGTAAGCTCCTGTAGCTGCTGTTATTCGAATTGTATCGTCACTTTCGGTGTCAAGAGAAAGAAATGATAAAACATTTTCTATGTTAACATCTTATTTAAATGAGCAAGCTCGATTTATCTAGCTCAGGCTGGTTAGCATGAGTTTGGCTTTGGATTGGCTCAGATGCAGAAAGAAATTATCAATCATCCAGACTAGACTAAATGGGTCAACTACATGGATTATGGATTCTTAGTTGTGAATGTACTAGATCCTCTAGCATTTACTTCTTAAAAGGCCAAAGCTTGATAGATTTAAGTGGTTCGCCACCTGTTCTCTTTTAGCAAGGTCTCGAGTTCGAGACTTCTGGAGAAAACCGGTGTTGGGAGAGCTTTACCCGCATTGTGAGCCAACCCGGCTAAAACTGGATAATTTCGGACATTGCATTTTATATCATGCACTATTTATAACTTCTGTAAGTTCTTTATCAAGAGAAAATGATAATAAGCTATTTTCAACCTGTGTACAGGGATGGAAATTTCGAAGCAACTCTCCGATACTTACCCTACCCTACCCTACAGTGGGTGGGTTCTCCGGGTTGAGAGGGTCGAGTCTGGTCTGCCGCACGATGCAGGCCAAGATTGAGTTTAAAATTAACCCGCTCCGACCTGTCCCTATTGAAAAGGTGTGTGAGAGAGAGAGAGAGTGGGATTACTTTTAAGCTTCTTGAAAATTTATTTATGTGATCACATCATATTAAATTAATTTACTATAAAACAACATCCATATCATTTTCGAGGTATACCGGGATCAAATATATGCGGTGTGGGGCTCAAACCCTGAGGTTAGCAAAGCAGGTTCAGGTTCTCATGGGTTGTCATGAATATATGGTGAGTTCTAGTGAGGTACCAACCCGCTCTATTGCCATCCCTAACCATGCATTATGCAAGTCATGTGCAAAAAAAACTAAGCTAAATGTAAGAACAACTAATAACGAAGAATAGTAGTTGGACCACGACAGGTTTGGAACCAACCCAATGGTTCCAACTGAAAAACTGAACTGAGACAGGATAAGAAACTGGGGACCATTTGGTTCTGTTCTACTTCACCTTTCATAGAATCAAAACCAGGTTGGAATGGTGAATTCAAACCACTAGTTCTATATTTTTAAACTTTTTCTAAAATATTGTGAATTGTTAATGATTTTTTTTATTATTGTAAGCGGCTAAGACTCAAACAAAAACCGATATCAACAGTTCCAAACTAGAATCAGAACAAACTCAGTCTTAGTTTATTCCAGTTCTCGGACTCAAGAAAACCAGAATCAACCATATAAGATGTTTCAGGGTAAATCCACCGCAACGGATGGTATGGTACTTATAATAAATAAATTCTTTAAAATAAACATTTCTCTATAACTCTTATCCTAAACACATTTCTTTTTTCACTCGAACAAAACACAGCCAACTACAACCTTTCTTCCTTCACACTTCAGCAACTCTCTACCTTGCCACCACGACCTGCATTTATGAGAACAGGTAGGTGCCAAATCGGTGCAGAATAGGACTGGGTTTTAGACATGAATCCAGGTTTCTATGCCTGAGACCCGGTCTCTACACTATTTCTGAAGGCAGGGCAGTTTTGGGTGCTGTATAAACCCGCCAAATCCTGCCCCTAGTGCCCCATTGCCATGCCTGTTCAAGATCACAGTTGGCATTCAAGGCTGTGAAAAGAACACTTTACCCACGGTATCAAGCTCAAAGCTGAATCCATAAACAAGAATTTTACATATATTCTATTAAAATCTGGCAGCTGATGTTGAGTGGAAGTTGATTTTTTTATCCATTTTAAAAACTTCAAGACCCTTTCTGTTTTTGAGTATAAACTTCAACACCTGCAAATATGCTCGTTTTCATGCATTTATCTGTTTAAAGTAATTTATTGCCTCGCGCAAGGCAAACAGTAGACAAGACATTGAATGCCACACACTAGCCATACCTTCAATGTTTTTTCTAATGGGCAAGTTCATTTTTTTAATATATATATATATATATATATATATATATATATATATAGAGAGAGAGAGAGAGAGAGAGAGAGAGAGAGAGAGAGAGAGAGGAGGAGTACATGCTCAATTCAATACAATGGTACATTTGGATTTTTAATATTTAAATCTATACTATTAATCACGATAATCAACGAGAGAGAGAGAGAGAGGAGGAGTACATGCTCAATTCAATACAATGGTACATTTGGATTTTTAATATTTAAATCTATACTATTAATCACGATAATCAACCGATACAAATATTTGAAGAGATTTATGTATGAATAAAGATTGAACACATATCAATATATATATATATATATATATATATATATATATATATATATATATATACTAAAGAGAGTGTGGGTGGTATAAGTTCAATCCAATTCATTCTTAAATCTCCTTACCACTATTTGACTATAAAAATCAATAATAAAATTTTTAATAAAAATATATTGTAACCTTACGAATTAAATGCAAGTATAAAAAGTAAAATAATCAAATATTCTTTTTAATATTCAAATCCCTACCGTTGATCATGGAAATAGAAATTGGAATACGAAGATATTTGAGAATTGAAGTGATCTGGACACGTTTAAAGGGAGCTAAATGAAACCCTAAAGGCGGTGACCAAATCACACGTTAAGTTTTAAAAGTCAAGGCGGATGAAGAGTGAGTACGGTTAAGAATCACTCCACTTAGGTGTACCACGATGCTCTGCCCTCCTCCACCCCCTACATTCCCTTGGTAGTACCAGCAGCAGCCACCGCCACCACCACCACCCATTCTTTCACACACACACACACAGAGCTCACAGCCGTTGCTATGTCATAGGGGACAAATATATATATATATATATATATATATATAGAGAGAGAGAGAGAGAGAGAGAGAGAGAGAGAGAGAGAGAGTGAGAGAGACTTGAAAGCCATATTCATGGTGGACCGAGCCCTGAGAAATTCCATTCACCAGAAACCACCCATCACGAGGCTTTACTGTTCCTACTTCCCAAGAATTATAAAGGCATGGGGATTCAAAATCCACATGAAACCAAGAATCTCTACACGGTTTCTAAGGCAAGAATTGCTTGTTTTCAGACCCACTTGAGCCTACTAGCAATTACATTACGGCCTTTCCGATACCCAATGAGAAAAGCAGGGCCTCAAAATGCAGGCTCCTGAATTAAGTGAGTGCCTCAGTAAGAAAGGGCTTGTAAAAAAGCTCGAAAGATGTGATGAACTTCAAGGCAAACTAATGAATGGCAATGTGCATGAACGAGTGGTAGAATCCAAAGGTACGGAAACAGAAGCCAGTGACTGAACTCTACGCCATACTTGTGATCAAGTCCATCAGAGACCTGCTATCACCTTGAGCAGGGTGAGAATATGAGACAGAACACCAAACCTGACACAAACACTGAACCAACACCGGAAGCAAACGACGAAAAAAAAATTTGGATGATGTTCGGTTGAATTGTTTTTCATAAAAGGACATGACATGGACACGACCTGAAACTCAAAATTGCTGGCAATTCAACACCAGACACAAATCTTACATGAAAAAGACCCAAAAGTCTGTTTTTGCGTCCATAACATTAAAGAATCCTAGGTCACAGCAGCTTCAGAGATTGTTAACATGAACACTACATTACACATGGACATTACCCGAAACACGAAACGGGCACCCCTAAAAGGAGTTCAAGGTTCCCTGCATCTGAGAATAGAACTGAAAAAGAGACGGTCTTCAACATGGAAAGCGTCCACCTTGAAGCAGACCATCAAGAAACTTCACCATTAAGGAAGATTCAAGAGATAAACCATGAAGAGGAGATTTTCCTCAAGTTTTTCCTAATGAGACTCATAAAATAAGTTGCGTGGCACTAACAGTAGACCAAATGTCTAAATGAGATCAAACTGGTAAGCACGTACAAAGACACGTCCACAAACCGAGCTCCAATGCAAAGGTGACGAAGTTTAATCATAGCACTATAATGGAGGTTGATGAAAGCTTAAAAGTGTTTCTCAAGGAAATCATAACACATAATTTGGTTGTTTTCGAGTTAGACATGGGTGCAATACAAGATAAATAGGCTGAGAACCAAGCATCCACATAGGCCGACTCTCACTTAATGTGAGAAAATGCTAGATTTTGGTGAAGTTCCAACTTCCCGGACATTGAACGAAATACAGAAAAGAACTTCATATAGAACTTCTATGGCTTTGACCAACATGGTAATTCCTCTTCCTATGCAAGCTACACTCATGATGTGCATAGTATTTTTGTAAAGAGCATGTGGCTATGCTTTTGATTGCTGAGCGTAAATGAAATCAACAATGGACAAGTCCGAGGAGACAGTAGAAGACCAGAATAAAGAGAAACAATACTGGCAATCTAAACAATTTTTAAGCACAAACGTTTCTGATATGACAGCTCAAAGTTTTGAAACATCAGTGATACTAGTGGACAACTCTCTCGATGTGATCAGGGTTTCAACTAGAATCAAGACCAGTATTTTCATAGTCCACTCACAACGGATCCTTGGACTTCCATAAAACTTTCTCCACCACTTGAAAGTATTAAGAAAAGTAACAATTTAATTAGTGGAATGGCGGAATCAATTTAGGTAGAGTTTTGATTTCTCTTGCTGGATATAATCCTATAGGTATGATCCACAATCAAAACTTAGATTATTTGATTATGCTGCAGTACTGGGCACGAACAAACAGGGAACCCACAGTACCAGGGTTCCGGTCCATGCTCTAGCAAATGGGGAACCGATTGCCACATGGCACTCTTATCTTCCGTCCAGGCCACCCCAACACATCCCAGCTCACCGAGTCCGCATGGAACCTTGACACAGATACACCCTAAAGGGCCTCCAAAATCATTTCTAGCAAACTGTAGATCTTTCAAAATCCACAGAATGATATCTTTTACTGAAAAAAAGAAAAACACGCATTCTAACGGTTGACTCATGAAAGAACAACCAATTCTAAACACAGTCTACACCCTCTTAAACATTAGGTATAGCCAGTTTTCCTGTGTACCATGGGTGGCGCTATTTTCACCAATTCTGGGGAAACTACTGAAAATGAGTCTGCTAATGCAGGTTACAGATTCGGTCAAGAGGAAGAAACCTATAATATCGTAGCTGCTCATGGTTATTTTGGCCGATTGATCTTCCAATATGCTAGTTTCAACAACTCTCGTTCCTTACACTTCTTCCTAGCTGCTTGGCCTGTTATAGGTATCTGGTTCACCGCTTTAGGTATCAGCACTATGGCATTCAACTTAAATGGATTCAATTTCAATCAATCCGTAGTTGACAGTCAAGGTCGTGTTATTAACACTTGGGCTGATATCATTAATCGTGCTAACCTTGGTATGGAAGTTATGCATGGCATGACAAAAGTATGCACCCCAATGACATTGATAAACCCCACGTCACTCAAACAAATGCCAGTGTAACTCCATTAATCAACTGCTACCTAATGACTTGCTTAATCATAGGGTAGCAAAGTTGGCCCATCAGCATACGTGCACTATGCAGTTGAAGAGAGAAACCAGAAAATAAGAAATATTGGCTTCACAGCACAAGAATTGTAAACGTTCATAGCTTCATGCTTATGACAACCAACTGGGATGTGCTTGTGGAAGATTTTACTCATCCAACAAATGTTTTCACATCAAATGATGAGCTATTTTCGATTAGAACAGTTTTAGGGACTTCATTAAGTTTCATATATTTCCTTTTAACAGTTTTAGTGATAAGGGGACCCCAACCTGGTTATATGTCATATATCCCTCTTCATTATTAGAGGAACAGATCTAATAAGCAACAAGCAACCAGAAGACTCCAGCAACAACAACAACAAACAACAACAACTAAGCCTTTTCCCATACTAGACGGGGTCGGCTACATGGATTCTTTGTTTCCACAGATCCCTATCGTGTGCCATGTTAGCAGTTAACTCCCAATAAGCTAGATCATTCTTTATTGTTTCTTTCCAACACTTTTGTGGTCGTCCTCTACCTCTTTTAATACTTTCCAAAATTAGTTTTTCTAACCTTCTTACAGGTTCTTCTTTTGATCTTCTTTCTATATGTCCAAACCATCTTAAACGATGTTCTCTCATTTTATCCTCTATTTGTGCCACTCCTAATTTGTTTCTAATAACCTCATTATGTATACGGTCTTTTCTTGTATGACCACTCATCCATCTCAATATCTTCATTTCTGTCACAGACATCTTTTGTACAGGTTGATGATTAACTGCCCAACACTCAGAACCATAAACCAGAAGACTCCAGCAGCAAAATAAATATTTTCAACAGAACGCTGATGGAAATGAATTCTGAAACAAGAATGACATTTAACACAGGACCACTCGTTAGAACATAGGATTGCAAGCGTAAATAATTTAATTTCTTGTAGATATATAGTTGAATGATGCTATTGGTGCTTTTGATTTTCTTCCATGGCGAGGGCATGTAACCAGTCCAGAACCAACCGATATAGCCATGAGCAGGTCGAAGAGAGAGCTAATAGGTCTTGTAGGACCCAGCACATGTGAAATGCAGGGATGACTTTTTGCAAGGATTGGGACCCAGTCCACACATTCACGGCCAACTAGGTAATCTATTATTCTATCCTAAACCCGAGGCACAACATTTTAACAATTAGAAAACTAAACTAATTTTGATCAGTTCATGGAGAAGAGGAACCCATTACAGAATACAGATAGATTCAGCCTACTTCTCCAATTGGAGATTGAGAGTTTGGTGGCAAAAATGGCACCACCTTGTGATTTTAGAACAATTAAGTTATTAACAACCCTCCTCAGTTGGCATTCTAGAATAATTAACAAGCATCATCAATATAGATTCAGAATCAGCAAGAAAAAGAAAGGAGTTTATGTATATCAATCAATTGAAATAAACAGAAACAGGAAAGACTGCACTTGTTTGTTGTAAATATAATAAAGAACATCACCGTGACAATTTTCATGGCCGATCACTGCATAGATCAAATACAAGCACGCGCCACACTTCCAAACATCAAGAAACAAATGGTTTACAGGCGTACCTGGTCGCCATTGATCACTAAAACATAAATCCCCTTCATGCCTTCCTTTCTAAGACGTGTTCGAGCGAGAACTATACCACCCTCTGAACGTGCACGCCACGAAACCCCGACCGGAGAGAAACCCCAACCTCAATTTTGAGCCCCCTCCACGGTGGCTGCTCCTCGAGGCTGTCTCGGGTGCGGCCAGAATTGGCTGCTCGCCAGTCTCCGGCGGCCCGCCTCCACCATCGCTAGTGCTCGCGTCCACATTCTCTTCAGCAGCACCCACGTCTAAATTCACCGAAACCATCTCTCTACTGGCCCTCAACCACTCCCCACCTTCTATCGTCACCATTCTGCACTTCTTGATCTTCACCTTGACCAAATTCGGGCATCCGCCGGCGAGGGCAGCGAGCCCTTGGTCCGTAACGGGACATCCTTTGATGCACAGCTTCTTTAGAGATAGGCATTTGGTTGCGATGCAGCAGAGCTCCGGATCACCGATCGTATCGCTACCGCACAACGCTAATCTCTCCAGATTCAGGCAATTGCTACCTAGCATCCCCAAACTCAGAGACGTTGGATTAACCCCGATGAGTACTAGTTCCTGCAAATTCGGGCATTTTTGTGCCAGAGCTATCAACCCTTCGTCGCCCATCCGATTTGTCTTCCACCCGTCGATGTGGAGCTTCCGGAGGAGCCTGCAACTCTCGGAAACGGCCGTGAGGCCGGCGTTTGTACACTCGGGCGTCTTCATTAAGTGGAGAATTTCCAGATCCTCCAATTCGGACACTGCCTTCAACCCTCGGTCGCTCACCTGAAGCCTCTCAAGGTGGATCTCCCTCAGTCCTTTCGCTCCGGAGGCAATCGCTTCGAGCGGCAGATTCCAATCGCCGGAATTTCGGAATAGTTTGAGCGTCTGGAGCTTCTTTGCTCCGACGATCATGGGGACGAAGAACTGCCCGTTGTCAAGTTCCTTGAGACAGACGCTGCGGAGGCTGGCCGCGGCCGATCCGGGGCCAATGGATTCGCCGGCGGAACCGTCAGCGAGGCCACGGAGACGCTTGATGGAAAGCTCCTCCAGGGCGGGGCAGTGATCGACGAGGGCGTTGATCCCCTTAACGCCGAAGCTACACGACCCACAGGAGACCTTCTTCAAGGTAGGGCAGTTCTTGGCGAAGTATTCCATCCCGGAGTATGTCAATTCGCGGCACGCCCGGAGTTTCAGACGCGTCAGATTCCGGCAGTGAACGGCGACAAGGAGGAGGGCTTCGTCATTGATGCTAACGACACGGCGATCGCACTTGAGCGCGAGTTTGGCGACCGAATCGAAGCGGGAGAACAGCGCAGGGACGAAGGGGAGGAGATCGGCACGGGCGTCAAGGGAGAGGCGGTGGCGACTCTGCCCCTCAACGCGGAGCCACCGCCGGCATACCAGAGAGCACTGCTTCCGGTCGCCTGCCGGAAGCGAGTGGAAGATGCAAGCCAGGCACTCATCCGGCAGTTCCAAGGTGTAGTCCCTGAACCTCTCTTCGCCGGGATCCGTCCCGGCTTCAATCGTCGCTTCCATAAGAGTTACAGATGCTGCTGCGGCTTGGTTGTCACGTTTTCTAATAGATCGGCGATTGACCGAATCCCTCCGGTCCGGCCACGAGATTCCGGTGGTTGATGCCGCTTGTCCCATCCACGTTTTTCACCCTTTCTTCCACCGATTCCTCCACCGCCGTCGATTTCTTCTCACCAATCGATTTCTTCTCACCAATTCTCTCTCTCTCTCTCTCTCTCTCTCTCTCTCTCTCTCTCTCTGTGGATTTAGGCTTCTCAGGCTTTCACTTTCCCTTTGCTTCTCAGGCTTTCACTTTCCCTTTCTGATCCGGTGATCTCTCTCCTAGTTTTGGGGTCAGGTCTGTGGACGAAAAGGTCAATTCCACCACTTGAGACTTTTAAAATGGCCGATATGTCCTCTCCTTTCGAGAAGAACGACCCAGATTACACTTTCTTTTCTGACAGAAGACCCAGCCTCTATTGAAGACGATACAATAAACTATCCGGTAGATTTTTCTTTTCTTTTCTTTTTTAAATCATTGGTAGCCTAAGATTATATTCTCACCATAAATTCACCTTGATCTTGAGGCTCTTCAGGTTTGGATCCCCTGACCAAGTGGCATGAATCCTCGAACAGATCACTTCTCAACCTCTCCACCAAAAAACAATTCTTGACCTCAATCGTGTGAAGATGTTTCCCTTAAGAATGGAAAGGAGAACAGTTATTGAGTAAGCCAATTTTAATACATTTTCTTAAGAAGATCTACATGAGGTTTAATAATAAAGTTATTAGAAATAAAGTTGGTTTAGCATGAACTTATCTTTATGTTATATCGAAAAAGAAAGCCGGTGTGACAATAATAAAAGAACGAAATATCCATACTTCTTATTGTTTGATCACAAGTGTGATAAGAAGGAATGAGAAACTAAATGAACAGTTGAAAATATCATTTGGAGGCAAACTTTTTGTGATAGAAGATGAGAAAAAATTCTCTTGGTTAAAAGGGGGAGCCGAAGCCCAACACGACACACGATGCATGCATCATGCACCCTGTCTAAGAGCCCTACCAGTGAGCTAACAATCTGAGTGCCCTCAAGGTTATTTTAGGCCATGTCTACACCGTGCACGACAATGTTAGGTTCGATTCTAACATAGACGCAATGCACCTCGATCTTAGTTGGAGTTAATTGCCGTTGAAGAAGGCTTTGATTGGGCTCAGATACGAAAACTAGTTCATTGAGCATTGATGGTTCACCATGATCCAAATTCCAAAAGGTTTTAGATTCTGATCCAAAACAAACTAATTGAATGTGAAGTCAATATTCAGAGGTCGCGGCCGAGAATTCAAAGTGCTTGTTTGATGCAGCTAAGAATATCCTTGGTTCCTTTACAAGGAACGGTCTGAGTTGGTGCGTAATCAACTCAAGAAGATCAAGGCCGTCTGGATAGGGACGTCTAAAATAGCTGGTTTGGAACAGGAAGAGATCCCACCCAGTTCGGTTCCAATTCGCCCAGTTCAAGAGGAATGCTTGCAAATGAACCAAGAGACTCTTAGTTAGGCTCATATGTAGCTTGGCACTATTTGATTCACTAAATCATATGAGTTGTGCATAAACATCGTATACTCGGCTTGTTCCTAGCCTGTTTGTGATTGATTCATTAAATGGTATGTTCAACTTGGTGCGGCTCGTGAAAGCTCCTTAAATCACATCTTTTCGGTTTTGATCTAGATCACTCAAGGTAATTGTGTTGGTGCATTTAGTAAATAAATGGTTATTTTTTGTAACTTTCTCATAAAGGAAAACTTTTAGGAAAAATGAAGTTGCAGTTGCAAAGGTTTCTTAAGACTGGACGGAGATTATGAGGGTAGGAAATCTCTGTCTCAACTCAGTTTAGCTCAACTTATGAGCCACTTGAGGTTGTCGGTTCAGCCTCGACCTACCAGCTGAGCAATAAGCAAGGGTTGTTCAAATAGAAAAGCCATCGTGGTGTTTGACAGCATTGGCCTTTACATTCCTGATACAACCTGAGCGGCAGACCTGGGTGAATCGGGACGACCAATTCTAAACCCACAGTTCCACTAAAACCTGGAACTGGAACGCTCCCCTTCCGGGTTTGGGCTCAGTTCAAGTTTTGCAGTTCCGGGTGGTTTCAGTTTTGATCCGAACCAAGTGTTAACATTCTGGTTTCTGGTTCCTGTCTCGATTCTGTTCTGGTTGGAACCAACGGGTATGTTAAGCCATGTCTATTTTCCGCATTCGCAGTATGAACTCACACAAATGGAGGAGAGCCGAACGCAAAGTGTAGAGGTAATACAGATACACATTTCGATTGTTGATAGTTTAAATTATCATTTCAATAATGATCAGATGGTACACTTCAAAACTTGGGAGGTGGCAGTGACAAAAGCTAGTGGTCTTGAGAAAGAAAAGCAAAAGGGGAGCTGACATTAAGATCGCTAAATGCATACCCGCATGAAGTCCTTCGGGAAAGGAGATCTTGGGTTTCACCAAGCACAAGACAGTGAAGACAGAACATTGAGCCACCTTGAAAAGGAAGAATCCAAACAATCCCTTACATACCACCTCACAGCAAGTGATGAACGGACCCGATCAAGAGCCATTCACCAAGCACTGCCCAATCAATTTCTATCAGATACCGCCGCCCCGCATATGTTGGTTCAATTCACCAAATTGGTCATCGGCTTCTTCAGTGTCAAGAGAAAGGCGAACAGCATCCAGCTTTTGTTTAAGTACTTCAATTGCATTTGTAACTAGTTGTGATGCTTTGATTGCACCAGTAGTCTCAACAGTAAAGATGAAGCTGTCCTCCTTAGCATAAATTTCAACAAGACCCGGCTTGCACATGGCTCCAGCTTTCTTTATAACTTCATCATCATATGTATATGCTTCAGGATCGACTACAATGACCTGCAATCAAATAACACACCAAGTCTACTATGATATTCTAAAAAGAAAGTTAGCATTTGAACCAGAGTTACTTTTTTCCTGTACACTAGTCATTTGTAGAACCTCGCATGTCATGGAGATGGAGACAAAATCGATATCCTCTGACTCCACCAACACAGAATGCCAACATTTATATTTATACCAAATAGTATAAAATCATAGATGGCTCAGATCAACAACCGAATAGAGTTGCGCCCAAGCTTGACCTGAGCCAACATGAAACACCATCAATACCATCCATCTATTGAGCTCAGCACGGCACATCAAGTTCAATTATTTAACATTTTCTATGAACTGGGCCCAAGATGCCAGCCCCTGTACTCCCCTAATAATCAGCAGAATCAATCTGACAACTTTAACACAAAAAACAAACAACAACAACAACTAAGCCTTTTCCCATACTAGACGGGGTCGGCTACATGGATTCTTTGTTTCCACAGATCCCTATCTTGTGCCATGTTAGCAGTTAACTCCCAATAAGCTAGATCGTTCTTTATTGTTTCTTTCCAACACTTTTGTGGTCGTCCTCTACCTCTTTTAATACTTTCCAAATTTAGTTTCTCTAACCTTCTTACAGGTTCTTCTTTTGATCTTATTTCTATATGTCCAAACCATCTTCTCTCATTTTATCCTCTATTGGTGTCACTCCTACTTTGTTTCTAATAACCTCATTATGTATACGGTCTTTTCTTGTATGACCACTCATCCATCTCAACATCTTCATTTCTGTCACAGACATCTTTTGTACATGTTGATGATTAACTGCCCAACACTCAGAACCATAAAACATGGCAGGCCTAATTGCTGCTCTATAATATTTACCTTTTAATTTTAATGGTATCTTCTTATCACAAAGAATATCTGATGCTCCTCTCCATTTTAACCAACCAGCATTAATTCTATGCGTAACATCTCCATCAATTCTTCCATTACTATGAAAAATTGACCCTAGGTATGGAAAACTTTCCTTATGAGGAATGCAATATGTGCCTATTTTAATTTCTATGTCCTCTGAAGTAACCAAATGATCAAACTTACATTCCATATATTCTATCTTTGTTCTACTAAGTCGGAGGCCTTTGCTTTCTAATGTTTCTCTCCTTAGTTTCAATTTTCTATTAACTTTTTCCTTAGACTCCTCCACTAATACAATGTCATCTGCAAATAACATACACCAAGGTACTTCATCTTGAATATGTTTTGTTAACTCATTCATCACCATTATAAATAAGTATGGGCTTAAAGTTGATTCTTCATGTAACCCAATATTAACTTCAAAGAAGTTTGTCGTTCCTTCTTGAGTCCTCACACATGTTTTTGCACCATCATACATGTCTCTTATAAGGTTAATATATGTCAATGGGATACCTCTTTTTTCCAAAGTTCTCCAAAGAACCTCCCTCGGTACCCTATCATAAGCTTTTTCTAGATCAATAAATATCATGTGAAGGTCTTTCTTTTTTGCTCTAAAATGTTCCATAAGACGTCTCAAAAGGTGAATCGCTTCAATAGTAGATCTGTCTGGCATGAACCCAAATTGGTTCTCTGTTGTATTTGATACTTGTCTTAACCTATGTTCGATAATTCTTTCCCATAATTTCATAGTATGACTCATTAACTTGACACCTCAATAATTCACACAATTTTGAATGTCTCCCTTGTTCTTATATATGGGTATAAGTGTACTTGTTCTCCATTCCTCGGGCATCTTCTGGTTTTTTCATATTTCATTAAATAGTCTTGTGAGCCAAGTGATTCCTATTTCTCCTAGTATTTTCCAAACTTCTATAGGAATATTATCTGGTCCTACCGATTTACCACCCTTCATATGTTTAAGAGCCTCTTTGACTTCATTCTTTTGAATACGTTGGTAGATATTGTGGTTTATATACTTTTCTGAGTTGGCTAAATCTCTTAAACTAATACTAACATCTTTATTTTCATTAAAAAGATTATAAAAATAGTTTTTCCATCTATTTCTTATATCATCATTTGCCACTAGAATTTTTTCATCCTCGTCTTTTATGCATCTAACATAATTAAGATCTTTAGTTTTCTTATCTCTAGCCCTAGCTATCCTAAAAATATCTCTTTCACCCTTTTTTGAGTTGAGTTTTTTATATAAGTCCTCCCAAATCTTAGCTTTTGCTTCACCAATGGCCTTTTTTGCTTCCTTTTTTTGTTTTCTTATAAGCTTCTAAAGTTTCACCAGTTTTCTTAGCATAATGTAATTCCTAACATGCCCTCTTTGCCTTGATTTTATTTTGTACTACTTCACTCCACCACCAAGCTTCTTTTTGTGCCGGTACACCTCCCTTAGATACCCCTAACACATCTTTCGCAACTTTCCTAATATGTATAGCCATATTGTTCCACATATCACAGGGTGTGCCAACATAATTCCAAACATCTCCTTGCAGGACTTTCTGTTTAAATATATCTTCTTTCTCGCTTTTGAGGTTCCACCATTTAGTCCGAATAGCTCGATGCACTCTTTTCTTCTTTGTCCACTTTTTTATTTGTAAATCCATAACTAAAAGTCGATGTTGGGTGGTTAAGCTTTCTCCTGAAATTACCTTACAATCTTTACAACACGCTCTATCTTTTTTTCTACAAATAAAGTAATCAATTTGTGTTTGTGATAAGCCACTCTTATAAGTAATTAAATGCTCATCTCGTTTTTTGAAGATTGTATTGACTATAAAGAGATCAAATGCCATAGCCACTTTAACACAACAAAAAAACTCCAAAAAACTGCAGCAGTGTGAATAACACAAACACATCATAATTTCTATGAAAAAAGCAAGCACGTTTGTACGGACCAAAGCTGGAATAAGGAAGCAAAAACTGACTCTGGAGAGTAATTAAAACCAATAGAAAATCCAAAGTCAGATCGCCAATGAGATTTTACCAAAGAGAAACAAGCACAATATCCATAAACATAATTTCCCTATCAACTGACTTCAGCATAAAGTTGTAAAAATAGCAAGACATGTGACATAAAACTAGAAAGAACGATATTGCAGAAGAAACTTTTTAAACTCCTGCCATGCAAAGCCATTACCCCATGACCGTCTCATATGAAAGACAAACTCTCCAGAACATGCTATTTAAAAATGGTTTCAATAGTAAATTGCTCCACCAACCTGTTGAGTATTTGGGTCAACGTTGAAAACACGAGTAGGACAGCTTTCAACCCATTCTTGTTTCTCTTCAAGTGTCAAGGTTTCCATTAGCTCCTCATCGATATGAATCTCTGGTTCGTACATGAAAGTAACTGTGGCAGCAGGAGACCATTTCGCATGATCCTTGCCTATGCCCTTTCTTGCTATGGCTCTCAACCTCAATTCTTGTCCACGACGGAGCTTTACAATGATTATGCCCCTAAAAAACATGTAATGAGATGGGCACCCAATCCTTGGATACTTAAACAAATATGATAATGGAAAGCACCAAAGCAAGGAAAAATTGAAAGCAAAAGCCCCTAGCTTGAATAAAACCAAGCATAGTGGTATTTAAGCAAATGCATGAAGAACTGTCAGAAGCGCATAAACTGTACTTCGTGCAATCTGTTTGTTGCCCCTCATAGGCTGCCACAGACCTATCAAATAACCATAAAGTTGTACACGGTTGCTTCCCCACGTGCTAATTCAGTAGGCATAGACTTCTCCATGCAAACGAAGGTGCTTTAAATATGTTCTTTTGTTAAATCAAACAGAAGGTTGCTGAAATATCTGCAGTTCTCAAATTATCACAATATAACAGCTTCCTCATCTTTATGTGCATGCAAGTGTGTATAAGAGAAAGTATACTCTAATATGAGTAGTGCCAAGACAATCTTATTCCCTGGACCACCTTAAACATTTAAAAGTAAAGTGTTTGGCAGGCTCTGACTTACAGACAAACATATTCTATAAATAAATCCATCCTACAATATCTTAAACAGCTGCTTGTGAGCATCTATCGAAAGTGATTATGAATTATACGAACGTAAATCAGGTCATATTTTAGACAAGACAGAGAAGAGATGAGAGGTTGCAGAAGAGAGATGATAATGTGTTAGCACTTAGGACATGAAAGAATTGCACGTTCTGAGATTCCTCTAGCTTATCGAAAGCTGCAAACTCACCAGTTTATACATACATACATAAATATTTTATGCGGGTACACAAACATTAAAAAAATACTGACGATCCCGTAATCAAATTGCAATAAACTTTTTTCAATTAACAGGCATCAGAACCTATAGTGAATGTGCTAGTACCAACTATTATAACGCACTAACTTGCAAAATAATCCATGAATCCTACTACATTCAAGGTCTTAACAGAGAGAGAATTTTCAAGTTGATCGAGATGTATCAGACTTAAAATATCTGAACATCATGCAAACACGAGTCATTTCCTTTCCAATTTGCAGTTAACAGAGTAATGGAAAGGTGGAGAACTTTCAGGTTGCTTGATATATCATAATCAAAGAGGCAACTGCTCCAAATTGGCGTTATTCTGTGTTGCATGGCGGGATGAATGAA
The DNA here is from genome assembly GCA_036023115.1 of Brasenia schreberi. Lineage (NCBI taxonomy): Eukaryota > Viridiplantae > Streptophyta > Magnoliopsida > Nymphaeales > Cabombaceae > Brasenia > Brasenia schreberi. Next base: position 647,316 of record JAYKKT010000031.1, on the reverse strand, counting down.
ACTTATTAGTGTTAGGATGAACGCTAATCACCTGTTCAACTAATGAATTTGCCCATCCCTATGGTGTCTATCCTGTTCAACCACTTCTCGAACCACAACCTTAACAAGGGGGAAAGCACTAATAAGAAAAAGCGCAGGCAGGTTAAGCAGATCCAAAATGAGAAGTGGAGAAACTTCAAGAGGAGGAGAAGGACAAAACAGGAGCTACCCCTTAACGAAGTTGTCTACTTCTGTAAGGTATCTAGTGTCTATCTTCTAATGTTTAAATACCCAGAGACAACCAACGCATATCCTAGTCAACAGTAACAGCAAAGTAGCCTGGTATTACTTGATAAAATAAGACTTAAGTGAGTTTTGATGGACTTCACTGAGTCGCTTTGAGAAAAGAACACAGCAAACAGAAGAATACTAATGACACTCAAGTTTTAAATTTGAGGAATTATAGTTCCTACTCCACAGTACCTTACTCTCACACTCATCAAGAGGTTCCCCTTCCTCTTTAAAATACAATGCATGATATGAAAGAAAAGTTTATATACAGATGAGTACAATGAGTGGGTTGCTATTTATTTCTCCTTTCTTTTTCCTAAGAAGATAGTTCAAGATCAACTTAGTTGGCAAGCTTGGCGAACCTGAGAAAATATTGACCATTGCTACAGTTATCTTCTTTCTTTTTGTGACTGCCTTATCAACACAAATTGATAACAGCTACACAGCTCAGTGAATTATTGGTAGATGATCCAACCAAGACGACAAATTGTTGGCCTGGGCCTTTCAGGTTTTTCCGCACCCACACAAACATAATTGTTTCCCATTCTACAAAAGGACAATAGCATGTGAAATTGTGCATAATGCACTCCACATATAATTAAATGAAGTAAAATCAAGTAAATGATTCAAGTATTTCTGTTGCCCTTAAGAGGTGCTTATATTAACCACATTTCTCCTATACGGATGGAAAGGTTCAGTCATTATGCAAACTGTGAACTTATTCCAGTTCTTCCATAATAGCAAAAGCATTCAAAACACCATATTACGGGACAATCACTGAAACAACAAATTCACAACAATGATGCTGGCTAGCAAACTTAAGATCATCCTAGCCAACAGTAAACCCTAAAAAAGAAATAAATTCTTTCAAATCATGATTTCAAGTGCTTGTAATGCAAGGCCACTGTATAAAATAACCCAGAACTACTACATTGTGATGCCATCTAGGGCTACTAGAAGAACGAGGAGAGCAATCTCTTCATCGATAATGAATCAACAAATGTGTTCTTTTTCGATAGATAAGTTTACCAAGAAGCACGAACGAGTACATCAAGTTGAAACCCCCAAAGACTCGACAAACTCTACAACGCCCAAAATAGCCCCAATAAATATATCCCTCTTCCGAAAAGAGGGAAGACAAAACCATCTTGTCAGAAGCTCACTTTAACTCTCCTATTCTTTTCCCTCCACACTAGCTAAAATAATCACAAAAAACATTAAAAGCTATTATAATTTCTCTAGTTTACATGGTCATCACGAGTTGTTCGTAATCTATGGTCCAACATGAGTCGTTACTACGTTATGGTCCTGTTATTTCCCCCCTTCCAAGTAAAGTGGAACAACGGTACATTTTTGGCATGTATTTCTAGCCATGATTCTGCTCAATATACTGATGGAATATCTCCCGACTAACCAATTCCCCCCGGGATGTTAAAAGTAAAACACGACCAGAAGGCTAAACTGAAGAAGAAACATGTCCATTTGGATCCACCCACTTAACCAAAATGCGCATTTTCTAAAGCCCCACTTTCCCGCTAATATGAGTCTATATTCAGGGGTCTCCTGATAACCACAGATTGTCATCGAGACCTTGCGTCACTGCTATTGCAAATCTATTAACATAAGAGAAATGCAAGCCTACTGCGAAAATAGTCCCTCAAATATCCATTGAAAGAGTTCTTGCCACAATTTGAGACTCAGATAAAGAAAACATTAAGAGAATAAGTTTAAGAAAAGAAAGAGCGAAAAAAACCTGTGCTCGGAGGCGTCGAAGGTGTTAGAATTGAACCCGCGGCCGGCGACGTCGACGGGGATAACGCGATCGTCGGAGCTGCGGAGGTCGGCGCTTGTGACGTCGAGGGTCTGGTCGGAGGTGCACTTGACGTTGAGGTGGAATTCGATGGAGCAGAACTCGCATGCGCCGTCTCCGTCGCATGCGTCGCAGTCGCGGGAGAATCGCATGCCCATGGCGCGTTCGCTGGTGAGCGGGATGAGGCCGAGGCGGTGGGCAATGAACTCGTCATTGAGGACGGAGGAATTGGACTCGATCTCGACGAGGTCGATGGCGATGGTGGGCACCTCGGCAAGCATGACCCGGCGGAGGGCGTTGGCAATGCTGGCGTCGGTATCTCTCAGCTCGAATTTTAGGTAGTCGTCCTTCATGTCCCTGATCTTCACCCTTGGGAACCTCTGGTACGAAACCCCGTCCATCGCCCTCTCTCGCCTCTGTGCAACACCAAACGAAACCCTACAAAACCCAAATCGCCGATGGGAAAAATGAGTGAGAGAGAGATATTGAGTGAGAACACGAGGTAGCTGAAGTTATTTCAGATGACCGACCCAAAGCCGACCTTGGAAATCTAGGTTCGGGTCAAGGGTTTAGGCACCCCGTGTTGGATCTAGGCCCACGTAAAGCAACCCAAATCCATATATTAGGGTAAAGTTGATCTTGAGCAATTGAACTGATCAAATCGGGTATGGGTTCTCAAAGCCCGATCAAAAAGTCAAGTTGGGTTAGATTATTGAAAGCCACTCACAAACAACAATTCAAGCAATTGAAGAGCATAGAGAGAACATGTAAGTAATTGAGATTCAAGCAATTGAGGAGGACAGAGAAAACATATAAGTAATTGAGATTCAAGCAATTGAGGAGGATAGAGAAAACATGTAAGTAATTGAGGATGATAGACAAAACAGGTTTGATGAAGCCGGATTCTATAAGATATCTATAGGTACGCAAGTTTGTTTGGTAGATTTACACCATTGTTTATGCAAAGCATGATGAAACTTTATATCCCATATAATGGATTTGCACGATTAATGAATTGGTAGGTTGTTATCACGAAAAAACTAAATCAATCTAAGTTGAACCCAATTCGCAATCCCCACCATCGATAAACTTGGAACTAATATAAATAAAACATATCTCGACACAAGCACCAAGCATAAATCTTAATTAAAAAAACATTTTATGCAAAATATAATTTTAACACCAACCAAGAGCAACAGTAAAATGTCCCATAAAAGTGGTTTTGATCAACCTCAAGCATTAGCTCACTTGGCAGGACTCTTAAATTACAACAACTTGGTTCTCGAGGGTTGCATGTATGTGTACTGGTGTTTTGGCCATGACCCCATAGAAGAGGTCTTGATCAACCTCAAGCATTAGCTTACCTCTCAGACTGCAACAACCCAGTTTAGCTCTTGGGCGTTGCATGTATGTGTGTTGGTGTCAAGCTTTGGCCTCGCTAAAAGATCAATTGTGATTGATGAAGTAGACCTCAAGACAGTACCCAGAAAGACCGTGTCCGTGTTCAGACATGAAAGGAGGTCACGATCGAGTCGACATGCTTTCAGCATAGACACGAAATGAGACGACAGAATTATAAGTTTGCCACGTAGAGATGCTCTAGTTATAAGTTTGCCGCATAGAGAGTCTCTGGTTCTTGATTAAGGGATGGAAATATTGACTTGACCTGACTCGACCCAACCCAAATGAGATGCGAACTACATCAACCCAAAACTGATCAGGTTGGCCACGGGGATAAGATGCCTCAATTCATGTCCAACCTTTTCTTTTGAAACGAAAAGACCTCTTTCGAAAGAGTTTTTGTATTCCCTATTTATGAAGGAAAGACCACTTTCGGAGGAGTTTTTGTATTCTCGTTTTTTTCTTTTTCTTTTGAACACAACCAATTTTCCTTTTCGGAGAGAAAGTAGGATGGGGAAGGCTTATCCTTTTAGTTACTCGATTTATAGAAGATTTGGGGTGTTTACATATGCCCCTCTTTGACATTATCCAAGCAAAGAAAAACACCCCATTTTGGTTTTTCTCTCAAATTTTCTCGAGAATATACCATTTATTTCACAAAAACCTTATTTTCTTTTTCCACAAGTGGAGATTTTTAGCAAAAGGGGGCTTTTCCTAGCTATTTCCCTATATGTATGATCATGCAAGAATGACTCTTTGAATGCATGCATGAGAAAAATTTTATTTTTGGGTTTTGAGTCCGAAGAGAGCCTTTTGAGGTTGGCTGCTCCGAGCAGGTTTTTACCCATGTCTTCTTGACATTTTCAGGTTTTCGAGCTTTAGAGAGAGCCTTTTGAGGCTGGCTGCTCTAAGCAGGTTTTTACCCATGTCTTCTTGACGTTTTCGAGCTTTAGAGAGAGCCTTTTGAGGCTGGCTGCTCTAAGCAGGTTTTTACCCATGTCTTCTTGACGTTTTCGAGCTTTAGAGAGAGCCTTTTGAGGCTGTCTGTTCTAAGCAGGTTGTACCCTTGTCTTTTTGACATTCGTGGGTCTTTCGAAAATTTCTTTTTAAAAAGGAACCCCTTTTAACTTGTATCGAAAAGGACTTCCATTTTTCGTACTTCCCTTCATTCGGGTTTCAATACCTGCTACTCAGTAAAGGTTTTTTGGGTAGGAAAACTTGAAAAACATTTCAAAGTTCCATTTCCTATAAAATAGAGTCGAGTTCTCAAACAAAATGAAATCCAAATAAGCCGATTTTATTCATACTTTAGGATTTTCGCAAATTTGAATCTTTTTTCTCGGGGATAAGCCGTAGGGATATGGGAAAGAGATACCACGGTCCCTTCTGAAGTGTCCTGTGGTTTTAGGCAAAGAATCGAAAAATCGCTCTTTGGAGCTTTGGTTTTTTGTTTCTTTTTTTCACAGAGGGTCTCCCTTTGAGAGTATTTTTTTATTAATCCCTCTTTTCTTTAAAAGAGAGCATCTCTTTGGAGGAGTTTTTGTATTCCCTGTTTATAAAGGACTTATACATATATATATATATATATATATATATATATGAGATAGTGGTAAATATTCAAACATCATTCGTGCTTAAATTTATTCAAATGTTTACACTGTTTGATTGATATGATCTATAGTAGATATTTGAATTAAAAGTACTATCATATTCTTATACTTTATACAGTTAATACACTATAATACTAAATACAAAGTGCTTTATGACCTCAATCATTTATATCAAGGATCAAACAAACTCGAGGCAGTGCTAAATACTTAAAACCATTATAGCTCAAATCCATACACACATCTCAACTGTTTGATTAGCATGTAGAGACTTGAATTAAAGTATAATTATATTTGTATATCAATTACTTTTTGCTTTATCACATTCGTGGTTCATTTCAAAGATTGAATTGTCGAGATGATAAAGTAGATTTGAAGTATTTACAATTACTTATTATATATAACCCAATTTTGTTTCATGACAAAAAGACAATCTAATAGGTAGGAGTTGGATATAGGTATATTCGTCCCGGATCTATTGTTGTTATTGTTGCCCGTGGTTTTGAAAAAAATTGTTAGGCGGTTTTCAGAACTCTTGAGAAGAGGAGGAGAGAGAAAAAATAGGGAGAGAGTCGGGAGAACGAGAGATGAGAGGCGACAGGGGTGAGAGAGAGGAGAGGATACAACAAGGACAGAGAGAGGGAGAGAGAAATATAGCAAGAGAAAGAGAGAGAGGAAAAGGAGGGCGTCGCTCCGTGGTCTATGTTGACCTGGCCTCTTCGCCTTCGCGCTTCCTTTGTTTTTTTGGTGTTTCTGCTGCTCTTTTGGTCTCTCGCTTTGGTTGTTCTTCTGCCCTTTCACCTTTTGGGTATTTTCTTGTTTTTTGCTCCTCTTGTGTATTATATTTTTTTTGTTTGATATTCTTACGTGTTTTGTTGGTTCCAAATGAACCATGCCTTGATACTATTGTTGGATACTGCTATGCTTTCATTTGCCTATGGTCTGCAGCATAACTGAGATAAGTGAAGGGACAAGGTGATCGCTTTTTTTTGGTCGAAAAAGGAATAGGTTTGAATGTTACACGGTTTCCCATATATAGCTTTCTCAAAGAAGATTTCTTTGTTTATTTTATATACATTTTGATTCTCTTCTTTATAATATTTATATAGATTGATCACGGCTTCATCTTTTTCGTTTTCTGATATGACTTTCTTATAAGTTGTTTTTCATCTTTTGTAACGTATACGTTTAATTTTATATAAAGTTTTTCCTCGAATTTACACCCGTAAAATGATCATATTCAGCGTTACAGTTTCATATCTTGCATTATACTGACCCATTCATGTATCCTTCCTTGATTTAGAAGTGTTTTCCATCCCACTTTCACAAACCATACATTGTGGTTTCTGATGGTGTAACCTACATTTCAGTTGCCCTTCCATCTGCTATATATCAAGAGTTTGACCCACCCGATCGGTGGTGGAACCCACCTTTTTGTATAGATCCACCTTAATGGAATAGGAGTGGAGGACTCTTTCATGATTGTGATGATTCTTTCCCTGAACTTTTTTAGGATGGGAGTTTCTATATTGTCCCCCATTGTTTGCGTTATTGAATCGCAACCGGCTCCGAAATTCTCAGATACCTCGGATTGTGAGTTGAAACGTAATGAGCCACGCATTCCGCTCTGACTCCAAACCTCCATCGTTGTAGTGCTGCCTTTAGGTTTGCTGCTGTCTGCCATTGTCTCTCGAATATCGCACACTCTTTTCCAAATTTCTTTGGAAACTCCACACTTTAGAATTGGTGTATGTGTCTCCTCTTGCTCCCTGCACATGATACAAATATCTCCCCTTCCTATACCCATCTTCTGCAGCTGATCTATCGCTAATAAGCGGTTTTCCATTGCGAGTCGAAGGGTTAGTGCTGCTCTCCGGCAATGGCCCGATCACCATATGGATTTAGCTAGAGCAAAATGGTTACCACGTGATCTTATAGCCTTCCGTGCCTCTTTGGCAATGAATTCATGTTCTCCTTGCGAAGTTAGTGTGTCTTGGTCATCATTGTTCCACCGGACTTCTCTGTTCTGCATCTCCTCCGGCACCTGCATCATAAACTGGGAAAGGTAGGTTCCCATTTTGATTAAAGGTTTGGCGGACTGAGATCCCTCGCAGGAGCCGATAACTTGTGTAAACTTTTCACCCAGAGCGTGCGTCAACTGGCAGGGCAGGGCCCCCTAACTCCTTCACAACAGGTGGAGAGTTCAATTCCTAAGGGGGTGCATGCATCTCCATATGCGCGCGCACTTGTGTATGAGGCTTTGGCCTCCCTCTCTAAGAAAAAAGAGGACTAAACTTGTGTGGATTTCCCCTTAAAAGGCGATTTGTTTAGGGGCGACAATTTCACATGCCACATGACAACTCAACACAAAAATGACCAATAATTCTGATCGATCGGTCACTCGAGATCTTTGATCTCCACTCGAATGAGTCTTTTAATCCCACGACATATCTTTATTACATTCAATATCCAATTTTTTATAACAAAACAATGAAACAACAACAACTAAGCCTTTTTCCATACTACAAGGGGTCAGCTAGATGAATTCTTTGTTTCCACCGAGCCCTATCACGTGCCATGTTAGCAGTTAACTCACAATAAGCTAGATCATTCTTTATTATTTTTTTCCAACACTTTTGTAGTTGTCCTCTATCTCTTTTAATACTTTCAAAATTTAGTTTTTCATACATTCTTACAAGTTCTTCTTTTGATCTTCTTTCTATATGTCCATACCATCTTAAACAATATTCTCTCATTTTATCCTTTATTAGTGCCATACATAATTTATTTCTAATAATCTCATTATGTATATGAACTTTTCTTGTATGACCACTCATCCATCTCAATATCTTCGTTTCTATCACAAACATCTTTTGTATATGTTGAAGATTAACTGCCCAACACTCGTAACCATAAAATATGACATGCCTAATTGCTGCTCTATAATATTTACCTTTTAACTTTAATGGTATCTTTTTATCACAAAGAACAAAACAATGAATTGTAATTATTTATTTATAATATTTTTAACTTAAGAATATATATTAACTCGTATATTCTTTTGGATCATTTCAATTGTCACTCATTGAAAAAAAGATGTAGCTCCAGTTCTTTCGGCAATGACAAGATCTTTTGCGCAAAAGGAACCCATCAGCCTCAACTTTCTTTGTACCTCCCTACAAAATTACACACCACAATTAAGAATTAATTATCGTTATCTCGTTTTCAATTTAAACATGATTTTGATTCACACCAAATATTTACCACCTGAAAAAAGAACAGGAAGACCTAGACTAACTATGGAGATTTGGGGTTATGAAGACATGCACTCTGCAGAATGATTCATGCATTTTTGTTGCCTAGGCAACAAGATTAAGTTCATGTCAACCCAAAGTGACACGAAAATTTGGATTAACCTGTTATTTACCTAAAAACAAATGTTAACGACCAAGACCCCAAACACATCTGCATACAGTTTCAGACCTCTCATGAACGCCAAACAACTCATGCAACCGGATACTGAAAATAGGGGACTCTGATTGGTTCGACCTGATTTAGACACGAACACCGAGTTATGCGACCCCGAAGAAAACCCAAAACACGAAAACGCCACCTCTACGTTAATTTCTCCAGAGAAAGTGGACGTAAGCTTAAAAAGAAGAAATTATCTTTCTCTCATGAAAAGCTTCAGATACGGAGGAATTTTTTATTGCATGAGTAGGTAAGAATCATGTTAAGGAAAGATTAATCTATTAAAATGATTATTAATCAGACATGAAGGTCACTATGGTCTTCCCCCCTGCTCTTGGCAGAGGGGTTATCAGTCATATTCTACCTTAGGATTTTCTTAGCGAGGGTTTCAAAGGGAGAGCCTAGGGAATCGAACTCTCGACCAGCAGCAAAGGCGTCAGAGCACCGTCAGTGGTGGATAAAATTGGTGTAGGGTGGGGGCGAATAGCTCATGAAACTTAAATATTTAAGGTGAGCGAACTATGTGTATAACCATGGATCCAATTGCTATTTATAGTTTTCTCCATTGACACTTCAAAAATTTCAGGTGGAGCGGCCGCCCAACCTCGCCTCTACCTAGATCCGCCACTGCTGCCACTTGAGCTACCTGCCCTACACAACTACCCAAATTATAATATTACAATTTTTAGCTAATCAGCTTTGAATGTTGCATGTGATAATTCTTAATCTTGAATTATATCAACGAAGAAAACGATAAAGTGAGATGGCTTTATTACAGGTGGTTGCCGCTCCAATTGGCCGGCCAGCCGTGTCGATCCCAAACAAAGGAATCAAAATTGTAGCAGCCCCCTCTGGGTTCGGATCCTATCCCAGTTTTGTTGGGTCTCATTCCAGACATGTTTTGGTCTCGGTTTTATTTGAAGAATTTTAAGAAACACAGGTGGGATTCTGAAGACCGGGGAAACCATGGCTTGGAACTGCTGGTTCGGGACTGTCGGTTCTGGTTTCTGTTCTAGTTCTTGAGCTGATTATTTACGAGTTGATCGGGCTCCACAAAATCAAGTTGGGTTCGAGTTTTACGAGTCGAGCTCCAGTAACTCGTGAGCAGCTCAGCTCACTCATCCAAATTAACTATGGAGAATTATTGCATGAGACAAGGATCATGATCGTGCTCTGAAACAGCTTAAGATCAAGGTGAGGAATTATAATAGTTTAAAAATGATTAGGACATTTAATATAAAACCGAAGACAACAAAAGCCACACATGGAGTTGAATGCGTCTCCTCAACACGTACAAGGAAACAGCCGAGCAAAAAGAGAGCAAGAGGCCTTCTGAAAAATAACAAAACGATAGCAATGGGCGAGCAAGCCCTTTAAAATGGTGCCGTCACGCCTTATTGCGACACTCTCCTCTGTTCACACACATACATCACACTCCCTTCAATCAAAAGTCTCGGTCCACTTGAGTCGAGCTCGGGCACAAGCAAGCTCGACTTGTTAAGAAAATATTCGATTCGGCTCGATCGAGATGTTGAGTTTAAACACTTCAATTATAAAGTATATAGAGGTGCAGGCATAATCAATGATTCGAGCTCATTAAGCTCGACCTAGAGCCGAGCTTAAGTTGAGTCAATCTTGGTTGCATCGAGCTCAAACGAGCCTAGTGAGCCGAACTCAAATCGCTTTAATTATAGTTTATGATAAAAAAAATGCATGATTTTTAATGAGGAAAGAGAAAACAAAACCAAACCGGAATCCGGTTGAGGAAGTTTGTTCGATCAGTGAGAGACTCCACTCCACATGCAGAGGGATGCGTCTCCCCAACACGTGCAAAGACAGCTGAGCGAAAGAGGTAACAGGCGTTCTGAAGAATAAGAAAATGATAATCACAACCGAGCAGGCCTTGAAAAATAGTAGACACTGGCGCTGTCACGCATTATTGCGACACCCTCCTCCTCCATCCAGCACACACACTCCCTCAATCACAAGTCTCGCTCGCTAATCTAACACAGTCGGATCGAGATGAGCAGCTGGAACTTGTGTCACTAGGCTTGTTTGAGCTCTGCGTCACCACGAAGAAACCCCCTTCTCTCTCTTTCTCTCTCTATATATATATTCATATGTATATATAAGGAAAGGTCTAATATGCTTATCATGGGCTTTTTTGTTATATCTTGAACGATTGATTTTAAAAGTGAAAAAAAATGTACATGCATTTTAGAGGTGTACTTGAATTGCATGTATGTTTTTTTTTTGTTTGGAAACTCAAACTTTCATATTAAACTCACTTTTATATATATTATTTCTTAAATGTATAATGTCTTTTGATATACATATTATGTAACCACTTTTGTTTGGTTTTTTATATCAACAATAAATATTTTAATTATAAACATTATTATATTTTACATTTAATACATTATATACATTAAATATAAAATAATTTAAATCCCTATTATTAATCTCAAAAATCAAATAATAAACTTATTTATGTAAGATAATCAATCGAAGAACATTATACATTTAAGACGTTATATATATATATATATTTGAAAGGCTCGTGAGCTTTCGACAGTTGTACTCTTTTCCTTTTTTATAGTGGAGGACGAGGAGCTGGTGGGCGAAGCTCAGGTCACTTCCATGTGAAAGCTTCCAATGAATCATCCTACACCTTTTTTATATCTAAAATTCGAGTGTGTGCACACAAATCTACATTTTAATCCCCCCCCCCCCTAAGCAAACGTGAGAAGGACGGACTTTTGATGACAACCCCCCCTTTTCTCTGCTGCAAGCTTCCAACAACGGCCGACGAGATCTTCTCATCTGTAATTAGCGTGCCTTTGACATAGTTATTATGCAGACGTGAGAAGAAGATACCTTTGGTTACGAACTGCGTAGGGTTGGCAACCATTCATACCGCGGGAGAAGAGATGATTGCGCCTGCTGCTATCATCGGCGCTGTGTTTGTGCTCTTTGGCCTGGTCGACATGGCTCTGGGTCTGAACGCGGACGGGGCCGCGCTGCTTTCGTTCAAGTCCGCCGTGCTCAGCGACCCGCAATCGGTGCTGGGAGGCTGGAATGGTAATGACGCCAGCCCGTGTGGCTGGAATGGGGTCGTCTGCGCGCTGGTCGCCGGCGAGACCGACGCGAGGGTTGTCGGACTCTTGCTACCCCGAGCGCGGCTGCTGGGCTCGATCCCGGACCAGCTTGACTCCGTCCGGCATCTCCGCCACCTCGACCTCTCCCAGAACTCTCTGAATGCTAGCATCCCTCCGTCGCTCTTCAACGCGACGGAGCTCAGAATCCTCGCCCTCGCCGATAACGAGCTTTCCGGAAGCATTCCGGCTAACATCGGCGGGCTCCAGAAGCTGCACCACGTCAACTTCTCCAACAACGCCCTGACTGGAACCATCCCGGCGTCGCTCGCCTCGGCGCCTGCACTTCGGTTCCTCTCGCTGAGAAACAATTCGATCTCCGGCGAGATCCCACCGGGTTTCGGGACGAAATCTCCGTCTCTGGAGTCCTTGGATCTTTCGTCGAACCTGCTTAGTGGCTCGGTGCCATCAGAGATCGCAGCAGCTAGGTACCTGAACCTCTCGTTCAATCGGCTGTCCGGCCCCATATCCCCGGAAATCGGCCGGCGTATCCCGGAAAATTCTACACTCGACTTCTCCTACAATAACCTCTCGGGTCCTGTACCAGAAATCGGGCCCTTCCTCAATCAGAAGCCCCGATGCTTCTACGGAAACCCAGGCCTCTGCAGTGGTGCTCTCAAGACCCTCTGCAGCGCCTCGGCAACGTCCTCCGATCTGCCGAACGTGACGACTGCAATCCCTTCGCCGCCGGCAATTGCGGCAATACCAGAGACCCTACCACAGCAGCCAACATACAACGGAAATCCACAGCCGGATAATCGAACGAAAAAGAACGAGCCACGGACGAGGAGTAACTCCAGCCGCATGGCGCCGCGGATGATCGCCGGAATCATCGTCGGTAATTTCGCAGCGTTAAGCCTTGCCTTCATGATCTTCATTTTCTGGTATCAAACGAATCGGAAGAAAGCCGACGGTTCAGAAAGCGTAAGCCAACTGAATCAGAATGAAGATAACGTGCGGAGGTGGCCGTTCCTGTTTGCGAGAAAGGACCGTGGCGGGGGGTGCGAGGAGAGCGTCTCGGAAGCCAGTACGAGTTCGACGTGCGAATCGGAAGGTTCGTATCGGAACTCGAAACCTGGACGGCTAGTGATGGTTGATGGCGAGCCGGGTAAACGGCTAGAGCTAGAGAACCTACTGAAGGCGTCAGTGTATATTTTGGGGGCGAGCCGGTCGAGCATCGTGTACAAGGCGGTTCTGGGGGACGGGACGACTCTGGCGGTGCGGCGAATCGGTGAGAGCACGGTGTATCGGATGAAGGAGTTTGAGAGCCTGGTGAGGACGATAGCCAAGCTGAGACATCCTAACCTGGTGCGAGTCAGGGGATTCTATTGGAGTCCAGATGACAAGCTTCTCATCTACGACTACGCACCCAATGGCAGCGTTGCTACCCTCTCACACGCCAGTACGCCCCGTCTCGTCCCTCTTTTCACGATTCTCGGTTTGCAATGCGTTTTTATATTTCAAAGAAAATTAATTTTTTAGTAAGAAAAAAATCATTAATTTTAAACTTTGGTATATATATATGTCCATATTGGTGTACTAATCCTTGGTTGTTGGCTTCCGCCATTTCTCACTATTTGTAGAAGTAAAAAATACTCTCAATTCTCAATTGATCAAAACCACTCTAGTCACCATTAAAACGACTTACGAGAGTTTCTTTTAAATAATTTTGACTATGATAAAGGGGTTTTCCGCCTTCCATCCCGCTGCTATTTTACTACCTCAAACCGTTGTCCAACACAAGCGGCTGTACACCGTGCTCTCTCTCTCTCTCTCTCTCTCTCTCTCTCTCTCTCTCTCTCTCTATATATATATATATATATATATATATATATATATATATATATATATATATATATATATATATATATATAAAATATAAATAATTGATATTTAAATTTTATAAGTAAAAATATATTTATATTTTATAAGTATAATTAATCTAAAAAACCAAATTTTTATTTTAAATTCAACTTTCGTCCAAGATGTATTTAGACATATATATATTTATATAATCTTGTCAAAATGTTGGGCTACTGCACCATCTTTTCTCACTGAACTGAATGGTGTTTTTTTTTGCTATCGCGGGTTAAAACAGGAAAACCCAGGTCGTCCCCCATCTATTTGAAGTGGGAGATCCGGATGCGAATTGCTCGGGGAGTCGCCCGCGGCCTGGCCTACCTTCATGACAAGAAATACGTGCATGGAAACCTAAAGCCCAGCAATGTGGTGCTGGGTGCAGATATGGAGCCACAGATAGCGGACTTGGGCATGGAACGACTGGTTAGCAGTCATGACGACAGCAGCTATACGGCCCACTTCGGAGTCGGCGGCAGTATGAGGTCCATGCTTTCGCGGGATAGTCTCGCAGCCGAGACCTCAGCAGCCCCATCTAGCAGGAGCAGCCCACTCGGTGCTTCGGCCAACTATGTCTCACCTTACCAGGCACCTGAGGCACTCCAAGCACTCAAGCCCACAACCAAATGGGATGTCTACTCCTTTGGCATGCTCCTCCTGGAACTCATCACGGGGCGACCCGTGTTCGAGCCCGAACTAGCCCAAGGACCTCCCCAGGAGCAAAACCGGGCCTTGAGGATGGTGGACCCAGGTCTCCGATCCGAAGTGGAGGAGAACGAAGAGACGTTCCTGGTCTGCCTCAGGCTAGGCTTCGCCTGCGTTTCGGTTGTGCCGCAGAAACGACCAGCAATGAAGGAGGTTGCGATGGCTTTGGATCGGGTCCCACGGAGCATTATTTCCTGAGACCTCTTTCCTTCCCTTCCCTTCCCTTCTCATTGATGATTGTCATTGTAACAAGAGGCATCAAAATATGGATTATTTTTTAGTTTTTTAACCTTTTTCTTTATGTGGTCTCGCTAAGCTGCTCACTCACTTTACCACCTTTCGTTAGGATCTCCAGAGGTTTGAATATATATATATATATATATATATATATATATATATATATATATATATATATATATATATATGTTTGTGTATGGGGGGAGAGAGGTTAGGTAAAGTCATATTGTATATAATTTATGTGCTTGGTTATATTCAATCTCCAACAAGTTGGGCGAGGCACGAGGGGGAAGTCAATAAGCATTTCTACCTAAAATTTGATTTTTGAAGGAATGGAAGGCATACACGTGTCTTGTACCGAAAGCATTAGCTCAACGGCAGAGAGCTTTAGTGTCATTGTTACTAGTGGGGAGTTGGAACCCCATAGGGTGCATATGTGTTTAGCTCCTCTTGAAAAAAAAATGCATACCCCACCTTTGCGAGACGAGGGTTTGCATGAGACTATGGGGTTTGTCATGTGAGCAACTTGGCTGGTTGTTAATTCAAGGTTCTATAAATATGTGAATACATTGATATGGTTGTGTTTTGCTTCTTGTGTGTATCATGTGTTTGGTTTGAGTAGAAGGGTTGGCGCACCTGGCCAGATTGGCACCAACCTTCCGAGCAGGTGTCCTTTCCATACTTTTATGATTAAGAAATCGTAGAGTCCAGCACACAGAGAAATAGCTCACCTGGTTACTAGAATCAGAGAATTTTTTTTATTTCTCAATTGAAGCACGGTTTCTAGTTTGGTTCTTCCTTTTCATGCTTCGTAACGTTATTTAGTAGTTTGTTGTACTATTTCTTCATTGGTTTTGTGCATTTATCTTGAAGTAATTAGTTTCTGGTTGCTCTGCGCTGACAGCTATCCATCTTTTGATCTTTATCAACTATTCGACACAAATTGAGCCTTCATAACGGTAATTGATCTTTGTGGCTCTATTTTGCTGCTAAACGTCGGTCAGTTTTGCTGTCCCCACATTGATCAATGCCTTTTAATTCCCAATAGAAACAGATGGGAGATGATTCATGGATTTACTCCAAAGAGAAGGAGATAGAAACAAGGAAGGATCGCCTTTGACATGTTTGAAATAATGGAGCATAAAACTCCCCGACTAAATATATATAGGACAGTAACTCCCAAGAATACCTAGGGTCAATTTTTTAGAATGATTTGATGGAGATGTTACGCATAAAAGTAATGCTGGTTGTTAAAATGGAGAGGAGCATCATGTATTCTTTTTTATTAGAAGATACCAATAAAGTTAAAAAGTAAATATTATAGAGCAACAATTAGACCTGCCATGTTTTATGGTTTTGAGTGTTGGGCAGTTAATCATCAACATGTATAAAAGATGTCTGTGACAGAAATGAAGATGTTGAGATGGATGAGTGGTAATACAAGAAAAGACTATATACATAATGAGGTCATTAGAAACAAATTAGGAGTGACACCAATAGAAGATAAAATGAGAGAATATAGTTTAAGATGGTTTGGACATATCGAAAGAAAAATCAAAAGAACCTATAAGAAGGTATGAAAAACTCGATTTTGAAAGTATTAAAAGAGGTAGAGGACGACCACAAAAGTGTTGGAAAGATACAGTAAAGAATGATCTAACTTATTGTGAGTTAACTGCTAACATGGCACATGATAGGGCTCTATGGAAACAAATAATCTATGTACTGACCCGGTCTAGTATGGGAAAAGGTTTAGTTGTTGATTGGATCATGCTTATTACTAACGTCATTCCCTTTTGCACGACCATTGTTGTTCGATGACGTCTTTCATAATTTTTTGAATACTCTTATGACTTTAGAAATTATAGCGATGCTCATAAAAAACCATAGTCGAACATGGGTTAGTGGACAGGGTCAACAGGAGGCTGGATATGGTTTTCCCATATATATATATATATATATATATATATATATATATATATATATATATGAGAGAGGAATAGTCTAATACACTTATCATGTATCGGCTTTTGGGTTTTGATCTTCTAAGTTTGGAGCCTATATTTGCAGTGGTGTCTTTTATATTCATCGACATTTGTAAATGATCGAGTACTTTTCATGTGTTTGAGTACAGTTTAGTTGATTTATTCTGTCTAAAATATGATAAGACGAGACATGCTTTTCAAGCCTGGAAATGTCATGTCTAAGAGTCTTCATCTCTCTCTCTCTCTCACCTTTAGAATCCCTAACTTCAACAATTAGGTCATCGCCTAGACTGTCTGGAAAGCTAAATTGAAAATGCACTAGTTAAATGATTCTGCAGAGTTGAAAAGAAACAGCAGGCAAGTGCCAACAGTAAAAGTTTATAGGTAAGACATCAAATACATGACTTTCTGATAAGAAACATTGCATTGAAACACTAGATACATGAGTATATAGTATATCATACAAGACGTGTTTCACTGGATCCAGGTTGCATTCTAACTGCTTCCTCTTCTGCTGAACTTTAAATTTTGAAATAGCAATATAAAAGCTGCGGTTTACAGTTGAATACATGGTTGAAATACATAATTCGCCCCACCTTAAACAGATTTAAGAGCCATTAACTCCATCTGACACATTCTTAGATCTGTCATTGGTAGGGAGTCCTCTCAAAAGTTAAAAATCATGATTCAAATAGCCCACCTAGTTGTCCATGTGACCTTTTTCGCGCCTCTCTCTCTCTCTCTCTCTATATATATATATATATATATCCAAATAATTAAAATTTGAGTTAAAAAACAAATTTTTTAAAATAAATACACGTGTATCTTTTACTTTCAACAGTCAAATATCAACAATTCATCTTTTAAATTCAAGATTGATATTTGTTTGGATATGAGGATTCAAATAAGAATTCGAAAGGTGAAAAAAAATGAACACCTATACAATTACCAGTATCGTGGTTGCATTCTTACATGCTTTAGGGGCAACATCTCAACTGTCCATTGGAGGCTAGTAGTACGTGATGTAGGGCGTTTGCCACCACCGCTGGGAGTAGCCGGGCTTTCCTCTTACTGCATTGCTGTGAAACCTTTTCCCTTTTGGCAAAGCTGGTCCGAAAAGGACAGTAGTGTTACGTAGTCAATAGGCAAAAGAAACCTGTGAAATCTTTTAATCTAACACTAACGTCTGAACTCCCATCAGAACTATGAAGTTAGGCATGCTTGAAACATCATGGGTGCCCTCTTAAGAAGTCCTAGTGTTGCACCCTCCACCCAATCTCACTTGGTGTTCCAAAAAGCTTGGTTAAGGTAAAAGGCACTGCACAATTGCTTAACTATGCAACTTGAATTAAAAGAATTGGCACAATATTTAAAAGCAGGACAATTTGAAGAATGGCACATGAAGTTTTAGTACACAAGACAGAAACCTGCATACCAGACTCCGGACCATCAGTGCAACCAGTGATAGCTCACTTGGCTAAAGGTTCAAGTCACAAATTGAAGGTTAAGAGTTTGATACCCCAGGGCATGCATCTGGCTTTGGCCTCGGCCTCCCCATTGTATGAAGAAAAAAGACTCCCGACCATTTATTAGAATGCCAACCCTTTGGCTAGTGCTGCATAAAGATTTGACGTAGCAAATGCTGGAAAGTTCATCTCATGCCACTCTCCACTGTACAAAGCATGCACCACATTGATAATCCTTGAACAAAAAGAAATAAGCAGAATTTTGGGAGATCCATACATCTGTAAAGAATTGGTTTGTTGAAATGATTGCAAATATGCTCTCAACACCACACGATTTTCTTCATGAGAAGCAAACGAAGGCAATGAACTCTCTTAATGCTACATTCGACTCTTTTAGGTACCTTTCTCCACTAAAGAAACAATAGCAAACAAACTTTTGTTTCTATGTGCAACTTAGGGAAACCTCTTTTTGTGGATTAAAACTACAGAGTAAAACTCCAACGCTACCACCCTTGCCGAAGGGCCTATGCTGCTGTTGGGTGCTGAAGGGAGCGCCAAAACCCAAGCTACCTCTGTAAAGCCGGATGGCCTTTTATCTATACAGATCCTCCTTGGGGCAAACGAAGAGACATTACTAAACTAGGTTCTGGTTGTACTGCCGTCACTTGGTTTAGGAATCCTCTTGTACTCATAGTTGTTGATGTCAACCTTCTCCTGCAGAGCCTGAATTCAAGAAACAAATAAGTTAAAACAGATCCGCATACACAGCAGCAAACTCAAGACCCAGAAACAACAACTAAGCCTTTTTCCCCATACTAGATGGAGTCAGCTACATGGATTCTTTGTTTCCATAAAGCTCGATCATAAGCCTTGCCAACAGTTAATTCAACGTAAACTATCATTCTTTATTGTTTCCTTCCGACACTTCACTCAAGACCCAAACGAACACCAAAAATAAAGGAAAAGAAGAGATAACAAGCTAAATTTCATTCCAAAAAATCAAGCACGTAATATATGACAGGCAAGAATCTAAATGACCAAACTCGGAACGCAACCCGCACCTTAAGTTCCTCCTCCAGTGAAATCTTCATGGGTTTTGACCCCTCAAGAGGTCCAGTTTTTGTCAATGCCTTCGTTGTCTGAATAATCTCCCATGCACTGTCATCCTTTACCTTCTCCATGTCCTTACTGGGGGAAGGCAAAAAAATTCTGGTATGAAGAACGCCAAGTATATGCTAGAAATAATGCTTGCATAAAGGGGTTACACATAGGATAAGCACGACTTGGCTAAGTTGCTGGGTTCAGGACCAAATCAACTCAGCACGTAGGCTATACCAAGTAAGGACTACTTGGGCAAAGTTCATTTATGGTGGACACAACCCCCCATTCAGTTTCTACATTTTTATCATCTGCATGTGAGTCACATTCCTTTTAACAGCATATCCCTCCTCCACCTCCTTAAGAAGGGGAAAAATATAGAAATCAGGTAGGATTCTACAAAGTACTCATGAGAATGATTGCAAAATCCCTAATAAGCGGATGCCATCTCATAGAAAAGCTTATTCGATACACCCAATAGACAGGTGTCATTTTTAGGAGTCCCAGGCAGCATTGCATTATTTAGCTCTTAACAGATGGTGCTAATTTATTAGGAGTCTCATAAGCAACTTCTGCTTAACGAGGTTCCTAGTAGACGAACACAACCATGTGCGTGGAGTCTTTAAAAAGATTGTTAAGCACGGCATCCATCTTCGGTAGATCTATAATAGATTACAAATAAACCATAGTTAATGACTGCGCACAAAGCAAAGAAATTTCAAGAATCTTCTTCTCCATCTAATTGCATCCTTAGCACAAGTCATAGGAGGTTAACCACTACTGTTTTCGGAATAACTTCATTTAAAAAAGCACATTGTTGCACCTCCACAAAAGGAGGATTTTCAAGAATGTTCACTATCTAAGGAGGTGGAGATCACCACTTACCTCCCCTGTAGAAGTTCAGCAAGACCCACGACACCGAATACTGTAAGTGAAATAAGGGGAAGACCATATCTAACAAATGGATTTCTGCGGCCCCATCTTTTAAAGGTTGCTGCTAATTCCTTTATTTTGTCAGCACCAGAAAATGGCAAGCCAACCTTGTTCGCAGAATCCATAGAGCTACTCATCATCAATCATCGGCACATAATACTCAATCCTGCAAAATGACTGTCAAAAACGAGAAAGAGAGTAGATTCAAGCAGAAGTATTAACAGAATACATTCAGAACATTCAACTTGATGCTTTTGCAAAGAAGAAACCTGTCTTAAGTTATTCCACCAGGGAGCGACTGGTCACCTTTGAACTTACTAAAATCTACATTACATCAACAAGAGACATGGAAACATATACATGCATGGCCTGTTGAAAAGCCTGCATGAAATATCAAGAACCAAGGAAAAGGATACTTCGGGTGTTTTTGTCCTTTGAGCATTTGTAAAAGATGTTACATGAAAGCTGTTATATATGCTCCAAAAGCGTGGCACGCATACATGGTCCATGTATAGTGCATGCCTTGATAGGCAAAAAAAAATGCAAAGAATTGAAGTATCATTAAGCATGTCTACAAAGTACAGAAATGTCACGAACTTGAATAGCATTTCTCATATTCTATTGCATGTGAATGGGGTGAACATGCTCAGATTTCACAGAAGATGTTGCAGCATCTTATGCTTATACACCATGCGACATACTCGCAAATAATATAACTCATCCTTCAATTACATCTTTTGCTAGCTTACTTGCCGACTTCATCTTGGACTGCATATTGGCATATTCCTAGAATGAATATATTTATTTTTAATTATCATACCCTTCCTATTTTTATAATCTTTTTAATGAAAATAAAGATGTTAGTATTAGCTTAGGAGAGTTAGCCAAATCACAAAAGTATATAAACCACAATTTCTACCAACGTATTCAAAAGAATTAAGTCAAAGAGGCTCTTAAACATATGAAGGGAGGTAAATCGATAGGACCAGATAATATTCCTATAGAAGTTTGAAAAATACTAAGAGAAATAGGAATCACTTAGCTCACAAGACTATTGAATGAAATACGGAAAAACCAAAAGATGCTCGAGGAATGGAGAGCAAGTACACTTATACCCATATATAAGAACAAGGGAGACATTCAAAATTGTGTGAATTATCGAGGTATCAAGTTAATGAGCCATACTATGAAATTATGGGAAAGAATTATCGAACGTAGGTTAAGACAAGTATCAAGTACAACAGAGAACCAATTTGGATTCATGTCATGCAGATCTACTATTGAAGCGATTCACCTTTTGAGACGTCTTATGGAACATTTTAGAGCAAAAAAGAAAGACCTTCACATGATATTTATTGATCTAGAAAAAGCTTATGATAGGGTACTGAGGGAGGTTCTTTGGAGAACTTTGGAAAAAAGAGGTATCCCATTGACATATATTAACCTTATAAGAGACATGTATGATGGTGCAAAAACATGTGTGAGGACTCATGAAGGAACGACAGACTTCTTTGAAGTTAATATTGGGTTACATCAAGGATCAACTTTAAGTCCATACTTATTTATAATGATGATGGATGAGTTAACAAAACATATTCAAGATGATGTACCTTGGTGTATGTTATTTGCATATGACATTGTATTAGTGGAGGAGTCGAAGGAAAAAGTTAATAGAAAATTGGAACTATGGAGAGAAATATTAGAAAGCAAAGGCCTCCGACTTAGTAGAACAAAGACAGAATATATGGAATGTAAGTTTGATCATTTGGTTACTTCAGAGGACATAGAAATTAAAATCGGCACACATTGCATCCCCTAAAAGGAAAGTTTTAAATACCTAGGGTCACTTTTTCAGAGTGAGGGAAGAATTGATGGAGATGTTATGCATAGAATTAATGTTGGTTGGTTAAAATAGAGAGGAGCATCAGGTATTCTTTGTGATAAGAAGATACCATTAAAGTTAAAAGGTAAATATTATAGAGCAGCAATTAGGCCTGCCATGTTTTATGGTTCGGAGTGTTGGGCAATTAATCATCAACATGTACAAAAGATGTCTGTGATAGAAATGAAGATATTGAGATGGATGAGTGGTCATACAAGAAACGACCGTATACATAATGAGGTTAATAGAAACAAATTAGGAGTGGAACCAATAGAGGATAAAATGAGAGAATATCGTTTAAGATGGTTTGGACATATAGAAAGAAGATCAAAAGAATAACATGTAAGAAGGTTAGAAAAACAAAATTTGGAAAGTATTAAAAGAGGTAGAGGACGACCACAAAAGTGTTGGAAAGAAACAATAAAGAATGATCTAGCTTATTGTGAGTTAACTGCTAACATGGCACATGATAGGGATCTGTGGAAGCATAGAATTAATGCTGGTTGATTAAAATGGAGAGGAGCATCTGGTATTCTTTGTGATAAGAAGATACCATTAAAGTTAAAAGGTAAATATTATAGAGCAGCAATTAGGCCTGCCATGTTTTATGGTTCGGAGTGTTGGGCAATTAATCATCAACATGTACAAAAGATGTCTCTGACAGAAATGAAGATGTTGAGATGGAAAGTATTAAAAGAGGTAGAGGACGACCACAAAAGTGTTAGAAAGAAACAATAAAGAATGATCTAGCTTATTGTGAGTTAATTGCTAACATGGCACACGATAGGGATCTATGGAAGCAAAGAATCCATGTAGCTGACCCCATCTAGTATGGGAAAAGGCTTAGTTGTTGTTGTTGTTGTATCATACCCTTCCTATATGGGCAACAATTTCTGTATTAATATCTCTCTTCTGATTTCTATTAGGTCATCCAGATGCATCTCTCCGATAAGGGTCAGAAGTTCAAGCACTGATGAGGCACTGTGGTGCCACATTGTATTCAGGAAGGGGTCTGTCCAACATCAGCTTGCCAAAAGAGGCTGATTTCTTCCGTAAGGTTCCAATTCAATACCTCTCAAGTCTTAGACGTTTGGTATCATAATTTTGTTGGCAAGAAAGAGAACCCTACATCTACACATGATAATATCTAATGAGAGATTACAAATCTGGCTGATCTAGAAAATTTGGAGTAGGGGTGCTAAAATTAGGGCTGCTGGTGCAGACCCTCATTAGAGATGGTACTGATAGGAGGTGCAGAAAACGCCTCACCATGACAGAACCATGAGCTGGTTAAATTATAGTTATTTTTCTATGAATACGCTAATGCAATCAACCTTCTTAAGAGTAAAAGACAATATTTTAGCACAAACATAAGGGTTGACTTGGTTATGATCTGCCTAACCCCATCGTACATCTTGCTAACCAAGTAAGAGGGCATGCGAACTCATAGGAACCAAATTTTGCTAAGCCACTTACACATGCAGGGACCAAATCCATTCCTTTGAAACAAATACCTTCATGATTTAATTTTAAATTTGATTGATTAACCAAAACCAACCATGAATAACCACAACTCCAAATTGTAGAATCTCAATTGATTCCCATTTTACGAAAATGATCACAAAGCACAACCAACCGAGAAAATATAACATAATAGAGAAAGAGAACTGAAACCAAATGCTATCAAACAAGAAAAACCAGGGAAAGAAAAGGAAATAATATTGACAGAGAAGGTTTCCTATCTCTCTCAGAGAGAGAAAGAGACTCGTGGTCGCTCATGAGAGGGGAGGCTAGGAGCACGAGGACTAGAGGTCCAGGCAGCACCCACTGGGCCACAGGTGCTCGCTCGATCGATAGAAAGTAAGGATGAGTCTGATTCATGGTTATGGTTATAGGGAAACTATACCTCGATTTTTGTGCTTACAGTTTCAAGTTTCATTTACATCAAACGCAGAATCAGTCGCTGGCATTAAACTATGGTTCCAAAGGCCCAATCTAATTCTAGTCAGCACGCACTGGGAGAGGTGGGCCACACAAACTCCATCTATTGGCTTGAGATAAAATCCCAAGTGCCTCATTCTCTCGTGTTGCTATCCCAACTTACATGAAAACCCAAGTGTCTGGCAGTCAATCCATAGAGAGAGTAAGGATGAGTTTAATTCATGGTTCTAGGAGAACTAGACCTCGAATTTTTGTGCTCACAGTTCGAAGTCTCCTTGTAACTATGGTTCCAAAGGCTCAATTTAATTAAAAAATATAACCACCAGGAAGATGTGGGTCACAGGAACTGGACCTATGGGCTTGAGATGAAAACCCAAGAGCTCCTGCTCTCGTATGTTGCTTTCCCACCCTACACAAAAACCCAAGTACCAGTTTTACTTGTGAATTAAACATAGAACCACGGTACCTCAGAACCATGATTGCAAGCGTCTATGTCACACGGGGCTAAGGTATATAATATTATATATATTATATATATAATATTCAAGCTATAACAAGTGAGACATCAATTAACATAAGTATATGATGACAATAGTATGTACACAACTTTATATTAAAGCAAAACAAGTAAACAACTACTAATTTCATCATAATACACAAATCAATCAAAAGAAAATCAGAATCTTAATGTTTGATAAATGAAATGAACCTGTACATGATAAATAGACTAGCAAACTATTTGAAAAGATCGGAATGAATTTGAACCTATTTCAAAAATTGAACTTGTATCAACAAGATTATGACAACACACAGCGACAAGAACAAACAAGTTATACAAAAAAATTAGAATGGGAATGTATTTGGATTAGAGACCTAACGTGCATCATAGGCAAACCAAATTGCATCAGAAAAACAACATAAAGAGTAGTACTTTTCGCTCTCAGTTCGAATAAAGAACCTTATAATTAAGAGCAATTCAATGTTCAAAACAAGAAAATCCGTGACTTATTTCTTAACAAAACAAAGGTACAACATAAATAGCTACAATCTTTCGACCGAGAAACTAAGAATGAACGATTTTGAACTCTAACGCAACCACCGTGGGGACTGATTTTCAAATCCAAAGTCAGTCAGAGTTCGGAAACCTAAAAGAATTTTCAGAACAGTGTCGGAATCCCCATCGTGTTTGAGACATTTGACACCCAAGAAATCCAATACTCAATCGAATCCTAATGGTGGTGGAATCACAACTAGGAAAAGAAAAAAAAATTCTTGAGAAGAGAAGACGATACCTATGGGGAAACGCCGGAAAAGGAGGCTTTCCGACAGGGTGGGGCAATGGATTTTAGAGGCAAAGAGGAAGACGCCTCACCGGAGAAGAAATTCCTGCACCCGTTGAAGCACCGTGAAGTGCAGAAGCTTCTACCACCAACCTGATTTTGGCCAAAGCCCAACCTCCTGTGTCTGGATCCGAATATCGGGTTTTGATCCTTTCGGAACCGGGTAACGCACCGACACGGTGTCGGTGTCGCACCCGTGTCGAGGCCGACACTCCACCTCCGTGACTTGGACAAGCGTGCATGGATCTAGGCCTGCAGTTCTAATACCAAGGACCTAAAACAACGAATCAAACACACCTTAACGTAGGTCTGCGGCCACATGCCTCAATTTGGTAACCGATGATGGTATTCTCCCAAGTCAAATCAATGTCGCATAAATTACAAATTTTCAGGTTGATCATACATCAATCAAGTAGAAAAAGAGACATGTTTGTAGACGCAATCCATCTGACTTAATTAATCCACGTACAGCGATAAGAACGTATCTCTTTCAGGCATTATGTCGAACAAATGGCACCCACAACACCGACACAATCAAGTAAACGCCTTACCGAGTAAAAGCCGGCAGGTGGGGCCGATGCAGGTCGATCAGCTGCAGGTACGAAAACGTGAGAAGAAAATGCCAATCACCACCATCCAGCAACCAGAATCCGCCGATACTCGATTGTTTCAAATCAGGCGATTTTCAATCTAAGGTTTCAGATATCCAATCGATAGGACAAATGGAAGAATCGCAATTCAGTCCACTAAGGGATATAGCGGAAGGGAGAAGTGCTTAGAAGATTTGAACGAGAGAGAGAGAGAGAGAGAAAGAGAGAGAGAGAGAGAGAGAGAGAGAGAGAGAGAGAGAGAGAGAGAGAGAACCAGAAGGGTTTGCCGGAATGTGCGCTTGTCTACGTTCACCAAACTCTGGTTTAACACGCACCAACAAAAGGACCATTGTTTGGATCGGGTCATTATAGTCAGATCCGCTGTAAGGAATTTCAAGTATGGATCCAACCACTTAATTGAGGTCTTCCGAAATAGAGTTGACCTGGATAAAGGGTCGACTCAGAAGCTGAGGGTCATCAGTTCGATAACGGCGGCATGCAGTGGCCATACAGATGCTGTAATACCTCTTACATCCACAAGGTATAACTTACATGCTCTTAAGCTTCCAACGGTGTCCTCTTTGGGGTGACACAAAGTGGATATGTTAGATAGCATATAAAAATAAAATCTAAGTGTTGATTACAATGTATTGCATAAAATTTCTCCCTTATAATGAAATAGCTATTAGTCTCATTTCCAAGTATATCATGTGGTATATGCAAGCAGTGCTCGTGGTGTTGACATGATGCCAATGAGAGCACAAGAAACCGATACTTATCAATGGAGATTTAATCTTAGTTAGTACTTTTAATATTTGATGGTTTTTCATATATAATAGATGAGAGTTATATGTTATTAGAGACATATTGGTGCTTATGAAAAATTTTATTAATTTTCAGCATTTCCTCATCATTTCCTGCATGTTTCAATTAGTGTCCAGCTTTTCTAGAATTCCTCATAATGTGTTACATCAAATTTAGTACCAGAGTACCAGGCTGCGGTCGAAGTTGGATTATTGTTCAACCATTGTGTGGGATTTGCACCAGCGTTTACATCTTGCCTCTTGCTCTAAGAGCCTCCTATGGCGGATATAGAATTTTTTGTCGGGTGGGCGAAATGCCATCTGAAGTCAAACTATGTATAGTGGCCATGGATTCAAGCATTCCCTTTAAAATTTTCCATTGGTTTTCCAAATGTAGATATGCTATACAGTTTTTTTGTGATTTACAGGTTCCTCCGGCGGCCAGAACAAGTTACGTCATACCATGCATGCCGAGTTTTTTACCACTTTCTTGGCATAGACCGATTATCTAATGTTATGTTTGCTACAGTTGGTGATAGATTTTCGTAGTAATCGTAGACAGTATTAATCATTCAGTCGAAGGGCCATCTTATATTTATCACAGAGCAACAATCGCTACCAATGATCGGATTTTGCTTTGTTATGACCACCGAAAGTTGCAAATCTTGCGGAGAAAGCGCCCCCGTCATTTTTTTTTGGAGCGCAGTGGGAGGCTGAAGATACATGCCCTGTGCATCCAACTCATGACCTTCAACTTAAGTAGCCGCCCCCCCCCCCCCCCACTAAGCCAGGCGAGCAACCACTTATTAGGCAGCCATTGTGGCATTCCAGTTCCAACGCAAAAAGACAAACCATTACTCTCACACCCCTTTTAAAAGGTATTCCACCTTTGGACATGGAACCGACCAAAACAAACCTTATTTGTCATTGAATTGCGTCGTGTTAAAGCACATAGTTTATAATTGATAAAATCCACTCTGTGTCTTCAATACACAAAGAACGTTTCCACCAAAAAAATACAAAAAGAATTTTAACAATTGGCTCCAATAACTGGCTGTGTCACATAGATAGAATGGTGAGCATGCATTGCATGTCACAAGCATGGTAAAATCAACTAACCGCATGTTTAGAATGCATAAAGAATGTCCTTGGACTTAGGTAGCCCAACCATGCTATTTTTGTGTGTGTGTGTGTGTGTCGTGTGTGTCATCATGGAGAACGACTTGCAAAGGCATAACATGGTGAGTATTCAAGTACAGAATGATCATGTTCAGAAGAAGACCTACACTGCCATTGAACCATACAAGTGACATAAAGTGTACATTCAGAAAATACGAATCTCTTGATCAGTTCGAAGGAAATTGATAGTCAGTTCATACTCATCGACCATTCCAGCAGCAGATGTCCAATACTTTCACCAGATCTGATAAACAAATTTGTCTCTGTAACAGCCCACCATCCCTCCAACGGCATCACCAACAAGGGACTTGGCTCAAAAGCCTTTTAACCAGAAGAAGGTCAAGAGTCCAATACTGCTATGTGAATTTGGTGGCGTCTGCCTAACCCAGCTTACCAGCTAAGGAAAAAATACTATTCCATGGAACAAGTAAGCTCAAGTGTTTGGCAGAGGTGCAAATTCCTGAGAACAACAAATGACTTGGCCATACACTTAACAGAAACAAAGAAAGATCAATGTTCCTTGCTATTGGTACCTGATACTGAAAGAGGAACAAGGGGAAAAAATCATTGCTCAGACGGAGAAGAGTCGGAATCTGAAGAGCAATGACAAACAGGAAGGTAATATGTATCTAGCTGCCAATATTTGTGTCTTACTCCCTCCCATACTTTCTCTTCCAAGTAAGCCTTTATTGGCAAGGGTACGAATTCTGTGGAGTAACCCAACTGTCCAAGTTCTAGTGCAACTAACTGACAGTAAACCACATGAAAAAAAGCATTACTTCCACAAAGACCATTAAAGAATGAATAAACGCCATCTGGCTTCAGAAGCTTTGGCAGCAACTTGTGGAACTCCCTAAGATCTTCATAATACTCCCCATAAGTGTCAAAGAATATACCTGAATTCAGACAACTGATCAAGACCTTACAATAAATATTATTGTTTGTTGATTGGTTAACAGGTCAAGGCTAAACCATTAGCATTTAAAAGGAACAATAAACATAGAAAATAGTGAAAACCCAAGAAAAGAAGACAAAGGGGGGAATCCAAAATTCCAAGTATACAATGATCTTCTCTAATAATAGTTTCAAATCTGTACATTTAACGTAACTAATTGCCCATCTTTATATCACCCATCTTCCAAAACTAAGAATGTAGATTTGATATCCTCGAATAAGGTTTATTTTGTTATTAACAATCAAATTCATCCAAAACATTTGGTTAGTGATCACAAAGGCCAAGTGCACAAGACGGAGGCAGAAAGCATAAAAGAAGCACGCAGTGAACACTGAAGAACTCATAAATCATGAGAAAACACAAAAGAAACAAGTGGAAAGCCAGAAGAAAGAAGAACAGAGCACTGAGGTTTCCAATTAAGCTTCTTGAAGCCTTTCTGGTGAGAAACTTGTAACAGACATGCCGTTATAAAGTATAACTGAATCTAGTAAATTAATTACCTTTCAGCCACATATCAGCTTTGGATAGGTTAATCAAGGGATAACTCTTCAATGAAAGTTTACCCAACAAATGATCTGAGACTAGAAAGTGTAATTCAAGGTTAACTTACCAGTCAGGTTCTGTTTGGACTGGAGACAATTTGAGGGAAAGAGAATTCAAGCTGTCTTCTATCTCGAACTCACATGTTTAGGTTTCTCTCTAGCAATTATAATTTGAATACCCAAATCTGAAGTCTCTGTTTCAATTTTCAATCTCCTAAAGGCGGATCTCAATTCCCTCACAGGTGCAGAAACACAGAAAACTAGCATCGGCAACATGACTTGCATCAGATGGAGACACAAAAAGATAGTGTTCCTTCACATAAGATGCGACTGAATTCTTGAGTTGAGAACTCTTGGCATTAAGAACTTTGATTCTCTAAGTGATCGAGAATTTGTCCAACACAAGCTTAGTATTTCAGTTATTTAGCCTACTGAATCCTCTCACTTGTCAGACAAAAGGAATGAACTAAATGGTGTTAGTTGAGCACAGCGCACCAAAATTTTCGAAAGGAAAGGGCTTCTCTTTGATGAGAGACCTATGTCAGTGCCTGCTTATGGCAAAAAATGTACTTTCCAATTGTAAAAGTCCTTTAAGTTTTAACGAATAATCATGTTTGACATCACATTTTGGCTTGGAAAGAAAGACTTACCAGATCATCACATGTTATGGTCTTACGAGAAAACAGCAATTTCACCAACTCGTTAGACAATGGAGTCCATAGCTAAATTGATAAAAGCTTCCAAATTGAATTGGCATATGTTATTATCATCATATGAAGAACGCTGAATCAGGAAATTCACAAATACCAATGACCTTTCTCTGGCTCTAAAGCTCTTGACGTACCATCATAAGTTTGTAGCTGTGGAATAACATCTTGCCACCGGCCAAAGATGATCTTGACATTGGGTTTCTCCTCCCACCCCGTGCGAACCATCCGATCATACACTTCGGGATGAGCCTCAATTATGGTGTGCGAGAGAGGGGAGTAGCTCTGCATAGCAGTGTCCACTAGTCCCATCCCAAACCCAACATTGAGAATATGACCAACACATCCACCATCATCGCCCCAGCACACAGCCTTAGCGTGAGCTTCCATTAATGGCTTCTCCCACGCCATCATCACGGCCTTACTCTCAGAGTCCATCAGCCTGTCCTCGCTAAAACACACCCTCTCCTCCAAATAGTCCACACCATCATCGCCATTTTCAATCTTGTTCCTCCTAGCTATAGTCCCCAACACCAACTCTGCTTGAATCCCTAGCAAAGCAACAAAGAACAGAAGAAAATATATAGGAATCTAAGCACCATTAAGCAGAATGCAATAAGGAGCCTAATCAATGTAGAGGGTAGAAATAGAATATAGAAGTCAACTCTATGTTCGCTGTGTTTAAGACCATCTTTTTGGAGGTACACACACATGCACCCACGCACACACACACAAAAAAAAGGGGCTTCGTACATGATGACTTGAAAGCATCACTTTTCGGTGTTTCGTCGATTTGGTTTGCGCTCAAATGCATCAATCATGTTCTCATTCCACGGTTTTGACAACAACCACTGCATATGAGGTCTTGGAACACCACTTTGGATGATTTAGCCATGCCAAGAGAACCCACATCATGTTAAAATCCAAATACAGTTTCTTCAGTAAATTTTTACTCTCTGTGTGCGTCTCTACCAAAGCACAAAACAAACTGATGGTTTTAAGAAAGAAATAAGCAGAATGGCAAATCTTAGGGGAAAGAGCGACCGTCTTACCGGCGTTAAGCAGGATATCGAAGGCTTCCTGGTGACCGGATTCCATGGCGAGGTCGCCGGCCGATAAGCCGGAGGGACTGAGGGCGTTCCACGGCGCCCCGAACTCAAGCAGGATTTTCACGATGGAGGCGTGGCCGTTCGCGGCGGCGTGCATGAGAGGGGTGAGGCCGCTTTCGTCGAAGTAGGATACGTCTGCGCCGCTCCGCAGCAGCTCTTCTACTTTGATACAATCGCCGTCGCTAGCGGCCGCACAGAGGCGCTCGCCTTGCTCTTCCATCTCTCTCTCGCCGAATTGGCCACGCCCGAACAGCGGGGAACTATCAGGACCTTAATTCGGGTCGGGTTAGTCTCCAGTGTGGATGCATTTGTTTCAAATCGTGTTTAAACCT
The DNA here is from genome assembly GCA_036023115.1 of Brasenia schreberi. Classification (NCBI taxonomy): domain Eukaryota; kingdom Viridiplantae; phylum Streptophyta; class Magnoliopsida; order Nymphaeales; family Cabombaceae; genus Brasenia; species Brasenia schreberi. The sequence goes on along the minus strand of JAYKKT010000031.1, from coordinate 615,941 downwards.
CGGGTTGAAACTGACCCCATTTGACTTCATTAAAATAAGGACACGAGTCCTAGAAAGAAGCCTAAGCCATGAACGCATTGCTTTTAGAGGGTATATAATTGCGTGAACATAAAGACCTTTTGGATGATATTTGTTCCTATGAGTATACTAATTTCGTGTTTTGGGTCACGTTGGTGTTTTGTGTCGTTACATAAGGACCAAGACCTTTTGGATGGTATTTGTTTTTATGATTACAGTAATTTCGTGTTTGGGGTCACGTTGGTGTTTTGTGTCATTCCATAAGGACCTTTTGGATGGTATTCATTTTATATCTTAATCTTTTGTTTTGGGTGATGTTGATAACGTGTCATTTCATGTTCAAGTTCAAAACGTGTTGTCCTTGATTCATGGTTTTAAGAGAATTGGATCTTGACTTTTATTTTTACAGTTTCAAGTTTTATTTTACATTAAATACAGAATCTTTTGTTAGTGTGAAATCGCAATTCCACAAGTTTAGTTTGAATTAAAATGTCAAAAGATGGGTCACAAGAATTAAACTCAGTTCCTCTCAAAGTGCTTCTTATCCTCTTTTCAAGTAAAAAAATCATAAAATTATTCATAAGTTTTTATGATATGTTTTTATGGCGATTTGGTCGATGAATTATGTTTAATATATGAGTTGTCAAAATTTTATCTCTTCCTGGAGTTACTATTTTATCTTGTACAAAAAGCTAAACATCAGTTTCGCTTAAGAATCAAATAAAAACTTAACTTGAAAGAATCAAATAAGAACCATGAATACAGTTCGTTCTAGGGTAAGGGGCTAGATTGCGTGTAGTCGTGTTGTTTTCGTGTCGTATCTAACGTGCTTTCCACCGGGAACAGATATTTTGCCTAGGAAACGATTGACCGGCTTTTCTAGCAGAAGACATCGTCAAGTTTTAGGGGTTTTTCCTTTTGATGAATGAGGCGACGACAACTCTTCTCCTCCGCCTCGCCTGAACTCCTCCCCTCAACCCTAACCCTCCTCCAGTCCATCACCCTCACTTCCATGGCCGCTTCCTCTCATCCTTCCTCCCAATCCACTCCCGAAGACGACGATGAACTCTGCTCTTCCCTCGTTGCCAATTGCTCCCTCGATTCCACACATTCATCGCCTTCTTCGCAGTCGTTTCCGCCCTCTCCGGAGAGCCCTTTGATCGCCGGATTGGGGCGGGTGGAGCGGGCGTGGGCACATTGGCGGAGATTGGGCTCGCCCAAGCTGATCGTCGCGCCGATGGTCGACAATTCCGAGCTCCCTTTCAGGATGCTTTTTCGGAAGTACGGCGCGCAGGCCGCCTATACACCGATGCTTCACTCCCGCATCTTTAACGAGAATGCCAAGTACCGGTCTCTCGAGTTCACTACTTGCAAGGTTCGTATTTCAGTTTCCTCTTCTTTTTGGCTGTTTGCTTGCTTCGGATTTTGATCTAGCAATTTGTATGCCTGCAAGTCCTGCTTGGCTGGACTCTATTTTTAGTTTGTTATTTCGATTCATCCGAATTGCTCGTCGGAATGTGTTGCTTGTTGATTAAGCATGGCTGTGGTCCGGCGGATTTCCAGTTGTTTGTGAGCGCTAGGAATGAGTTTAAGGTGTTAGCATTCATCTAGATTCTAGGATAATTGCCGTTTTCGACTGACAATCACCAAACAAAATCAAAAGCAAGCCTTTTGCTGCAGTAAGAGGGTGAGTTACATTAATTCTTAGTCGCCGTCAATGCCATGGTGATTTTTATCTTGATATTTAACTTCAGAAGAGGATCATTATTTATACTTTCACTTCAATACTTCGGTGTCTCTCGCCATGTTTTGTAGGGTAAAAGATCGAACTTCCCACAACTTCGCATTTCACGTTGGTGCTTTATTTGCCCGTCTATCCATTGTTCAAGCAACCTTTCATCGTGTTACTCGCATTTTGTCTTTTATTGGTTCTACGACTTATGTGTCATTGTTTGTGGATAGTTAAGATGAATAGGGTTTTATATCATGAAGTAAAATTGTTACTTCTTTATTTATGAATCAGTCATGCATTATTGATTATAGCCCCAATTTTCCATTGTCCCACTGTTCTTCTGGAGTGTTCCACACTAACTAGTAGCCTATTCTTTGGCTTTCTCTAACCAGTCATCTTCGTGGCAAATTCAGTTTTATGCGGTGTTTGTTTATCATCACTTGACTTCCCTCAATATTGCAATCTAGATATAGTTACGCTTATTAGCTTGAGGCATCGTCATTTGGGGTCATCTATTTGGTTTCACTTGAACTCTCATCTGTCGATATGAAATTAAATGTTTCTTTTTCTTCATATCGTTTTTACAGGATTTGTTGAATTTGATGGCATATGCAGGAAGACCGTCCATTATTTGTTCAATTCTGTGCAAACGATCCCAACACTTTACTAGAATCTGCACGTCTTGTTGAACGTGTTTGCGATTATACAACAACAACTAAGCCTTTTCCCATACTAGACGGGGTCGGCTACATGGATTCTTTGTTTCCACACATCCCTATTGTGTGCCATGTTAGTACGTGTTTGCGATTATGTTGACATTAATTTGGGGTGAGTAATTCCTTCTTTGAATTAAACTTTTAGGTATATATTTAGTCGTTGACATCTTTTAGGCAGACTTGACTTACTGAGCTTCACAAACTATCTAACTGAGATGATGATCACAGAAAGCTTCAACTTGTTTTGATATTTTTCATTAATATTGATTTAGATTGACCTATGTGGGAGGTGCTATCTGTTTTTATTTGTTACATGCTATCATGTAGAAATGTTATTTTGTCTCACTACTTGACGAGTATGCCAGAGAGACAAAGGTTGTAAAAAGTTGAGTTTCATGGGCTAGAGGAGGGCCAATGCCGTAGGTCCTATGCTTATGAGAAGTAGCATAGTGTAGGCAAGAAAACATTTATATAAATAAAGTTTGATGTTGAAACACATTTCCTCTAGAAGTCAAATACTTCGTTGTTGAATCTGAGAAATTCTCTAGGCATGGAAAATATAAAGAGATGAAGAATTCACAAGATAAAGGAAACAATGCAACCTACTTAAGCTAATATAAAAAGTAAAACTGTACAGTAATTAATGACTTTACATTTACAACCAAGTTTTTTCACATTTAAATGAACTTAGAATAGATGAATTTCTAGAAATTACTAATTTAGTATATTTGCATCACAATATCGATCAAGAATGGAGCATAGTTTTACTCGACTTTGAAGGATTTCGCATCATTAACAGAGTATTGAAAAGTACTGCTGGTAAGAGAAAGCAAAAAGCAGTAGCGGGTATGGAATAGGGCAATGATCTTCAACTCCAAATATCTTTGCTGTGGCATCTCTTCTTGTTGCGGGCTCAAAGTATGTTCCTATGAATGGCATAGAATGCCCCTAGAGGACGGTGCACATTCATTGATGACAAAGAATTGAGTCGGGTTATGTGGAGCTTCTTGCATTGTAACTTGAGGATGGATTGTTGATGATAATCTTGCTTCTTGCTCTCTGCTATCGGTTTTGGAGTATGTATATATATATATATATATATATATAGAGAGAGAGAGAGAGAGAGATTTTAAACAATTTATGAATGATAAAAGACCTCTTTCTTGTTGTTGTAGATGCCCACAGCGCATCGCTAGGCGTGGCAACTATGGAGCCTTCTTGATGGATAACCTTCCTCTCATCAAACCTCTTGTCGAAAAGTTAGCATTGAATCTCCATGTCCTTGTATCTTGCAAGATCCGCATTTTTCCTCGCCTAGAAGATACCCATGCTTATGCAAAAATGCTAGAGGAAGCTGGGTGCTCTCTCTTGGCAGTGCATGGAAGAACCAGAGATCAGAAGGATGGAAAGAGTGTGAGAGCAGATTGGAATGCCATCAAAGCCATCAAAGAGGCTCTTCATATTCCGGTCATTGCCAATGGCAATTTGCGGCATCTTGACGATGCATATGCATGCTTGGAGACAACGGGTGCCGACGGAGTGCTCTCAGCAGAATCCCTTTTGGAGAATCCTGCCCTTTTTGCTGGATTTAGGACAACGGAGTGGAGGCAGAACGAAGACGAGAAAAGTGAACTGAACCAGGCAGAATTGGTGGTAGATTATCTGAAGATGTGTGAGAAGCATCCGGTGCCATGGCGAATGGTCCGGTCGCACGTCCATAAAATGTTGGGTGATTGGTTCACGATTCATCCTGATATTCGAGAAGAATTGAATCGGCAGTCGAGACTCAGCTTCGAATGGCTTTATGATATGGTGAATCGCCTGCGAGAGAGGGACGTTAGGCTCCCACTTTACTTGAAGGGCATCCCTGCTAATTGAATTTTCTAATTTGCGAGCAATTTCTGTGAGTTCCATTATACGCTGCTACTAATTTTAAAGATGGAAATTGTATCATCTACCCTGTGTGCTGGGGAAATTTCCTGAAAATTTTGATGTATGATTATAACAGATTAACATATTATTTTGTATTGATACATATATGTATGTGTCAAGGAGGTGTTGGCGTAGTTCAGGGGGCCTCTGGCTGGCCAATTCGTGTTGGCTATGATCAATACCACCAAAGTTGGTAGTTTCGTGTTCGGGCTTATGTTTCATGTCACGTCATTTCATTTTCATATCAGAAACATGTTAACTAGAATGCAGCTATATTGTTTTCAAAATCAGATTTTTCATGGTAGGTGTTCTATCGCAATATGTTTGTGTCGTGTTACTTCATGGATCAAAATCTGTCAACTCAAACATGCTTCATGGTTGAAGTCACTTTGTGTCGACACAAGCTCACAGTGTTTCGGATCATGTTGAAGCTCCAACTACAGCACATTCGGTGTCGGACAGTGTGTGTGCGCGCGCGTGCGTGTGAATGTGTGCACAATTAACGAAAATTCTAAGTTTGATAAGTTTAACGACCTGGCTGCTTTAGTTTCGCGACTCACTTCATCTTAGAGCATCTTAGAGAGCGTATGAGACAAGCAAGAACCGGATAGTGAGAGGCAAGACACAAGCTGGTCCAGTTCGTGTACTTCCCCGGAGTATTCGGGAAAAGAAGAGGTGATCATTTTCCGGTCCTTGTCGGGTCGTTTTCAACTACAGTGATTAATTCCATGATTGTGAACGAACTTAGGCAGCAAATCAGGTTGGATTTGTTGGGACCGACTGATTATGTTGCTTGATCGTGGTTAAGATTGTTTCTTTAACCTTCAATGGATATGGGTGATTCTTTCGCACACACACGTACACGTGTATAGAGAGAGGATCCTGCATACTCAATTTTTTTTTTGTCATAAATACTTTTGTAAAACCCTCTTAATTTTTTTTTAATTACAATCCAAAAGGAAATGAACTGTATGTCACAAGTGGGTAGGACCCCGTTTTCACAAACATATATTACTGGTTTATGCCACCACTAATGTTGCCCTCTCATATTCAATCATTGCTTTTCAAGAGGATGAACATAATAATATTATTTTTCATATTTTTTTCAAAAACTCTTATTTTTTTTTAAATTATATTAATATCACTTGCCGGTAATGATCAAGTATGAAAATACAACATCAATCATGTGCACAAAATGATTTTCTTATATATATAGATATAGATAGATTAATAGATAGATAGATAGAAAGAAAGTGAGAGAGTGCATAGTCCAATGCACCACATCTATCTTCGCATCAATTGATGATTAAACATTTTTAAGAATTTCAACTATTCAATCAATGAGATGGCTGGTTGAAAATTTAATTTTATAAGTAAAAATATATGTTGACACTTTTCTAAAGGATAATAAATATATTTTTTGACTTCCAAATCTCAACGGTTGATCTTTAAAATTGAAAAATTGAAATCTTTAAAAATATCAGTGCATGAATGGATGTGTACATGAACTAATTTCTCTCTCTCTCTCGATATATATATATATATATATATATATATATATATATATATATATATATCGAGCCAGCTAGTCCTTTTCGGTCCACCCGCACCAAAAAGCAAGCTATGTGCAAGCCAAGACAAGCTATGTATCAGCAGCTTAGATTGTTTGGCGGCCCTAGTCACGAGCAGTTTTGTGCCAAGAGATTCTTGAAAAGGATTTGAATGATGTGGTTCTGTTTTCTAGTGAATGCACAAATCTAGGGCCAAATGTGTAAGAAAGGAATTTTAAAATGTTTTGTTCTTTCCTTTTCTACAACGGGGATGCCCAAGCCAGGTATGCACGCCCTGGGTATCGAACTCACTACCTGCCTCTTGTGCGTTTTACGTGTTAGTTGAGCTACTGCTATGAGTGCAAAGGTTTTGTTCCCTTTTATCAACTCACATTTTTTTTTGGGTTACAATGAGAGGCTGGGTGGTTGAATCACAACTTGAAGGTTGCAAGTTCAATATGCAGGGCGTGCATCTTACCTTTGGCCTTGCCGTTGTACTTTAGATAGAGATGTCAATACGGGCAGTCCGGACCACATTTTATATGGGCCTCTATAATGCTGGCCTGGGTTCTCTTGCAGGGCCACGAGCTGGGCCAGGACAGTCCACAATGCTAAACTCATTTATATATATATGTATACATATGTATATTTTTTATTGCATGTTTCTATTATATATATAAAACATCTGGCCCTGTGGGATGGGTCAGCCCAGCACCACAGGCCCATTTTAACATCTCTAACCCTAAAGAAAGAAAAAGCTATTCATTTTCATGATGAATCTGAAATCTTAGCCTAGCGATAAGTCCATTATAAGTTGGCATTATTGGCACAAAGAGACACTGCTCTCCTAGGTAGGGGCTGACTCAAAAAGAAGGTTAGGAGCTCGAAGCTGAGGGTTTGCATATCTGGTAGGGTCGTGGAGCCAACCAAGGAGAAACAAAGTTTGAATTATTCCTTGAATTTAATATTAAGGATGGGAAATTTTATACAATAAAAACAACAAAATTTGCTCTCAAGATCGAGAAAGAAGGGCCTTCTTGAATTTATAATTGATCGTTGTAGCTCAAAAAAGTTCCATGTCATGTTTCTATCATGTAATCTCGTGTCAAGGAGGCCAACACAGATGTTATTTCATGTCACTTTGGGTGGTTAGGAAGATAGAGTTTTGGTATCATGTCGTGTTCATGTCAAAAACAGGTTAAAACCCAAACAAGATCCGATTATTTCATGTCACGTTGTGTTGACAAAAACACTGTCACGGTGAGAAAAACTAACAGTTTTACAAGGCATAGACTATAATCAACCAAAAAAGAAAATATCATAAGAGTTTTATCATTTTTCAAGATAAATAATTGATATTTGCTTCGATATACTATCATATCCTACTCTCTATATATAAAGAGATTGAATCATGACAATCACGGATGTTGTTCACTCATATTCAAGAAAGCAAGTACGATAACATTATCATCAATCCTTTTTTGAAAACCTTTAAATTTTTTTAAATCACACTCATACCACAAAAAAAATCATGCACTACTATATATTAATAATAATATAATTTACTTAAAAATAATCGAGTATATGCTACCACGTTTAGGTACTAACAAATCTAAAAAAATCTCAATCATGAGATAAAATGATTGCAATTTGAATTTTAAAAACAAAAACTATCATATAAATATATTTTTTGTTTTGAAATTCAAATTTTAGTTTGAAATTTGTTTTTGTTTCAATTTGTTAGCACCTAAATACGAAACATATATATAAGGACAGGGTACGTGGGATGGCTGACAATATAAAACCCACATAAGAACCTGTTACGAACACCATCCCAAAAATGCATGTTCATGTCGGTACCAAAGTAACATGAAATACTTACACCAACACGATATGACACAACATAAAATTGATCCTGAACACGATATCGCCAATCCGGATCCCACGGTCATCTCCATCCCACATGTACTTGTTGGCGGGGAGAAGTTAATTCCAAGTATCTCAACATGCCAGAATGGTCCAAAACTCATCCCATAGAATTCGATGAATCACCAAAGGAAATTAAGGAGGAACACACACTGTGCAGGCAAGTGAAGGAACCTTTATTAGCCCATAAAAAGCATCATTGTATCTACACTGCTCATAAGTCATGAACCTTAACCATATATTAAGTGTATAACAGTAGATAATCAATCAATAATGTCGCGCCGAGAACCAGACCGACGCGGCCGCCACTCACATTGACCCATCCGATGTGAGGTTCGACCTTGGGGGCGTGACGAGTTGCGAGGCACAAAATCTGGAAATAGAGCACAGCCCATTGAAGCAACCATCGGAGCATAGATCAGTGATGAGCTCTTCTAAGTGTATTCCTCCACTTCTACTTCATCAAATTCCTTCACCTCTTGAATCATCCTCAATACTTGCCTCATGGTGGGCCTCTCATCTGGCCGGGTTCGAATGCACTCGGATGCTATTTCCACAAGCATGTCAAGCTTCTGCTGCGCAACCAGGGTGGTTGTGGTTGACGATGTACCGTGATCATCCGAACCTTCTTCCCTCGCAAGTCTCATCCATCTTTTGAGATCCAGGGTGGCGATGACCGACCGCACAGGCATCTTTCCCGCCAGCAGCTCCAGTATCAATACTCCGAAGCTATAGACATCCGACTTTCCGCTATTTCTCCGATCTGGCCGACCTATGGTTTCAGGTGACCTGTACACACTATCCTCCATGTTAGTGTCCTCCGGCAGGAAGATCGTGAGGCCATAGTCAGTGAGACGAGCTTCAAAGTCGATCCCCAAGAGGACATTGGTGGACTTGAGATTGCCATGGAAGAGGTTGGAGGCCAAGTGAAGGTAAGATAGGCCTTGTGCCACATCTTCTGCTATCTTAAGACAGGAGGTCCAGTGTAGAGGTTTGGCTCTGGATGATCTTGAACCTGCAAGCCATAAATGCAGATAAAAAAATATTTTTCCGGTGATATACCTATGTTCAACACTCAGCCCGCGAAGTGCGACCGACGGAAAAATTCCGGCAGCCAACAAAGAGGAGCTAATGTATTATGCAAGGTAACTTTATAAGGACATTTAAGCCGGCTAGTAGGTGAACCCGCGAAAACCGAAACTATACAACGCTAAGACTTGCAGAAAGATTTCTTTCCCCTTTATTTTCTACTGCAAATGGGATCGATCATGTAGACCCAAACACACCGTGGGTATTGAACTCATAATAATTCACTTAAAAGATTCTTTAACTAACTCCACAACCAGGCTGGGCTCATCCAACTCAGCTCGACTCAGTCAAGACTGAACACTACCAGCATTTTAAGCTAGTGAATGAACCCATAACATTTTCGTGGCTCCCTCGTAGAAGTGTCTAGGACTCTAGGTGACAGCCATAATTCACAGTCCTTGTGACACTGGAACAACTTATGAGTGTTATCACATCAGCAAAGAAACTGCAGAAAATTGGCTTATTTTACCCTCAAAGTGCAACAGTTCCTCCACGAATGGGAAGCCATTTTACTGCTTACAGAGTGTAGGATGTAACAGTAGAATATCACCGTAGCTAGATGAATATAAATGCACATGCAGGGTGAAGGACAAGCATTGATCTGTAGATAGAAACAACTGAGAGATGGTTGCCAAAGTTACCTTCAGATGAAAGGTTTACCCAAAAGAAAATCCGTTTTCATACCAACCCAACATAGCCAATAATATCTCAATAACTTCATCTTTTGAAGGATTGAAGCATTGTTACTCACAAAAATGCCTCGAACATGCAACAGGAGCAACATTCAGTCCAACTATAATTTTACTATTGTAGATTGAATGTGGGTATATCCCTAAATTATCATCATAACAATCAAGAATCCATGAAAGGACACTAGATGGGAACAAACATAACTGGAAAAAGTTTCGTTTTGGTTTTGGAATCCGATATAAATTTACTTCTTTCAAGAGAACCCTCTGTAAAGCCAAAAGAAACTTTAGGGAGGCTAAGAGACACTTGCCTAGTTCAGTGCTGCCAACGCTGGTTCTGATAACTATCAAGTTCGAAGAATCTCCTAGATTTTCACATTTCCTCAGTTTCTAAAGCCGGTGTTTGTTTGATGGTATATACAAGTTCATAAAATTAGTTACATTTAGACAGGATCTAAGCTTACACCAACCAATTTCACGTTCTTGGTCGAATTCGGCATGGCAAAACTTGATCAAAATCACACCAAACAGGGCTCTGAGTGATTATCTTGATCCTTCATCCATGAAATTGGAGAAGGATCTTCTTCGTCAAACCTCAAAAGTAAGAGACACAAGAGAAAAGAAGATGAATTACTCACCGTGAATGAGAGAGAAGAGGCTGCCATTGGCCTGAAACTCATATACAAGGAGCCTTTCTTCTTTGGCCTGAAGGTAGGCTCGCAGCGGCACCAGGTTGGGGTGCCGGAGGCTGCCGACCGCTTCCATCCTGCGCTCGAAGTCCTCCTTCCCGAGCTTCGCGCACCCTGCGTCGAGCCTCTTGACGCTCACGATGCACTGCCTTTCCATCACGGCCTTGTACGTGACCCCGACGGTTCCCCGGCCGAGCATCTCCGCCGACGCCCTCAGCAGCTCCTCCAACGCGTACGCCTGCCCTTCCCCAGCGCAGAACACCAGCTTCCCGCTCTTCACCATCTCGGCGCTCTGCTGCGCCTTCCTCTCCCTTCCGACCCGCTTCTCGCTCTCGGCGCCGGCCGTCGACGTCTCCTCAGCCGCTCGCAACTCTTCCTCCCTCTCCTTCCGCCTCTTCTCGCGAACAATCAGCACCATTACCAGTCCCAGCAATACGAAGAAGCTCGCCAGAACCACCCCCATCACAACCCGGCTCCGCCGGCCCCGCGAGAATTCCCTCCTTCCCTCCGCCTTCTCCCCCAACGGAACCTGCCGCTGAACGTTGGCTTCCGGCGCCCGGGCGGGTGGTGCCACCGGAAAGAATGGTGCCGCCGGCGAGCACTGCACCAACAGCGGAGCTCCGCACAGACCGGGGTTCCCCTCAAACGACGTCCAGTTGAACTTCGCGAGCGTGGTCGTCACTGGAACCCGGCCGGCAAGCAGATTGTTGGAGGCATTGAAGACGAGAAGTGAGGATTGGTTGAGGGAAGGGATGGATCCATTGAACTGGTTGTCCTGGAGCTGAAGGGAGTATATCCTCGGAAGAAACTCGAGTTCCAACGGGAGGCCACCGGAGAGGGAGTTGTGGGAGAGGTCCAGCACCCTCAGGCGATGAAGGGCAAGGATAGACGCCGGAAAAGGCCCGGTAAAGGCATTGAAAGACAGGAAAAGAGTCTTCAAATTGGTAAGCCTCGAAAGATCCGGTATGGCTCCTTTAAGCGAGTTTTGCTTCAGGCTCAACACTCGTAGCTGGTCCAGCCGGCCGAGTGTGTCCCCGGCGAAGATGCCACTCAACCACTTGCCCTCTAACGTCAGCCTCACCACCCTCCCCTGCTCACACTCCACGCCCTCCCATCTGCAGAAAACCTCTTTAGAAGAGAAATTCAGAGTGTTGTTGGTATCTGAAGAGTACTTAAACTTCAGCAGGAATGAGGCATCCTGATTGGTTCCGTTGTTGTTGATAGCGGTGGTGTTAGTGGTAATGGCGTAAATGAACTGAAAAACAGAGGCTAGCGAGAGAAAGAGGAGGAGATTGAACCCCATTCTAGGTTGGTCTTGATGACTTTTAAGCTGCTCGAAAACGCAGTTTCTCTTAGTCACCGAACACAAGAATTGGAGATCAACAAAGGCAACGATTTTACATAAGGATCGAGGGATAATGGAGGAGAATGAAAGGAGGAAGGCGGAGACGTCAATGACTGTGAGAAGGGAGGTGGAAACTGGGAATGGGGCTAAGAGCAAGGGGAGCTAAAGAGTTAGATGACAAAGTCCGTGCTGGGTAAGCAGCTGGCAGCTTGCAGAAACCCTTTCTCCATCACGTGTTGCCACAGACGGAGGGGAGCGATAAAGATGGGAGGAGAGAGAGAGGCCATGATAGGGTTCAAGAGTGGTGCTTTCATGAATCAAGGCGTCTGCCACATGAATCGTGCACCAGGGTGGGGCTATGGGCCGACTGACAGCGGGCGGGCCGAGCTGCTCGTCTCTGTTGGCTTGGTTTCGGTCGCTGCATAAAAGCAGCTTGGTTCATTGCATGTTTTTCTAAATAAGATTGGACCCAAAACCAAAACCATTGTAGAACCGGATCCAAAGCAGGACCAAAAACCGCAGAGTCATAACCGGAACCATTCTGAATACGTCGCGCTCGTGAGTAACATGAAAAAAAGATTGAGTTGGATTTGGGTTGATCTGTTTTGACACGAACTGAAGCCAACATGACATGGCACGAACACGAAGTTGTCACCCCTAGCCGAAGCACATAAGCCCCATTATATAGAACGCCAGTGAATGATTGCCATGGTTTCCAATACTCCAAGCATAACAGCCAATTGCTAATATTCTACACCCCAAATAATGTTTGAGAGGATTGGTGATGAAGATAAGAGATGCATGGCTCAACCAACGGTTCCTTAGCAAGGTCTCGAGTCATGTAAAATTGCAACTTATCCAAGTTTTTATATATATATATATATATATATATATATATATATATATAGCTCATCTCAATATGAGTGCGGCTTCTCCTAATGCTCTGTTTGTGATTTTGGTTTTTGTCATAGCTAGACCTGATCGGATTTGGTTAAACAGGGATTGAAAGTTCAGAATTGCCGGTTTCAGTTTCATCGAAACCTTGAAGGGAACTGAACCAACCCTCTTCAGTTCCAGTTCTAGGTGAGTCCAGTTTCATTTGAAAGCAGATGAAATAAGGGTGTAATTTTGGAACCAGAACCAAAATATGGTAAGGAACAGCTGGGTCAACACGCTGTTGGTTCCGTTTCCAGTTCTGTTCTATTGAAGGTGGAATCATAAATGACCCATGGGGCCCCCAGTTCCGTTCTGGTTTTGATTTCTCGGATTTTGGAGGTAATCCAAGGTCTGATTCGACCCACTGGGCCGGGTCTAGACCAACTGCCTTAGTCATAGTTACCAAATAGCAAGTGCATCATTCATGCTCCTGATTCATGGTTTGTGATAAGTACTACACTAAATCATGGTGTTGAAAGACCACCATTGGAGATCATTTTGCAATACCAAGATCATCCGCATCGACTACCAAATAGCTTCCTTTCGGTTTCGGTTCTGGTTCCAGTTTCAATTCTACTAGTATCAGTCTAATTCTAGATACAGTTGTACAATGGTTTTGCTTTCAATTTTTGTTCTAGTTAGTTTCTTAAACATGTATTAAGGGTGAGACTTTCGAAGGAAAATCAAAAAATGGTTTGAAACTACTGGTTCAGGTTTCGGTTGTTTTCGTGAAAGGTGACATCGACACTGTAACCAAACCCAAAAAGTCCCCGTTAGGTTCCAGTTCCAAGTCCGGGATGAGTCCAAACCGGAAACCTCAAGACAATGTGATGCATCAGCTCCACCCAAAATTCAGAAAATTAGTATGTGTGTGGCCAAGAGCATCCATGTTACAAGATAGAGCTCACTCTGCATTAACAGATTCCGTGGGCTATTACCCCTACCGTAAGAAATTTTCCAGATCTTAGAGTCGGCTTAGCCGAGCTTGTTCGGCTCGTCATGAAAGGCAGAGCAACGACGATCAAGGGCCCAGATGCTCAATGGGCTGCTGGGATCTGGGTCCAATCTTCATGTGGGTTCCGTCAGAGAAAAGGAAAAGTATGACCCACCGTTTCAGGGGTCCATAACATTATATGAAGCGCAAAAAGAAGGTGAGCACCAAAGTGGAGACATGAATTATATATGTGTTTTGGAGATCAAGAAAAACATTTAATTTATTTATTCAGTAGTGAAAAAGGATAGCAACCAAAGCTTTTAAGCATTAAGAGAAAATTATAATTTTCTCTTTTTGCCGTACTCTCATAATTCCAGGTTTGAAAAGAAAAAGAGAGGATCTGTGTGTGTGTGTGGAAGGTAGGGTTAGACCAGTCTGATTCCAGTTCCACTAAAACCTAGGAGTAGAACTGAATCAGCCCCTTCCTCATTTGGCAAAACATGCATTAAAGGTGAGGTTTTGGAATTGGAAGCACACTGGAAACTGTCAGTTTTGCTTCTGGTTCCAGTTAGTTTTCTCAAAGTTGGAACCATAACCAAATGAGGAGGTCTTAGTTCTGTTCCGGTTTGAACCACTGGGCCAGGTCCAAAACGGCCACTACCAGGTAGGATTGGCAAACAAATCGAGGTGGTCCACATAGATAGACTTGATTTGGCTCGTTCGCGACTCATTGATGTTCAGCTCAGGATGTTAACTAAGCTGAAGATGAACGGTGTGTATTCGGCTCGACTCGGCTCTTGAAGCTTGCAAAAAGTGCGAGCTGTTCACAAACCATGCATCTTGTTGTAAGCTCAGTTATGAATGTGCATGGGTCTATGTGACTCAGATCAAGTTCAAAAAGATTTGCTAATGGCTCGTCGTCGTAGAGCTAGGCTCATTATGAGATTATAAACAACTCGCAAGCACGTTCAAACTCGTGAAAACGAGTTGAATACGAGAAGCGCATGTTTGGTACCTTCAGCTCGTTTACCAGCCCTAGAGAATGTATATGCGGGTTAGCCAAATGAGATGAGCCGCTCATTGTGTGGCTAGCCAAGTTACGATCTGATAAAACAGGCAAATCTACCATCTTGAAAGCAGCTTAGCTGTGAGCTAGTACTAGGTGCTCCCACTTTCCTACTTTTAATTTCAATAAGGGGTAAGGATCAGGACCTTGTAGGACTATATATATTAGAGAGAGAGAGAGAGAGATGCAAAAAACTAATTTGTGATCAAATACCCTTCAAACATTTCAATTGTTTGATGAATGAGATCAATAATTGATTTTTGAATTAAAAAAAACATTTAATAAGCTATCATCTTTCTTTTTTAAGATCTTACCCGTCAAAAAATTGAAATCATAAGTAAATTTGAACATGTATGAATGTGAACATGGACTAGGTTCTCTCTCACTCTCTCTGTCTATATATATATATATGAGTGCTGATTTGGAGAGACAGCTTCTGTTCAAATTCATCAGGGGATAACCAATTTTGATCTTTGTGATTCTTATGGATGAACTAGTAGAACACATTCAAAATGAAACATCCTCTAACATGGAGAGACAGCTTGTATCTCCTAAACCATTTAGGTCTAACATATTAGCCCTCCCTACCTGAAAATCTTGGTTCCTTGCATGGAACGTTCCATCCCGTGTAAAAGAAAGGAGAAAGCTCACTTCTTCACTTCGTATTCGTGTACTCTTATGCCTTCCACATCTCATCAATAAATATGCATTTATCCCTCTCAAAAGTGTAGAGATTTCAATCGGGGAAAGCAAAGGGTGTGTAGGAAAAATGGCACCAACAGTGAAACGTGGAATCCCAAGTCAGAAGGAATTGGTTGGAGCTCAACTCTTCCCCTCGCTAACTAGGCTTAGTAAAACATAAAGCCAATGTTTCACTTCCAAACAATTCATGCTTGAAAGTTAGCATCTGCTAACAGTATATATCCAAACAATAACTTTCTCTAATTTCAAGCAACTTTTTGTTTAAAATGAAAAAAAAGAAAGATGGCCATACACGAAAACTATGGCATCTAATCCACAGTTACAGCTGAATAATCAGACTTCACAAATAAGATGCATTAACTCAGAAGACCCTTAAATGGCGGCGAACAGCAGATTGCTTCCAGTAACGCATCCAAGTACAAATGATGTACACAATAGAATCTCTAGACAACGTGCAAGCTTATTTCTGTTCAACAAAAGAGATCAACTCTTCAAAAGACTCACATCCTCATCAGCTATTGATTTCTTTCCGGTGTAACGCTGAGATTGGAAAAATGCCAAACCTTAAGGTCGTTCACTCACTCTGAACACAATGACTGCAGGAAACAGAAAACAAATGGACAAAGAGAAGATGACCCCTTACGTACCTGCTTCCCCATGGAGAACGGGACGTACTTGTATTTGATCATGTGGTTTATCTGTCTCCTCATGGTGGCTACAAAGAGCACCAGCCAGTACATGAGCAGTATTGGCCAAAAGACAGGAACGTCGAAAATGGAAAAGAAAGTCATCACAAAAGCAATACAGAATGCTCTTGTGAGAGAATACCTGCATAAATAAAACCCGTTATCATTGTGATACGTATCATTGGACATAAACAAGGGAAGGCAGGTCCAAATCTAGGTGGAGTTGCCCCAACATTATGTATGAAAAGCAAAAAGAAATTTGAACAATCTGGCAAGTTTCAATACCAGAATAACTGGGGCACAGCACTATTTATAAGTATTCTCACTTGCTAAGAGATTTATAAATTTTTCACAGCCAGCATATAACAAGAAACGAAACTTGAAACCTGTATAATATTGTTCACACTATATATCATTGTATTGTATTTCTTGCATTCTAGCATATACCAGATGCAAAGTTGAAATGGCTGGTTCCTCTTTTCCCGTTGTTTCGAAATAGCAGTGTACTATGTCACATGAGTGTGCGTGAGGTGCATGACATGCCAATTTTCAGAAACCAAGGGTGCAGGGACACGGCTATATATAAAATAATTTTTATATATTATTATATCAAATTGATAATATCTCATAAAACCACTATCAGTTTCATAAGTCAGATCATTTAAAATTCTAATCATCAGTAAATATTCATAAAGTGTCTTGGTAGAATGGACTCAAATATAAAAAGAATGTTTAAAATATATAGTGGTGAGTCGGACATGGAAGAAACACAGCCGTAAAGTGTAGGAGTGACCAATATGTGCGTGCCACGGTTGGAGAAATAAATATGTGACATAGGATCCCTTACGCTTACCTTAACCAGGATTTTCTCAAATGATCAGTTTTTGCACTGCATTTTTCAATATTGTATTTTCAATCGAGGATATTACATATTTTTAACAGAATCCCTTACACTAAACTTATCCAGGATTTCTCCCCACTAAGTGAGTCAGTGCAAAACAAGTTCTTAGGAGTGACCTAATACTCTTCTCTCTCATGCGCAACCCTATCTTCACCACTAATTGGACATAGTGAATATCTAATCAAAAGTTCACGCCCCATGATAAAGATCCTTAGTTTTACAAAGATGTCAGCTAGTCCTTTATCCAATATTCTTCAGACAGGCTCCCTATGTATGAACCACCAATTACCAAACAGAAAATTGGAATATCTAAAATTCGAGTTTGGGTAGTTCTACGGTAAACTACTAGCAAAGAAAGTGCAACAGAAGTGAGGCATGCATCAAAAATATCTTAAACCATGAAGGCATGAACACCTCAGAAATGGCAAGCTCAATGATCCAGCACTGTGTGTTATGAAGTTAAAGGTTCTACATTTCCAAGTTGATTAATACCTGAGTACAATATTTGATGGAATCCAAAAGTTTAGATGCCATTTTTTAAAGAATCATCACCACCAGACAATATTAGAGCCGAGATTGCCTAGACTTTACAGTGCTAGAAGTAAAACAACAAAAAGGAAATCCATAAATCAATCATCATCAAGTCACTCAAGAATCAAGATAACTAAGAGGATAATGGTGAAGGCCCCTCAACCCACAATCTGCAGAACAGCTATAACTCATGAGGATGAGATGGAAAATAAATGATTGTCATCAAGTTAATTGCTTCAAAAGTCTGTAAAAGAATCTTGTGTCCCATGAAGCAACAAAAGGAGCCAAGAAGGGAATCCAGAATTCAATTACATAACAGTTCACCTAGTCTACAAAGTTGGAACCAGGAGTTAGGGTGTTGAAAATGTTAGATGCACTGAAGCAGGAAACCTTGTTCATTACGTTGAATCATCTGATTAAGTCTCATTACCTTGATTCTAACAAACTTAATAGTGATGGTTTGTTTGTGAGATTTGCGACTTTATTTCAAGGTAGAACCATTACTTCTTTCATTCTGATTTTGTTTTTTAACATTTTCGAATTTTTTGAATAATATGATTCCTGTGATATAAGTTCTGATATATTCTGAAAGTAGCTTATTCTCCAACCAACCAATATGGGTAGGCATGTTTTCTACAACTTTTGTTTATAAATCGTTGAAGAATGGTGTCTAGATTGTTCTCTCTTTCCTACCAATGCCCATTAGAAAGTTCATCCTGCTTGCGCACTTTCCAACTTGGAGAACAAAAATGCCTTCACATGCACTTTCAGAAAGGAACTTATGTGCACTGTTCATGAAGTGGGGGAGGCGGGGAGGACACTTGCTTCCGCTCAACCTCAATCTTCTGTAAATGTTATCTAGAACAAAATACCATGCAAAATGCAGTGATGTAAGTGGCACTTCTCTAGAAACAGAAGTTACTGTCTAAAGTATGATTGGCATGAAGAACTTGGTCTTGAATCACTCGAAATTGATCCACTGACATGGATGCACGGTTCAAGCAACTGACAGAAAATACAGAAATAGTTCATATTTATTTCCTTGTACATCCACGGTGCACATGAATGTATATATCTGTCTTGATAGATCCTGTTATCACTAAAAGACCAGAACTACCAAGTCACTGGCATGTCTCTGTTGAGTCAATGACATGCCACAAGAATATTCAATAGCACAACATGAACATGTAAAATTCATTTCAGGGTCATAATGAACTTCTGTTGAGGATGCATCTCATCAATCGACAAAATTTGCAGAATAATTTTAGGAGACCTCAATCATTTTCATGGTTCAACAAGTCAAATTCGGCAACACCGATGTCTTACACATCCAGTCATTACATCTATGACATCCAACAGGTGCTTTCCATTACTGGTTCCAATTTCACAATGAAACGTTCTTTCCATAAGCTCTTAGATTCATTGTCAGCGTTCGTTGCTTTAGAAACCAGGTATTCCAAATGATTACCATATCTAAATGTTCTTTAATAATAATTAAGATCACTTTTCACCCAAAGAACCACCAAATTCCAAATCACCGCAGCTGAACTAATAACAGAGAACTCCCAAGAACATGGGAATTGCCTCATTTTCTGTTTGTTCATTATAAGAGATCAATTTATTTTGCATCCCAGTTCATTTTTCTACACAAGGAGCATCTTCATCCACATTTCTCGATTCTTGTTTACGCTCTAATGATTAGATTGCCATGAACCACAAAAGTATAGGTGAAGAAGTTTCCCACAAGCCCGCAACCTGCTAAATAATACTCATTGTCACGTCATGTGCCCTTACCATAATTTCATTCAGTTGTTGAGAAAGAGAGACCCTTTCTTATACGCACTGAAACATGTAACTTAAGCATCAAGGGAAAGACTTCCCATTCCCTACCCAGATAGATGGGTGGCTGCAAAGGAGACAGTAATAGAACAAAATCAAATGACACGGAGAGACATGAAACAACTTGCTTTTTTGGGCATCATCTTCATCGGACAATATGCTAATTATGAAACCACCAGAATAACAGAAATCATAGATCAAAACTCTCCACCAGCCTGACAGCTATTTGTGCAACACCCAACTTCTAATACATTGCACCTGAAACATCTATGCATTATCAATAACATTCAATATCAGATCAGCAAGACAACTTCTCTCTTCATCCACGGACGAATGGCCCGGGTGCTAACATGATCAAAAGAAAGAACAATAAAAACAACAACAGCAACCGTGAGTCTGCATGTATCTAATCTCCTCAACAACGAATAGGGCATCAATAAATAGGCCTCTTACCAAATAAGAACGATAATTCGACAACACAAATCAATCAATTGAAGAATCCGAACAAATGAAAAGGAAAACCAAAGAAGATGATAAACAAGGGTGTCATCACCAGAATTTGAACTCCGGGAGCCGGCGAACGAAGGGGCGGAACTCGTCTGATTCCGTTATCGGGAGCGTTAGGCCGTCGTCAAAGGCAATAAGCTCGGGATCGACCTGAGGGGAAAGGAATCCGATAAGAAGATTAAGGATGTAAATCCCCAATCCGTAGGAGACGACGTAGAAGCCCTCGATGAGGTAAACCCTAAGAACGTAGGCGAGAGCGATGAGGGAGAAGCAGATCCAACGGCCGAAGGCATGCGGCGTGGAGCGGTCAAGAAGGTGCTGATATCTGCGGGAGGCAACGCTCGTCCACTGGCCCGCACCAGACCATGAGGAAAGCCGTCCGCCTCCGCCTTCGCCTACGGCCCCCGGGAGCGAATCCATCGCCGGAGACGACATCGCTTCCCCGTCGGACCTCTTTGGAAGGGACGTACGAAGACGGGACAGCGCATTGAATCGCTCCTCTTTCTTTCAGACGATAATGACTATTGTACCCCCACATGATCCCGTATATCACAGTGACAGACCCTTAATATCGGGTTTTGGGTCGGAATGTAGGTTCAACCCAGATCACGATTTTGGTAGGTTCATGGTGAATCTCTTTCGAGTTCCATTCAACTACCTGCACCCAATTTAACTTCATATAAATGCAAGAAATAGGGCTGGCAATATAATACACTAAAACGGAAATTAGGAGTGTTCATGGTTCTGTTCTGTTCTGGCTTCAACTTTGAACCAAACTGTTATTTATGGTTCTTAGTTTTTAAAAAACCAAACAAAACCATGTCACGGCCAAAACCAAACCAATATTTCATGTGTGGTTCGGTTTTCTAGCACAATTATACTTATTTTAGGGTTTGACTAAATAGTAAATATAAAGTATTATACCATCAATGTATTTAAATGTATGGTTCTTGTTTTATTAGAATATGAGGTTATATATATATATATATATATATAACAGTTCGGTTTGGTTGCAACATTGGAACCGTGAACCAAATCAAACTGCCTGGTTCAGTTCACTTCTAGCAGTTCCTTGAACACCTCTAGCGAAACCCAATACAAACACGAAATTGAAGTGCAGGGAGCCCGGTATAGGTATACCATCCAGAGTTTGCATGATGAACCACTCATCATAGTCACACTAGAATTTGTACTATAAACCACAGTTAAACCCCTGAGAGTAACAGGGCACAAAATTGACGGTTAGGGATGGGCTGGATGTAGGTACATCCATCCCCGACCTGCACCGTTGCGATCCAATCATCTTCTCAATCTAGCTCATGCATGTTTCGTTCTTCTTTTCTTGGTTACTATTTTTTCAACGACCCACCGATCAAACTCGATCCAACGTATGATATTGAATCATTCACTGTTCCATAGTGCTTGAAAAGAAAAACAAAAGAGGAGAAAAAGGAAGAGAAAAGGAAAGAAGGAGACCGATTTGAAGAAGGTTTTAGTGATTTTTAGAGGTATATAGTTGGTTTGATATATTTTTTATCTTACTGATTTCATTTTCGATCGGAATCAAAATGGAAAAGCTTTTTTTCAAGTTCTTAGCTCAAAAAAATATTTTTGTACGATCGAAACACGTCTTTGTGACAAGAGAAAGGGGCCTAAGCTGTATCTCTATGTTGGTATGCGGCCGTATCTCTTCTAGTTTTATGCGATATTTTGATTTTTATTGCCCTTTCTAATATTTTTTTTCTTGTTATTGGTTTCATTTTTTTTCTTTCCTTTTTCTCGGCGAGAGTAATGCTCACGGTAGTTTACTGTTCTTAACCATTGGTTTTATGTTGCACTACAAAACAACAGTGATTTAGAATCGATCCAAATTGAAACCGTAGTTTGATTCGAAGTTGAGACTAGAACTCAACCAAAGCAGACTGTGAACACTCCTCATTTTCAGTCGTTAACCATAACTCATGATCCAACTCAACATGGATCCAGCTTTCAGGTAAAATCGGGTTTCACCTGGGTTGACCTGTTTATACTTGAATGGGAAGAAGAAAGGAGATTTTAATAAAACCTTGAAAATGAAATCGCTCACTAGATAACACCAAATATGACAAGCTGACACGGACTTGATATAGGAACTTCATGCTCTTATCCACCAAAAGTAACACGAAGATAAGGAGGGCCTGTTTGGATTAATTTGCTTCCAACACAAAAAGACGAAATGACACGAGACAGAAGGACGACACTGAACACGAAATTGCCGCCCCTACAAGTAGGTCAGATTCCTTTCAAAATACAAACCGAGTCTCACAAGAGTCGGATTTCACCAAATCTACCTCCTCGTATCGGGTTTGTTCAAACCGTGGGAGGGTATTTACAGAAATTAGTTCATAATTTGGTGTCTCCAAAAGAAACACATGAATCCGATATCTCAACCGTTCGATTTTGCCACGTCATCGATCCTCGGCTGAATAATCTTACGGTGAAAAATACAAGCCAGAAAACACGAAGGAAGCCTTCTCTCTCTCTTATACGAGTGTTGTGCATTGGGCCGAAATCGTCAGGCAGAAATACGAACGCTGTGTATCCTCCCTTGTTCCATCCGTGGCAGATTTAGAATTCTTCGCCTCTGTTATCGAATCGTTGACAACGTTTCCTGAGGTTTCGTTTGTACGATCAAAGTTGAAGAGCAAATTCAGGGTTCAATTCTCTGTTTTGTCCATTGGGTGATTGCCGGTTGTTCGTGTGGTTGATTGAGAGGATGGAAGGGGTGTGGGAAAGGGCCGTGGAATCGGCCCTCGACGGCCAGACGGATTGCTCGTCGGCGCGAAGCCTGAATCTTGACGGGGCCGTCAAGTATTTGCACGGTCGTCCCCTTCCTCCGGCCCTCCTGGCGAAATTCCAGTCGCTAGAGCGGCTCTCCCTCGCCAACGTTGGCGTTTCGTCCCTGGAGAACTTCCCCCATCTCAGAAACCTGCAGAAGCTCGTCCTCAGCGACAATCGAATTGTAAACGGGCTCGAGTTTCTCGTTGGGCTCGATTCGCTCCGTGATCTCGATCTCTCGAACAATAGGATCCAATTCATTGAGGATCTCGCCCCGCTAGCGAAGCTGAAGCTCGTTTCGCTCGATCTCTACGAGTGCCCCGTCACAAAGGTTGACAATTACAGGGCTAGGGTTTTCGCCATGATCAAATCGCTGAGGTACTTGGACAATATGGACGTGCATAACAACGAGCGACCGGAATCCGACGAGGAAGATGAGGATGACGACGACGAAGAAGATGACGATGACCCAGGGAGCGGCGAGGTTGACAGTGATCAAAACGCTGGGGTGGTGGACCTCAAGGACGGTGAGAAAGACGATGACGGTACAACTGCAGATGGGAAAACTGGTTCGTTTCGGAGAAAGGAGAAGCGGATAATTCTCTCAAATGGCGGCCGCGAAGAGAACGACGTGCAAGGTTCGGATGAAGAAGAGGAAGATGTCGAAGATGAAGAGGTTGATGGTGAAGAACAGTGTGCCAACAATGCAGACGTTCAAGAGGAGGAAGACAATGAAGACGGATTAGACGAGGAAGAGGGGGATACCTTGAGTGCGGACCATCTAACGAGCACGGAAGGTGAGATAGATGAGCCAGAGCAGTTTGAAGAAGAAGATGGTGATGACGATGACGATGACGAGGGAATTGAAGATGGGGACCATGAAGTAGAGGATCAAGATGCAGATGAGGTATGATTAACGCTTTGTTTATTGGTCTAGAGCTTCTAATCATTTTCGTTTCTGCGGATTTGCTTTTGTTACATTTTTTTATCTTCTTTGTGATATTGGTTTTTGAGCATGGCTCGTTCTCCTTGCCGCTAGATGTAAATAAAAAAAAGTAGCAGAATCAGTTTTCTGATGTTGATTAATTTGCGTTGTTAGATTGACCGAGGATTTGTTTTAGTTATATATGTTAGTATGTATTTTCTTAATTGTATTTGTTTTTTAAACTCAATCGAACGTCGTTTTGCTTGATTTGTATTATGGCCTTCAGTTTGAATTGTGAGTGTTAAATCTTATATTAGAATACTTATTTTGTTCCTTCTTTTGGGGCGGGCTAATCTAATCCTGATTCTGATGCAAACATGTTTTGCTTGTTCTTCACCTTCTAAATTTCCTATTATCGATGTGGATAGATTTGAGGATTTGAGACTCGGTAATTCACTATGCACTTTTTAAATTAATCATCGGATCATTATGCTGATGCTATCAGGCTTTGGTACTGTTTGATGTCTTGATCTTTGAATCCGGTTGGCCTAGCTTTTCTGCTTTTTACTACTAATTTAGATTGGTCATTATTTGGAACGAGGTTAGCTGCTTGTGGTTCTCTTTAAGAGAAGGCATCATACCTTTATTAAGCCATTTGAGGCACATGAAGTAGTTAATTTTACCAGATGTCATTGCTATATTTTTCTTTCTACTACTAGCCCTTGTTGCCTAAGGGTTCTCTCTATGTAAGCCTAGTTTGAAAACCACTGCAGAACAAGAATACATAAGGTTGTGGTTTTGTGGGGCTTGGGTATATGAGACAAATGTGTGCTGAATGCAAGGCTTATCTGATAGTAGGGAAGCCCCAAATAGATTCTTAGTCACCGTTGTCCTCTATGTCATATTTACATTTAACTCAGAAAAGCAACTGTAGTGAAATAACTGTGTCTCTTAAGAGTCTTGGTTCCACATTCTGAGTTATAAGCATGTTAGGAGACCACACATCTTTTCTGCCATCAAAACACTTTGCTTTTGTTCAAGTTATCAGCACCTCCCTTACCTTTCGCTTCTTTTGCTAAACCTCTGCAATCTTGGTGAAGGTTGGCCTATCTCAGGATGACTAGTCTCTGTCTCATTGTGCTCTAGCCACATTAACATTTAACTCAGAAAAGCAACTATTAATAAATAAATGTGACTCCTGAGTTTGAAGCAATTGGAAGTAGACAGATTGTTTTCAGATTCACATGAGCTGGGTAGAACAAGCGGTATTCTGTTTGCCTTGGCTCATTATCACGTGAACTTTAGTTTGTATAATTATAAGGATTATGTTTAAGCATGCAATCAAAAACATCAGCTCATGTTTGTCCCAATCCCTGTTTTCATGCGGGACGGCCAAGGAGATGATAACAAGCAGGACTTGACTCGCCTCGTTCAACTTGGTTTACAGCTCTACTTTCCGTTCTACTATTAACCAAATAAATGCTTTGCTTATGCAGGAAGAGGATGCTGCTGCAGCAGACTATCTGGTGCAGCCTGTAGTGCAAACAAAAGGTGAAGCTGGAAGTCGTAACCGTGATGATGGGGCAGAGGAGGCTGTGGATGAAGAAGGATGCCTTGATTTGCCCGAACCTTCATCACATTCAAAGAGGAAAAGGGCTGAGGGTGATTTTGATGGTGCCCTTGAGGACGGTGTGCCTGTGAAGCGTCGCTAACTCTCTCTTTGGAGATGCTTTTGCTGTAGAGGTGGGTTATATGTTTCTTTAGCTGCAGTTCTGTTCCCTGGTCGGGACTGAATTAGATGATCAGATACCCGTCTCTTCCATTTTGGAGCACAAAAGGAAAATAACTTGGAAAGGAAATGTTCAATGTACAGTACTTCCTCTTAAAAGCTAGAAAGACGTTCAAGTTCGTAGCGGTGTAGTGTTGATACCTAGATTTTGGAATATGCATGAAGCCTACCAACAAAACCAAGCACACTAGTTGGCTACATGGATTCTTAATCATATGAATTCACTCTATCTGTAGTTCATGCATTAAACCAACCACCAAAGCCAAGCCTTCTCACACACAAAAGTGGGGTTTGGTACATGGGTTCTTAACCGTTGTTGCTCTATCTACTCTCTCATGCACTAACCACCAAAGTCTCTAGGTTCTCTTGGCACTAAGGGCGTTAGCCCACCAGCCAGGGTACTTAACTCCACAAGTTGCAGGTGTGAATTCGATTGCCCGAGTGGTGCGTGCATTTCCTGGCTCTCGCCTCTGTTTTAACCAGAAAAAAGGGCTTAGCTTCCTTCACACTTAGTGGGATTGGCTACATTGACTCTTAATCGTCATTGTTTTCTATCTAGTGTTCATGAGCATTGAACTCTACAAAGGAGTATAGCAAATGCATGCACACACTGGTCTACATACTGTTGCTTTGCAATCATCACCCCAGAAGCCTGTACCATCTCACGTTCAAAAGCTCCATTGCTCTTTTCTTTTCTTTTCTTTCTATTATTCATAACAAACATTGGAAATGCGATCCTCGCTTGGAGTTGAAGTTTCATACCCATAAATATATGTTTCAGCGTATCTGTCTTCCCAACCTCTCCGCTTGGGCATTCTATGTTTGGGTCTGTTTTTTCTCCTGATGATGATTATTACTCTGGAGAAAAATTAGTCTTACCAGCTTCACTCCTGGCTACCCTTTTGAAATGTAAGCAACAGAATTCAATTCTAGGATTATCCTCGAGGCACTGAACTCCGTTGCTCATCCCGTTCATGTAGGCTTGGACGTTTTCAAGCAGTTCAGGTAGGACATATTTTGTAGAACTTCTGGTGGTTGTTGACTCTATCTATAGGAGCCACTTTTGACTGCCGAGAAGCTGATGAAGATGACAACCAGCTTTGACAGTAAGGAACGGAACGGGGATTGATGGCGGTCAAGAATGTTGCCGAGGGTGAAGATTGTAATTCAGCTTTGCATGCTCTTTTTGAATGCAATCTTTCTCTTGGTAGTAAGAGAAGGTATTTAGAACTCAAGATTGGTGCTACTGCTGCAAGGCTCACCGCGATGTGTCGTCTGTGGCTGGTGCTGCTGCTCGGTTCAGATGGACTGCTTTACTGTGTCCGTTTAAGATAGGACCGAGACAGGTCAGCATGAAAAGTAATAAAAAGGATCAGATTGTGTTTGGGGTGACCTTTATATGAATACTACTTGACACGACACAGATATGACCTTTTCCAGTAGTGCCTTGATTGCAAGACTAGCGGTCCTGGTCACGATTGCGGAGAAAGCAAATGGCTGTAATAGTGAGAGTATATCACGATTGCGGAGAAAGCAAATGGCTGTAATAGTGAGAGTATATCACGATTGCGGAGAAAGCAAAAGGCTGTAATAGTGAGAGTATATCCGCAGAATGTAGAAAAGATGGAAGCTTTCGGTATATATGTATATATACATATATGTATGTATATATATATATGTATGTATGTATATATATATATATGTATGTATATATATATATATATATATATATATATATATATATATATATATAGAGAGAGAGAGAGAGAGAGAGAGAGAGAGAGAGAACATGATTAATAGGTACTTTCATGCTTGAATTCCCAAATTTTTATTAAATTCAGATCTTCATCAGTGAATGTCTGCAAAACTAGGACAAGGATGTCGGGCAGCAGAAGTCCCCACAGGGTCTCGTATCCTTCGAATGAAGGCATATGATTTGCAAAATCACTGGTTCTTTGCTCTGGCACTAATTGCTGATGTTTGAAGATCGTGCCACACCACCCTAAGCAAATAGACGCTTCAAAATCATAGCTTTTGGTGCCACATCACGACCTTGTGGCGACGATATGTTGACGTGATGACGGGTGTTAGTCTGTACCATGATCTTTTAGAACACCTGATCCAAACCTTAGCTATGAGGTGAAACACATTTTACTCGTTTCTTCAGTAACATTTTATAAAAGAACCGGAGGCGTAGCTACTTTTCCAGAGGTATGCATTTGAAGAACTAAGTTGATGATTAAAGTAATTGCTCTTCAAATAGCTTGTTTCAGAAGCTGTTTTCTAATAAATTATGACAAAACAACCAGGCCTTTTCTGATATTAGGTCGGCTACATAGATTTTTTGTTTTTATAGAGCTTGATTTTGTCATACTAATAGTTAAATTAACAAAAGCTAAATCAACACTTTTGTCATCATCATCTTAAACTATTTGCTTTATAATAAATTAGGCATTGTAAATTCACTATATAATGCAATTACAAAACGAAAATGTTGTACACCTATAACCACAAGCTTACAGTTTGATAACTAAATGGGTGGAAAGCTTGGGATCCATCACCATCCTGTATTTGTACTTCCAGCCAGCTCCCAAGAACCACGGGCCATGCTTGAATTCAGTATCAGTCATGTTTGCCAGCCAGAAAGCCACCGATCCCCTAAATTACGTAATGCACATCGTGCCCAAGTCATTGACGAGAGTGGATCAACCAAGAGACCAAAGATCTTTATCTTCATTCTCAAAATTCATTGTTTCTCTACTCTCATCCAAAGATCCTTGAATTTTGCAATCCATGACAAATGGTGATCAACAGGTGGAGAAAACGAAACCAACCTTAACAAACCTCTTCCACACACTAGGTGTGGAGCCATTTAGAGGGCACATGACTTATTCTGTCACCAGCCCCATTACTGTTCTCGCTACGGCCTTCCTAACCTCAAAGTTCTCATTGGGATCCAGTGCATTCGTTCTGTGAAGATAACAAATCCGATAGAGTTCTAACGTTATACGTGTCCAATGGGGCTTAAAACGAGCCTACCAAGCTCAAGCTAGCCAAGCATTTCTTAAATGAACTGAATAGAGCTTCGCAGTAGTCGAGTTCAGCTCAAGTCGATTACACTAGACCTAAGCTAACAAACATTTCTGGAGTACTTCAATAAGTTCAACCGAAACCAAGATGAAACCATTGAGCTCAATCTTGAGTCATTAGCACCTAACTCTCAAAAAACAACTTCAGGAACACAAGATCACGTTTTACAGTCTTGAAAAAAACCAATAAATTCATCACCGCTACCAAAATTCTCCTCAAAACCGCTTCAGCTATTAACTCAATGTAGCATACATGCTGCCACTCTATAGAGAGCCCAAAAATAAAAAAGAAACATAAGAAAAACAAAGAGATAAAATATACAAATGGTTCAGAATGTATTTACACCTCTAATTCTGAACCCATTAATCTTCTAAAGTCTGAATCTCTCCCATCATGATACGATTGCTAACCACGTTGAATCCTAACATGGAAGCGTTTATAGGTTTCTTACCTTTCTTTCCCTTCTTCTTCCCTCCTTTTGCAGATCCATCCAACCCAGGGCCTTGACCTGGGTCAACCACTGCACTTGCCAAAGGGTTAGCATTTACATCATCAGAAAGGAACCTGGTTACCCTGCCGGTGCTTCTGCTGCTAAACGCCATCTCTATAACATCAGGTGACAACAACTCCTTGTAGTTGATGAACTTATCAATGAATTTGTGGTATGGATCCAGAGGGCCAAGATTTTCAATCAGAAGGGTATGGGCCTCAGAAGTTGATTGCTTCAAGCAAAATTCCAGAAAACCAGTATCTGTAACAATTAAAGGAAAAAACAACCAATGCAAAACATTAGGTACGGAAATAAAGCACATTTATTAGGAATCAAATATAAAACAGAGCTACTACATGAAAGGACAGAAATCTGAAGCAGATGGACACCTTTTAGGTCTTTGCCACATCCTCTTTTTACTGTTGGAGTAATACTTGCCTTTTCATATTCTAGCCCATAGGTCATTCATTTTCTATTAATACCTTAACGTGTTATTTGAAGTATATTTCAATCAACAGCTTATACATTTTTTATCAATACCTTAACGTGTTATGTGAAGTATGTTTCAATCAAGAGAGTATCCACACGAGAAATTTTCTTAATTAGCATATATGATCCGTAGGTTGCTACACCTAAGTGGCAATCTTTTGATTACTGTCAATACCAAAATGATGCATATGATTAAACTCCTGTTAACCAAAGCGAAAACAAATAGCCAAGTGCAGAAATCTTCTTAAAAGTAACTGCTGCTAATATCCTAAGAAAACACATGATTTCTTCCCTTATAAGAAGAAAAGTAAACAATATCCCGGACATTTAAAAATGATACCCTTTGAACCAGTAAGCCGGAGAGATTCACTTTTGCACCACTCCTTGAAGCCCATTGCCTCTGCAAAAGAACATAAAGAAATAACATATTTAAGCTTATCCTGGATAAATGTGAATTTACTGTATAAATGGTATTTTATTCTTTCTTGCCTTTCAAAATTGTTTGACAAGAAACAGAAGCAGGTGACGACTGTAAGGTGTTGCTGGAAGATTTCTGTAGATTCAATAATCCTACTGAAGGCCCTTTGCTTTTTGATCCCAAGCTATTTGAGTTAGCAAGGGATGGAAACTCTGAGCTGAAAACATAGATAAGCACATCAGAAATCTGTTTTGAGCAAAAATGCATGCTAGACGTGAATGAACAGCCACATGCACAACTATGTACATACCAGAACATATATATAAATACATAGATACATATATTAATAAACATGTCCAACATATGTACGCACATAGATAAAGAATCCTCTCCCCACACACACACCCCTAAATCAGATTATCATTTTGATTCCAAAAGCTAGGTTTGAAGATTATGCAGGGATGCCCACACCTTTCCCTAAAAGCAACGAAAGGAAATGCAAACCATCCGAGAGATCAACTGAGCATAGCCATCTCCCTCCTGAAAAAAGGTAGCACAATTTTGTGTAACAAGGCCAGGCCTGGTAAGTGATATATTGTACTATACGAAGATATGTTTTCAGATTGTTCAGCATTGACTTTTAGACAAAATTAACTTCATATCACTGACATTGCTAAGAATTTTTTAAGCAGCCACCTATAGGCTATAAATGTCTAATAGTCATGGTTGTACAGATTATTGTGTCTAACGATGCACGGCACAGCAGAGGTCATCTGTGACACAATTTAGCATCATATCACATTCGGCATCAGCATTGGATTGTGATGTGCATATCGCACAAGGGCATATCATACATATCAATATATCATATGACGCACCCCATACTTCAAGAGTCATCCTAGCTTATATTTTCTGATATTTTTCTTACAGGCTTTCAAGAGTGATCCAAGCTTGGTCCTCCATAGTTCCAAGCTTCACATGCAGTTATATACTTTTCCAATCACCTATAGTAATGATCTAGTTTTAAATTATTAAACTAATAGCCAAGTGAAGAAAGATCTTCTTACATGCATTTTTTGTAGTAATGCCTTCATACAAGGAATCATCTTGCAGCAAGGACAAGGTGATGTCAAAGGATGACAAAACCAATAGATATAAAACACTTCAACCTTCGGAATATAGGACAGAAAGAAGGTAAAGGAAAAGGTTGATGAACAATGATAAAGAATAATGATGATAACAATGAAAAGAAAAAAGAACTGGATTTTAATATAATGACAATACCATTATGCATTAGACATTTAGAACTATAATATTTGATGAAAAATGTTGACATGATGTTTTGTTTAATTTTGATATTATCTTTGACCTTAAATGATGAGTATCATGTAGATATTTACAAGTAATACTTTGTGTTATAAGTATCTAAGTTCTAAGTTCATAAACTTGTCACACGATTTATCTATATTTACTTTGTCACTTAGTCATCAACTTATCATGTCATGCATGCATTTTATGATTTATTATTAATGGGTATTCCTTTTTTTTATTTCTTGGGTTTTTTCTAGTGACATTTTAAGCCCTTTCGTGTTTTCTTTACATATAATGTCACTGACAGGAAGAACTTATAATATGTGAAATTAGAATGTTGTGCATCAACAGTAATTCTCTAGAAATACCATTTCAGACAAAAGATTCATGATAATGCCAAACAGGAAGAACTTACTTCTTAGCTTCTTGTTTTGACTGGTCCAAAGGACCCCAAAAGAGATCATCTTCAGCCCGTGAACTTGAATGAACAGCAGATACAGAATTTATTGGGATAGGAGATGCCTCTGTCAGTGGAGACGATCCTGAAGGTTGTAATACAGAACCACTACCTCGGGGACTCCGATTTGCTTGTGTTTTTGGTGCTGAAATTTGACTTTGAAATGAACCAGAGTGAGAGGTTTTCTCCTGCTCTTTCTGGATATCTCTCAATGATGTAGGTTTGGAGGGCTTTGTTGTATCATTACACCAGACAGATGCAGAAGCTGAGTTTGCCTGGTCTCCCTTCCAAGGAACAAAATCCCCTAATGAAGGACCAGAAGGTGGAGCAGGCAAGATTTCCTTTTCTTCCTGCAGTCCGCGTGAAATTTTAACCTTCTCATTTCGAGTAGATGCAGTAGGCTGATCTGGAATAACAGATAGCACCTTGGTGCTTGTACCCTTGGATTTTGTTGCTCTTTTGCGACTCTTCTTCATATCTTTTGCCTCAATAAAGTCATCATCATTGTAAGAAGACTTCGCCTCTTCAAGCTGTGTTAGTGGCATATTTGATACCATGTCAACCTGATCATAAATAACTAATTCCTTCTCATCAGCAGTCTTAGCCAAGACCTCATCAGCTAGTAAGTCATGTAACTGGCTTTTCTTGTTCTTGGAACCTGAAGTAGCCAGGACATTCCCCACTCCATACTGTGAACTGTCCCCATCTTGCCTTTCATCTCTCGCGTTCTTAGCATCTGAGTTGGAAACAAGACCAACCCATGGAGACAGTGAAGGGAAACTTAGAGGATGTGCAGGCTTGGGAACTTCAGGAACCTTTTCAGATAAAGCCCTTTGTTGTTCCTCTTGCTGAATTTCCAGAAGGGACTTTGGCTTCAGCTCAGGAGAAGGTTTCCATGCAGAATGACTCGAACTTGAACGCAAATCACCCTTCACATACTCAACTCCTTTTGTACAATCCCTATTATCAACAGGCTGCAAAGAATTAACCACGCCACTACCCCTGGAATGATCATTGGAAGTACCGTTCACACGCTTTGCATCTAAC
Source organism: Brasenia schreberi (assembly GCA_036023115.1). Lineage (NCBI taxonomy): Eukaryota > Viridiplantae > Streptophyta > Magnoliopsida > Nymphaeales > Cabombaceae > Brasenia > Brasenia schreberi. The sequence continues at coordinate 583,320 of JAYKKT010000031.1, read as the reverse complement.
TTTGGTGGGGATGTTGGGAGAATACCTACTCCTAGTTCTACAGATTCGCCAGATTCCGTTTTCCCCATGCTGACCCCATGAACGTCAACTTTCTGTTTCAGCTGCTTGGAAGGAATTATCATCGATACTGCCTTTCCCCGATCCAAGGAAGTTTGTGCTTTTAAGCTTTTTTGTTTTTTCAACTTTTTGTCAGATGACTTCTTCACCTCACGTCCCTCGGCATTTTTTGTTTCTTTAGCAGAAGCATCAGCAGGAGGTTTCTCTTTCGTCAAGTTTGACTCTTCAGCAGCATCAACTGGTAAGGTTTCCTTCTCGTTATTTTTCCCAGGAGAAGAAACGGTAGCCTCCTCAATCATATCAGAAGATGGAACCGATACAGCTTCCTGTGAAGAAATTGATGCTACCCCAATAGAGTTCTCATCAACTTTGGACATGCACCCTGAATGAAAATTTTGCAACTCTTGGAGAGACGAAGGGAGTCTATCTAAAACTTGGTCATCATTTTCAAGTAATAATTCATCTGGCAACCTCTCTAATGCCTCAGTTGAATGTGATGTGACCATAGAAAGAAAGGCATCTCCAACAGCAAGTGATGGTACAGAGGCAGATTTCTGGGTGGCTCCCATACGATGTGCTATGGTCGCTTCATCACTTCCTGGTACAGAAATACCATGAGAAGCTGAAATATCAGAACTCGCAACAGGATTTAACTCTGAAAATGCTTCTGATAGTAGCCCTGAAATCTTAACCATCTGTTGTTCAAGTGACCCATTGAAGTTCTCAAGGACATGGCTTTCTCGTGACACTGGATCCATTTGCAGCACAGTCTGTGGAATCTGTGAATTAACGTGAGATGATTCCTGCAACTGTGGAAGCATTGGATGTTCTACAGTAGCATTACCCAGTGAAACAACCGGAAGTTGACCATACAATGATTCCTTGAGATGCTTACGACCCTGAGTTTCTCTTAGAATCTGAGAAAGAGGTTGCTGCTGCTGCAACAATTGTTGGTGCTGCCCTTGCTTCTGTTGCTGAGAAACTAAAATAAGCTTATCTAAAAGAGACAACTGATTAGGCACCGTAAGCTGAGGATTTATCTGAAGTTGGGAGAGCAAATACTGTTGTTGTAATAAACTTAGCATCTGTGGATCCTGAGAGATCCCGGAAGAGAGAAGCTTTTCTTGTGACGAGGATATACTAGCCATGTGAGGAAAAGATGGTAAATGCTGAGGATGAAGTCTCTGTTGCTGAAAATCATAACTGGGTTGTGAACTGAAGCTCTGTATGTCATGTCTGTCCAACTTATCTTGGAGAATATCTATACCACTTGTGGCACTTGATCTGGCATCAGGATAAGTTGACCATGGGACTCCACTAATATTAACTCCAGTACTAGAGGTTTTATCAGCATTATTTTGTAGGGAAGACATCATATCCACAATCTGAGAACTATAGGGCATTTGAGCACTCTCATCAGACATGTGAGGGTTCATCTTTGACTGTGATAGGGAGCGTGTGATAACATCTGTCTTTGGCATCACAGGAATTGTCTCTCTCCCTGGGTGGTAATAAAGTGAACTTGGAAGTGACCCTTGATGATCCAATCCCATTCTCTGGGCTAAAAGATAGTTAGCATCTGTAGCGTCATTGGCTCTGATAGCAGGCATAACTCCAACATTACTTCGAAGGCATCCTTGAGGGCCTGCAAAGGAAAATAATTTATAGCATGAAAGCATGAAAATCGGTTCCATGACTACCATAGCAAGATAATGCATGAAAGCTTCTTCACTGAGAGATGAAACATACCTTCCAGGAATTTGAATGCTTCTGTTGTACTTTTCATGTTTCCAGACATTAGTGGATCTAAAAATCTACTCTCCGTTTCGTTTACCACATCATGCCTGTTTCTATGCTCAGTTTTCAGTCTGGTTGAGCTATCAGTAATGTCACTCTGTTTTTGAAGACCAAATCCTGGAGGGGGGCCTGATTTTGTTCGTAAATGTGGAATGATGTCTCCAAGGGTTGTAAACGGAGTGTCAGCTGGATCATTTTCCAAGCGAACTTGTAGGTTCAAATCAAAGTATCCTGCTTCATACCATCCTATCAAATCACTTCCCAGAAATGGACCTTGAATCTCACCTTGAGGATCTTTGTAATAGAGGGACATATTTTCTGGAGAAGCCTGCAGGTGTGGCCTACAAACAGCTGCCCTTTCTCTAAAACTAGCAGAATTTTCCCTGCTAAGTGAAATGTTTGCATCCCAAGTAACAGATGACTGCTTTCTAAGATTGAAATTTCTGCCGAAATCCGGTTGAGAATCCTCCTTGAACTGCTGAGTGTGCCGCTCGTCCTTATAATGTAATAGGGACAAAGATGGATTATTTCCCCATTCAGAATCTGGACTTCTCCTTCCCTGTGGCCAGTCCATATGAGAAGGACTTGGCCTACCATCAGCTGTCCAATCTCTCGGATCACTATATGGTCCATGTGATTGATCTCTAATAAGCTGAGTCCGCCCAGGGGTCCCTCTATTTTCCCAAGTGTTTTCAGGCACGTTCACATTATAACCAACAGTGACTGCAACTGGCTTATTAGGAGCAGCACTTTCAGACCTTGAAGCTGAAAGATTAAAGAACTTGTAAGGAAAGGGGAAACAACTACCAATAATTAAGAAAGTGAAACGGAAATGAGCTATTGAAATACCGAATTGCTTTTTTATTACAGCACCTTCGGAGGTAAATTTATTTCCATGGAAAGGAAGGCCATTCTGAATTGCATCTACCGCAGAATCAACCCCATACAAATGCAAGTTCTCTATACTATGGTTCTTAGAGTAACTTGCATAATTTCCTCGCCCGTTGCCAACATTTTCCTCGAAATCTTCAAAGGCTGCAGAAAGATCATCTCTACTTCCTGACAAAATCATAAATTGGAAACAATATCAATGGCCCCAACCACGTGATGTCTCTAAAATGTAAACATTTATCCTCGACGGTACCTATCCTAGTCCTCCTCAACTGAGTTGTATTTGTAAAGTTCCTTCCAACAGAACCATCCTTTGTGACAGGAGGCAAGCCACTACTTACTATATCACCTTTGTCAATTCCATTCAATATTGACTGCCAAAGGAAGTGATCAGATCATATAAGACAAAAATCAATATGCATTTACAAAAGCAAGCAGCAGAATTACCTCTTCTTCGGGAGTTGGTGGAGAAAAAGCCAGAGGATCCACAAGTTCAGTTTGTGTCAGACCAGGAGCCTCCACCATATCCGACTTTTTATAGATTTTCACATTAATCCTTCTGTACATATCAAGCAATCTGGTTCTAGTATACCTCAACCTAGGTGTTTCCCCATGAAAAACCTTACATTTCTCTGGGGTACTAATGGCATGTAAAGGGGCACTGCTCCCTATGTTTCCCGAGGAGACAACCCTTCCTCGACCAGCAGAAAAACCGAAAGGCACATTATCACCATGTCCTCTGCCCAACCCAGAAACTGGGACCTGCTTGGTTGGAGCCGATGTAGGATGATGTGAAAGCTCACCCCTGCCACAGTTTTGTGCAGCAGCATGCCATGGACGTGAATACTGATCTGGTTCTCTCTCAGATTCCTTTGAATAACCACTTGTAATGGGCATTCCTTTATCACGACTCCCCTCCACATCCCTTCCAGTATCTGACCGTTTCTCACGCCAACTCTGTGGCTCCTTACCATCTGGGCCCCATCGTGTGTTCCACTTGCTCTCACGCCGTTGCTCGTGAGCAGAGTCTCTCGTACCTGAGTCACCCCAATGATCTACCAGGACCCTCCTTGTTCCCCCACTATTCTTGTTAGACAAACTCTCAACCCATCTTTCAGGTTTGCGAGGCTCACTATGCTCTTTTTCACCATCCTTCCTGTGATCCCTTCGAAAAGCAGAATTACTCTCTCTTTCTTCATCTCGCCATCTATCACGACACCCAGATTCCAGGTCATGCACAGATGACCTCCATGCATCTCTTTTCTTTTCAACATCATGAGGCTCTTCACCAATCCCTGGAGGCCTTTTCGAAAAATCCATTCGACTGGTGTTGTTAGAATAAGTACTCCCAGGAGAGCCCTACAAAGCACCAATTCAGCAATATACTAAAGCAATTGTTGAGTACTGAGGAAATGAACCAGCAGCCTCTAGGTAAGAACACCTGAGGTATCCCCTGAGCCAATCTAAAGCACGTCTACCACTAATCTAGAAGTTCAGCTATTTATTATTGCTGTCATTAAGACATGGTAAAGCACTGTAACCTTATCATTAAAGCAAAACTAAAAAAATTCACTTACCCCTAATGGTAGTCCAGACTTGTTCTCCATGGGCTTTGACAGGAGCCACAGTGGTGAAAGAGGAACAGAATTATCATGTCCTTGAATGTCTGCAATATCATGCTTAACCTTAATAAAGTCCTCCAAATAAGAACAGTGTGCAAACTTCCCTTTAAGATCAAACAAGTAGCAATAGGGACGCTACAGCATACTGGTGCTGCATTGTGACACCTTTCAAAATGATAATAAGCAAGAGCGAAACTCATCAGACAGAATTAATTTGAAACTAGATTGACCAAATACCTGAACCGAAATCTCCCGCCAAATGAAATGATTGTACATACATAAATGCAACATACACATAGGTACATAGTGATCTGGCCTCATTTATCTATACTCCATGAAGGTAAAACCTTCCTTTTACGAAAAGGAAATCCATAAAATGAATCCACTGCTATGATAGTGAATCAAGACCTTTTTTCTTCAAAAACTGGTGAAGCAATCAAGACGACTTATCAAAGCGCACTTTGAGCATTGCAGCAGAGCAAAATCAAGAAAAATGAAAAGATTACAATTCAACTAGTCCCCAGAATGGAGACACATCCAAAAGTGCAAAGTGCGTATGCTGGCAATAATAGGAAGCAACTGACTGGCACGAAAACCAAATTGCATAATCCCATCTCTCGTGCACACAAGCACCCCAACTACACAATCATTCTATCGGTTCTATTACAGACCTCGCACGGGGTCACATGTGAACCTCCTCTTTTTTTCTCCCATCAACAAATTTTCAGGTCTATATATAGAAGCCCAGCAAATACTCACAAAAGGCAAGACACTCACACGCACGCGTGCATTCAAATCAGCACTGACGTCTGCAACCATCATTTTGACTAAGATACAGCTCCCAACTCAGTCGTTAACCCCGAAGCTGACCAAAGTAAAGATTTAAAATAGAACCATCCCAGGTAAGACAACACCAAAAGTCTCCTTAATCACCCAAAAAACAAACGAAAAGAGGACGAATCCGACCGAATAACTCGGCAATAATCGTTAGATGAAGCGTGACCCATAACAAAGGGGGGAAAAGAAGAACAAAAACCCCATATTCTAACCTAATGCGACAACCCCAAAAGCCCCACGAAGAAGTTGAAAAATTTGGGGCAGGCTTCGAATTTATGAATCCAATCAAAGAACCAACAAAGCCACCGAAACAACCTCGTCATTCCGTCTCATAGATAAAAGGCGAGGAGGCCATTGGAAAATCGGTAGTAGGAAAACGGGATCCACAATCGAGAGAATGAGAAAGAGAGAGAGGTCACCTTTCACCGGCGGAGTAGACGGAGGAAGGACGGAGAGGTGGTGGCGGCGGCGGTGAGTATCGGCAGCACTGGTTCGGTCGGCGGCGGCGGCCATGACGGATTGACGGAATCCGGAGCAAAAGCCCTCTCTGACTCTGAGAAGCACGAAGACGCACAGAAATGCAACCAAAACGAGCAGGAGAACCACACAGAGCGTGCGCGCAAGCGAGAAGGCCCCCGTTTTAACGAGAGAGAGAGAGAGGATTCCCCCATTTTGGCTTGTTATTTACCATGATGCCACTTCCAAAACACTATGTTCATCGCCATGGCCTTTCCTTTACCCCCCGGATGCACACGGTTAGTAGGGTTCGTAATATTAGTTCGACCCGTGGGTGCCCGACCCAACCCAACCCGCTACCCGATTTGAAGGGGTTTTGGTAAAGGAAAACCAGGATATCTTTGACTTGGTATGTGCCTTTGCAGGATAGCAAACTAACTGACCTGAAACTGTTGACCCATACACACGGTTGTTAGTAGGGTTCCTAATATTAGTTCGACCCATGAGTGCTTGACCCACCCAATACCCGATTTGAAGGGGTTTAGGTTTAGAAGAAACACATATCTTTGACCTGATATGTGCCTGTAGGACCAAAAGACAGCAAGCTATTTGATGTACACTAATAAGAAAAGTTACTAGGCTCTTATTTATGTTAGACTCTTCTTGATAATTTGGATTGTTCATCAATTATATTAAAAAACAAAATATTATTTCTTATTATATCTTTTTCTTAAAAAAAACTAATTTTACTTTTATTTTTAATATAAACCATACGATAAAAGAGAAGGAATCCAAATGGTCTAGGAAAGTCTAGCGTTCTCTCTCTCTCTCTCTCTCTCTCTCTATATATATATATATATATATATATATATATATATATAATAGAGAGAGAGAGAGAGTGCAAGTATGAATTTTTTTCTCTCTGAAGGTAAATGAGCGGATTCTTGGTAGAAAAATTGAGGTTTGGATATGGGGTTGGGAATAGGTATACTACCCGTACCCGTCCAATACCATCGTTGGTGGATATGACTTGGGTACAAACAGGGCTGCTCATGGTTCACTGGTCTTCACTCCGTTCATATTGGGCTTTTATCTACACAAAGGAGACACTATCACCCTCTGAACTGTGACTCGCGAACGTTATTTTGAGGTTCTTACTTTTTGAGATAAACGTTATTTTGTTTTTTTTAATGTAGTTTGGTTTTGTTTGGCTCAAGTTATATAAGCTCATTTAACAAACTATATGTAATACATTTTTATTTGCAAGTTAGTGAACCATGTTAATATGAGTAAAAAGGTGGGTAATCAATTATCATGCAGTCATATGGACAAATATATCATCGACTTAAATGGTGAAAGGTATAATTTCATTCCAAAAGATTATATAGCACCTACTAAAGTTTTATGTTTTGCGGCCATCAATGCGTAGCTCAAAGGCAGGGTGCTTTGATGCCCTTGTGGTTTGAGCTAGGTTGGCTTGTTCGATGATATTAGCATGTTGATCTTTTGATGAATCCAAATCAAATTGAGTCTAACTTGGCTCAGGTTTGGTTCGAGCTAGGTTGGTCTAAAACTTGGGATTGGGCTGATAAAAAAAAATAGTCTACATTCGCAAACAAGCAGCGAATAAGTCATATTTGGGTACGATTCACATGAGTTGTCACATCTGACTCGTTTAACCTGTGAAGCTTTAAATCTTTCTAAAGCACTGTAAATTGAAAAAGTAAAACTCTTGATATATAAACCAATGCATTTGTTGGTTTGAGTGGTTCGATACTTGCTCTCCTTGGGAGAGATGGGTGATCATCTAGAGCTTTGAGAGAGAAGAAGTGCACACCATCCTTCTTTGTTGAGAAAACTGTCTGCCTGTATTGCAATTAACAACCATTCAACACACCGGAAATATAATTCTCTAATGTTTCGAATCACGTCGGTTGTAAAGTTGTTCCCGTACATAGAAAGAGCAGGGTGACCATCAGTTACGAACTCATTTTAGGGCGAGATGAGGTACGTATTCTAGAAAAAATTCTTGAGTTCATGATTGTGTATAGAAAAACGTATGCCTAACTCGAAACACAAGTATGTTTCACCCTAAAAAAATCTTGTGTTCGCCATTAGTGACCATAAAAAGCTTTGATAGAGAAGGAGTGTGTTAAGGGTGATGAAGCTTAACACACACAGAGGTATTGAGCGAAGATAAGCAATCACTTTCTTTGATCAAATCATGTAAAGATTGAAACTCTCTCTCTCTCTCTCTCATCGGATACAACCTTTACAAGCATAAACTATCACTTTACAAGATGGTTCCAACCCAACATCCCCAAAGTTCTGTAAGGGCCCGTTTGCCTTGCTAAATTTTGGTGCAGAACCGGCACTTTGATGCCAATTCCACTGGGAATGCAAACAAGGAACGGAATTGGAACTCCTTATCCCAGCCCATAGGGGGTGTATGAACCTGCAGTACTAGTTCCAAAGGCACATCCTTAGGTGTGGAACTTTTTACCTACAAAAGTTGGGTCTTGGACCCTGTTTCCATAGCGGAAAGCAGGAACTGCGTTCGAAAGAGAGGCGAGTTTACCTCACAAGAAATGTCCTGTTCCTAAATTGCTGCAGGCATTTGGAGCCTGGCATCTGCGTTTATCTGACCCCGCCGCACTTACAGCCTACTCGAATCTGGAAATTGCTGCCGTAGTCCGGCGACCCAATGCGCACCTTAGCCAGTTAACGAGGTCCCAAGCTCAATTTGCACTAAATCTTGTGCTTTATATGGTTCATAACACCTCCAGCCCAACACACACACACAAAAACTGGTATATGCTAGCAAATCAAAACAAATCTCAACCCTCCATCATCAGTGATCAATAGTTGAGATTTAAAATTTCAAAAGCAAAAAAAAGTAGATGTATATTTTTTACTTTGTAGATTCAAATCTCAATCACCTATCACCTAAGATGGAGGATTGAGATTTGTTTGGATTTGTTACCACCTAAAAATACCAGTATATACTAGTTTCTCCAAAAATATAAATATATATATATATATAATTTATGGTGTATGCTAGTACACTTAAGTGTTAGCAAATATGTACAAATCTAAACTATATTTATTTTAAGTGGATGGATAATTTAAATTTGAATTAAAAAATAATTGTGTTACAAAAAGTACACATGTATATTTTATTTTTGAAACTAAAACTAGAAGAATAATTGAGATGTCTGGATTTATTAGCACAAGTGTGCTAACATGTACAAAGTCTCTCTCTCTCTCTCTCTCTCTCTCTCTCTCTCTCTCTTTATATATATATAATAATTTAGGCATCATTTTGGGATTCATGTCTCTATAGCTTTTTTTTGGGTAAAGACTTGGGGACCAGACCCAAAAACACTACGTCTCAGACAATTTAATTTGATTTACCTAAGAACAGATACCGTTTGATTTGTCGAGATATCGAGCCCTGACTTCATATCTGTGCTGCTATGGATAGCGAGTTTGTCTCCATAGAGAGAGCTACTAAACAACCTAGCAATGGAAGGTAGTGATCAAGGCATCTATTTTACATATCATTTTATTCACATGAGTGCATTAAATGGCATTGGACATACGGATAAAAAAAAATTGGCCTATCAACTCTTAGTTTTCATATATATATATATATATATATATATATATATATATATATATATATATATATATATATATATATATATATATAAAGATAGATAAATAGAGAGAGAGAGAGGAAAGACCCACATGTTAAAAGTAAAACGATGATTAGGGATATTCATAGGAACCCTATTTCCATCCTTACTAGAGACCAAAAAGATCCCATCCCCATTCCTATGTCTTCATGAGTTGGAGAAAAGAAGGATGCTCAAACACGTTGAATAATGAAATAAAACTCTAATTTATGTAAAATAAATATAAATTTGGATATATTATTATGGATCAAATTTAGAGAATGACGACGAAATCATAAATTAAAAAAGTGATACTTTCTTTTATTTATTTTCTCATATAATTTATTTTATTTTAGATGAACGTAACTTTTTATAATCAATCCGAGGGATCGGGTTGGCAAATTGGAGACATGCTATTCCTATCCTCGCCTCGATATCTGTCACGAATTTCCTTGCTCTTCACATCCTTGTTTTCATTCTCTAAATCAGTCTAGTTTGGTACGGATCCTTGCAAAGTGCCGGAGATCCCTCTCATAAACATTCCTAATAATGATATGCAACCTATAATTGAGAGAGAAGCATGCTGATATGCAAAAATATCATGGGAATAGAGAGAGCCTTGTGGATAGCTAAACCAAGCTAAATTAATAAATGCATCATATTTTTTTATGCATAATCTTATATAACATTTTATTATTGGATGATTGAGATCAAGTATGAATATTTGAATTAAAAAGTATTAGTATGCTTCTATACAACATTAAATATGTAAAATAATTCATTATATTTTTGTATGCAAAGTAATTCAAGCTCTGTTATTGATCTAAGTGGTGGAAGTTTTAGTAAGATAATACAATTTAAACATTATGAGGTTATATACAAAGAGAGATTGGATTTTATCTACATTGATACATGCTCATTTATTACTTTTAGATGGTACAAGTGTAGTAAAAATATCTTTCATATTTTTCTAAAGTTTTTAAAATTATACTTATACCCTTTAAAAGCAATAAGTAGATATCATTCAATTTTGATATATGTAATAAAGAGAGTGGTTAGTCCATGGAGAGGCTCTCCATGCTCAAATATAAGGATTTTAACTTTATATAAGGGAGATCGGCGGTTGAGTAAAAAAAGTTAAGAGTACCTATTATTATGTTTTTACTTTTGAACTAAAGATCTTAATTGTCATACCTATTATTATGTTTTTACTTTTGAACTAAAGATCTTAATTGTACGATTCACATCTTTAAGTTTTTTTAAGCATTTGTATACAAATATCTCTCTCTATATATTATAATAGTAGTAATAATAAATCAGTACGTAGCAGCTTCTTCCTCCACTCTTTCTCCTCCCTCTTCCAACTGTCAACTCCAACATATCGCCAAGTCAACCACTTTCGTCTTCCAAACAACACACAGTGACGCACCTAATTTGCAGCCTGGTCGCCCTTCCTTGCATCGGTCATAAGTAGATGATCGCCCGCGGCACCGGGAGCCAGTTCTGCCTCCTTTCCGAAGAGCGTCTCGGTCTCTTCGAGCGTCTTTCCCTTCGTCTCTGGCAAGAAGGCATAGAAGAAGACCCACCCGACGGCGGCTATTCCGGCGTAGAGGAAGAAGGCACCGCCAATGGTGATGGCCTTGGAGAGGGAGAGGAAGGTCATGACGATGGCGCCGCTCGCCGCTCTATTGACCACCACGCCCAAACTTGCGCCCTGTGCTCTGAGTCTCAAGGGGAAGATCTCCGACGTGTAAACCCACGCGATCGGCCCCAATCCTATGGAGAATAAGGCGACGAAGGCAAGGTTGGAAGCGAGAGACAGCGCTATGGCCGACTCAGGCTTGTGGGAGTGGTGAGTGATGACTGTGAGGCTCGAACCCAGACCGGCCAGGGCAACAACCATACCTGCCATGCTTGTTAAGAGGAGTGGTCTCCGGCCAACTCTGTCCAGTGTGAAGGTGGCCACGAGGATGAAGAGCGTCTTGGTGAAGCCGACGGCGACTGTCGCGAGAAGCTGGCCGGTTTTGCTGAATCCTGCCTTCTCGAAAACTCTGGGACTATACAGAACCACCGAATCAATTCCAGAAGCTTGCTGAAAGAAGTGGATTCCAAGGGCTGCTATCAGAATGCGACGAACGTGTGGAGCCGGCCGGAGGAAGAGTTCCCTCCATACACCTTCTCCGTGGTGTTGCTTCGGCACAGCCACCACTTCCCCTGCATCGTTTTCCACGACTCCGGCAGCTAACTTTATGTCCGACAGGCGGCTCTCCGCCTCCTCATCCGTGTCGGAAGTTCGGCTCAATACCAGCTTGGCGTCCTCGATGCGGCCTTGCATCACGAGCCATCGAGGTGACTCCGGCATGGCAAGGACGACAACGGAAATGAGAATCGAAGGGACGGCACCTACGCCGAGCATGAGCCGCCAGCCGATGTGAAGCGGCAGCTTGGCGAAAGCCAAGTTGGAGACATAGCCGAGGAGGATGCCAAAATTGATGAAGACCTCAGGGAACGAGGTGAGGAAGCCACGCATTGATGCCGGTGCAACCTCGGCGGTGTACACTGGGGCGATCATCAGAGCGAAGCCGACGCCGACTCCGGCTATGAAGCGGCCCACCATGAGCCAGGCGTAGGAAGGAGCAAGTCCCATCACCACTGCACCCAAAAAGAAGATGATGCCGACGAAAACAATCGTGTATCGCCGGCCAAGCCAGTCGGACGTCCGTCCTGCTGCAAGAGCTCCAACCAGCGAGTAGAGGTTGAGCACTCCGGCAATTACCTCCACTTGGACGTCGGTGATGTTGAGGTCCTTCTTTATAAATATTATGGCTCCGCTCATCACACCACCATCTACATAACCAAAGAAATTTCATAAACGCTTTGAACAGCAACAGAACTTATTCACAATCCACAATTGTACAAATTCAGCACCTGAATTTCCCTAAAAAAGCTTCATATCAATTATGAAAGAGAAACCCATTAATGATTAACCTTTCCCTATTTTAAGACAAAAGAAATTCACACGCTTAATACAAGGTTCAACCGTTCAAGTGAGAGACTCACCATAACCCGAAATAATGGAAGTCATAGACGCGAGAAAGGCACAAGCGTAGGAGTAGACGTTTCTCTTTCGCTTATGCAGAGGGTGAGCTGCCTGTGAATTAACTGACTCCATTTCTTCGCCGCTAACTTGATTCTTTCAATATAACACATAAGAGAGAGAAGGGGATAGAAGAAAAAGCGAGAAGACGACGAATTGAAGGAGTGGCACCTCAAATCCAGAGATAGTTCACTTATATATAGTTTTCCACAACAGTACCTGTCTCCGTATCAATGGGGGTTTGCCTTTTCTCCTTTTTCTCTGTTTTCTATATAGAGAGAATCTTGAATATCTTTCTCCTTATATATGAGGCATCATACTCTATTAATACACGACAGATAAACACTATTACAGTCACTCGTCGTGGATGCTCAACCTTCGGATTTCTATCCGTTTGAAGCGACCAATGATAGATGACGCAGCACCTTCCTCCTCTCCTTCGTTTTCTTTTACATTTTGTCGCTCTCTTGATGACCTTTCCACCCCCAAAAGTCATACACCAAGAAAACGCCAACCCCATCTCTTTCGTCTATCAAAATTACACACATCTCGCATCTAATTTACAGCCTTGTCTTTCTCTGGGGATGATCGCCGGGGACTGCCGGAGAGAGGCCAGCCTCCTCCTTGCCTAAGAGCATCTCGGCCTCGTCGAGCGTCTTTCCCTTTGTCTCCGGCAAGAAAGTGTAGAAGAAGACCCACCCGATTCCGTAGTAGAGGAAGAAGGCACCGCCGATGGTCATGGCCTTTGGTAGAAAGAGGAAGGTCATGATGATGGTGCCGCTTATGGCTCTATTCACCACCACGCCCATACTCGCACCGTGTGCTCTGGCCTCAAAGGGAAGATCTCCGACGAGTAAACCCATGTGATCGGCTCCATGCCCATGAAGAACAAAGCGATGAATTCAAGGAAGGAAGCGAGAGATAGCGCTATGGCCCACTCGCACTTGTTTCAGTGGTGGGTGATGACTGTGACTCGAACCAGGCCGGCGAGGGTTACGATCATATCTGCCATGAGGATGAAGGACGTCTTGGTGAAGTCGACGGCTACCGTCTCGAGAAGCTGACCGGTTTTCCTGAACCCAGGCTTTTCAAAAACTCAGGTTCTGTACAGAACCACTGAATCAATTCCAAAAGCCCACTGGAAGAAGTGGATTCCCAGGTCTGCTATGAGAATCCGGCGGATGTGGAGCAGGACGGAGCAAGAGTTCTGTCCATAAGCCTTCTCAATGGTGTTGCTTCGGCATCACCATCATTTCTCCCTCATTGCTTTCCACCATTCCGGCAGCTGACTTTATATCCGCTAGCCGGATTTCTGCTTCCTCGGTCGTGTCACAGGTTAGTCCAACATCCGCCTTGCGGCCTTGCACAACGAGCCATCCAAGAGATTCCGGCGGGACGATGTTACACAAAACTAATTTTAGGTAATCGTCCGGATTCGTCTCCTCAAAAAGAGGAAAACGAAGTGGATTTCGGCGCTTACCTTTCGGTCTTCTGGGTCGCCGGAGATTCAGTGAGCGCAGTGGATGTTGATGTCGTGAGGTTTTCACACGAGCGTTTTCTCATACGACTGTATTTCTCTGTTTTTCTGTGTATTCTGTATATCTGTGAATCTCTATCACCTTGTAAATGACTGCTTTTTTATAGGCACCCGCTCCCCCGTCGTCTGGCTTTCTCCTCTCGTGGCTTCCCTCATCTGGGAGAGATAACGGATAACGGTTGTCTATTACTTATCCGATCTCTCCTCAGGTAACGGCTGGATGCCGAGCCGAGAATGGCCATTTCATTGTAACATCTCCCACTTGACCATTCGAGCCAAGTGTATCGACATACTCGTTTTCCTCCTACTTTCTTGGGGTTTTCACTAGTTATGTTGATTCCTGATTACTATTGCAATCAGAACCTGTTGTGTGGTTATTTTTCTATACAACAAATCACCCGTGGTATGGTTATTTACCTATACAACAACATATCTCAAACCCATGTTTCTAACATGTTTTGAGAAGAGTTCTTTCGTTATGCCTTGGTTAAGGGGTCTGCCAACATGTCTTCTGTTGGCATGTATGAGATGGATATTTCCTTTCTCATAACCATATCATGAACATAGTGGTATTTTACTATTATATTGTTGCTTTTTGAGCAATCTGCTCCACTCTTAATAAGAGTAATTGCTGCATTGTTATCGCAATAGATAACCATCGGCTCATCTGTTATTTCCAGCTTCAAATTACGTATGAAGCGGCTTATCCAGACAGCACTTGTTGCAGCCATACAACAAGCAATATACTCAGCTTCCTGTGTATGCAACGCTACACAGTCCTGTTTCTTACATGCCCAAGAAACAACACCCCTCCAAATAAGAATATTTGTCCTGAGGTTGATTTGCTGTCATCTTTGCTCCCAGCAAAGTCAGCGTCTGAGTATCCTACCACTTCTAGTTCATTTGCTTGAAAACATAGTTTCAAGTTCTTTGTTCCTTTCAGATATCTTAAAATCCTTTTTACAACTATCCAATACTGCCAACCTGGATTACCTTGATATTTACTAACAAGACCAACAACAAAGCTGATATCAGGTCTTGTACACAATATAACATACATTAAGCTGCCAACAGCTTGAGCATAAGGAACATTAGGCTTATCGTTTCCTTCACCGGGACAATCAGCCGTACTTAGTTTCACCCCTTTTGCAACAGGTGTATCTGCAGACTTACATTCACCCATTTTGAACTTCTTGAGGATATAGTCTATATATCTCTCTTGACTTAAGCATAAGAGTCTAGATCCTCTATCTCGAGAGATCTTTATACCCAGGATATAGGATGCTTCTCCCATATCTTTCATTTCGAACTTGGAGTTCAACAATGACTTGGTTTTGATAATCATTTCATTGTCATTTCCAGTCAACAATATATCATCGACATACAAAGATAAGATGACAAAGTGGCTCCCACTATTCCAAACATAAACACAGTGATCAAGTTTGTTAGCCACAAACCCAAGTTCTATAATGGCATTTTGAAAAGTCAAATACCATTGGCGAGGTGACTGTTTTAGGCCATATAGCGATTTTTTCAACCTATACACTTTATTTTCTTGGCCTTCAATCACAAATCCTTCGGGCTGCTGCATGTATATGATTTCTTCTAAATCGTCATTTAGAAAGGCGGTCTTTACATCTAACTGATGTAAATTTAAATCATAGTATGCAGATATTGCCAAGATTATACGTATGGATGCAAATTTTGCAATTGGGGAATATGTCTCAACATAGTCTATCCCTTTCTTTTGCGAAAAACTCTTTGCAACCAACCTCGCTTTAAATTTGTCAATTGTACCATTGACCTTATATTTCTTTTTCAAAACCCATTTACAGCCTATAGCTTTTCTTTCTTTTGGCAAATCAGTCAATTTTCAGACTTGGTTTTTCTCAATGGATTCAATTTTCTCATCCATGGCTTTCTCCCAGTCTGTTGCTTCTGATGAATTCATTGCTTGTTGATAAGTCAAGTTATCAGTCAATTCATCTAAATCTACCGAATTACACAGTTCTTCTGAGAGATAAGTGTGATAATCTTTTAAATAGGATGGAGTGGCTCTTGGCCTCTTATGTCCAATTAAGGTATCGATAGTTTTAGGAAGTTCTTCTATTGGGTCAAAAGATGATTGGTCAAAATCTACCAAATCATCAACATACTCTTCATTGTTTTCCAAGATGTCATTCTTAGAATCTTCTAAGAATTTAACATCTCTGCTTTCAATGAGTCTTAGGTCCTTATGATAGAACCGATATCCTTTTAAACCTTTTGGATATCCAATAAATATACACCTCAAGGACCTACTGTCTAGTTTATCTCTAGACTGTTCAAGGATCTTGACATGTGCACTTGATCCCCATATCCTAAGATGACCTAGGTTGGGTTTTCTCTCAAATCATATCTCATATGGTGTAGTGAACATAGCTTTACATGGTACTCTGTTGAGCATGTAAACAGTTATACTTACTGCTTCTCCCCAAAAGACCCTTGGTAGAGGGGCATCAATAATCATAGACATTTTCTCGATGTGTCTTTACTCTGAAAGGTCCACATAAATTTGTGTGAATAATCTCTAACAAGGTTGTTGCCCTTTTTGTTTCCTTGGGAAAGGCTTTGCTTGTTATTTTTTCTTGTATGCAAGCTTCACATTTATTGAAAGTCTTTTCCTCAAATCCGGGTAATAAGTCAAAGTTGGATAATTTCCTCAACTTTTCCAGACTTATATGCCCTAGGCGTTTATGCCACATATTCACATCAACAGAAAAGACACTTTCAATATAAACAAAAGATTGATGACTTTCATTATCGAATAACTTGAACAGTCCATGTTCTACATCAAATTCTTTTGAGAACAAGATTCTCTCATGTTTTCTCACAGTCATCTTGTTAGGTACAAACCTAACTTCAAAACCTTTCTTTACTAAGGTAGGGACCGAGACTAGATTGCGCCTTATAGATGGCACAATTAACACATTGGTCAGTACAATTGGTTTGCTTTGTATAAATATCCTAAAGGATCCAATACCCAAAACATCTGAAAAAGTACTGTTTCTCATGTACACACGATGTTCTCTGGGTTGATATTCCTTTAGATCAATTGCCCATTCCTTGGTTTTTGAGATGTGTCTTATAGCTCCAGAGTCTATCCACCAACCTGTAACTGGGCGGTCCAAGTATAGGCATTCTGAAATTACACAGATTATATCCTGCTTCTCCGATTGTCCACGTTGTAGGTTGTTTCCTCCACCTTTCTTATTTCGGCAGTCCCTCTTATAGTGCCCCATCTTTTCACAATTGAAGCACTTGATCCGAGAAGCGGTTTCCTGTGATTTCTTAAAAGCTTGACCGCCTTTTTTATTATTCTTGCCAAACTTTTTATTTGGTTTCTTTTTCTAGTTGGATTTGGAGCTAGATGCCAACTCATCCTGGATTATTAGCAATTTTTTCCTTTTGTTTTTGAGCATGTGTTCTTGCTCAATTGTTAGCTTTAGGAGCAATTCCGAAAGGTTGATTTCAGGCCCTAACCTTAAAGCAGTGGTGACTATATTCCATGATGGAGGTAGTCTGTTCAGTATAGTTGATATCTGCATTGGCTCGGGGATGACTGATTTTGCTACGGCTAAATCCCTAGCCATTACCAGCATATGATTTACATGTTCTACTACATTTTCTTCTTCTTTTATTCTAAAAGAGTTGTATTTTTGAAGTAGCAATTGCACATGCAACTTTGCAGTTGTATCATACTTAGTTGTTAACGAGTCAAACAACTCTTTTGCAGTCTCAAATTCTTCAAAGACTCTAATCATGTCATCCTCCATAAGTTAACATTACAGTTCTTGCTATGGTATCGTCTTTTAGAAATGTTTTATACATTTTTAATTGTTGTTGATTTGCGTCTGGTGGTGGAGTACGCACTGTTTCCTTTAACACATACTCTACACCTTCTAGTGTTAGAGCTAACGGGATTCTTCTTTTCCATTTCTGGAAGTTCAGACCGTTTAGTTTTTCTGTTTTTGCCAATTCGGATACACATATCCTAGAACTCATTTTTGTTTGACAAAAATATTAAGCAAGTGGTCTTTTTTTTTCTAAAGAAAACAAAGAAAAACACAGAGCAAGAAACACGTTAACTTGATGCAGAATTGAAAAAACTAATAATTTTCCTAAGGATTTTTCTGCTTCTAAATCCTTAAACGAATACCAAAGGATAAATCTGTAATTTTACTTATTTGACCCTTTTTGTATTTTTATAAAATCACAAGGACAAACTCGTAAAATCACTATTTGGTATTCTTGTAAAATTCGTAAATGATCGGAGTTAAAATCATAATTTTAACTCTTAGAGCGAATCTGTAATTTTTCAAAAGAAACAGGAGTAAACCTGTCTTTTGACTGAATGGCAGAAAAGATATTTTCCAAATCGGGTTGGATAATACCGTAAATTAATAGCCTTCGGTATTTTTGTAATTTTCAAAAACGGCCAAGGGGTAAACTTATCATTTTACCGTGGTTTTGTAATAATCAGAAAACGATGGGGGCAGTTCTGTCTTTCTCTCTCAAAACCCGAGGTGGTTTTCTGAAACCACTGGCGGTTTTCCCGTCGTGGTTGTCTGAAAACCGCTGGTTTTTCCGTCGTGGTTTTCTGAAAATCGGGGTTTTTTTTTTATTTATTTATATCGCTATAAGAGAGAAAAAATAAAAAAAACTTTTACAGATCTGGATTTTTCCAGAGAGAGAGCGAGAGAGGGAGATAGAGGGGTTCGGCCGATGGCCGACCGTCGGCGTCTGCTGTCGGCTGTCGCGTTCTTATTCTTCCAGGCACTCCAGCCGGCTACTGGCCGTTCGTCGCTTGTTGTTTCTGTCTCGCCTTCGGGCTTTTTCCGGCTTGCCGTTGTTTTGCCTTTTTGGGGCTTTCCTCCAACCGCCGACTTCTCTCTCTTTCTTAAAAAAAAAAATTCTAACCCTCTTCTCTATGTGTTTTTTTTTGTAGGGAACTAGGCTTTGATATCATTGAAGTGGATTTCGGCGCTTACCTTTCGGTCTTTTGGGTCGTCGAAGATTCAGGCGAGGTTTTCACACGAGGGTTTTCTCATACGATTGTATTTCTCTATTTTTCTGTGTATTCTGTATATTTGTGAATCTCTATCACCTTGTAAATGACTGCTTTTTTATAGGCACCCGCTCCCTCGTCGTCTGACTTTCTCCTCTCATGGCTTTCCTCGTCTGGGAGAGATAACGGATGACCGTTATCAGATTTTACGATAATGGTTGTCTGTTACTTATTCGGCTTCTCCTCAGGTAACGGCTAGATGACCAATCCAACCGTTACCCGAGCCGATAATGACCATTTCATTGTAACAAACTAAGAGAAGCATAGCATAATATATAAAAGAAAAGTATAGAAAAATAGAATAAAAGATCTCTCAAGAAAAACCTCGCTAACAAAACTTCCAAACACAATAACCTCCACTTCGGCTGCTCAAAAGAATCACGCAAAAAACAGAAGCTTTTTTTGACAACTGAAAGCATAAAGAAGAATAGAAAGAGGTGACAGTACAGAGCAGTGCATCAGTTGACGACCATTCATACGAAAATGGCAATCAGGACTGAAGGGATGGCCGAGAAGGATGTCGAAATTCGCAAACACCAACACCTCAGGGAAAGAGGTGAGATTTCTACGTGTGGTCGCTGGCGCAACTTCGACGGCGTAAATGGCGCGATTATCAAAGCATATCCGATGCCGACGCCGGTGATGAATCGGCCGAACATGAGCAAGGCGTAGGAATGAGCCAGTCCCATCACCAGCACACCGGCAAAGAAGAGGGCATTGGCCAGGACGATAGTGTATCGCCGGACAAGTCAGTCGGAGGTGCGTGCAGCCTGCTGTGAGAGCTCCAACTAGCGAGTAGAGGTTGATCAACTTCGGCGATTACCTCCATTTGGACGTCGGTGATGCTGAGATCCTTCTTATTGAGTATTATGGCTTATTGGCTATGCTCATCACACCAACATCTACATAACGAAAAGAAATCCATCAACTCTTTCAGTAGCAACAGACTTCTCTTTAGATCTTGATACAGATAAATTCAACCTAACTTTTTAAAAGAAAACTTTCAGAAGAGGTGTCACAGGAGAGAAACCCATTAACCTTCTTGATATTAGTTCCGCAAACCAATCGAGAAAATTACAAACTACTCGAACTTTCGAAAAACATCCGACGTCAACTTGATCCTTTCAAATTTTGGAATGTGATGCCCATTTAGTATCATGTGATGATAATGTATTTGGGACGAGTTTCTTTTGGCGAAGGGGAAGGCCGAAGTTAGATGCATACTCCGGTATGAAACTCACGACCTTTAGTGGAACTTGAAATTATGAAAACTAGAAAATAGGTCTAGTTTCCTGAAAACCTTCTAACAAGCACACCCTAAACGGCATCAAATGGGCTCATTTATTTTAACATACAATAAAGTGTAGCTGCCACCTTCACATTGCACATTGCACCGGCACACATGGAACCAATGTCATAGTTTCAAGTCGTGCAGGTCCCCAATTTAAACACCGAACCTACACACCCACACCCTAAACATTCATGCTTCCCACTGACTCAGCAGACCAACCGCCGGATAAGGTTAGGGTAAAACCACCTCGCACTGCCCCAACGATATATATATATATATATATATATATATATATATATATATATATATATATATATATATATATATATATATATATATAGAGAGAGAGAGAGAGAGAGAGAGAGAGAGAGAGAGAGAGAGAGAGAGAGAGAAAGAGAGAGAGAGAGGAGCGGGGGGATAATCCATGGATATGTTCATCCATACTTAAATATAAGTAACGATCTCAATCACCCAAAGAGATAGGGAGGGAGGGGTTAGCCAATGCACATGCTCATCCGTGATCTTAACCTTCGATCAACGATATCGACAGTTAAGATCATTAAGTCAAAAGTACCATGTGCAATAAATATACCTGAAAAAAGTTTAAATTAAAGATATCAACCGTCCATCTAATCAGTGAGCATGTACTAATTTCTCTCCCTTTATATATATATATATATATATATATATATATATATATATATATATATATATGTATCTTCTAATTCAATAATACGTAATAATACTACATACTAAATAACATATTATAACAATTAAATAACTTACATAAAAGTGCATGATTTGTATGGGAAAAACATAGCTGTGGTTGTATATAGATGATCTACAAGAACTACATATATTTCATTTGTATATATTATATTTAAAATTATATAATATTAAACAAAAAAAATTTAAATAGCAATGTGTGGATTGAAATAGGCCAGGGCAAGTGATGCTTGGTGGGATGCAGGGCAGCTGCTGCAGGGTTTGAAGCTCAAGGACCACGGATTGGGGCCTTTGAGTGCCGGTGGAGCGAATATATATACACACAGCAAACCCAAAGAACTTGGTGAACATGCAAATGCCTTTTACTACTATACTGCCAGAAAGGAAACAGATGCGAAAAAGTGGAGGGCTTTTGCCTTTCCCATTCACATTAAAACCCAGGCACCAAAAACTAAAAAGTTCAAAAAGACACAAAGAAAGACTAGAGGATGCCCCAACAGAGAGAACTACTACCGAAATATGGTAACATCAAATCCTAAAAGCCCTCCTCTTATAACCCCCTTCTCCTCGACATCTCTTAGCCATTCAAGACTCCTCATGCTTCATCAAGCAGCTTTTGGTCGAAGTGCCATACTCCTGAAATAGACCGTAACAAAGAGTAACGTGTTAAACAACTGGGACATAAATACATAAAGAGAAACCTTTAGAGAAATTTGTTATCTCATGAGAAATCAAGAGAAAGTTGAGAGGAAAGAGTAATAAAAAAGGGAAGAGGAACCATGACAAACAGAGAAAGATCGATCACCCTTCTTCTTTATTGGCGAACTGGGATTCCGGCACATCCCAAGCATGGACGCTTTCAAAGTTGTGACTTTGAATTTAAAAGGCTACTTACGCTGGACCATACAGCCATGTTCAAGATTCTCACACTTATTTATAGTCACAGACAAGAGAGAAGACAAATTATTAGGTGGGATAAGTTTACATGGGTGTGAGTATTGGAACAAAAGGCTATGATAAGTATAATTCATATATATTGTTATCTACAGTTAATCATGTCAATAAATCACAAGCTGTTAATATCTGAACAAATCTATATTACAATTTTGATAACCTCACAAATAAAGTAATAATTAGTCAATGGATCCCATGACCTGTCTTGGTGCTGTAACACTAAAAAATATTTAAAATAGATAGTGTTGAGCTGAATACAAGAGAAGTGCGGATATGCAGGCTATGCAGGCCATTAGAGGTGTCTATATGACATAGAGCTACATGAAGCATTCGTTGAAAGCAAGAAACAAATTCCACATAGTTTATGTAATATGTATTGAACTTTTGGTTTCTTACCATGTCCTTTCCCAACCCTTCTAAGCTGAGAGACATACTCTGATATCTTCTTGATAGCTTCCACCTAAAGAAAGATGCACAGGTCAGTTGCTTCATAAGAAAACCATAACAAAACAAGCCTTTTCATACACACTGTCATGTCTACTACAAACTAGCCACCATTGAGCTTGTTATTGTGTCATAATAGCATTCAACTCGAACTTGATCTACAAGTCACATCAGCATTCAACTAAAAACAAAGCTTAAGATCATGTTTTACTGTTTTCTTTTGTATCCTTCCTCTCCCTCATAATTATTAAAGGAGAATAAGCAAAAGAACGATACCTGCTCTCCCAAGAATTCACTCTCAATAAAGTCAGCCAGATGCACATCGTTGGATTTTGTGGCTACCTGCATATTGAAAATATAGTAAACTTAGCACTTAAAGCGTTAGGTTACCTTGTAACCGATGTGTGTGTGCACACACACACACATATGGAGAGAGAGAGAGAGAGAGAGAGAGAGAAAGTAAACTTAGGCAATATCCCCATAAGGAAACAAACAAATGAAAAAGATGGAAGATTTCGTTTAGGCATTACATCATGAAGGCTGAGGAGCTTCTCATTGACTAGTTTCTCCAGAGACAGAGCAAGTTCCATGGCTGCCAAACAAGACACTCAGTTATTTTACCTCTTCCCAATGATCTCAAATCCAGTGAAGGCATAGATAACAAGTAAAACCCTTCAGAAGGATATATAGATTACCATATAATGCTTCCCCTTTTTCGGGATGATCAAATTCGGTTAAGGGACTCAGAATCGTCTGCAGCTTGACCCTTCCTCCTCTTTTATTCTAAATATACACAAACGTTCAGAAAGAAATAACAAAAGAGACAGGAGAAGAAAAGAAAAACATCCAGATCTCAAAGGAAACCAGAATTATACTTGATATTTCATCAGTTTCTCTGAGTGCTCTCTTTCCTCGTCACTAGATTCTTTGAAAAATCTGACGAGAAATCAACCATGTTTTCAGTGTAAATTCAAGTCGAACAAGATAAAAAAGGACGATTCAAATAATAAAAATGAAGATAAAGTTTAGATGTCAACTTGGCAAATCCTTTCAGGGCGACGTTATCCCGATCAAAGTACGCGAATAAGGCGTGGTAAACATACGACACGTTGTACTCCACACTGTAAAACACCGACAACAAACAGATCCATCAATTCCTCTTCGCCAAACCCGCAAAAACAGCATCCCCAACTAAAATAAACAAACGAGCATACGAAGAAGCATAAGAAAAAAAGGCACCCACTTGATCTGCTCATTGATTGCAGCCTCGGAGGTGTCGGCATATCTCTGACGGGCGAGGGACTGGTTGAGCGAGGTGGGAACGAGGTAGAGCTCGTTCTGAACCTCTTCAAATGGTTGAAAGACGACGCCGGTAAGCGCCTCGCTGCTGCTGTCCTTTGCGGCGCAAACCACTACGAGACGCTTTACATCTCTGGCGTTTCGCTCACAGACAAATCTCAAACAAGGCAAAAGAGAAAAGGATGAAGACGAAAACCCACGAGAATGGGCACCGATCTTCAACGAAGAAACAAATCCTGGTGCTCTTAACATCATTTTTTAGCGATGAACGAAGACGAAGAACGAAGAAATGGAGGAAGAAATGCAGAGACCGAAAGAGGGGAGCGGTGAGTGAGGAAAGCCAGTGGAGGATGAGAGAGACTAAATAGAGAGGAGATGATCCCTCGTAACAATCTACCTTTTGGGATATCCACCGTTCAATCTGATGAAAAGTGGACGATAAGATCTGAAGGGCTTGGGTTGGAGCGTGGCAGGCTCGTGCTCTGTGGAGATTCTCCGCGAGCCTTTTCGCCTCGTTTTCCTCTAAACTTTTAACTGTTTTTGTTTTTCTTTTCTTCGACCAATCACCACGTAAAATCAACCAAAACATGGCTCGCTCTCTAAGGCATGGCGCTCTAACACCGTTGCTGCTGGTAGGGAGTTTGTCTGGCGGAGAGTTCGATTTCGAGAGGGTGTATGTCGAGAAGAGAAAGAGGATGTGTTAGGGTTCGGCCTCCTTTTTTAATAAAAAAAGAAAAGATAATGTAAATAACATACCACCAATTATACAGAGAGAATAACGAGTTAGGGCATCGCCAGCTCTCGTATGGCTCACGGCCATGGCCATATTGTTTGTGTATTCTTTTTTCTTCTTTTAAGGAGAGGCCGAAGCCAGGTACACACGCACTCGGAGTCGAACTTTCTGTTTAGAACATGCAATTCATGAGCCCTGCTAAGTGAGCTAATGTGACAGATACGGGATATTGTTTATGTTTTTCTTTTTCTTTTTACTACCGAAGGTCGAAGCCGGGTGCATACCCCGAGGAGTCAAACTTGCATTATGCAACACTCAATCGAGAGCCCTGCTAGGAGAGCTAACACCGTAAGTGTGGGAAATTGTTTCTGTTGATTTTTATTTTTGGTAGCCACAATAAATATATGCTCCCTTTTTTGTGGTTCTTCCAGCCCCAATTCGGGCATGGAGTTCTAAGCATCTTTTGCATTCACATTCACCAAATAGATAAAGGTCTTCGACTGCCCCATTGTCTTGTGTTTCACTCTCACGGATCCAAATGAGAGAAAGAAAGATTGACGGGTTTGGGTCAATTTCTTCATCTGCTTAATTGTGGTAGCTCGATTGGATCCCAAAGAACAGGTTCAATTGAAGGAAGGCAATCCAAAAGGACTGTTGGTTCCCCGTTATCGTGTTGCCTTGTGCACACTTGATTCAAGAGGGTACGAAGATGGCCTTTGAGCTGAGCAATATGGATTCATGAAAGCAGAATCCATGGTCATCCTTTTAGAGTCTCTCACACATTCTTCATCCCTCACACACAGCATCAGACAAGGAATGTCATTTTGGTGAAGAAGATATAAGTTCAGTTGGAGCTTTACTCAAGGATGTGGATCCTATTCCTTAACGGATCAAACCCTTTACCAAAAATTTTAGCACTGTATGCTTCATTTGAAATCATGAGTTGGAGATAAGCAGACTCGAGCAGCAAACGTTTATCACCAGCGTAAGCCACAACCTCTCAGGCCTCCCCAACTGATTCTACCATACAAGCCAACGATTTCTTCTCCAGAGGAATGAGGCACTATTTTTTGATATTACAAGGGCTAACTTAATGAGCAAGCTCTTATTCAGACACTACCGTTGGTTCAACTATTTACATGAATATCCGACTCACCACCAAATTGCAAAGGAAAAGAGTCAAAATTCTACCCTTTAAACATAATATCGTTTAAGATGGTTTGGACATATAGAAAAAGATTAAAAGAACCTGTAAGAAGGTATGAAAAACTAAATTTTAAAAGTATTAAAAGAGGTAGAGGACGGTCACAAAAGTGTTGGAAAGAAACAATAAAGAATGATCTAGCTTATTGTGAGTTAATTGCTAACATGACACATGATAGGACTATGTGGAAATAAAGAATCCATGCAGCCGACCCCATCTAGTATGGGAAAAGGCTTAGTTGTTGTTTGTATTTCAATCATTCATCTCAAGGTTGACATGATAGAGTAAATTTGACCATGGATGAGGTTTGAATATTTATCAATTTTTTTTATTATATATGTAAAGAGAAATAATAGTCCATAAGCACACTTATTCATGCTTAAATCTATTTAAATGACTTATATATATATATATATATATATATTTAAGATAAAGGTTTGTAGTTGCATATGTTAACATATTCAAACAAATTTTAATCGTTCAAGATAAAGGTTTGAATTCAAAAAGCAGAAAAATTGCTTTCTGGATTAAGTAGGTTTGTACGCAATAAAAGTATATTTTTTGTTTTTAAAATTCAAATACTACTTATTTATCTTTCAAATTGGATTTTGAAAATTGTTCGAATATGTTAGTATGAAATGTTGTTAACATCTATCAAGCTTCATATATATATATATAAAGGAGATGCTATTCATTAACCAAAAGAGAACCAATCAAATCACACACCCAGTGCATTAGCTCACCATAGGGCTCTCTGGATGCCCACTCGCAGGTGGCGAGTTTGACACCGATTGCGTGCCTGTATTTGTGTGTTAGGCTTGAGCCCCCCATTGTAAGCAAAAAAAAGAACCAATCAAATCACAAGTATACTCATATTTATTACCAAGTTGAAAATATTCAACAGGTGAGGGCCCGAATGACTCCCTACGGTCCAATCTCTTGGCAGCAAGCGCTCTTTTTTCTGTGATTGCAGCAGTCAAAATACACTAAAACCAAAACCAAGAACTATCCCACAGTAAGTGGAGTTAGTTGCAAGTATCCTTAGTCTGGCAAGCTGCTCTTATCTGTGTATTATTATATCCGGAACACCACTGAATCCTCACATTATATTTTAATAAGCAATATCATGTTATTATTATCCTCTATTGGTTGTCACTCCTAATTTGTTTCTAATAACCTCATTACATTTAATATTTAATGAGGTATTCTATTAAATATACAACATTAAAAAAACAACACTTTTAATTCAAATCTCCATAATTGAGCATGCATTTAATAAAAATGTCTGAGACAGTTACATCAATGAGATCATCAGTTACATCAATAGTTTGCAAATTGCATTTAATGCATCTAGTACTATTTTGCTTCTTTTGCTTTCTCAACCAATGATCGAACAACTGACTTTCTCTCTCTCTATATATATATATATGGCTTTATTAGTTGCGGTTGAAAGAAAGATGAGCTTTGAAGTACTGAACAGATTCTGGAATATATCTTTCAAAACTCAATCAAAACCTATTCATGCATGTTGAAGATCACCATCTTCCACACATGCTCCTGTGACTGAAGGGAATCTGCAAATGCCGCTCTATGAACTCCATAATCCCCTTGAAAACCTTCAACACTGAACACCGGAATTGTACTATATCGTGAATTTGATGGAAATGTGACTAGGTAAGAAAAATACCCGACCGTTCGCACGACAAACCAAGAAATGAACAAAATTCACCAACATGTCCATCAAGATGGACTGTTACGTCCGTGCTTTCTCTAGCAATTCCTCATGGATTACCCTATTTTCTTGAGAAGGCTGCTGCTTCTTGAAGGTAGAAACCAAAACATCCAAATGAGTCCAGCTCCATATTTAGGAAGATGATACCTTAGCCAAACGGTCTGGCATGAAATAAAGAAGATGCCAAGATAACAGACCTTGCACGAGAGGCGAGCACCAATGGCTTTCAAGAGTTCAGATAGCGACATTAAGACCTTTCTTCGCCATTCTGTCCAGAACATCGTTTAGGGCCTGACATACCCCCACAATCTGCAAATACCAAGTTCATTAATAGAAGTCAAGTGCGAATTTCCCTATTGAAGCCATTGGATTTATGTTGTTTTTTGTTATGGTTATAGCCAACCTGCTGATCCCATTGCTGCAGCTCCTCTGTATCATCTTCAAAGTGTATAATTGATTCAACCTGCCAAACCCATACATGGACAAGATACATATGCAATAAGATACTGCCCAAGTAACCCCCTCCTCCATTATACTGCTACTCAGGGGAATACCAATTAAGACTTGTCAGGCAAATCCGCAGCCTATAACAGATGCAAATCCTACAAATTTACAAAAAGGAAGGATGACTCGTTGAGAAGCCATCCTATCTTGAGCAATCAGTCAAGTCACCCCAGCATGGAGTCATGATCCAGGACAACGCCAACTCATAAAGTTATTTCAATTGCATCTCCTTTGACACTTGCGAACGACTTCTAAACACTTCTATTCAGAAACAAGTTTGGTTGGACTTAATGCCCGATGCCTCCAGTAAACTAGCAGGCTACTGACACAACAGAAGGTAGCACATACCTGATCAATGGAACCCCTCATTCTGTCTTCATATATCATCCTTGATGCTGTCTTCTCAGCCTATTGCAAGTAAAATGATGTTAATTACAGCAATCATTACACAGGAACAAGCTTCCTGTAAGTCATAAGCAATGTTGCATGAATGTGGGTACGGGATACGTGAATTTCAGAAAATCCAAGGTATGGGTATGCCACTATTAAAAAATGTAAAAATTTCAATATACATTATATAATTAAAATTATATGAAATTAAATTTCTATTGTCATATGGAAAGGTTAGCAAGAATAAGTATCATGGAAACTGCAAGTGGGGATTGCTGCCTTATAAAAAGCCACAGTTCAACCTACATTAAGCTTCTATTGTCATATTGCACCATGGAAGTGTTGTCAAGCCAAACTGAACTTGATCTTCGGATGTCATATTGCTTGATCTTGATTTTCGTATGCAAGAAAACCCACCTAGTGTACAACTATTTATGCACCTATTTAAAATGCCACTTTATTAAGTTTAGTTTATCAGCCTGTTTCATTGGGTAGTCAAACTAAAATAGATTTCCTATTGTTTCATGCAGTTGAGATTACACGATGAGACGACTTGTTTGAGGATAAGACAGAATTTGTTATTTTATATAGTGTTGTCTGACGCGTATCGTATCGTGTATCGCTGGGCTCCACGATACGGGCGTATCGTATCGTACTTTAATATTAAAATAATGCAAAAATTAATTAAAAATTAATAAAAATTAGTAAAAAATCGAAAAAAATCAGGAAAAATCAGATAATTGCTTTAAATTCATATAATGTAAGTTTAGTACAGATTGAGCATTCAGCATTTGAATAATTGTATCCAAATTTACATATTTTGAATCCAAAAAATAAAATACAGACATAGTTTACAGTACACTACAGTTACATATAATGTTACATTTTACAAATTGTAATCAGGATCATCAACTAAATAATCTTCATCTTCTCCTTGTTGCAGATCCTCATCATCATCAGCCACGCCCACACCTTCTTCTTCAAAATCAAATTCTTCATCTCCATAATGTTGTTGTGCTCCTTCCAAATTAATCCAGGCAACGTCTTCTTCTGTTAGGAGGGCATTTTCTTCGGTGTCTTCCATAACTCAATCTTCTAATATATCAAAATTATCCAAACTTATTGGATCGAACTGACTTTCTTCTCTATTTACTTTTTTTAATTGCCTACGACACAAACAAAGATAAACAATTAGTAAGTAATATTAACAATTGAAAACTGAAGTTAAATAATATTGAATTGAAAATTTGAAAGTAATACAACATTACCTTTCACGAAGGTGCATGTTACAACGAATATAAACCAAATCATTAAGCCTTTTGTGTTCCAACCTGTTGCGCTTTTCTGTATGGATGTGTTAAAAAACACTCCAATTTCTTTCACAACCTGTTGCACTACAGGTTTGGCTTAAGACTCTAACTGCAAAATCTCTAAGGTTTGGACAATCACTTCCAAACCTGTTCCACCAAACATCTGTAAAAAAATATAAACATTAGAGACATAATAATCCACAGTAATGTAAGATGCAACTTAAATATGAAAATAAACAATGTACATGGACGCATCGTAGAGCGGTTGCGAATTGCAACAGGCAAACCGATCAAGTGAAGAGCATTATCATATATCTCCATCTCTCGATGTATCGCATCTACTGTGCTCTCATCAGGGACTAATCTGTCGATGCATTCAATGATTCCTCGATTAACCTCACCGTCCCTTTTGAAGGTTGCTGAGTAACTCAATGATGGGTTTAGATAGTAGGTTGCTGCATGAATATGCTGATGCAATTGTTTATTCCATCTACTATCAATTATTTTCCACACGAGCACATAATCTCTTTTTTCCATTAAAGTTATTTCTGATCGCTTCTTTTGCCCTGTCCATGGCTTCATAAAGGTAGCCCATAGATGGTTTCTCCTCGCTGTCAGCCAATCTCAAAACTTTCACTAAAGGACAAGTAATTTTCAATAATCTGATACATGCATTCCAAAATGAACTTCTAAAAACCGTTTCTGCAATCTCATTTAACTTTCTGTTCCTTCTGTTTTGAGGCAACTCTGCAAATTGTTGCCACTCATCTGAGGAGAACATTCTCTTTAAAGCTTGCTTCTGTCTCACAATACTCTGTACAGATAAAAAGTTTGTTGCGAACCGAGTTGCAGGTGTGCGAAGAAGCTCTGCACCTTTTGTGTATCTCCTCATCATACACAAAACAAATGCATGGTTGTAAATGAATTTTGTAATATCTTGGCAACACTCAGTTGCTGCCTTTATTTCATCCATCTCACCAATGTCCTCGAGGATGAGATCTAAACAATGGGCTGCACATGGTGTCCAGTAGAAAGTCCCATAAATATCAGCTAACTCCTTTCCAGCTGCTTTGTAGTTAGCTGCATTATCTGTAATCAATTGGACTATATTTTCTAGCCCAACCTCCTGTATAACCTTATCAAATTCCTCTCGTAGGATCTCTGCAGTGTGCCTCTCCTCTGACATATCTAGAGATCTCAAAAACATGAGTCCTTTAGGACAATATACAAGAAAGTTTAGCAATGTCCTTCCTCG
The DNA here is from genome assembly GCA_036023115.1 of Brasenia schreberi. Lineage (NCBI taxonomy): Eukaryota > Viridiplantae > Streptophyta > Magnoliopsida > Nymphaeales > Cabombaceae > Brasenia > Brasenia schreberi. The sequence continues at coordinate 552,400 of JAYKKT010000031.1, read as the reverse complement.
CCTATCGGTCCATTCATCTGCCATGATAGTGCATCCTGTTTCCTTCCACGATTGTCTCAAAGTCGAACAGTATTGCTGCACTTCAATCACGGTCTGATCTAATATCTTCCCTCTCAACTTCTGAAAAGAGGGCATCCTGTATCCTGGACCAATGTTAGCAATTGCATCTGCCATTGCTTGAAAATGAAAATTGTTTGCTGCATTAAATGGAATGCATGCATCATAAAACCATCTGCCCACTACAAGGTCTGCTTGATCATGCAGTTGTTATAAAGCCATAGCAGCACGAATTCCTAGCTGAGCACCAGGTGTAGTGGAAGGAGGAAAGAACGAATGTATGCTAGAAGAAGAAGCTCTTCCTCTACTCCTTCCTGTCTTCTGCTACCTCCAAAGTCTTCAGCTGCAACCCTCTTTCCTCTGCTAGATGCTCGCGAACTGCTACTACCAATATCTGTTCTAACATCTGAAGGCAAACTATCAGTGAATCCAACTCTAGTGGCAGTAACATCATCAGCTTCTTCACACATCTGGAAATCATCCTTTTGTTGTCTCTTTTCCTGTATGCTCTCAATCATCTGCAAGTATTGTCATTTAATACCTTCTGGCACACTTCTAACTCTGCCTGTGCATGGAGCAACTTCTTTCCTGGTTCCTGCTAGGTGGTGTTTCAACCTTGAAATTCCACCACTAACCACCTTTTCACAAAATAAACATATGATTTTTAACCTTGAACCTTCAACTGGTATACCCCACTGCCATGCCGGATCATCAGACTTTGAATGAGAGTCTCTACCACCCCTTCCTGCCATCTCAATGGAGTACTTTTCAAACAAAAACCTGAAAATAAAAGCACTTCGTAAATCCCCCAATCTTCAAATAATACTCAAATCGAGTGTCTCCCACTTCATGAATGCAATAAAAATCGTATACACACACTTAATAACTTCATATTTTGTCATTAAAAAAAAAATCGAAATAACACAAAAAACAATAAATATAAAAGAAAAAAATGAAAAAAACATTAAAAATATACCAAAATCCGAGTTTGGAGGCTTGCACGAACACCGTAGGGCACGATTTTGGAGCTTTGAACACTAAGGAGGTGAAAACCGCCTCTTAGGGAGCTTGAGGAACCCAAGAGGAGAGAGGAAACCGGCGAAAAATCGCGGGTTTCAGTCGGCCCGGAACCCTTTATAAGGGTCCTAGGGCGTATCGCCCGTATCGTACGATACGGTACGATACGCCCGCACCTGCGATACAGACAACACTGATTTTATATATCTTAATTGATGAGGGTGGCAAATAATGCAAAGCCCGAAAGTTATGGGGATGGGATGCGTGATACCCATTCTGGCACAGACATACCCAATGTACCAGTACATTGTACTCGATACGGGTACTCTTCCCTAAGTGTTGTACCCGTGCTTCAGAGGTCATAAGGCGATAACAAGATACTAATTCTATCAGTGGAGCCCTTTAATGATACTAATGGTAGAGGCAAACGGCTTGAGAAATGTGAACAATAAGCCAGTAAGAGCACCCTTTATCCTAACTATCTGTAATTCTGTTCATTGTTTCCAAATGGCAAAATGAATGTCATCATTACAGCTACTTATGTTGATAATGGTGGGGGTACAGGGCATATGTACAACAACTTTTTAAAAATTGGCCAGGTAAAAGAATGTATGCATGTTTTACATACACACACATATATATACATGTGTGCGTGTGTTGTGTGGTAGGTGCCTTTCATAATGAAATTCACACCTTCCTAGGTCTGGGTGCTCAAACTCCTTGATTACTTGGGAGCATTCAAACTCTAAGATGCACAATAGAAGCTAGAGTGCTTGTGCTTGGATTCACTGTCCCAGGCCTTGCAATCTGAAATAGTCGACTGGTCCCAAATAGACCCTTTCCTTATGGTTTGATGCCAAAGACATCCCTTCTTATATGGCTTATGACAGAAAGCACTCACCTTTTCATTGACGTGAGCATATTTGTCATTTAGTTAAAAAAAGCATCAAGTGGTCAAGGCTTGGAAATCAAACAACTATTGTTAGTTGCTAATTGCAGATAACAGGCAAAAGAAGTATTTGCATAAGGTGCAGGGTTGTGTCAACAGCAATAACAGCGTAGTGTCTTCGGCACCACCCTAAGGTGGAGATGTACGAATAAAAACTCCATATGTCAACATGGTGCCAGTGTAATTGGTGCATCATGATGAGATGTGGGCGCCGGTATGTTGTTACAATAGGTTTTGCCAGACCCATATCCAACTTGGACCTGCCTCCAATATGTCTCTCTCTATATATATATATCAGAGAGAGAGAGAATGCAAAACCCACCAGGCTTTGAGCAGGTTTTGCAAGGTCTCTCCCTCTCGTCACATGGGGGGCCCACCACCATGTGATAAGAGAGATAGAGGCCAAGTTCAGCTGACCCCAAAACGAATGGGGTGTGTGTTCAAAACGAACGATACAAAGTTGCGGAAGGTTTTGTTTTTGCCAGGGACAGGGAAGGCGGTGCTTCCAACTGTACTTGGGTTCTGTCGGGGACTTACTTGTAAGTAGGGTTGACGATGATCGGAAAATCTGATCGGGAGAGCAAGAGAGCTGATCTTGAGTCGCACTGGATAGAACTCTTCGCTTAATATTTCTCGATTGATTGCTCCGAGCTGGAATTCTTGTTTTTTTTACAAATGAAGTGGGAGGCTCCTTATATAGAGCTTCTTGCGTGCAGTACAAGTGGAGTACACGATAAGGTAGTACAATGAGTGGAGTACACGATAAGGTAATAATGCAAGGAATCAGATTCCTTGTAGTACAATAATTTTAGTGGGGAATAAAGTAAAGGCGTTCTGCACCGAAAGTGAAAGATGCTGTCGGCCATTTACTTTATTAAAGTTGTCGGCAGCTATTCCTTTATTAAAGTTGGGTCCACACGCTTCTGTTTGACAAGGACAGGGAATCTGAGGTGGTCCCGGCTCAGATTGTGACGTTGCTTTCTTCAATTTCTGATACGGCTGTTCTGATAGCCGTTAGCTTTTCTGCAAGTTCCTGTAGCATCGGTTTTAGATCAGTCCAGTGATTATCCTTTGTACCAATAACTTGGCAGGCAGTTTTCTTCATGCGGTTGATTTCCTGCAAAGTCTCCAGATTTTCCTGAATCTGATCATATACTTGCTGTTCTAGAAAGTAGAGATCCGTGCCCAGGGCACGGAACTCGTCGAGTCTGATATTTCTGTGCTCGACTTCTTGGTTCCAGAGTCGTGCTGTTTCGGGATGACGCCTGATAATGGTGTCTCTGAACTTGATAATAACAGGATCATCTGCCTGCAGGTTTCCTGCACTTTGTTGATCATTTTGGCAGATGTTGAGGGCTTTGCCTTTCATTCCTGTGTAAAATCCATAAAATTGTTAACAATTTCAAGATTTTCATCAGATATAGTTTCTTCGTTAATTAAGACGGTTATCATTCTGGAGAGGGCATCGGCTAAGACATTGTCTTTGCCATCAATATGTTCAAAATGAACGATAATGCCTAGCCCAGTGATGAAGTCGACAAAAGATATCCATTTGACTCGTGATGGCTTGTTTAGGTTCGACTTGTTGAAGAAACTTATGATTGCCTGGCAATCAGTTCTGATGAGCATTTCCTTCTGCTCCAAATAGTAGAGCTTTAAGCTTTCAAGATTGTTCATGACAACAAGAATTTCTGCGTCTATTGAGGACTTTGGCGGGTCAAACTTTCCGCTAGCATAGGCGCAAGGTTTTTCTGCAGATCTTGGGTCCATCTTCATCTTTTTCCATTTACAGACTCCGCCCCAACCGTCCATGCATCCGTCGGTTTCCAAGATGATAAAACAATCTTGAGGAGGGATTGATAGGGGAGGCAAATTCTGCTTGATTTCCTTTACGAGCTTCCAATCTTGCTCGTTCATTCTTTTCTCGCCTGTAGGGCTTGTCTTGCTGTACAGGAGAGATAGTAGCTTGCCAAGATTAGGAATGAAATGCCTGGCATAGTTCAGGATGCCGAGCCACGAACGAGGTCCTGTTTTGGTATCAGAGCTTGGTATAGTGTTTTCTGTCTAACGTTTTCTGTTACAACTTGAAACTTAACTTCTGTTTTGTTTTGTAAAATCATCCGAGGGGAAACGGTATAGGCAAGTGGCCATTGAACCCTTAGTACCAATAGTGGTGGTTTTACGCAGCAAAATCGTAGAAAAGTAACTAGTTTTAGCAGATCTCAAAAACGGGAACCCCTATATGTCAGTTACTCCTACCAGTAATAGTGTCCCAGTCACCTTGTTAAACAATCCTTCTGTTAAGAAAGCTGTAGAGACAACTAGTCCCATAGACCCTCCAGGTTTAGCCTACGTCTCACCATCCATCCTTACCACAACCGGTAGTGCACTTACAGCCCTAGCCAAACAAGGGAACTCAATCGTCCAATTGCTTACCCAAATACTCGAGCAACAAGAGAAGCTAGCTGCTGATATTGCAGAGCTAAAAATTCTGAGTCATACAACTCAGAAAAAGGAAGACGACTTGTGTGATTCTTTAATCGACGAGTTATCCAAGAAGTTCAAAGATCTTTCCATCGGAAAGACAGTTGAAAAGAAGGGCAAATTCAAAGTGTTCAGAGATCCCTACGATATCCTAAGTGACGAAATCAAGAAAATCAAGCACTGATGGATCATCGCCCCTCTGCAACCTCTGCCCCGTCTGCCTCAACTACAACGGAATTTGAAGATCAAATTCGTGGTTACCGTACCAACCAACGAAGGGTGCATAACCTTCGTAGAAACATCAACAGGGTGCTGCACAGGCAACCCTACAGAGAAGTTCTGGAGCAACAGCTCCAACCTGACCAGCAATTACAGTGCTCCCTTCGGGAACGAGCAACAATGGTACCAGCTGAAGTCCTCTACAACTCACGCAGCGACACAAATCAGCATCAAGTGTGCCAACACTTGCCAGAGGAAGCTATTTCCTGCTTGGATGACCAACAAATTGATAGACCCTTCATCCAACAAAATAGTTTTCAAGAACTTCAAAGAAGCAGATTCCGCTTCATTCATATAGGACTTGCTCAGGTACGCCTGCAAATCCTGCACCGAAGAGATGAGGGCACTCAGGCCCTAGTAGTTTTTCGAGACACCAGATGGCAAAATGACCAGTCAATTTTTGCAACGATGGAGGTCGACCTTGCCCAAGGTCATCAGATAACGTTTATAATACCAGACACCATCATGACCATCGGTGATTTCTTCAGAAATTTCCAAATTTCCATCAGAACCAGAGGATACCAGAATTGGCGGAACGAAGAAGCCAATCTGATCCTTACAAGGGGTTTAGTTGGGAGGTTATCAGATAAGCCATGTGACCGATTACCTTGCAAGTAGAGGAGTCACGGCCTTACCAGGAAGGTGCTTGACTAGCCAAAATCTTCAAGGGCTAGACTGGACCGTCTCAGATTCAACCATTCCCCTACCAGTACAACCTCGGGACATGGAAACCCGAAACTTAGCAGATGGAAGAATAGCGGTGCGTTTCACAAACTATGAACCAGCAATAGCACCGGAAACAGAAGAAGATGACATGCAACAAATTCTAGCCATCTTCACTGAAGAAGAAGAAGAGGAGGATGATTTCTCCTATTACCAGCATCTTGCAGACTGGAAATCTACGGACATCATAAGAGATGATGGTCCAAAGTTTGATGAATCCCCGGATGATGAAGAAGATTTCATCAATCCCTTTGCTGACAACATCAGAAAAGAGCACACTTTTGCTCTGGAAGAATAGAATGAGGACTTGGAATACCCGGTATTCCAGAACCTCCACAAAAGACTTGCAGCATCAACCTCATCATCTGCTGTAACGTCTGTCTACAATCCTGCATCTAGAGACACTCCAATGAATGCACCAGGATATCCATCGGCAACAGGGCAAACTCCGCCCATCAAACCTGATTTTGACGGAGCCTCTAGCAGCAGAACAAAATTCAAACGAGGCATTAATGACGAGATGTGGAACTTACCATCCGCAAAACAATCGCAAGGAGCGATGTTCGTCATTCCCTAGCAAATTGGATTATTTCATGACGTCTTTTCACGCTGGGAATCCATCATCAGGAACCTCGTCGCGGAAAAGGGCTTCACCGATGCCCGAGACAAAGCTGATTTCATCGAGAATCTGCTCGGTGAAATAGAGAAACTAATATGGATCCAATGGCGCATGAAATATCAAACGGAGTATGAACACCTCATCTCCACTGCTGACGGACGAGAGGGCACAAACAACATTCTGGCCCAGATGAGATTAGTTTTCTCCTTAGAAGATCCATCACAAGGATCAACTGGCATACAAGACAAGCCTACAGAGACTTGGAGAGGCTGTCTTGTAACAACCTGAAATACATCATCCAGTACATGAATGACTACCTCAGGCTTACTGCCAAAACAGGTAGAGTTTGGATTTCTGAGGAAATCTCAGAAAAATTCTGGATGAAAATGCCCGGAGACCTAGGAAGCAGAATCAAGAAGGGTTTTGATGAAAAATACCCTACCGTCAAGATAGGCTTAGTACCCAGAATATTATATGCCTATCAATATTTAGAACAAGAGTGCAAAGACGCAGCTTTTAAGCGGTCTTTGAAAAACCTTTTTTTCTGTTCACAAATCCCTATTCCTGGCTACTACGACGGGCAGGAAAAGAAGAAATATGGACTGAGGCGATCCACAACATACAAAGGGAAGCCTCATCAGTCACATGCAAGGGTGGAGAAAAAGAAGCATCTTCTCCGAAACAAGAAATGCAAGTGCTATCTGTGCAGAGATGAAGGCCACTTCGCAAGAGAGTGCCCCAATGAGAAGAGAAATGTAAAGAGAATGGCAATCTTCGAAGGACTGGACATTCCCGAAGACTTCGAAATTGCTTCCGTCAGTGAAGGTGAAGCTGACAGCGACGCCATCTTCTCCATCTCTGAAAACAAAGAACTGGATGAATCCTTGGAGCACCAAATTCAAACTCTCAGCCTCCATATGATTCAAATCAAAAGACTTGGCGAGGATAAGCTGGATAGTTACAGACCCAGCATCCTCCTTCCTCTTGACCAAATGAACTGCCAACATCAATGGCAGTATAATCAGGTGATTAAACAAATCATATGCAGCTGTTGCAAGCGACCCACAATGAAACGAGCAAGAATCCATTGCTCCCTTTGCATGGTCGTTGCTTGTGGACTATGTGGACCGCACTATTTCAACATCCAGGTCCCTGTTGAACCAGTCCAACAAACAGCACTTGATCCATCCAAGTTCCGCACTGTAATCAAAGCTCAGGCGGAATACATACAGTGGTGTGAAGCTGAGATCACACGCCTGCAACTACAAGTCCAATATTTGCAAGATCAGGCACTGGAACGTGACCTGAAGCAGGACTTTCAAGAACTTGCCTCCCGGAAAAACAAAGGAGTTGTTATTTCCGACGACACAGATGACCTCTTTGTCCTCCAAGCTGACGACGAACTCACCTGCGCAGCGTCAGGTGGTGGGGGAAAGGTGATTCGCAATCGCCTATATAACTTAATTGTCATCTTTGAAATTCCAGGCATCCCACAATTCTCAGTCAGAGCAATCTTAGACACCGGAGCAACAACGTGTTGCATCGACGAGAAATCCATTCCGACAGAAGCTCTGGAAGAGAATACTTTTACCGTCCAATTTACTGGCGTCAATTCAAAACAAAACGCCAACAAGAAATTGAAGTACGGGAAAATGATCATTGGGGATAACACATTCCGGATCCCCTACACTTATGCCTTCCCAATGCAACTGGGAGGCGAAATTCAGATGATTATCGGATGCAACTTCATCCGAGCAATGCAAGGCGGACTCAGAATAGAAGGTGACACGATCACGTTCTACAAGAATGTCACAGTAATCCAGGCCCAGCAAAGCGCCACAATATTGACGTTTGTTCAAGAATTTGATGACCTGGAGCATATACAGCTGCAAGAGGCAGTACTGTATACCGTCGGACCAACACCAGAAAACTTTCAGAAAAAGTTTTCTGCCATTTTTGATAAATTAAAGCAAGCGGGATTTATTGGAGAAGATCCACTCAAACATTGGGCTAAGAACAAGGTAACATGCACAATTACCTTGAAAAATCCCAATTTCATCATAGAAGACAAACCTCTGAAGCAAGTAACGCCGCAAATGAAGGAGTCATTTGCCAAGCATGTTACTGCCCTCCTGGATCTTGGCGTCATCAGACCTTCCCAGAGTCAGCATAGAACAACAGCAATCATAGTTCACTCTGGTACTACTCAGGATCCGAAGACAGGAGAAGTGAAAAAAGGGAAAGAAAGAATGGTCTTCAACTACAGAAGGTTGAATGACAACACGGAAAAAGATCAGTATTCCTTACCCGGCATTAATTCCATTATCAAGAAGGTATCAGGCAGTAAGGTATACTCTAAATTCGATCTCAAAAGTGGTTTCCATCAAGTGATGATGGATCCCCGGTCAGTACCCCTCACAACTTTTTGGGTACCACAGGGCCTATATGAATGGCTTGTCATGCCATTCGGCCTGAAAAATGCACCAGCCATTTTGGAAACTGGATAATTGTTTTAAGGGAACAGAGGATTTCATCGCCGTCTACATAGACGATATTTTAGTATTTTCACAGTCAGAAGATGCTCATGTGAAGCACTTAAGAATCCTCTTGGACAGATGCCAGCAGAATGGACTCATCCTCAGCCCAACAAAGATGACCATCGGGCAGAAGAGGATTGAATTTTTGGGAGCCATCATTGGGGAAGGTGAAATCTACCTCCAACCCAATATTATTAAGAAAGTCCTTGAGAAAACAGAAGCAGAACTGAACACCAAAACAGGACTTCGTTCGTGGCTCGGCATCCTGAACTATGCCAGGCATTTCATTCCTAATCTTGACAAGCTACTATCTCCCCTGTACAGCAAGACAAGCACTACAAGCGAGAAAAGAATGAACGAGCAAGATTGGAAGCTCGTAAAGGAAATCAAGCAGAATTTGCCTCCCCTATCAATCCCTCCTCAAGATTGTTTTATCATCTTGGAAACCGACGGATGCATGGACGGTTGGGGCGGAGTCTGTAAATGGAAAAAGATGAAGATGGACCCAAGATCTAAAGAAAAACCTTGCGCCTATGCTAGCGGAAAGTTTGACCCGCCAAAGTCCTCAATAGACGCAGAAATTCATGTTGTCATGAACAGCCTTGAAAGCTTAAAGCTCTACTATTTGGAGCAGAAGGAAATGCTCATCAGAACTGATTGCCAGGCAATCATAAGTTTCTTCAACAAGTCGAACCTAAACAAGCCATCACGAGTCAAATGGATATCTTTTGTCGACTTCATCACTGGGCTAGGCATTATCGTTCATTTTGAACATATTGATGGCAAAGACAATGTCTTAGCCGATGCCCTCTCCAGAATGATAACCGTCTTAATTAACGAAGAAACTATATCTGATGAAAATCTTGAAATTGTTAACAATTTTATGGATTTTACACAGGAATGGAAGGCAAAGCCCTCAACATCTGCCAAAATGATCAACAAAGTGCAGGAAACCTGCAGGCAGATGATCCTGTTATTATCAAGTTCAGAGACACCATTATCAGGCGTCATCCCGAAACAGCACGCCTCTGGAACCAAGAAGTCGAGCACAGAAATATCAGACTCGACGAGTTCCGTGCCCTGGGCACGGATCTCTACTTTCTAGAACAGCAAGTATATGATCAGATTCAGGAAAATCTGGAGACTTTGCAGGAAATCAACCGCATGAAGAAAACTGCCTGCCAAGTTATTGGTACAAAGGATAATCACTGGACTGATCTAAAACCGATGCTACAGGAACTTGCAGAAAAGCTAACGGCTATCAGAACAGCCGTATCAGAAATTGAAGAAAGCAACGTCACAATCTGAGCCGGGACCACCTCAGATTCCCTGTCCTTGTCAAACAGAAGCGTGTGGACCCAACTTTAATAAAGGAATAGCTGCCGACAACTTTAATAAAGTAAATGGCCGACAGCATCTTTCACTTTCGGTGCAGAACACCTTTACTTTATTCCCCACTAAAATTATTGTACTACAAGGAATCTGATTCCTTGCATTATTACCTTATCGTGTACTCCACTCATTGTACTACCTTATCGTGTACTCCACTTGTACTGCACGCAAGAAGCTCTATATAAGGAGCCTCCCACTTCATTTGTAAAAAAACAAGAATTCCAGCTCGGAGCAATCAATCGAGAAATATTAAGCGAAGAGTTCTATCCAGTGCGACTCAAGATCAGCTCTCTTGCTCTCCCGATCAGATTTTCCGATCATCGTCAACCCTACTTACAAGTAAGTCCCCGACAGAACCCAAGTACAGTTGGAAGCACCGCCTTCCTTGTCCCTGGCAAAAACAAAACCTTCCGCAACTTTGTATCGTTCGTTTTGAACACACACCCCATTCGTTTTGGGGTCAGCTGAACTTGGATAAATAAATATCATGTGAAGGTCTTTCTTTTTTGCTCTAAAATGTTCCATAAGACGTCTCAAAAGGTGAATCGCTTCAATAGTAGATCTGTTTGGCATGAACCCAAATTGGTTCTCTGTTGTATTTGATACTTGTCTTAACCTACGTTTGATAATTCTTAACCACAATCTGCCCCGTCCGAATAGCTCGATACACTTTTTCTTCTTTGTCCATTTTTTTATTTGTAAATCCATAACTAAAAGTCGATGTTGGGTGGTTAAGCTTTCTCCTGGAATTACCTTGCAATCTTTACAACACACTCTATCTTTTTTTCTATAAATAAAGTAATCAATTTGTGTTTGTGATAAGCCACTCTTATAAGTAATTAAATGTTCTTCTCATTTTTTGAAGATTGTATTGAATATAAAGAGATCAAATGCCATAGCAAAATTTAAAATCTCCCTACCTTCCTCATTTATATCCCCAAAACCAAAGTTTCCTTGAATCCCTTGATATCCTAATGCCTCTTTACGAACATGTCCATTTAAGTCTCCTCCTAAACAAATCATCTCCCCTTGTGAAATCTTTTGAAACACCTTATCTAACTCTTCCCAAAAGGTTGTCTTTATACTATCTTCTAGTCCTACTTGGGGTGCGTAAGCACAAACTATATTCAAAACCTCTGCTCCTAACACTAATTTCAATATCATGATTCGGTCACCATATCGTTGTATGTCTACTACACTATCCTTTAAATCTTTATTTATGATAATACCAACTCCATTTCGAGCCTTTTCTTTACCTGAGTACCATAATTTAAAACATGTATCCTCTATCTCCTTTGCTTTTTCTCCAACCCATTTTGTCTCTTGTAAACATAGAATATAAATCTTTCTCCGAATCATAGTATCCACCACCTCCATTAGCTTACTCGATAATGTTCTGATATTCCAAGAAACAATACGAATCTTATTATCTAGGACTAGCTTCCTTACCCCTCGCATCCATCCATAATCAAAATGCGGAGACCCTCTCTGAAAATTTTTCACTACATTCGGGCTGCAATGTAGCGGGACTAATTTCTTTATCCACACCCGTCCATGATGTGGGAACCCTTTCTGCAATTATTCACTATATTCGAGTGAAAATGTAGTGACCTTTCCTTACTTATTACTGCATTCGAGCTCTGCAACACATTGCTAGGCGAGGATGCCCCAAAACAATGCTCATAATTTTTGTAATCCATGTTATAAAAATCCGACGAAGTTTTACGATGGCTGTCGGAAGCCTAACACAACCCTCCTGCTTTATCCGGGTTTGGGACTGGCAATGCAAGGGTGATCCCTTACATGGGTGGAGTTATTTTATCCTATATTGGTGTCACTCCTAATTTGTTTCTAATAACCTCATTATGTATACGGTCTTTTCTTGTATGACCACTCATCTATCTCAACATCTTTATTTCTGTCACAGACATCTTTTGTACATGTTAATGATTAACTGCCCAACACTCAAAACTATAAAACATGGCAGGCCTAATTGCTGCTCTATAATATTTACCTTTTAACTTTAATGGTATTTTCTTATCACAAAGAATACCTGATGCTCCTCTCCATTTTAACCAACCATCATTAATTATATGCATAACATCTCCATCCATTCTTCCATCACTCTGAAAAATTGACCCTAGATATTTAAAACTTTCCTTTTGGGGGATGCAATGTGTGCCAATTTTAATTTTTATGTCCTCTGGGGTAACCAAATGATCAAACTTACATTCCAACTTCTGAGGCTGAGCGAACAACATGGCACAAGCAGAAGGCAGAACAGCATGATCCTCTAAAATGTGTCATACAACTGATTCTGATAAAAGCCAAATAAACAATGTCCAACACTATTTTAAGAGATTATGCAAGGCAAACAGAGTCTAAAAATACCTTTTGAGGAGCGATCCCAAGTAGTTGACCTAGCTCTTCAAAGCTGGAAGAGTCAAAGCTCAAGCATAAGAGTTGAACAAGAATTATGATGAAGCCGGAGAGCATAGTGAAAAACTATCATTTTCACAAGACCTTATATTTGTGTAGAGCTTGCTTGAGCTCAAAAGGTTATGTTCAATCATAGCTCGATCCAGAACAGTGAAATTGTCAGGCAAAAGAGCTTTCTGTTAAAACATGAAAACAAAAAACACCAAAATGCACCAACAATATAAGGACATATCAGAAAATAGACCAGTACAAAGACATTCCTTCATTTCCAGAGATACACAACCTGATGAGGTTTGAGCTCCTCTGCAAAAGCATATATTTCTGGCTTCCTCAATATTCTCTCTAGATATACCTGGAAAGGACCCGAAAACAACCTTATGCAGGGAAGCGGAAGGCAGAATGCAAATGGAAACACAAAACTTTGACATATGAAAGACTAACTCAATTGCAGAAAATGTTCTCTTTACCTTCTGAAGGATCGGGTAGATTTTCAACTTTGAACACCTTTCGTCCTGACAACTCAAGCCAAAAGAGCTCAGTTATTGAACTAACATGAAGAAACTAGAGGGTAACCATCAAGTGAACACTCTTCATAAGGAAAAACAACTAACAATGCTAAATTAGATATTGCTTGAGGTCTCAGTAGTTGCATTTTGAAAACTGGAGACATGAACCCAGCACGCAAATGAAAGATACTAAAGCCGTCCACCGAATCTAACACTGAACCCAATAAATCTACAAGTGAGCAAGCCATTTCAACTCAGACAGAGCAAAGAGAAACTGTTCAAAATCATGAAAAGCTGTAAACAAGCTAAATTTAGGTTGTATACTTAGTGAAGTAAAAGATACCATGTTTTGCAGTTAATTATTCTAATAATAGAAGAAAATGCCTTTAAATTTGGAAGGCAAAAAGGTAAACTCGACAATGGTAACACACTTCCCCTGCTGTTGCCAACCAGCAGCAATGTCACCATTTAGCTGCTTCAAAGAAAATACTTTACTTGGTAAAACTGGTGAGAAAAGGTGGCTAACTTTTTTCCGTAAAGTTTTCTCCCCATCTCAACAGGCAGAATGATGAATAAGGTTACACAGCGATGCAAAAAAGTTGGTTCTACTTCAGCAGATCCAATGCAATTAGTTCCTCTTGCTTCTGAATTTACTTGAAACGGCTTGGTAAACACAGTTCAGCAGAAGATGCTATAAAGCCTGATGGCATGATAAACATGGAATTGAAAGCACACTATTATGGTAGGTCGTAAATTCAACAAACTCATGTCTACACAGCAATGCATCTAATTGATGTCCTTCACTTGAAGTCTTGAAAAATATATTATGACTAGTGATAACGTTCCCCATGTGAGAAAGACCAGAACAAAAGAAAACAAGGCACAGACTCCGCAAATGAAGATGTTATTGCATGAAAGGATAACCTTATATAAAGTGGCAAGAACTCTTGAACGTTGTGGACCAGCTGCAGCCAAGATAGTGCAGGTAACAGCAGCAGTAAGTGCTTGCTCCAGAGCATCTTCATCAATTACCCTGTTAAATCATCACAAGCTTGAGAATAAAGAGAATAAAAATAAACTAAATAATTAAGTGCTGAATAAAAATAAACTGCATCAATTGCCTTGTTAAATCATCAATTACTACCAACATACAAATAGCGTTCCTTAAAATAAACACATAAAGTACATGATTAAGTTTATGATATACTGCCAAAAGTTTCATATTTTCTTCATAAATTGTAGTCAATCTCCTTCACTCGAAGGGCTCCGACATTCACAATACTATGACCAAGGATAACTACGCTACTTATCACACATAACTATGCGTTCTTGCAAAGTAAAGTGAACCACAGTTTCTGTTAGAAGCAACAGATGAGGAGACTATGACATACTCATCTCCAATTTGGCGCTTCTCGATCTGTGAAATGTCGTAATAACGAAGCGCAGCTTCAAGAAACTTACGTTTTAAGTCCAAGATTCGTGCATAACAGACCTGTTAATGTAAAGAAATGCTTTTCTTAGAAACAGTAGCACATCTTTTGAGTGAGCTCAAATACAGGAAAAAAGAAACTATTTATCACCTTGTATTGAGTGAGCTCAAATACAGGGAAAAAGAAACTATTTATCACCTTGTATTGTAAATTCAGTGCTTCTTGTTGGCTACTGTTGACCAAGAAAGAAGCCTTGTTGATGAAAACTTCTGCATTTACTGCATCATCATCCTGCTAACAGGTCAGTTAATATGCTTGCACGTTGAAAATGTGTTTCAGGTAGACGTCCCAATTCAAGGATGTTTCTACATACCTCAAGGTAAAGGCGTGCTATTTGGACACATTTTGCAAGTTTGTATGTTTCATCAACCATTCTGAGTAGGAAAAAAAAGGAAAGAAATGTAACAAAGATCATGGTGTGTGTGGGTGGGGGGGGGAGGGGGGGGCGCTGGGAATTCTATCTTGTAGATACAGGAAACAAGCTAAACTGACCTTATTCCAGAATCAAGATCAATACCACTAAGCATTTGGGCTGCTTTAGACCATTGCTCCTCCGATTCATATAGTTCGGCAAGCTTTTCTCTGATGATTAACACCTAAAAGGTTACAGAATTTGAAGAATGAATGAAAAACTTATTAATAACAATCATGAAATCACAGTCCTCATCTTGTACCATTATCACAGACCCATAGTGGATATTTCAAAATTTCACATCTTGTTTAAAAGTGCTCAAAGATAAGATAAAAGCGACATTTTTAAATATCACTACACTATTACAAAACACTAAAAACGTCTTGATTTGCAAGCATTTGCGAATCAAGTTTCTATGAGCAACAGTTACAGTAGATCCGGAGAACAACGAAGGATTACTGAGTTCAAAAAGGTATCGGCTCTGTTCTCCTTTCTTCTCCTCTAGTTGGCAATTTGCTTCTTGGTCAATGATTAACATTTCCCATATTAATTTCGGACAGTAACTGACGCTGACTTTAACAAAAACCCACTCAAAGTTGGGAAAGATCAAATTTTAGACCATACACCAAAGGCCCAAAACTACATAGTGCCAAAGTATGTCATAAAAATCACAAATTCTTCCCAAAAATAAAAAATCAACATACAAAAAGTTCATTTAAAAACTTCTTATCATATTATGCAATTTAGACAGGAATCAACGGAACTGCTACTAAAGATTCAAAATTTGATGCATTCGTATTCTTTGCATTCATATTAGATGTTGACATTTTGTCCTTTAGAGCTATGTCACACGGGTGCGGGTGCGGGTGCGGGATACGGCAAATTTCAAAAATTTTGGGTGCGGCGACACGGCTAGGGTAGATAATATTATATATTATATATAATATTCAAGCTACAACAAGTGAGACATCAATTAACATAAGTATAGCAAGTACACAACTTTATATTAAAGCAAAACACAAACTGTAAACAACTACTAATTTCATCATAATACACAAATCAATCTTCACTATCCGGACCCATTTATCCAAAAAGACCCGAACTTCAAAATCGATTTTGAAGCGTGGAATAAGGTTCGTGTCTGCGTTGAGATATTTTTCTACGTTCATCAGCAGAGTTTCATGGGAGATGAGGGAAGACAAGCTAAAGGAGCATTTTGGAAACTATGGTGAGGTAACTCAAGTGGTCATCATGGGAGATAAGGTCACGAGTCGATTAAGAGGCTTGGGTTTTATCGTCTTCACAGATTACTCCCTCTTTGATCGAGTTTTCCAAGATAAATACACGATAGACGGTAGAACCGTGAGTTACAAAAAAAAATTGCATTTTTTTTGCCATGCCCCACCGACAAGGTGTCGGTGTCGCATATCGAGGTCGACACTCTACCTCTTAGAAGTGCATTTTTTTTTGTCATGCCGCACCGATACGGTGTCGCGTGTCGAGGTCGACACTCTACCTCTTAGAAGTATTTGTGTGACTTAGCTTTAGAGAATATGGCATTCGTAGCTACATTCAGAACTCCAATTAATATAAGATTTTTCCTATCTATATGTGACTTTTAAATTAAATTAAGAACAAAATTAAATATTGTAAATAACTAAATATCGATGTTGGCATCCATTCACAATTATAACTTGATCTAAGCAAAAAGGAACATAAATTTTATTACATACAAATGTTGGCATTCATTCAGAACACAATTTTATCTTTTTGTTCTGTATATAATAGGTGTTAGAAGGATTGTTGCCCACCACCACTATCGCCATCCACCGCTGCCACCAGATACTGCCAACACCTGCCAGTTGTTGAGCCAGCCAGCCAATGGCTAGTTTTTCTAGCCATTGGGCTAAGCCAGCACCCAACGGCCAACACACTAGCCATTGGGTGCTGGCCCTCCTTCCAGCTCTCTTCTTACTTTCTTCTCTCTCTCAAATGTTGTAAATCATTTATCCTTGCTCTATAAATAGAGCTCTCCTATACATCAATAAACATGTTCTTGGACAACATTTTGGCTTTTGACTTTGGCTTATTCTTGACTCAGAACACCCATTCTCGGATGTCTTTGTATTTGACTTGTTGGTTTGATACTTGATGATACCTCATCGGGTTGCTTTCACATTCGCATATCGACAAATATTTACATGGTATCAGAGTCTCGTTTTGAAGAAATCAAGGACATTGAGAAGCATGTCAAAATTGGAATGTTCATGATATTACAAGCTTGACATTCCAAACTTGAGGTAACTTCGAAAAACTCATTTGTTTTTGAAATAGAAGAAAAGTGTGAAGTTTTTCGATGCATTATTCGAGCAAGTCAAAGTTTTTTGAGCATTCATATGTTGTCCTTGATTGCTTGTGGGTATGGGTGTTAAGCTATGTCCTGAGTGTTGAGTTTTGTCTTTGATTTTTGTTGGGTGTAGCAGTTTTTTATAACGTATGAAGTGTTTTTATATGAATACACTAAGAGTGTATTCTTCTTTTATATGTATAATTTAGTGGTAGTTCGTCGGGTTGGCATTATAAGAATGAAAAACTTTTCAAGGTTAGTTTTTAAAAGGAACTTCTCAGTTTCAACATATGATGTGCTTGATTTTTAGTTGAATATGAAGATGGATTTCTTTTAAAGTTTCCGTGATTGCCTTTTTAGTAGTTTAAAAAAATGAATGTTAAGTTTCAAAGTATTAAAGAACATACGAATCTTGACATTGATTATACTATTTTATAGCAATACATAGTTTAACATCACCTATTTATTGCTTTGAGATTCTTCAAATTGATTGTATTTGAAAGCTATCTGGATGTAATTTTGAAGGACTTCAAAATTCTCGTAAGAATTTAGGAAAAATAATGATTCTTGACCTTTAGCCAGTTCATATTATTTTGACTTGATCATTTGACTTACGTGGAAACTTGGCTCGACGAAGATCCTACGAGATCACTAGTATTTGAAATCGGTTTGGATATTATTGCATGTTTGTATAGTATTTGCATTGCTCAGTTAAATGAACAGATTTGAATATTCGATTCGATTCAGTTGCGCATGGTATTGAGACTTCAGTCCATCCATGTGTATTTCTTCCAACTTGGTTATATGCAATATTGATTGAATCAATTGTTTGTTAGCATGTTTAGAGGAAAAATGTGTTGCAATATTTGAATGATTTCAATCTTTACTATTGATTAGATCAAAAATGTATTTGTTAAGAAACAATAAGTTGTATCTTCTTGTATAATTGAGATACATGTTGTTGACCTTTTGTTTAAAAAATTTGTGATTAAGGTGCTTCATTTTGTTGGCTTTTTGTTGGAAATCAATTAATGATTGAAGATGCATTTATTGTTATTTGATAATTAAAACTTGGTTGTTGAATGAATTGGAAAAATGTTTGACAATAAGTTGCATCTACATGTATGACTAAGATCCTTGTTGTTGGCCTTTTGTTGAAGACCTTTGTGATTAAGGTGATTCCTGTTGGTGGCCTTTTGATGGAAATTAATTGATATTTGAAGATGCACTTATTGTTATTTGAGGATTTTTTATCTTGATAACTTTAAGGTTGCTTTTTCATGAGATCATGATCTCTGTTTGTTAACCTTTTGTTAGAGATCTTTGTGATTAAGATGCTCCATGTTATTGACCTTTTGGTTGGAGAGTAATCAATATTGAAAAAAAACACTTATAGTTGATTCCTTTGATTTGTTTTAATATCTTAATCAATTGTCTTATTTTTTGAACGATTGAATAACTTTTGAGTTTAAAGGATATTTAAGGGCCTTGGGAATTGTATGTACGAAGGTTTTGAGCTTTGCCTTAAAAAACTTGTTTGGGTTCAAGTTTATCATTAAGACTCGGGTTTGAGCTTATCCTTAAAGCTTATTTGACATAGCGAGTTTTGAGCTTAACCTTAAAAAGCTTGTTAAGGTTTTGAACTTTGCCTTAAAAAGCTTTTTTAGGTTCAAGTTTGTCCTTAAAACTCAGGTTTTGAGCTTAATCTTAAAAAGCTTGTTTAACTTTAAGGTTTTAAGCTTTGCCTTTAAAAGCTTAATTGATATATTAGGGTCCCATTATAATATCACAAGTTTTTAGTGATTTATGAACCTATTTGTTATAATAGATAATTTTATTTGGATAATATCAATGTATTCTATCAAATGACTTTCTTGAATTAGAGCAAATCAATTTCATGAACTTATTTGACTCGTTTGTGGCTTGCCTTCTGGATTAAATATCATAAATTGTCTTGTTGGTATTAGAAATTGAGTGAATGTATTAATTGATACTTCATTGGTCTTCATGTAGGATAAAAACAAATTGATACTTTGGTTGTGGAAACCTGTTTTGAAGGAAGTTGTGGCAACTTGGATACTATTATTGTGGAAATTCTTGTCACAAGAAAATACAAGAATTAAGCTTTATTTGAGTTATGATCTTATTAGACAAACTTTAGGTAATCCAATGTAAGTTTGAGAGAAGTGTTAAAAATGTATAAGGCAGGCCACTAGGGCCTGCAATTTTATCTTTTCGTTCTATATGTAATAGGTGTTAGGATTGTTGCCCACCACCACTATCGCCAACCACTGCCACCACCGTTGCCAACTGATACCACCATCACCTGCCAGTGAGCTAACCGCCAGCACACTAGCCATTGGGTGTTGGCCCTCCTTCCAGCCCTCTTCTTACTTTCTTCTTCTCTCTAAAATGTTGTAAATACTTCATCCTTGCTATATAAATAACAATGTTATAAAAATTGTATCGTACAATATGATACTATTTTATTCATCGTATGCGTATTCGGTATGATACAGACATAAGTATCACAATATATAATTTAGCGTATTGTATGATATGGAGTTTTATCATGTCGTATCATACGTACACCCCGTATCGTACGAGTCGATATTAATTTTTCGTATATAAATTCTGAAAATCTGAAATTGCAAAAATCATATCTTTATCTTCCCCAAACCCTTTTCACGCTATTCACAACATTCTCAAGTGTTTCACCCAATCCAACTCCCCATCTCTAGGCCTTTTGTCAAATCTGTGGCATATATCCCTTTCCTTTTGCATTCTACTCGATTTTTTACTTGAAAAATTTGAGGTTTTTACACATTATGTGATTCTCAACCTCTAAAAAACCTTTTTCATCTTATTGATTATTCACTCTCGTCTTAATAGCTTTCGATTGGGTGATTCAGCATGAAAATATTACACTCCAGCGTACGAAGGCAATAGGCTTGTGAACAAGTGCATAGTTTGCAATGCACTAAAGCATGGTGATATTTATATGAAACACCACCTCGCGAGAACTAAAAAGTATATTAGTGCTTGTCCTTGGGTTCTTGAAGTAATGAAGTACGACATTGAGCAAGTACTCGAGGCTTCGAAGGAGAAGAAGAGATTAAGGGCATAAATAGGTGGTTGGGATATGTCTCAATCATTTGAAGATGCTTCTTAAGGGATATATAGTGATGAATTTCATGGTGCAACTGAGATGAAAGAAGAGATGACGGAAGAGGGAAGGTGAAGGCGATAAAAGGGAAAGAGTATAGATTTTAACGGTAGTAGCAATGGAGTGGGCTCTTGTTCTAGTGCAAGACCCGATGCCTACGAGGGGGGTCTAGAGGAGGAGCCTAAGCTAGAGATAGCGGGATACTTTCATTTTTTTTCCCCGTATGACTCCTAGAGCTCAGCCAAGTATTAGATCAGTTATGACTTCAAAAGAGATAATTGAGAAAGTAGATTTGAAGAGTGCCAAATTTTTTATGAAAATTGCCTCCCTTTCAATGTTTCAAACTCTTTTTTTTTTTTAAAGTATGACGAATGTTATTACTAGTGTGGAATCAGGTTATATACTCCCTACTTATCATGCTTTGAGGGACACATTACTACAGAAATAGGTTTATATTATTAATGCATATAGTTCTAAATTTAGAGAGTCGTGAAAGGATACAATATGTTATATTATGGTTAGCGTAGGTCTTTGGTGAACTTCCTAGTTTATTATCTTAAAGAGACATTATTTTTGAAATCATATAACTTGTCTCTTTCAATGTTGCAAACTCATTTTCTTTTAAAAGTATGACGGATGTTATTGGTAGTGTGGGATCGGGTTATATAGTCCCTACTTATCATGCTTTCAGGGGCACATTACTACAGAAATGGGTTTATATTATTAATGCATAGAGTTTTGAATTTAGAGAGTCGTGGAAGGATATGGTATGTTTTATTATGGCTGATGGTTGGACAGATGGTCAACATAGGTCTTTGGTGAACTTCTTTGTCTATTATCTTAAACGAACACTGTTTTTGAAATCATATGACTCGTACCATATTGATAAAACTACAAATAATTTACTCCTTATTTTTGAGAAATTTGTTGATGATGTAGGTGTTTCAAATGTTGTTCAATTCATTATTGATAATGTTCCAAATTTTAGAGCAACCGGTAAGATTTGAGGCAAACCATCTTAATGCTTGAAGATTTGAGTGCAAAAGATGAAATAAGGGAGACTATACATGCACAAATGTCACAAAATTCATTTATAGTCATTCTTCTATATTGCATTTTATGTGAATCCCTACAAGTGAAATGGAACTGTTTAGGCATTTATTGACAAGATTTGCTATGAATGTCATTATTGTGTAAAGTCTTGTCATACATAAAAATACATTGAAAAAATGTTTACATCCAATGAATAAGGCTCAATTATTTGGTCCAGAAAGAGGGAGGGAATTGTTGTGGTAGATGTTTTTAATGCATATTTTTAGAAAATTACACCAAATATTTTAGGATGATTGTACCTTTAGTTAAGGTAACGAGGATGGTGGATAGTGAAGATAGGCCAGTTATACTTTTATATATATATATATATATATATATATAGAGAGAGAGAGAGAGAGAAGACCAAATTGAAAATATAAGAAAACCTTGACCGCAAGCGGTCACTTCTAAAAAAAGTTTGAAAGATAATTGATGCATGCCAGAACCGCCAAATGCATTTTGATTTGCATGTTGCTACATATTTCTTTAACCCTTCTGATCGATTTTCTCCCAATTTTATAGGGGGGATAAAGAAGTAAAAAATAAAAATGGATATATTGAATGCAATTGACATTCTACAATATTCGTCTACTCGTTGCAATATTCATTTAGAGTTAAGCAAGTAAATACACAGTGTTGGAGATTTTTGGAAGTCCAATTGCAATCCAACTCCGCTCCTAAATGCGACTACGTATTATGTGTTTTTATTGATATTCATTTAAGTTATCAATTGAGTGACTTATCATTATCGTGTTTTATTTTAAATGAATGATAGGCTTGCTTTGGTGTAGCTGTACCGAACTTGACAAGGTTTGCTCAATGTATATTGAGCCAAACATATAATTCGAGTGGGTGCAAGAGAAATTAGAGTTTTTTTAACGCATTCACACAAAAAAGAGAAACAGATTGGAGCATGCTCGCCTGCGTGATTTGGTATACATTGCATATAATATGAAGTTAAGGCAAAGGTAATAATTTAAAAAATATGTATTTTTGTTGCCTAGTTATTTCTTATTAATAATGAATGATTGATGTAACTATATTGCATTTGATATTCTTTATAATTTGGATATTCTTTCTTTAAGACATGCAAAAAGACACAAGAAGGGCAAGGAAGGTACCATATGACTCGCTGAGCTACGAAAATATTGACATTTTTTATGATTGGGTCGAATAGAAAGAGCCCCCATCAATTTAGATAATGAAAACTGGAGGGCACTGTATGCTGAAGCAGAACTTGAAATTGGAGATGATGATGAAGATTAAGGTGTTGGATGGACAAATCCAATTGTGGAGGAGGAAGAGGGAGGAGATTATGATAATGATGGTGATCCCGACTATGTCGATTACAATATGTTGATTATGATCCCCGTTGTGGATGATTGTAATTTGTTTTAACTTTTAATTATAACTTTGTAACGTTCTGGTCTTGATGATTGTAAGTTGTAACTTTGTTGTTTATTAATTAAAGGTATTCAATATTCACGTTATGGTATGGAATCTGGATGCTTGTTTATTATGAGATGTTATTTGACTTTGTGATTCTCTTCTCACAATCTGCTTCAAATCAAGCTTTTCTGGGTTCAATTTTGTTTAATGTTCATTGTGTTATATATGTTTTGTTCATTAATTTCAATTTTTGTATTTTTTATTCTTTTATCAATAAATAGAAATGTGCATGGTATTGTACCGTATGATATGGTTAAATACAGGCGTATCGGTGCCCAATTCGATACAGGCACCGATACAGTTTTTACAACATTGATAAATAGAGCTCTCCTATACATTAATAAACATGTTGTTCTTGGACAACATTTTGACTTGTGATTTTGTCTTGTTCTTCACTCGTAACACCCATTCTCAATCTCGGGGTGTGCTTGTATTTGACTTATTGGTTTGACACTTGATTATACGTGATCGAGCTGCTTCCACATTCCTATATCGACAAATATTTACAAGATGTACCTCACCAAATGTTTTACCCTCAAATGAAAACCCATGCGGCCATTATTCCAAGCAATATTATATGATACATGTCTGCCAGGGTGTATATCATATGATGCGGTTAACAGTTGCACCATACAGCAACTAGGTCATGGTAAATAATGTATGACATTTTTGCAGACAAAGTACCGCTTACCTAAAACACTGAACCAAGCAGGGATTGAAAGAACACGTAGCAGTACTTAAATTAACTAAAAATCACCTAGAGAAGGTGGGAACTCACCAACAATCCTGAGTAAAAGAAGTTAGTAAACGCACATAAAACCCTTGAATGTCCGATCCCAATATTCAAATGATTCTTCCCCATCTAATATTTTCACAAGTTGCTTTATCCACTGAAAACCACCAAATTCATCCCCACGCCCTAAACAGGTTTCTAACATATTCTTAAGCTATCCTGAATACATTAGTTGACATCCTGCTTTGGTGAGTTTTGAATGTGCAAGATCAAATGATGAAATTTTTTGGCTTTCAGAAGAACATGAAAAGGAACAGATTATGGTGTGATTCAGTTGACAGCTTCACATGATTAAACCAACCAAAAGAAGAACCAAGCCTTCTCTCGCGGTAAGTATTCTTGACTAAAGGGTTCTTAGACACCACTTTGCTTGATCGTATGCCAGTATTTGAACTCAAAAAAGCGAGAATGTGTTTAATGTTTTACCACTTCCAACACTTTTAGGCCTCCCTCGATCTCTTTTGAAATGTTCATCACCTAATTCATAATACCTTTTCAACATGCCTTTCTCTCATTATAGTTTGCATGCAACGACTTTTTCTGTAATAGCTTCATTTAGATCAGGTATTTCCTTGTGTTGCCACATATCCACCTCTGAAATCTTTTATATTTCTACATGCTAACGGTTGGTTTCTTTCAACCAGCATCATAAAGTATTATTAGTCTTATCATTGCTTTATAATATTTATCTTCAGTTGAGTGGTACTTTTGGCATAGAGAACATGTGATACACCACCTTCCATTTCAACCAACCTACACTATTCTGTCTATGATGCCAACTCTCTAATCTTGTCCGCATACCTGATCCTTAGTACATAAAATACTTTCCTTGGAGATGCAATTATACTGATTTTCACTTTTCTATCATCTATGGTCTACATATATATCAAACTTGCAATTCATTATTCCCTCATTTCATCCACCAGGACAATGTTATCCACAAAGAACATGCACTCCATCTTGACTTTCTTTATTCATCCATAATGAAAGTAAAGATATATGTGCTTCATGCTAACCATAGGTGCAACTAGTATTAAAATTAATTATCTCCTATTGAAACCTAATTCAGGCTGACATATACTAAGAGTTGACTCTTTCTTTTCCAAGGTTCTTGAAAGAATGTATGTACCATAACCATGTACCATCATAGTGAACAACTTTAATAATAGACCGTTAGCATGAGGAAAAAGTTGCAGTCATGGTGGGAAACATAGCGAATCATGAGAAAAAAGGAGAAAAGATGTGAAGGAAAAAGTTGAGGTCGAAGGAGGGGGCCGACCCTCCAATGGAGGCCCCCCCCCCCTTCTCTTTCTCTTAATATGTTTCTCAACCCTAATACAAGTTAGACTAGTCCTATATAGTGATTGGTCAATATGAAAAAGAACAAAATACCCTTAGTACTATGGCAATTATAATAATACTAAAATATTAAAAAATACAAAAATAACACTAATACAACAGATTCTTAACACCCCTCGAAAGTTGGGAGTGAGAAACTTCGAACTTCAATCTTGCCGAAAAACTAGTTCTTTTTTACCACACTTGTAGCAATGATCTCTTTGAGGCTTCTTTAAATCAACTTTAAAGATTAAGAGCACACTTAGGTAGCGCACGACCCTTATAGGTGTCAACTACTCCCTCTCTTCCTTCTTCTCTATGATGTGATTGGGTAGCAATACTTCAAAAGTCATGTTTTCCTTCTCTTAATAAAGTTGATTTTTATAGTAGGAGGTACTATCTCCACCATACATACTTAAATCAGCTTTTCCTATGCTCCTTCATATGGCAGTTGTTGCCAATGTATTGGTTGGGTGTCTTCTCTCTATCACTCAAATAACAAAATACTAACATATGCTCATACTAGTCTGTAATGTGCCCCTTCACGTGGTGACTGCAGCCGATATTTGTAGCCCTCTTGGTTGTTCACTTCAACAACTCAAGGGTTCAAACTTCATGCTTCTTAGTGACATTGGAACATTCCATAAGAATCAATGCATTTTTCTCTTATATAATTTGATTTTAAAGCATATGTGATGAAAAAAATTATTTTTTGCACTCTATCTTTTCTTCCATATGCATTTCTTTTGTTTGACCCAATGGAAACAATCACCAACCACAACATCATACTTTCTGCATTTTTTTTCCTCAAATTTTCAGACCTCTTGGCCGTCCATTTTTCAGTAATCTTCATTACTGCAACACTTTTTATCAACCTTTATGGTTGTTCTTCTTCAACAACTTCATGGCTACAACAATCTTGAGAAGCTTCATGGCTGTAACACTTTTTATCAGCCTTCATGATTGTTCTTCTTCAGCAGCTTCATGCCTACAAAATCATTTCAGCAGTCCTCGTGACTGCAATTTTCAACATCTCTTTGAAATGCAATGCTTTCAAAGACCTTATGAGCTTCTGGTATTCATTTGCACTCCCTCCAGACAATCAGCCAAATCGTAGGAGTCGAGAATAGTGGTAATAACATCGTGATTGACTGAGATACTCTCTCCTTGCATCTAGCTAAACAATTTCATGGCCAACAATGGATAACCATTCTCAGCATACTTGTTAATCATCACCGTCTATGAACCAACATCTCGTAAAAGCATATCATCAAACACTTGTCGTACAGGTTAACATCTCTCTTGGTCATTTCATCCAATAGTTGGTTGAGGGTTTTGGCGCGACTGCCTTCGAGGTTTTCTTGGTAGTCAGAGACGACTTCTTCTAGAGCAACCATAATCAAACCTCCATTTGAATTTCCCCCCTTTTCACTGTCATCCATGATCATCAACATTTCTCCACGTGCATCACTATTGACACAAACTGCATCTTTAGAATTTGCAACAGGGGTGTCTTTTGTCTGATCACTACAAACAACCTCAATAATTGTCTCAGCCGATTTTGCATTAGAGGATGTAGCGGGATTAGGCTACTCTGAAGTCGTAGTCAGACTTGCAGTCTTCCTCCTTAAAGAATTGAAGAGCTCGATCCTATTTTGGCCATGAGCAGAAGATGGCTTTTTGTGATCAGAGATTTGTCCTACTGACAAAGTTGGAAATTTGGCATTGATAACAGGTTTCGAGCTCTTCGAAAGACGAGATCTAACGCGTATATAAAACTCAACTACCACTTCTTTATCGCCCTTTCTAAATACTCCATTCCGTGGTTGTTTGTTCGTTCCTTACTGATTATGCCTGAAATGAAGAAACACCTTCCTCTCTAAATCATCTGCTCTCATCGATCTTATACTCTGATACTATATTGAAATTCTCGGGGAATCACAACGAATCATGAGAAAAAAGGAGAAAAGATGTGAAGTAAAAAGTTGAGATCAAAGAAGGGGCAGACCCTCCAATGGAGCCTCCCCCTTTTTCTTTCTCTTAATATGTTTCTTAACCCTAATACAAGCTGCACCCATCCTTATATAGTGATTGCTCAATATGAAAAAGAACTCCGCCCATGTAAGGGATCATCCTTGCATTTCCGGTCCCAAGCCCGGATAAAGGAGGAGGGTTGTGTTAGGCTTCCGACAGCCAGCGTAAAACTTCATCGGATTTTTATAACATGGATTACAAAAATTATGAGCATTGCTTTGGGGCATCCCTGCCTAGCGACGTGCTACAGAGCCCGAATGCAGTAAGAAATAAGCAAGGACCACTACATTTTTGCCCGAATGTAGTGAATCAATTATAGAGAGGGTTCCCACATCATGGACGAGTGTGGGTAAAGAAGTTAGTCCCGCTACATTGCCACCCGAATGTAGTGAAAATTTTTCAAAGAGGGTCTCTGCATTTTGATTATGGACGGATGCAGGGGGTAAGGAAGCTAGTCCTAGATAATAAGACTCATATTGGTTCTTGGAATATCGAAACATTATCGGGTAAGCTAATGGAGGTGGTAGATACTATGATTCGGAGAAAGATTCATATTCTATGTTTACAAGAGACAAAATGGGTTGGAGAAAAAGCAAAGGAGATAGAGGATACAGGTTTTAAATTATGGTACTCAGGTAAAGAAAAGACTCGAAACGGAGTTGGTATTATCATAAATAAAGATTTAAAGGAGAGTGTAGTAGACATACAACGATATGATGACCGAATCATTACGTTGAAATTACTGTTAGGAGCAGAGGTTTTTAATATAGTTTGTGCTTACGCACCCCAAGTAGGACTAGAAGATAGTATAAAGACTGTTTTTTGAGAAGAGTTAGATAAGGCGTTTCAAAAGATTTCACAAAGGGAGATGATTTGTTTAGGAGGAGATTTAAATAGACATGTCGGTAAAGAGGCACTAGGATATAAGGGATTCATGGAAACTTTGGTTTTGGAGATATAAATGAGGAAGGTAAGGAGATTTTAAATTTTGCTATGGCATTTGATCTCTTTATAGTCAATACAATCTTCAAAAAACGAGATGAACATTTAATTACTTATAAGAGTGGCTTATCACAAACATAAATTGATTACTTTATTTGTAAGAAAAAAGATAGAGCGTGTTGTAAAGATTGTAAGGTAATTCCATGACAAAGCTTAACCACCCAACATTGACTTTTAGTTATGGATTTACAAATAAAAAAATGGACAAAGAAGAAAAGAGTGTATCGAGCTATTCAGACTAAATGGTGGAACCTCAAAAGCGAGAAAGAAGATATATTTAAACAAAAAGTCCTACAAGGAGATATTTGGAATTATGTTGGCACACCGTGTGATATGTGGAACAATATGGCTATACATATTAGAAAAGTGGCGAAAGATGTGTTAGGGGTATCTAAGGGAGGTGTATCAGCACAAAAAGAAGCTTGGTGGTGGAGTGAAGTAGTACAAAATAAAATCAAGGTAAAGAGGGCATGTTACAAATTACATTATGCTAAGAAAACTAGTGAAACTTTAGAAGCTTATAAGAAAGCAAAGAAGGAAGCGAAAAAGGCCGTTAGTGAAGCAAAAGCTAAGATTTGGGAGGACTTATATAAAAAAACTCAACTCAAAAGAGGGTAAAAGAGATATTTTTAGGATAGCTAGGGCTAGAGATAAGAAAACTAAATATCTTAATTATGTTAGATGCATAAAAGACAAGGATGAAAAAATTCTAGTGGTAAATGATGATATAAGAAATAGATGGAAAAACTATTTTATAATCTTTTTAATGAAAATAAAGATGTTAGTATTAGTTTAGGAGATTTAGCCAAGCAGAAAAGTATATAAACTACAATTTCTATCGACGTATTCAAAAGAATGAAGTCAAAGAGGCTCTTAAACATATGAAGGGTGGTAAATCGGTAGGACCAGATAATATTCCTATAGAAGTTTGAAAAATACTAGGAGAAATAAGAATCACTTGGCTCACAAGACTATTTAATGAAATATGGAAAAACCAAGAGATGCTCGAGGAATGGAGAGCAAGTACACTTATACCCATATATAAAAACAAGGGAGACATTCAAAATTGTGCAAATTATCGAGGTATCAAGTTAATGAGTCATACTATGAAATTATGGGAAAGAATTATGGAACGTAGGTTAAGACAAGTATCAAGTACAACAGAGAACCAATTTGGATTCATGCCAGGCAGATCTACATCTACTATTGAAGCGATTCACCTTTTGAGACGTCTTATGGAACATTTTAGAGCAAAAAATAAAGACCTTCACATGATATTTATTGATCTAGAAAAAGCTTACGATAGGGTACCGAGAGAGGTTCTTTGGAGAACCTTGGAAAAAATAGGTATCCCATTGACATATATTAACCTTATAAGAGACATGTATGATGGTGCAAAAACATGTGTGACGACTCATGAAGGAATGACATACTTCTTTGAAGTTAATATTGGGTTACATCAAGGATCAACTTTAAGTCCATACTTATTTATAATGGTGATGGATGAGTTAACAAAACATATTCAAGATGAAGTACCTTGGTGTATGTTATTTGCAGATGACATTGTATTAGCGGAGGAGTCTAAGGAAAAAGTTAATAGAAAATTGGAACTGTGGAGGGAAACATTAGAAAGCAAAGGCCTCCGACTTAGTAGAACAAAGACAGAATATATGGAATGTAAGTTTGATCATTTGTTTACCTTAGAGGACATAGAAATTAAAATTGGCACATATTGCATTCCCCCAAAAGGAAAGTTTTAAATACCTAGGGTCAATTTTTGAGAGTGATGGAAGAATTGATGGAGATGTTACGCATAGAATTAATGTTGGTTGGTTAAAATGGAGAGGAGCATCATGTATTCTTTGTGATAAGAAGATACCATTAAAATTAAAAGATAAATATTATAGAGCAGCAATTAGGCCTGCCATGTTTTATGGTTCTGAGTATTGGGCAGTTCATCAACATGTACAAAAGATGTCTGTGACAGAAATGAAGATGTTGAGATGGATGAGTGGTCATACAAGAAAAGATCGTATACATAATGAGGTTATTAGAAACAAATTAGGAGTGGCACCAATAGAGGATAAAATGAGAGAACATCGTTTAAGATGGTTTGGACATATAGAAAGAAGATCAAAAGAAGAACATGTAAGAAGGTTAGAAAAACTAAATTTGGAAAGTATTAAAAGAGGTAGAAGACGACCACAAAAGTGTTGGAAAGAAACAATAAAGAATGATCTAGCTTATTGAGAGTTAACTGCTAACACGGCACACGATAGGGATCTGTGGAAACAAAGAATCCATGTAGCCGACCCCGTCTAGTATGGGAAAAGGCTTAGTTGTTGTTGTTGTTGTTGATCAATATGAAAAAGACCAAAATGCCCTTAGTACTATGGGCAACTACAACAATACCAAAATATCAAAAAATACAGAAATGACACTAATACAGCAGATTCCTCAACAGAAAGTAAACTAGGTTTTCATACTATATGAGATACTTTACCTTAAGTCTTCTTTCAATAACTCTTTCATATAATTTCATAATAGGACTCACTTCATACCCCTGTAATTGGCACAATTTGGATGTTTTCTTGGTTCTTGTATATATCATTGTACTTTTCATCCATTCTATAGCATAATTTCCTCTAATATTAAACATTTTATAAGTCAATTGATGCTTGACTTACCCAACTTTTTCTACATTGTCATCACAAGTATCTTTTCCTCCTCATTTATAAACAACTGACTTTTGCGAGGTCCTTTTGTCTATAGGCCCTTACTTTAGCTATGTGTAAAATATGTCTTTAACTACCATTTGTACTAAAGTTTTATATGTTTCCATGCTTAGGCCTTTGCAATTTGCATCGCTATCTGCCTCTTTTTGTTTCTTTATCTTCCTACTAATCCTCTAACTTTTAAAAGTTTTGTTTTTGTGATGCACTTTACAAAATCCGCTACTTCTCCTAATTTTCTATTCAGGTTCAACGTATTAGCTACCTTCATTTTGGTCTGACTCACGTAGCAATTCTTTCACCACTTTTCCTAACGCTGTCATATTCTTCAACATTCAACAAAAAAAATCTCCTTTAAGTGTTTTCTCCTTGGACGAATCTTGTTTCCTCCCATTTAACAAATCTTGTTTTCTCATGATGGTTGTATCCTTTTCCTCTTTTTTAATCTGTTGTACATAAAATCTACTACCAATAGTGGGTATTTTGTAGCTAAACTCTATAGATCCGTTTTCCTCTAACTAAATTAGTTTGAGGTAGAGCAAATATTAACATGGAAAGGTCATAAGTTATAGGAAATTTGAATTTTCTTCAGGTTTTCATTTTGTCTGTGCGTTCTCCTTTTGTTTCTAGGAATCTTAGTTACCAAGCTTACTTTTAAGCTCTAAAACCTAGAAAAATATTCCCCTGTTAGACTCTTTTGCTTCTCCTACGATTCCCCTTTTCCTCTTTCTTTTACTCACAATTGGAGTACGTAAGCACAACATCACGATCTCTTCTCAAATACTAACTTGATTATCATAACTGATACTAATATTTCTTTACCTCCAGCACATTCAGGTTCCTCAAGTAACACTAACTCCATTTGAGCTTTCGTTTTGTCTTGAAATCAACAAAAGCTAGCATTTCAATATTCCCAGCTTTCTCTCTGACAATCTCTATCTTCTCTACGCACAAAATGTGAAATTCTGTTATCCACCACCTCCCTCAGTTCAGAAGATCAAACAATAGAAAATAATACAAACTTAAAACAACAAATTATTGGACGTTCCCGATTCTTCAGTGTTAGTCGTGAAATCACACAAGATACAAACATGGGCTTCTAGGGTTTCAAATAGGACCTGTTCCTCAAAGGAGACGACCCGGGGTTGGATTTGAGCCAAGGCGTAATGCGCAATCTCTTTCTGTGTCTCAGGAAGAAGCCTCCCCAACTCCTGAGCGAATGCCTGAAGAAGTTGCCTCGACACAACAAGCGGAACGTCGTCTGATATCACTGCACCCATCTCGGATCATCGTCAAGAGGGAAAACAATCGCGTATATGAGCAAAGGAAAGAATTCGAGGATGGTGGAAATTTACGGTGATCGATGAGTTTCTTGGCGTCGACGGCGTTGTTGGCGGCGAGGACGGAGGCAACAATGTGCTTGTATTGCTCGACCTTCTGCCTCTGATCTGCGACGCTGGCCGCGCCCGCGAGCACACCCTCCATCGCTTCTCCACCTCTTTCTCCTTCGCGTCCTCTTCCCGATGCTCGTGAACTCAACCCCCAGAGTTCACCGGCGAGATCTTCACCCGCTCTCTCTCTCTCGCCCTGTGTGTGTCGTGTGTGTGAGAGGGTGTGGACCTTCCCGCTTTCCGCCCGGATTCAGAGAAATAAACCGAAAGCGAAGAGGCACGTTTGTGCTTCGACTGGGAATCTCTTTCCCAAGAAAAAGAGCGACATGATCACGACAGGGTCAGGATTTAGGCACTGAGTAAGGTCTGGGTCGGTCCAAAGCAACCCACCAAACGCCAGAACTAATATATGTACATATAATGCTTGTTGCTTATAAACTCAAATTCTTGTGCTTAATCTTATCTAATGATCTTAACCTTTTCCATCTTTGACACGAATGATTGAGACAGAAAACAAAAGGCAAAAATTAGAAATGTGAATCAAGTATAGCTTACACTTTTTGCTTCTTATTTTTATATTAATCATCCATAGATCACCGAATAAGATTAAATGCATAAGCGACACACTATATATATATATATATATAGAGAGAGAGAGAGAGAGAGAGAAAGACTCGTATATTTACCACAATAAAACTCAACCATTTATTTAAGGAGCTGAATGGTGTCATTTAAATTCATAGAAATTACATTTGTACTTTTGGTAATTGTAATTTATTCTCACATACATTCTCGCTTTTAAAACTAAAATCTTAATCATCTATTGCTTAAAATGAATGATTAATATTTGTTTGGATATGCTAGTATTTAAGTATATTGGTATATACTAAATTCTCTCCTTCTCTTTGTATGTATATATACACGCAAGGATCCAACTCGAACTTGATCATTTCTTGTATGGATTTCAATAAGTAACTTGAAAAGGAATATCAGGTTAGGGTAATTGTGACCTGACTCGAACACGATACACCAACCTGACTTGCCAACCCCCTAAGCCCTCAAGGGGGCGTTAAGCAAACCAAGCTGCTTATGGTTTGGTTGCTTTTAGCTAATGATGAGCTCGTGCATGTTAAGTTCGTGAACTAAATAAACCGAGCACGAACTGGCTCATAAAGCTATGTGAGCTCAACTCAAACAAGGCATGTACAGTGCGGCTCGACTTATATAAGCTTGTTTATTGCGTATATAGACTATCATGAAGGCAAACGAACCATGTTAACTCAACTTATTTGGGTGATATGAATTAATCAACCAATCAAAACTCAAATTAAACAAATTCTCCAAGAAATAAACACTTAATTTTGAACTAGAAAATTTGTTTTTTTGATGAAATTTATATGTAAACAGCTAAGGAGAAACGCATGTTCAGCTTGTTTAACTCAACTAGTGTTTGGTTTGTGCTCGTCATGGCCCAGACAGAGCTTAGCGAGCCCATCACAGCTGAGCTCAACCCAGATTTGAGTTAAGTTATTATCGGCATGCTAAGCTCGTTTGGGCCGAGATGAACGTGAACAATGCTGAATTGGTGCTTCTCCTTAGCTTTACATATATCGGCTTGACTGAGTTGGTCGTCTACGTTGATTAATACAATTTAAGATTAATAACTACGCTACAGTGAGTTGACTTAGCCTGCAGAGAAAACCATCCAAATTCAAAACTGCCTTCTTCTCAAGATGAATAACTCTGTAATTCTTGTTAATTAATAATCAATGTTATTAAATGCAAAAAGAAAATTAAGTTTGAATGCAATTCTTGCTTTTATTACAAGACGAGGTCAAAGCCGAACACACATACATGCACCCTCTGTGTGCGTGTGTTAGGAGCAAGCTCCACCCTAGGGTG
Source organism: Brasenia schreberi (assembly GCA_036023115.1). Classification (NCBI taxonomy): domain Eukaryota; kingdom Viridiplantae; phylum Streptophyta; class Magnoliopsida; order Nymphaeales; family Cabombaceae; genus Brasenia; species Brasenia schreberi. Next base: position 518,250 of record JAYKKT010000031.1, on the reverse strand, counting down.
CAAGTATGTCGAGCTGCTCAGGACCTACTCGAGCCCGGCTTGGAACAATTAAAACTTGACTCTACTTTGTCAAGCTTGAGTTGCTCAGAGCGCTTGCAGATGGGCCACTTGAAAAGCTTTCAGACCTAACCAAACTTAGTTATATATACATACAGGCATACAATGACGTTAATTTATTAAAAGTTCGAGCAAGTTCATGAGCACAATTGTTCTTGGATGAGAGCTCGCTTAGTTTGTTGTTAGGCCGAGCTTAATCGAGTCAGTCTTGGTTGCACCAACCTCAAACGAGCTTAACGAGACGAACTCAAGTTGTTCTAGCATAACTCAAGCCTGAGCCTATAGATCAATCTCAAGTCAACCATATACAATGTGTATGTACAATCTTTTTTCCCTTTGATAGGGTACATGTACAATCTTGGTTACATAAAAATGTATTTTTATGTTGTATAATGTACATATACAATGTATACTCTACAGTACACACACACGCACACACACACACACACACACACACACATATATATATATATATATATATATATATATATATATATATATATATATATATTACAAAGTATATTATTTGTCTATATTTTTCTGTGTACAAAGGCACCAATGCACAAACCCTTACAGTTACGTATAACATGCATTTCATGTATATGTTATACATGGGGCTGTAGCCCGACAAAGATCAAAATGGACCGAACCGAAAATTGGATCGGGTTTGGATCAACCTGCTTTTGACCGGACCGGACCTGACTCGTGGACCCTAATTGCCATCCCTACCAAGCCGTATGTGTTGAGTTGAATCGCCAAGTCGCGACTCGGCCCACACGAGTCTTTTCCGTCACCGAGTTGGAAAGGAGTATGATTTTCGCCATTGTCACAGACGACCTCGTGAATTTCAACTCTCTCTCTCTCTCTGACACACACAGACATTCATGGTTGCTACCCTGCATTACAAGGTTGCAGAGGATGCTCTCACCGGATAAATTATTGAGGAATCCTCCTTCTTTCTCTTGAATTCACCCTCCAATTCAAACGCTCAACGTCTCGTCTACCATCTTGCGTTACCTCCTTACTGTCCGTTTCACAAGAGAAAGAAGCAAAGAAGAGCCTCTTTTTCCCCCTTATATATGAAGAACAGAGAAGCCATGAGTGGCCGGCGAGACGCCATGACCAGATGCAACGGACAGCTGATCCACGGGCCGAGAATCGCCATAGCTATCGGAATCGGCATTCTCATCGGCCTCGTTTTCGCCTTTCTTTACCCAGACAGCTTCCTTCATAGACCTGAATTCTCTCAAGAACGCCTCGACGTTTCCTCCTTTCAGGTGCCCTTTTTGCGAATCCTTCGCACCACGAATCAATGGCTGCGAATTGTCAGACTTCTTTAATTCTTCCAGCAGTTAGCTTGTTCTTCTCATCATCATCCGCGATACCCATTTGGCTTTGGAAATTCTGAATTTGGCACTTCTTTTGAGTTTGATTTGTAAATGATAAGACTGCGATAGTAAGGACATCGTTTTAAGAGACTTTGATATTCCTGTCATTTTCTTTTTTTTGGTTTGTTTCAAAGGAGGCCGAAGCCTAACAACCCCAGCCCCCAACATGCACGTCCTCACGGTCGAACTCCCCACCGTCAGCAACTGTACTAGAGTGCGCTGCTGTTGAGCTAAGGCTCTGAGTGCATCTTCCTGTCATTTTTTACTCACAGAGATTTGGTTGGCAAAGGATAGGACGATGATAAGACAATGATAAAACAAACTTTCCTATGGAACATTTTGATCTGTCTGCCCTTCTTATTACTTGCAAGTTTAATTCAAAATGGCTGGTGCGTCTGTGCTTAATCTCCAATTGGTTTAATTATTCCAGCAGTTAATTGGTTCTCGTCAACATCAATGACACCATTCCTTTTTGTTTCTTTGTGAAAATGCACCAATTTCCTTCATTTTGGATTTGAGGAAGCTTCAGGAACTTCAAATCTTTCTTGATACTTTTCTGCAAGTTTTTCTTTTCAAGAATAAAACCGAGGAAAGAAAGTTTTACCCTTTTAACTCATATGCTTATGGTGGGTGTCTCTTTCTTTATCAAAGGATAACACAAGAATAAGACAAACTTTCCCATGATCTTTATGCCCTTTCCATACATGGTTAACTCAAAATGGCTAGTGTGTTTGTGCTTAATTCTTCAATTTCTTTAATTATTCTGGCTGTTAATTGGTTCTTGACACCATCCTCTTTCTCGTTTGTTTTTTTGTGACAATGAACTTATTTCCCTTGTTTGGAACTATGGGGAAGTTGGAATTGGAGTACCAGTTGCATGAGTAAATCAAGCATGATGAAATAATAGTTTCAAGCACGAATCAGACATGAAACCATGATCCACTCATACCATAGTTTCTAGTATCACGTAGACCTGCAACTATAGTTCTGGCACCGAAAGCCCGATACTGTGAATAACACACCCTTAAGATTTTTCAAGTCCTTCGAAACTCCAAATTTCACTTTCTCTGTGAGTTTGGTCTTGAAAGGATAAGATAAAAATAAGACAATGATAAAACAGGGGATAAGACTCTAAGAGAAATGTGATCTTTCTATCATTTTCGATTTGTTTGCTGCTTAATTATTTATTCTGTTAGGGAAATTCGGCAAATTGTGGATCTCTAGACTGGGTCAGAAGGTTAAAGTCAGAACTGAGTGAGTTGTCCAAGAAGAACGAGAAGTTGAACAAACAGATTAGGAAGTTGCGCACGAAGCTTCAAATAGAAGAGAGAAAAAACTATGATCATCTTAAGCGACAATTCCCTGCACTAGAGCAACGCCAAAAGGCTGGACCCTTTGGCACCGTCAAGAGCGTGAGGACGAACCCGACAGTACTTCCCAACTCGACTGTGAACCCAAGACTGCAAGGGATTCTTGAGAAGGTGGCCATCAACAAAGAGATCATTGTTGCCCTGGCTAACATCCATGTTAAGGATACGCTGGTGGTCTGGTTTAAGAGCATCAAGAATGTTGGCATACCCAATTATTTAGTTGTGGCACTGGATGATGAAACAGAGAGATTGTGCACAAGAGAAGATGTGCCTGTTTATAGAAGGAATCCAGATGAGAGTGTGGATTTCATTGCTAAGATGGGCAACAACCATGCGATCTCGGGATTGAAGTTTCAAATACTGAGGGAATTCCTGCAGATTGGTTATAGTGTTCTTCTCTCAGATATTGATGTTGTTTACTTGCAGAACCCATTTGATCATCTATACAGAGATTGTGATGTCGAGTCCATGACAGATGGTCACAACAACGATACAGCTTATGGGTATGATGCTGTGTTTGATGAGCCTTCAATGGGTTGGTCTCGCTACGCGCATACGATGCGCATTTGGGTGTATAATTCTGGTTTCTTCTTCATCAGGCCAACAATTCCTTCTATCGAGCTTCTGGATCGTGTTGCACAGAGACTCGCGAATGCTAGACTGTGGGATCAAGCAGTCTTCAATGAGGAGTTGTTCTATCCTTCTCATGATGAATATGAAGGCCTTCATGCATCAAGGAGAACCATGGACTTCTATCAGTTCATGAATAGCAAGGTTTTGTTCAAGACCGTGAGGAAAGACCCCAACTTGGCGAAGATAAAGCCCGTGGTTGTTCACATCAATTATCATCCTGATAAACTTCCCAGGATGAAGGCAGTTGTAGATTTCTATATGAATGGGAAGCAAGATGCACTCAAGAACTTCCCTGATGGTTCTAGCTGGTGAAAACTTCATATACTGCGCAACATTCTAGCATTTCGACTTGACACGAAGATCATGGAGAATGATATTTGATCTTCCTGATGTGAGTGGCACAATCTTATTATTAGTTGCATCATTTTGTAAGCCGTTTAACCGTCGGCGTTCACGATTTCCATGTTTACAGCAAGAAATGTGTGTATTCCTCCAAATATGCTAAATACAGTAGATGAGTTCGGTTTTATCTGTTCAGTTATCAGGTTAGACTTCTTGTGCCTGGCAAATATAAATGTTTGTGTTTTTGTACTAGACTTACTGGCAGGATGATCATGTACCACACATACATAAAATGCTCATTTAAAATTTATACATATCAAGAGTCCCTTGGCTGGTGTGTGTGCGTACAAATGTAAACATGTGTCTGTGTGTGTGTGTAAATATAAGAATATATACCTTCTCGTGCAATCGGAGGCAGAAGCAAGATCCATGCCCCAAGTATTCGAACTCATGGCCTTACTTGTGAGTCAGCCTACTACCATTAAGTTCTTTGATCGCTGCTCTAGCAAGAGTCGCTATCCCAGGATAGTAGAGGCATGGCTGATACTGTTGCTTTGTTCACTATTACAGCCTTTCTTCAACAGAGATCTCAGTTGGGATAAACACTATTCATATTGTTGTTATTCCCTTACTATTTCAAGGAGAAAGCTAGGTTCGCACCGGATGTGTTGGATACGGCATGTGAATGAGGGCAGCAAAAAGGAACAAAACGGGGTCATGTACTGGCGACAATAGTTAAATCTGAAAATCACAACTTCAATTAGTACAACAGGAAATGCCACAAAACCCATGTAAGCATGAAAGCCAAAATTTTAGCCTCACATCCACATAACATGTACCTGTACACACACATACACACAGGGTAGGAATGTTCATGGGACGGGACGAGACTAGAATCAAAGTCCTCGTTTCCGTCTCCATTTTGAAACCCCATCTCCGTTCTTGTTCTCATCCTCACAATGAAAACCAAAACCCCCATCTCGGCCCCCGTGTTTCCCACGAGTCTCCACGGGAACTCGCGAGAGAAAAAAAGAACACTCAAATGTATATTGAAACTTATTTTTAGGTCTCAAATGAAATTCTAATTTATAAAAAATATATTCAAATTTAGGTATACTATAAACAAATAAATATGAAGAACAATGATGATGAATTCATGAAATAAAAAAGAGAAGAATTTTTTTATCATCACGCAAATTTGTCTTATTTTCAGGTAGACCTAATTTTATAGAACCAACAAGAGAAAGGATCGGGTTGAGACCTATCCCATCCCCAATGAAAATTTCTTTGGGAACGGGGATTTTCCGTATCTCCCAGCCTCTGTTTTCACTCCCTAAATCCATCTTATTCGGAGTGAGGCCCCACAGGGAATTGAGGATTTCCTCCCATGAACATCCTTTACACACACACAGCGCTTACATTTAAGCCATGCTCATAACCGACTTGAAAAGGTCTGCAGGTAATATACCAACATGAGATAGAAAACACTAGATCTCCAATTGTTTCCAGGTTTTCACAAGGACTCACAAAGCGGCGCAAAGGAAAGATTTAAGTCTAATTAAGATAACTTCTGGCTTGAAAGCACAACAGTAGAAACCCCCTATCTACTGAAATCCAGTTCCTTTCTCCTCAAGACCGCTCAATGATTTGAATCCTCCAGCAATAGGCCTATTTATGAATCGTGGGATATTCATGTGGATTTGCAAAAGAAATTATGGGCATGCTTGTGAACTTCCACTAATATCAGGATAGATTTCAAATTCTTGGATAACAAATTATCACAGAAACATGTCCCTGAAGCATCTTTTTGTTTAAGCAATATCCCGAGTTCCCATAAAAGCAACAATCTCTGATCCGAGCTCAACCCGTTCGCCAACCAATTCACTTCTGAGAAGGACGACAATATGATTCTCATTTTCTCAGATGATGCCATAATCAAATTGATTTTGGGAGGCTTGATGATTCATGAAATATACATTTTCTTAAGAAAGAAGAAAAAGGACTTGAATTATACACCATCAATCAAAATCTACCATACCACTAATGTTACACAAGGCCAGAATTTGATGTTGAGAAGCTAACCCTTAATTTTTCATGCACTCGAGCTTCCCATTGGTGTTAAAGAATTTGTTATTCTTGGTACCAGAAACCGAATTGCTTTCCCTGGATAAGTCTCGTGAATGCCCATTGTCTTCGCTGCTGACTGTAGGAAAACCCGTAATATCTGAATCTTCTTGATCCAACATGGTCAATGCTTCAGGTCCATAATGACGAGATAGTTGCTCCTGTTGCAGAAAGCAGGTGGCAAACCTTAGGTGTGATGATGCCATTTCATTAGCGTCAAAGATGAGGTAAAATTTCATCAACTGATTATACTAGCATTAGCACATTATGAGCATTGCAGAGTAGGGAAACTTTCACCATGACAAGCTAGGACTCTGGTCATACATCAGATAAAAGTTCTACCTTTTGGCACAATTATAAATGAAGAAAAGACAACTGCCTATACGTGTGTGTGGGGGAGAGAGAGAATAAAAAGATCCCAATAAAAAATGCAATATGATATTTCATATTTGATCCCAATAAAAAATGCATTAGGATATTAAGGTATTCATGAAAACTATTGTTTTGGGGATATAAATGAGGAAGATAGGGAGATTTTAAATTTTGCTATGACATTTGATCTCTTTATAGTCAATACAATCTTCAAAAAACGAGATGAACATTTAATTATTTATAAGAGTGACTTATCACAAACACAAATTGATTATTTTGTTTGTAGGAAAAAAGATAGATCGTATTGTAAAGATTGCAAGGTAATTTCAGGAGAAAGCTTAACTACCCAACATCAACTTTTAGTTATTGCTTTAAAGGTAAAAAGTGGACAAAGAAGAAAAGAGTGCATCAAGCTATTCGGACTAAACGGTGGAATCTCAAGAGCGAGAAAAAAAGGTATATTTAAACATAAAGTCCTTCAAGGAGGTGCTTGGAATTATGCTGGTACGCTGTGTGATATGTGGAACAATATAACTATACATATTAGAAAAGTGGTGAAATATGTGTTAGGTGAATCTAAGGGAGGTGTAACACAAAAAAAAGCTTAGTGGTGGAGTGAAGTGGTGAAAGATAAAATAAGGCAAAGAGGGTATGTTATAAATTACATTATGCTAAAAATAGTAGTGAAACTTTAGAGGCTTATAAGAAATCAAATAAAGAAGAGAAAAAGGCCGCCAGTGAAACAAAAACTAAAATTTGAGAGGATTTATATAAAAAGCTCAACTCAAAATAGGGTAAAAAAAATATTTTTAAGATAGCTACGACTAGAGATAAGAAAACTAAGGATCTTAATTTTGTTAGATGCATCAAAGACGAAACTCCGCCCATGCATTGTCGGTCCCAAGCTCGGATAAACGAGGAAGGTTGTGTTAGGCTTCTGACAACCAGCGTAAAACTTTGTCAATTTTTTATACCATCGATTACACAAATTATGAGCATTGCTTTGGGGCATCCCTACCTAGCGATACGCTGCAGAACCCGAATACAGTGATAAGTAAGCAAGACACTACATTTTTGCCTCGATGTAGTGAATCAATTGCAAAGAGGGTTCCCATATCATGAACGGGTATGGGTAAAGAAGTTAGTCCAACTACATTGTTGCCCGAATGTAGTGAATAATTTACAGAGAGGGTCTTCGCATTTTCAATATAAACGGATGCGCGGGGGGGGGGGGGGTAAGGAAGCTAGTCCTAGATAATAAGATTTGTATTGGTTCTTAGAATATTGGAACAATATCTGGTAAGATAATGGAGATGGTAGATACTATGATTTGGAGAAAGATTCATATTCTATGTTTACAAAAGACAAAGTGGGTTGGAGAAAAGGCAAAGGAGATAGAAGATAGAGGTTCTAAATGATGATACTCAGGTAAAAAAAAGGCTCGAAATGGAGTTGGTATTATCATAAATAAAGATTTAAAGGATAGTGTAGTAAACATACAATGATATGGTGACCAAATCATTACGTTGAAATTAGTGTTAGGAGCAGAGGTTTTGAATATAGTTTGTACTTACGCAGACCAAGTAGGACTAGAAGATAGTATAAAGACAACATTTTGGGAAGAGTTACAAAAGGTGATTCAAAGGATTCCACAAAGGGAGATGATTTGTTTAGGAGGAGATTTAAATGAACATATCGGTAAAGAGGCATTAGGATATGAAGGTATTCATGGAAACTTCGGTTTTGGGGATATAAATGAGGAAGGTATGGAGATTTTAAATTTTGCTATGGCATTTGATCTCTTTATAGTCAATACAATCTTCAAAAAACGAGCTGAACATTTAATTACTTATAAGAGTGGCTTATCACAAACACAAATTTATTACTTTATTTGTAGAAAAAAAGATAGTGTGTTATGAAGATTGTAAGGTAATTCCAGGAGAAAGCTTAACCACCCAACATCAACTTTTAGTTATGGATTTACAAATAAAAAAATGAACAAAGAAGAAAAGAGTACATTGAGTTGTTCAGACTAAATGGTGAAACCTCAAAAGCGAGAAAGAAGATATATTTAAACAAAAAGTCCTTCAAGGAGATGCTTGGAATTATATTGGTCCACCTTATGATATGTGGAACAATATGGCTATACATATTAAGAAAGTGGCAAAAGACGTATTAGGTGAATCTAAGGGAGGTGTACCAGCACAAAAAGAAGCTTGGTGGTGAAGTGAACAACAACAACAACAACAACAACTAAGCCTTTTCCCATACTAGATGGGGTCGGCTACATGGATTCTTTGTTTCCATAGATCCCTATCGTGTGCTATGTTAGCAGTTAACTCCCAATAAGCTAGATCATTCTTTATTGTTTCTTTCCAACACTTTTGTGGTCGTCCTCTACCTCTTTTAATATTTTCCAAATTTAGTTTTTCTAACCTTCTTACCGGTTCTTCTTTCTATATGTCCAAACCATCTTAAACGATGTTCTCTCATTTTATCCTCTATTGGTGCCACTCCTAATTTGTTTCTAATAACCTCATTATGTATACGGTCTTTTCTTGTATGACCACTCATCCATCTCAACATCTTCATTTCTGTCACAGACATCTTTTGTACATGTTGATGATTAATTGCCCAACACTCAGAACCATAAAACATGACAGGCCTAATTGCTGCTCTATAATATTTACTTTTTAATTTTAATGGTATCTTCTTATCACAAAGAATACCTGATGCTCCTCTCCATTTTAACCAACCAACATTAATTCTATGTGTAACATCTCCATCAATTCTTCCATCACTCTGAAAAATTAACCCTAGGTATTTAAAACTTTCCTTTTGGGGAATGCAATGTGTGCCAATTTTAATTTCTATGTCCTCTGAAGTAACCAAATGATAAACTTACATTCCATATATTCTGTCTTTGTTCTACTAAGTCGGAGGCCTTTGCTTTCTAATGTTTCTCTCCATAGTTCCAATTTTCTATTAATTTTCTCCTTAGACTCCTCCACTAATACAATGTCCTCTGCAAATAACATACACCAAGGTACTTCATCTTGAATATGTTTTGTTAACTCATCCATCACCATTATAAATAAGTATGGACTTAAAGTTGATCCTTGATGTAACCCAATATTAACTTCAAAGAAGTCCGTCGTTCCTTCATGAGTCCTCACACATGTTTTTGCACCATCATACATGTCTCTTATAAGGTTAATATATGTCAATGGGATACCTCTTTTTTCCAAAGTTCTCCAAAGAACCTCCCTCGGTACCCTATCATAAGTTTTTTCTAGATCAATAAATATCATGTGAAGGTCTTTCCTTTTTGCTCTAAAATGTTCTATAAGACGTCTCAAAAGGTGAATCGCTTCAATAGTAGATGTAGATTTGCCTGGCATGAATCCAAATTGGTTCTCTGTTGTACTTGATACTTGTCTTAACCTACGTTCGATAATTCTTTCCCATAATTTCATAGTATGACTCATTAACTTATACCTCGATAATTTGCACAATTTTGAATGTCTCCCTTGTTTTTATATATGGGTATAAGTGTACTTGCTCTCCATTCCTTGAGCATCTTTTGGTTTTTCCATATTTCATTAAATAGTCTTGTGAGCTAAGTGATTCTTATTTCTCCTAGTATTTTTCAAACTTCTATAGGAATATTATCTGGTCCTACCGATTTACCACCCTTCATATGTTTAAGAGCCTCTTTGACTTCATTCTTTTGAATACGTCGATAGAAATTGTAGTTTATATACTTTTCTGCTTGGCTAAATCTCCTAAACTAATACTAACATCTTTATTTTCATTAAAAAGATTATAAAAATAGTTTTTCCATCTATTTCTTATATCATCATTTGCCACTAGAATTTTTTCATCCTTGTCTTTTATGCATCTAACATAATTAAGATATTTAGTTTTCTTATCTCTAGCCCTAGCTATCCTAAAAATATCTCTTTTACCCTCTTTTGAGTTGAGTTTTTTTATATAAGTCCTCCCAAATCTTAGCTTTTGCTTCACTAACGGCCTTTTTCGCTTCCTTCTTTGCTTTCTTATAAGCTTCTAAAGTTTCACTAGTTTTCTTAGCATAATGTAATTTGTAACATGCCCTCTTTACCTTGATTTTATTTTGTACTACTTCACTCCTAAAGATGCTCGAGGAATGGAGAGCGAGTACACTTATACCCATATATAAGAAGAAGAGAAACATTCAGAATTGTGCGAATTATCGAGGTATCAAGTTAATGAGTCATACTATGAAATTGTGGGAAAGAATTATTGAACGTAGGTTAAGACAAGTATCAAGTACAATAGAAAATCAATTTGGATTCATGCCAGGCAGATCTACTCTTGAAGCGATTCACCTTTTCAGACACCTTATAGAACATTTTAGAGCAAAAAAGAAAGACCTTCACATGATATTTATTGATCTAGAAAAAGCTTACGATAGGGTACCAAGAGAGGTTCTTTGGAGAACCTTGGAAAAAAGAGGTATCCCATTGACATACATTAACCTTATAAGAGACATGTATGATGGTGCAAAAACATGTGTAAGGACTCATGAAGGAATGACAAACTTCTTTGAAGTTAATATTGGGTTACATCAAGGATCAACTTTAAGTCCATACTTATTTATAATGGTGATTGATGAGTTAACGAAACATATTCAAGATGAAGTACCTTGTGTATGTTATTTGCATATGACATTGTGTTAGTGGAGGACTCTAAGGAAAAAGTTAATAGAAAATTGGAACTATGAAGAGAAACATTAAAAAACAAAGGCCTCCAACTTAGTAGAACAAAGACAGAATATATGGAATGTAAGTTTGATCATTTGGTTACTTCGGAGGACATAGAAATTAAAATTGCACACATTGCATGCCCCAAAAGAAAAGTTTTAAATGCCTAGGGTCAATTTTTCAAAGTGATGGAAGAATTGATAGAGATGTTATGCATGGAATACATGCAGGTTGATTAAAATGGAGAGGAGCATATGATATTCTTTGTGATAAGAAGATATCATTAAAGTTAAAAGATAAATATTATAGAACAACAATTAGACCTGCCATGTTTAATGGTTACGAGTGTTGGGCAGTTAATCATCAACATGTATAAAAGATGTTTGTGGCAGAAATGAAGATGTTGAGATAGATGAGTGGTCATAAAGGAAAGATCGTATACATAATGAGGTTATTAGAAACAGATTGGGAGTGACACCAATAGAGGATAAAATGAGAGAATATCATTTAAGATGGTTTGGACATATAGGAAGAAGATCAAAATAAGTGTCTCTAAGAAGGTATTAAAAACGAGATTTTGAAAGTATTAAAAGAGGTAGAGGACAACCACAAATGTGTTGGAAAGAAACAATAAAGAATGATCTAGCTTATGTTGAGTTAACTGTTAACATGGCACATGATAGGGCCCTGTGGAAACAAAGAATCCATGTAGCCGTCCCCTTCTAGTATGGGAAAAGGCTCAGTTGTTGTTGTATAGTTCATATTTGAATTTAGGGGCTTATGGTTTCTGAAATTGTGAGGAAGATGTAAACTAGGGGATTTTATAACACCAACAAGAAACACTTAATAAAACAACAGAAAAAGGAAACCAAAATTTAATTCCTCTAAATGTCATTGGGTGCATGTTTCAGCACAGACAACTCAATGCCTCCGCCCCTTGTCCCAAAGCCCTGCAGTCACACGATGCCACTTATTGACACCCAGTACTTGATACAAATTTATGTATTATGTTCATACGAATCAAACCCAATTGTTTTTTTTTTTTCCCAACAGCCCAACTCAATTGAGATGACCTTGTGGCTCCAATTTAAGTCATTAAGAGAACAACTGGAAAGGTTATCTCACCATGATGGATGCATTTTCAGATGTCAGCTTCTCGCACTCGTCAGAAAGCCTCTGGAGCTCAGTTCGGAGTTTCTGGTTCTCAGCGTTCAGTAGGTCGACCTTGCTAGCCAGTTCTTCACACTCAGCCTGTTTGAGAGCTTGAATCCTTGTTTTCAGAGTTACATAGAGATGGGGCTGACTTCATAAAAAGAACTAAGAAAAAACACATCAAGAAATAAACATCTACAATGGCAAGGGAGATGGATTTCAGAGCACTTGAACGGTTCATGGAAATAAATATTATCATGGAAACACCATGCACGTCAACCTTAAATAAGCCACCTTACTCACGAATGAAGATCAACCGCTTGTTTGAATATCTTTATACAATGCCCTTCTATTTACATGTGTTGTAATGCATTATTTAGTTGTTTGGAGAAAACCATTTACTTTGAAGGAAATTTTATGAGTGGGTTAATATATAGAAATTATAAGGGGAGATCTACTTTTTTCATCTTGTATATCTCTAACGAAAAGAAATATTAGCATTTTAATTACAAGAGACGGGAGTAGAGGCAACATACAGAGAGAATGTCAATGCAGGAGTTCTGTATTGATCAACAGCAATAGTGGAATTACATATAGATACTGTGTTTAGATCAATAATAATCATTTAAAAAACCTGAAGATACCAAGAGAAAACAAGCTATCCGACTCAACAATCAACAACTAACAACAACTAAGCCCTTTCCCATACTACATGGGGTCGGCTAATAACAACAACTAATAACAGCTAAGCCTTTTCCCATACTACATGGGATCCGCTACCTATCCGACTCAACAATGATGCCACTAAATTTTGTGAGAAAAGATTGGAAACCTTTCAAACTCTGAACTCATGGCCGAGATAATGAATTAAGTGAAAGTTGTTTTCCTTATATCAAATTGAAGAATTGTTAGTCTCCAAAACCTGTCCAACCAACAATATGGGTGATTCACTGCCTATGCAACCAACATGCATTTTTCAGATTCACAAGAGCAGCACAAGAACAAAGCAAAAACTCCATGAACTTTTATGAGAACCATTTGTAAACAATATACACACAACTCAAAGGTTTGACCACAGCAAGCAAACCCATCTAGACAAATAAAAAAAATCTTATGTTGTCTAGTATCATTATCTTACTTGCTTCCGAAGCCTTGACCTTCTAGCAGATTCCTGGTTCGACTGTTTTCTCCTTTGCCTCTTCAGCTCACGCTCATCCTGATAATTTTAGAAGAGGCTGCTCATAAAATTGGATGATCGTGCAGAAATTCAAAATGACAGATGCATGCAAGATGTAGCAAATAAAGAAGTTATATTATGAACTTATTAAACATCAGGCATCATAATATGGCCAAGCTATGGCTAATAATTGTTATTTTTCACAGCTATCATACTCGATTCACACACAAACTTGAGAAGAAGATGGAATCGGGCTGTCGTCCAGCCTCCGGCTGTCCCGCAGCCACTCTTTCTCTCTCTATTTTATTGTTGCTGCTCCAGGGTTAAATCCCTAAGAGTCTTAAATACATAAAGTACTCGGTATATTATGAGTATGTCATTAATGAAATGAAAATACAAGAACCTTTAAAATAAAAAGAAATAACAATTGGTCATAGACAATTGTGGACATTGACGGGAGTCACTCGATCTTCTCAACAGTCCCACTAAAGTTGTGTTAAAGATACTACATACACCCAACTTATCCATGGTCTTCCATAATATTCTTTTTGACATTGTTTTAGTTAACATATCCGCCACTTGGTCACCTGACTTCATATGAGTTAATTGAAATTGTTTGTTCAATATCTTCTCTCGAATAAAATGACAATCCACTTCTATATAGTTTTGTCCTCTTGTGATAGACAGGATTAAATGTAATTTGTATAATTTGTATGATTGCCTTACTATCACAATATCCATGGATTGGTAACCGTATCTCTTCTTGCAAATCTTTAATAAGTGCCTTAATCCATAATCTTTTACAAAAAAACACGAGCTACTGTTCTACATTCAGCTTCTACACTGAATCTAGCAATAATATATTGTTTTTTACTTTTTAAGATACAATATTACCTCCAATCATAGTTAGGTATCCTGTAGTAGATCTCTTGTCTTCTAGTGAATCTGCCCAGTTTGCATCTTAGTGTACCTCTAACTCTAGATGTCCATGCTTAGCATTCATCACTCCATGACCCAAAGTTTTCTTTAAGTATCTAAGAATTTGATAGACATATGGATGGTGCGTGCATACATCTACTCACAATACCCACTGCAAAAGTGATATCAGGTGTGTTGATAGTTAGATAAATAAGTTTTCCTATTAGTCTCTAGTATCTACCAACATCTTCATATTTTTTATCCTCATTCTAAGATAATCTTTTGTTCATTTTCATTGGTACATCACATGGCTTAGAATCGGTCATCCCAGTATCCTTTAACATATCTAACGGACATACCTAACGTATATTTTCTCTGAGTTAGAAGTATAACTTTGTTTTAATAGAGAACTTCAATAACCATAAAATAGTAGAGTCTTCCCAAGTCTTTCAAGTCAAATAATGTATGAAGTGATGATTCTTTAGAATCCTTTTATTCTCCCCTCCATTTCATAGTAAAACTTAGACTCATAAAAAGTTAGACTCATGAATTTTTTATTACATGAATCATAATAATGGTATCCTTTTTGGAATGGGGTGTATCCAACAAATACACACTTAACAACTCTCGAATCTAATTTATCTCTCGTATGAGAATGAATATGCACATAGCAAACACACTTAAATACCTTAGGTTGAATATGGAAAGCTTTGTTAGTAGGATGCAACATCATAAATGGAGATTTATCATCTAAGACAACAGATGGGGCTCTATTGATCAAGTATACTATTGTAAGAACTATACTCCCCCTTAAGTATTTAGGTGAATAGGAACCCAAGGTCAGGGTTCTTGTAACTTCCAAAATATGTCGGTCCTTTCTTTCTGCCACTCTATTTTATTGGGGAATTTGTACATGTGGTTTGATGAATAATCCCCTTACTCTTCAAATAATTATTGAGAGTAGAGGACATAAATTCACTCCATTATCAGACCTTAGAATCTTTAGTTTGAAATTGATTTTCAACCAACTTATGAAATGAATGAAATAAAGATTTTACCTTATTTTTAGATTTCATCAAAGTAAATCTTGAATAATCATCAATAAAAATGACAAAGTAGCGGTGACCAGTAATAGCCAAAGTAGAGCATGTGCCCTATATATCAGAATGAACAATTTCAAAAGGTTTTATGCTCTAGAATCACTTGTATGAAAAGGGTTTCTCACGTGTTTAGCACGCTAACACACATCACATTCAAGATTAAAGTTTCCCAGACTTTTACATATATCTGGTAGAACAATTCTCAACTTAGATAAAGGTAAATGTCCTAATCTAGTATGCCACAAGGCTAGATTTTCGAGTCTTCTATATGCCATGACACCATGTGCTTGCATACAATGACATTTTTCCTCCAGAAAGTATAGCTCCTTAGTCGACTCTATTCCTTCCAATCTTTTCATGACATGCGTAAGTGTTGAGTTGTCCCCCTCTTTAGTTTTCTTTTCTGAGGTACATGCAACACAAGCTTTGTTTTTAAATTGAGGAGGTTTACCAACAAGATTCTAGCATTGTTCTATTGTACGCCTATTCTTCTCACAGTGAGTGCATTTTAGCTTGTCTTTTTCACTTCCTTGGAGGGAACCACATTCTCTTCCTCTTCTGGTTGGATATCCCCTACCTCTTCCACTCTGTGGAGCTCCTCTACCAGCAAAGGTTTGTCACCTGCCTTTCGAATAAAATCTTTCAAGATTCCTCGCGTCTTCTTTTCTAATTAATAGTGAATATACAGTATCCAGGGATGGTAGTTCATCTTTGCTTAGTATATTATTTTTCACATTAACGTATTCTAATGATACTCCCAATAAGAAATCAAACACCTTCTTCTTTTCTATTTTTGCATTTATGTCCTTAATACACGTGATACACTTATTTTCAAGTAGATGTTGTTGCTCATTCCATAAACATCTTAGTTGTCTATAATATTCTCCAATAATTTTATCTCTCTATTTACATCTAATTTTTTTCATAATTTCATACTCTTTGGCTATATTTTTTTTCCGGAATATGCCTTTGCTATCGCTTTCTAAATTTCAGTAGCATTGTTCATGAACATAAATGTTCTTCCAATAGAGGAAATCATTGATTGAGATAACCAAAAACTGACTAGGGCATCATCCTTTGCACATTTGTCATAAGCAAGGTCATCTTAAGAGGGTGTTTCTTGACTACCCGTCAAGTAACCTATTTTTCCTCTTGCTCTACCAGCTAATTAAAATGATCTGGCCCACTCCCTGTGTAATTCTGGCCATCTAGTTTAATATTAGTTATCTTAAATGCTTCACTCTTAGTTATCTGAAATAATTCACTCTTCATCTCACTATTCTCCCCCTGGTTATAAGCATCTGTTTCCTTACTGTTTCCTTACATTTTTCTTTCATCTCCCCTTTTAACCAAGGGTTGGTGAGCAGACTTTTATTGGAGCCAGCTGATCCTCTCAACAATAATTTGACAAAAAAGTATATTATATTTATACCTGAATCCAAAGGTCTGGAGGAAGTCCTTCACGACCAATGATGGTTGTTGGCACCACTATGGATGAAACACCGGTTGCAGTAGATCTTTCTTTTACATTTACAGAGCCAGCTGGAGATGAACTCCAGAGATCCATCCCTATATTAAGGTTGGTTGTCAGGCCAGCAGGCTTTCCTGGCACAGTCATAGGAGGATTTGTTGAAGTCCGTGCTTGAACGTTAAAAGATGATTCAGCACTTGGCCCCGTGTATTGTGCATCACTCTTGACCTGAGAATTTGATCCTGAAGTAGTTCTCAAAAGTTTAATCCTTTACTGGATATAAGGCATCATCTGAAATTATATTCACCAATTATTTTCACAAGAAGTCTACCGTCCACTAGCATCTGGTCATAACCCCGTTTCCTTGTATCTTGCATCTACTAAAATGTAAGGTTGAACCAAATATTGTTAGAACTTCTCTTACAAAGGACACATTCAAACAAGTGATCCACTGATAGAGAAAATGTGAAAGCTTTGAAACAAATAAAATGATTGAACATAACTTCCTAATTGACTTACACATCTTCATGAAAAAGATGCAAACTGGAAGAAGAATAGTGGCATCAACTATTTCAATTACTGAAGAAAATCATTACTTTCTGAATGCAAAACATGTCAAGGTAAAGTTATATATTTTTCTTTTACATATATATAATGGGGAGATTGTTAAGCAAAGGCCCTTCATGGATAAATCTTAAGTGGAAACTTCCTATAAAGAAAATGGGAAAGGAGGGAAATACATCTTGACTTTCATTATCCTCACTGGCGCCTGATGAATCTTCAGTTCCACTCTCCCCACTGCGTAACAATCATTAAGAAAAGAATCAAGCAGAGCTCATCATGGATCCTGCATGAAACTACTAAAAAGTTGCTAAATTTATCAAGTGTTGGATACCTGTAGGAGATACCCTCATTTCCTGAACCACGTCCAGTTTTTCCACCGTTTTCAGATTTTCCACTTCCAAAACCTAGGTTTCCAGTGGTTCCCTTTGACTTCTTTGTGGAGTCGTGTGCCTTACCACCCGATGTTTTCCCTTCTACATCAGTAGCTGAAGCCACTGGAACCTAGCATGAAACAAAACAGATTGGACTTGTGTTAATACTTTGTAAGACAAGGAAAGAATGACTTTTACTTGAAAGATTTCAATTAGCACCGTGAAGCATAAAAAGGAGCCTATTCCACTCTCTTAAACTTTTCACAGGACTTCCTTTCTCTATAAAGTACCAACTCGTGGTAGTTTCATTCATAAAGCAGTATGACTCCTAAAGCTTCATATGAAGAATGGCACTTAGGAAAAATTGTAATAACACAAACGAGTTTCCACTTCAGATAAACAAAAGGCATGTTAGAATCAGGCACGACTCAAAGTTTGAGTTTTTAAAATACTTGGCCTGTTTATTTGGTGAAGAAGAAATCGAGGAAAAGAACAACTTAAGGGGCTTGAGTTCTGCTAGAACACTATGAGGTCTAACAAGTATATCATGAAGTTGAATAAATGACTGCACTCAGAACTGAATATTCAATTCACAGTTAGTGCTACAACAAAAGTACACAGTCCCACATGAGCAACTTGACAACAAAAGCACCCATATCTACAACCGATGGTTTTGGTAGGAAGGTGAACCGTCTCAAATAATTTCAAGCATCAGGAGACCTAGTCAGAACAAAAGTTCAAACAACCAAAATGGGCTTACTTGCAGAACTCTTTTCCAAGTGAAGCCAAATTATAAACAAAACACTACAACCACAACCACAACCACAACCAAGCTTTATCCCACACTAGGTGGGTCACCTACATGGATTCTTTGATGCCATAGAGCTTATCTCGTGCCATATTAGTTTCAACCAAAAAGGGTCAGATCACGTTCTATTGTTTCCTTCCAACACCTCTGAAGTCTTCGTCTCCCTCTTTTAAAGTGTTCGCCATCTAGAGTTGATAAATTTGTCAAGAATAGACCAACAAGGCAGAACAAAATCAGTCAATACTCAAGTTCAACATTCTAAATATTTGTCCTTTTTCTTGGCTGAGAAAAAAATCAAGGGAAAGGACCTGGTACAACTTTGTCAGCAAACCCTCAAGTCTGATAAGTATACTATGAAGTGAATAAGTGACCATGAATTTGAAAAATACGCCCCAGTGCCCAACTTGTAGTATCACACAACATGCATAATCACAATAGTAGGTAAGTTGATGACAAACCCAACAGCTATAATGAAAGGTTGTTTCAGTCAGTGCTGAAATATCAATACATCAACCGTGTTGTTTGTGTCTCACAAATGACATGGGAATGTGAATTGCATGTATCTACTTTTTTCAAACTAAACTAGATCCCTCAAACATCACTCATTCCTCACCCCAAAACTCCCCCTATCTTATTTTCTTTCTTTTTCCTCCTCATTCTTCCCCTTCTCTCCCTCTATCCTCTGTGGCTCTCCTATTGTTCCTTGTTACATCTCAGGGTGTGAGAGATTTCCCTAATCACCCAATTTATTCTTTTTCTTCTTGCTTCATATGGGCATCACTCAAGAGATTTCAGAATGAATGCTGGAGGAGGCATAAATTCGAGGCAGGTGGTCTGAACTTCTTAGGATATTTCCCATTTCAGTGTTTTGTAAAATGCTTCTATGGGTGTCATGTCTTCCATAGAAAAAACTAGTGTTTACCAGTGAGAAATAGTGAATTCTTAAGCTGTGAATGTATTATCCTGCTTTAGAAGAATAATGGGGAGGACAATATCGATATAGCAGCATATCACACCGCACAGTACAATAAGCACAAAATGATGGTGTTATATCAAAAACTCTCATCATGATATGCAAAATATATTACAAACACTGGTTTCAGTACGTAGGTGAAAACATCTCAACGTGTACTTGCAAGGATCAATAAGACCATACCAGAATGGCAGTTAAGACATGATCTCAGCACAAATTGGACCACACATCAACTTGACACAAATCTGAAAAGCAAGAAAAAAGGCTTAGTAAAGCATTATTTACTGGACCCATGCTTGGATGAGTGTATATTCCACCATGTGTGTAAAGCGCCGGATATGGAAGAGGTGGCCCATAAGGTGGCATTAAATGCTGAAAAGAAAACAAAATTCCATGAGTATAACAGCATAACAAGGTGCATTAAAGTTTTCTGCTCCAAGTATAAGTTTCAGAGTTTGGCTATCACCTGCCCTCCCCACATGTAAGGAAGTGGTAATGGAGAAGATGGGACCGGCGATTGGAGAAAACCAGGGGGAGTAGCTCCATAGTACGCCTGCATGCATCAGTAAGCAGAAACTTTGAGCCACTAGAAATCTTATTAATTGGAAAAGTTGACTGAATGAATGTGGCAATTGAGAAGAAAAAAGGAGAAAGAAAGTTGCCACATAGCAAACCTGCACTTGTGTAGCCCAATCAGCATAGGATGGCGTTGATAGGGTCTCCTACAAGACAGCATATTAAACATCACAAACAAGAGACGAAACATTATGGGTATGGGTAAGCAAAACTAACTGCTTGTGTTGAAGAAGTCGGTTTGGGATCTTTTCCTGGAGTAGCCTCTTCACCAGACCCCATTGCTCTAATCAAAGGCTACAAGCAAGTGATAGTGGATTCTGCAGTTTACAAGGAGACAGTTATGAAATAGGATGACATTCTAACTACAGTAGAAAATGTCTTTCAAAGCAAGTTTTTCATAACCGACTCAACAAAGTAACAGAAAAAGCACACAAACAGGAAATGTAAATGCCTATGCCCGTGTGCACATCTATCTGTGTTTCTCTTTGTTGAAATTCCTAAATCAGAAAATCTTTTCGGAAAATTCCGATATCAATATGTCGAGCAGCACTAGCTCACCATCAAATGAAATATTACAGGGAGCAAGCAAAGACATAAGCTGAATCTCGAAAGAAGGCACACCATTCAGTTCATGATCTTGCTCTTTTTAAGCTAAAGCAAATATGATACGAGATCACGCCCAATGGTGACTAAGAATTCATGTAGCTTCCTCCACTTAGTGTGGGAAACGGCTTTGGTTTTTATTTTGTTTTGGCCTGGTCTGGTATACCAGTCATGAACAGAAAAACAGAGACCACATCCAACATTTTCAAAGCTGAGAAATGCACAAACGTTAAAATCGAATGCATAAACTCAACTGACATTGAATGATATCAGAGGAGCAATCCTGCCGCCAAGCACCCTACACCCACCCTCCACAAATCTCAGCACAACCTTTTGAATTCTGAAGAAGTCTCCGTCAATTCACAACGTTTATCTCTCACCACTTCATTTACTTGCTGCTCTTCCTCCCTCCATAAAATCGCTCCACACACTCAACAACTCATATATCATCCTAATTCCCCTACTTCGCCTAATTCCAACCACGAAAACCAGTGAGTGAGAGAGCGGCAAACCAATTCTGAGTACAAACACTGTCACAATTCACAACGGAGATGGAAGAGAACACAACCAAAGATGAGAAACAAATAAACGAAAATCCCAAGATCGCAATTCCAAATTCTAACCTGTTCCCATGAGATGTCGAACCCAGGGGGCAACCCAGGAAAAGAAAGAGCGAGCGGGCCCAGAGGGGCGGGCGGTTGGCATCCTCAAATATAGAGATTCAACAGAGAATGACAAACCCTTTCCTAGCAGAGTGTACCCTCCGCGCCCTTACTTTAGGGTTCTCTCTCTGCCTCTGCAAATCACACGCACTGCATATCGCCTTCCACTAGCTGTATGGTGTAGGCTCCCACGCTCTAGACTCGAGCATATAGGACTGTTGATATGGATGTCGATGGCTATCAGTCCGGATAGGGATGGCAACCTCTACCCGCCTGCCGGGTACCCATCCGACCCCGCCCCTACATGGGGCGGGTTACCGAGGAAAAAAACCCGCCCTGCCTGCAGTGAGGGTGGAGCGGCATAGCGTTTAAGGAATACGCCACGCTCCCTCCCCCCAGAAAAAGGAAATTTATTATATATACGTAGATCCATATATACTTTAGTGAGACGGCATAGTGTTTAAGGTATACGGCAGCCACCCACCCCAAAAAAGGAAATTTATATATATGCATTTTGTGTGTGTTTACTATGTATATATATTTACTATATACTAAATATATATTTTAGATCCACATATATATATATAGAGAGAGAGAGAAATAATGGTAAATACTAAGTTTAATTCTAATTTATGCTCAAATCTATTTTATCATTTCAACTATTTCATCTTTGAGATAAACGTTGAAGTGATAAAACAAAAAGTATTTGAGGTACATGATTCATTAAATACAAAGTATAAAGTATAAGAATATTTTTAATTCAAAATTTTATTATTAATCATGTTAATCAAATGTAAAGCTTTTTTAGTGGATTTGAGAACAATTAAGTTTGAGCATTTTACACTCTCTCTCTCTCTCTCTCTATATATATATATATATATATATATGTGTGTGTGTGTGTGCGCGCATGTGTGTGCATGCATGTGCACACGTGTGTATGCACATATTTATACGAATGCATGTAAAACATATATGCACCCATGGGAAATTGAATCCCCGCTACCTTCTATATATATTATAAAATTTTACCACGAAGATGGATACCTCTAGCAAAAACTTTCAGTTCAATCTTTTCTCTGTTTCCGGACCAACCTAACTATATCTATTTCTTTGACGCATAATACTTGGTACGATTTGCTCCACTCGACGGTCTTCAATATACGAACATTTGCCCATACTACTTTGTAAGTAAAATAAAAGCTCACATGCAAAAATACTTCATACTGTACTCTTCATCTTCTCTTTTCACTGTAGAGAGAGAGAGGCGGCAAGAAGGAAGAAAGATGAGACGAGAGATAACATGAGACATTAGGTAGGAAACCCATCGGCTATCAACTCTCACTCTCTCGCTTGTGTTAAAAAATGCACTCTTCTCATAGCCCCATTCTATCTCTTCTCTTAGAAGGAGAGAGAAATGAAAGAAGAAGAAAATGAAAGAAAACAAAACGTTTCTTTTCTCCGTTTTTTATGTATTGAAAGGATGCTGATGCATACAAAGTTTGAAAATTATCCTTTTGTTAACAAAATGCCAAAATATACATTTGACATGGATGAATGTCCGCTTAATGAAATATTAGTCTTGTAATAAGATTTTAGAATCACCTGGTCCGGAACCAAATAAGATAAGGAATACACGATTAAAATGGTTCGAGCATGAAGAAACAGTCAAGCTCCAATGAAACTGTACGAGAATTTGGTTAGGAGTTCCTTAAGTGAGAGAGGAAGGCCTCTAAAGTGTCAAAGAAAAAATCAACCCATTTCCTCATACTCCATAATCAATCTCAGTTTTCACCAACCGAATTTTACCACATACCTTCACTATTAGTAGAATCCAACGACCGGATATGGGTGGGTTTTACCACGACATATCTCAATGAATTATATATATGTAACCTATATTTAACTCCTCAAATGAACAGGTATTATCTGCTAACGAGAGGAAGTTCAGGATTCAATGGTTCTCGACTGCGAAAACCGTCACCCGAGTCCAAGACATAGGAAGACAGTTCTTGTGTCCTTTTTCTCAATATAGGGACCTAAGAAAGGGTTCGATTTTTGTACAATATATCGATGGTGAATGCCATCTTGTTGATTTACATCACAGAATGTATGATTGTTTGATCTGTTCTTCATTTTCATGGTGTGGCTGCAGACACCACTAATCAGTTTGAGGTTCAACGGATGATATATATGTAATGAATCACACAACTGATGAAAATACAGTTTATTTACAGATCCTTAGAACCACGGAGCTTGATCTCTCTAGATTGGCAAACTCTCGAATGCTAACATTGACATTGGACCCGATGGAACATATAAACCGACAGAATGGTTCCTCTTTGATTCACACAGAGAGAGAGAGAGAGAGTCTAACCAGATTCTCGAGTAATCAGCGATGCATAAAATTCCCGTCTAAGCACTTCCTGACAACTTGCAAATTCCGATCATTGAAAAGTAACCAAATTTTTTTTGACTTCTTGATGGCACCGCTTCGCCATCAATGGATTGATCATGTAACTTGGGATGAAAGAAGATGGATTTTCCCATCTTCTTCTCGATGAAATATTCTTATCCCCGATAAACGTCACTCAGGTACTCGATTTTGAGAGAGAGAAAGAGAGTTCTAAGCTGAAAAAGATAAACAAAAAAAGAAGAGAATAAGACAATTCCCTGATCAAAAAAGAATGAGAATAAGACATAATGCACCAAAGCTGCTTTAGCTGAACGGCAGGGTACTCTAACATTGTTGCTGCTGGTGGGGAGTTCAATTCCGAGAGAGTGCATGTATGTGGGTATTAGGCTTCGGCCTCCTCTTACATAAAAAAAAAAAGAAACAGTTAATTCACAGATCATGTCAAATAAAAACTGAAACTGAAACCAGAACCAACTATTGGGAATGAGTGGTTCCCAGTTCTTTTTTTCTCGGTTTTATAATCCCACCTTGTGTCGTGAACCCTAATCTGGAACCAGTTGACCTGGAAGAGGACCATGACCTGGGTAGAGGCCGGTTCAGTTTCGGTTCTAAGCTTTGATGGAACCGTTGGTTTGGAATTGGTACTCCTGATCTGTCGAGAACCATGCCATCCCTGCATTAAGTGGCGTTTGCTTCTTGTATTAACCCATAATAGTTTGCAATAATAGGAGCTATTCGTTGCTTGTTGATCACCTCAAGTTCTGGTTCGTGTTTAACACTTTAGATCATTTGAGCCAAGACAAACCCGAACCAAACACGAGTTAAGCTAGCTGAACCCAAGCTGCTCATTGAAGTAAAAAGAAAAAAATGTTTACATAAAAGTTCCACCAAGCAATTTAATTTCTTGAGTAGAAATTAACTCAAAATATTATTTTATACGTTTTTTTCCCCCAAATTGAAAGATCAAAATTTTAATTACTTTATATCCACCCATTTAGTTGGATAAACTCTAGGTAAATAAGCTCGTATAAATTGAGCCAAACTGTGCATGCCCTATTCATGTTCAACTCGTATAGCTTAATGACCCAGCTTGCATTCCGTTCGTTTAGATCACAAACCAAACATGAGCAAGCTCATTGGGAGCCGAAATGAGCCAAGCGACCAGCAGTTTGGTTCATTCACAAGCCCTCCTCATTACTCAACTTCGTTTGAGGGATTCCAGCCACAACCCAACCAAAGACCACCTGGTTTGATTCCAGTTTCACTTTTCATAAAACCGAAACTAGAACAAACTGAAACCTACGGTTTCAAACTGTCAGTTTCATTCTTTTAATTTTTTTCTTAGAATTTTTAAATTTTTTTAGTAAAATTACTGGTTCCGAGGTTCCATACTCAAACTGGAACCGATGGTTCTGAAACCATAACCAAAACCAGCCCAAGCCGATTCGATTACAATTCCAAGCCCTTGAATAACCGGAACCGGACATGTCTACATTCCGGGTCTTGTAAATTGAACATGTTTATGAATATATAGTTTGAGAGTTGTGATTGAAAGGTATAGTTTGGGTTCTACCATACACAACTCACCCCCACCTAAGTATCAGCCATCTTTCCAAACCATGTAAATCTTTTCTCTTTTTTATTTTATTTTATTTATTTGGTCTTGATAATAATCCTGCATCTGACTTCTTCCATCAAATCTTCACCTTAGGTTTATTTACCTTAAATCAGCAGATCAAGGAACCAAATTCAGAGTTCCATGGTAAATAATGTGTCCTCCCCTTTATTAATCATGCATACGGCAGACCCACTTTAGGGTGATGTAACACGTATACCTCACTAAAATCTGAATAAGAAAATACAAATGTTTTGTAGACATTAAATATAAGTGTTTTATAAACATGAAATATAAGTGTGTCTCACTTCAGAACACTTCCTCGGTCAGCCACTATGCATACCATCATTGCAACAAAGAGATGATGTGCTTACACCTACACCTGGTTTGCTCTTCTTTGTCACTAACACCACTAATCAGCATATTTCCGACGGTTTTCTGAAGCGCATTCCCGACTGCCGGAAACATGTGTTTAGTACAAGAGACACACAATAGGTCTTAATCAAATTATATAGAAAAAAAAGACAATTAAGGAGCATAGTTGGTCGTGCATGAGACCCACTAAAACTTGCACCACACAATCATAACAAAGGTTAGTGAAAAGAATAACATTATCTTTTATTGTTTGGTGATTTGACAAGTTAATTGACTGTTTGACAGATGAATTAAGTGTTAATCACAATGATTAGCTCAAAAGAGATGGCGTCCTCAATGCCTTTGCTTAAAAAACTAGCCATGCTTTGTCTCCCACTTTGCGTTCTAGCTCCGATACTCTTGCTATTGGCTTCTCGGAAAGCTTGAATGCAGACAGAAAGCAAAACACCATGCATTTGCACAGTTAAATATATGAAGATTATATACTTAACCACTGGCGGACCGACTTCCTGGCAGGTGGCGGTTCTACATAGAGGCGAGGTGGGGCGGGCGGCCAACCCACCTGAAATTGGTTCACCCTAAAACAGTTTCATGAACTATTCTCCCCGCTGGCACCGATTTCTCGATCCGACACCAGTCCTCACTAATTGAGGCTGAACAGTTCACCAATTAGAACAAAAACAAAGCAACTGAATTTCAAAAAAGAACTTATAAAATAGAACTAGAACCGACTCTTTGAACAAGCTTTCGTGTTTCGGTTTCATGGGAGGAGGAACTCTAACCAAACTAGGGGTTTTGGTTCTCGGGACCGTTCAGTTTTGGTTCCAACTCAGGCATTTTGGTAATATCTTCTAAATTGATAAAAGTCCTTGTCCCAGTTAGGTGGAGAGTCATCCATCAGCTCACTCACTAAAGCATGGTTTGATTGTCAGGCGACGGTTTGAGAGAGAGTGTTGAGGCTAGAGAGCCTTGTTTCAACTTGAGGATACAATTATGAACCCGACCTGAAATGTATATTTATATATGTAAACAAAAAAAATGCTATATGTATTATAAAAATATGTATTTTACATTATATACACATATGTATGGTAATATATAAAATATATATTTTATGTATTTGAGGTTGTAGTCAGGTCAACCTGGACCGAGCACGGGTCGCGTGAGTCTTCAGAATGGACTCAAAGAAAAAGTTGTGCGGGGTTCAGGTCAAGATGTTTTGGGCCGGATCAGAAGTGACCCGACCCATTGACCTGATTTGCCACCTCCAGATACAAACACAAGCATCATGAAACCTGAGCAAAGTGTGGATCCCATGGCTTTAGCTGATACTGCAAGAAGGGTCATCCATTCTTCGTTTCAAACACGTTTATTTCTTCAATTCATGCAGCCTTTACTTTTTGTATTGAATTGTTTACAGTAAACATACATGCATTTTGGGCTGCATGCATGAATTTTGTGTACCTTTTGCTTACACACCCATGCACGCTGGCAGTAGCGGATCTAGAAAACAGTGTTAGAAGGAGCGAAGTATGTATTTCATGGTGTTAGGGAAGACAAATCATGAATCTCAATAATATATTCACTGTAAAATATAGCTTTTAGAGCGAAATGTCAAAGTTTTAGATGGAGCGGCCGCCTCCCAGCATGCTCATGTGTGTGCACTAACACACACACACACCAACGAGCATCAACAAAGCGTTTGATGAGCTAGTTGGCAGAAAAAATAGGCAAGAATTTTGTTTTGGATTGGATAAACCTGAAGGCTAGTAGCATCATTCTATAGATTTCTTTTATGATTGTAGTTTTTACACGATTCTCTGAAAAGGGGTGACACAAGACCCGGCACAAACACGACCCGAAGAGTCAGTGTTATTGATGACTCAAAGCGACAAAAGATATGCGTCTTATTCGGATTGGCTTTCTTTGAGATGGGCACGAAACGTCACAACACGAAATACAACAAAAGACGTAAAATCACTGGCAGTTCATGCACAAGAAAAGAGACTGATGTGAAAATGACACGAAAGGTTGGGTCATCTTTGAATTGGAACGATTTTAGTACAACCAAGAACATCAACAAAGCATGACCTGAAACACGAAAACTTCCTCCGTGACTGAATATCCAATGCACAAACGACCCAACAATAGCAGAGAAGCAAGATCAATCCCAGGTCCCAATGAACTATAGTTCTATGTTCTTGCGTTTCTCTTTTGATTCTCGATGTGGCCCTGGTACCGTAATACCTAAAATGATGGGTCCGACCTGCATGGTGCTACAAATCAAACATACCCTAGTGAGAAACCCATCATGGGCTCCTTAATGGCACTGACTTATGGAGGCTACTTTCAAGAGAAAGTGCTTTTCCCATGGGGCTGGTGGGTGAGAGGAGCCCCCCCAACTCATAGGACCGCAACCAAGCCTTTTGGTGCACTAGGTGGGATCAATTATATGGGTTCTGTTATGCCGTCAAGCTCGATTTTGTACGTGTTATAGAACAAATAAATTACATTTATAATACGCAAAGGAAAAGCTCACAACTCGCAAGTTGAAGGTCATGGTTTTGATACTGGGGGGTGGGGGGCATGCATCTATCTGCCTTTGGCTACCCTTTAGACTAAAAAATGAAAAGAAATCATATTCATCGTTAAGAGGCGATTTTATGCATCAGCAAAGCCACTCCCAACCTCATTCACTCACATTTCCACGATACGTGCGCTTTTCCCAATTCCAAAATTATATGGAGATGAGCGGTTGCTGTAGTGGAAGATGTATAGCCATCGTTCATATATATATATATATATATATATATATATATGAATCTTGCACACACTGATAATTATCTATTGCATTACTTTTGAGTTACTTTTGAGTGAAACAAGTATAATTTCTAATTTTTTCAGGATTTTAAAAGTATGAAACATATTTTTATTACATTCATACCATAAAAAAAATAATGGATGAAAATGAGTGAACACATTAAATCACTATATATATAATGATTGGATCCTAGCTACCACTGATAATTCTCATTCATGTTCGATCATTATTTTTCGAAAGCATGAATATATATATATATATATGTATGTATATATAGAGAGAGAAAGAGAGGTTTCATTTTGCTACATATACATAACGAATGGAGCAGTGCTGCAGAATAAGGGATAAATAGACAAGTGCAGGTGACCAACATGGAGTAAGGGAAATAGATGAATATATTTACATTGATCATTGACAGCTTAGGAATAAGCAGACAACAGTAGTTATTTGTACATGGCTGATAATGAAAAATGTACATAACATAATATGTACAGGGACTCATATAAGACCAAAGTACGAGTAGCTCCAGTCATTAGAGAAAAGGCTTCCATAATCCGGTGAAAACAAGTACTCCGGTTGGTGAATTTCCAACTCCTCCCCAAATATAATCCCGGCATTGATGGAGTCCGACGGACTCGGGCTCAGGCTCAGGCTTGGGCTCGAGCTGCAATTCTTCTCTCTGAGCTTGCTGAGTTCCTTTTGAACTTCTGCTAACTTCCCTTTCAGCTCACCAACCTGCAGTACTATCCAAAACATACAAGTAACTATAAAGATAGCGTCGAACTATGTCGCATGGAAACGGTCGTGTCAAAACGACACGGACATGCTGAGACGTGTCCGAAACGTGTTGAAATGTATGGCTTGTCGTATAGTATTTTAAATAAGGTTACAACATTAATATGTGCCTTGGTATCTTAATTAGCAAACAGCTTTTGTTCCAAGTGAGGGGCAATGGAAATGTGCATTATATGCACTTTTTTGTCATTGTTTGCTACTTATTCAATACACACACACGTATATATATATATATGTGTGTGTGTGTATATGTATATGTATATATATATATATATATATATATATATATATATATATATATACATATATATTTATATGTATATGTACACATGCGTGCACACGCATTCTCCACACACGGAGATGTGTGTCCTGTCATTTGCTTTCGTATCAGAATAGGTTAACCTGAACCAGAGCTAATTCTTTTATGTAAGTGGACCTGAAGTGGATTTTTCAGGTCGTGTTTGTGTCAGAATTTCCTTTCATGCTAGAAACTGCAAGCAATCCATGCTTTCTGTTGGGTGTGGGTCGTGTCATTTCGTGTTGTGCCAAACACAAATCAACCTGAAGACGACTACTACGTTCGTGTCGTCTTTGGTAGTTAGGATCTCAAACTTTTCGGGTGAGGATTGTGTTGGCATTTCGTGTTACTTTTGAATTTACCACTTCTAGTCTATGCCCTTTGGGCTGCATCTTACTTGGTCCATAGTGGACGTTTCCAAAAACATATCATCATATTTCCAGCACTAAAGAAGAAAGATGTTGAATTATTTAATAAACCATAAAATACTCTTTCTTTCTCTCTCTCTCTCTCTCTATATATATATATATATGATGATGATGATGATGACACGCATCGGGTCAGGCACCAGTCGAGAGATCCGATCCATGAATAGGTCTTATGGATTTTTTTTTTGAATTTTCAGATTACGGGTAAGGTGGTGGCCTCACCTGACCCATGAATAGGTTCGGCGCTGCTGAGCAAGAACAATATATTTACCAGTCCACGAAAGCTCACCTCTGACTCAAGTTTGCACTTCTCTGCATTTGCAAGCTCAAACATTTCCTTCAGTCTCTCGTAGCTCTCCCCCAATTGCTTGCTCTTCCACCTCGCTCGCCGGTTCTGGAACCATATCGCCACTTGCCGCGGATCGAGCCCGATCTCGGACGCGAGCCGCACCTTTCTTTCGGACTGCAACTTGTGTTCAGTGTCAAAGTTCTTCTCCAAGAAGCTCACTTGCTCAGCAGAGAGCCTGCGTTTCTTCAACTCAGCGAGCCCAAGCTCGGCTTTATCCTTCTTCCTCCTGCGCCTCGACCTGGTGGGCTTATCGACGGTCGGGGTCATGACATTGTCCATGAGCCACAAGGGCTCGAACATTAGCTGCTCCAAGGGTGGAGACATCAAAGGGTACAAGCCGGAAAGCAGTGTCATTTGGTCATCTACCTGGTTCATGGCTTTCTGAACCTACATGTGAAAATACCACTGCTGAAGGAGATGACTGATATGGAAAGGCCACCACTGATGAATTTATACAAGTAAAGAAACTAGAGTGCCCACGAATCTCTCTAAAATATCTAAACTATCCCTTTTATTTTTTATTTTTGTTTATTTTTTTTCTCCTCTTTGTTACATGAAAGCCTAAGCAAAAGGAAAAGCTTAGTGTATCGAACTCATGAGTTCTTGTGAGTTGGCTTTCCAATCAAATCAAGTTTTTTTTTATGCACTTTCTAAAAAAATAATGAACAAGAGTGAAAGGTCGGTGGTGGGTAATTATCAATCACTCAAAATATATCATATGTATAATATATAGGATAAATAGGTATGTGTATTTATGTGTGAGTGTGTCTATAAACACATATTCATATACACAAAAACATGTGTACTATTGGGTGTGTTTCAGGTTGCTCAGGTCATCCTAGACCCAGGGCGGCTGCCTGATCCCAAAAATCGCCATCACTCAAAAGGTGCACCGTCACTGCAGTGATAGCCCACATGGCATCAGGTGGCAAACAAAGCCTATGCGTCCAAAAGCTTAACATAAGCTTGACTCGGCCTAAAGGCTCTTATATAACTTATTTTGTTATATATATAAAGAGAGTGGGGTACTGGGTACATGATAGGGAATGATTGAGATTTGAAATTTCAAAAGCAAAAGTCATATGTGAATAAAGTATACATGTACTTTTTTGTTTTATAAATTCAAATAATGAATGGTTGAAATTTGTTTGTATTTGCGACCATTTAAGGGTGTTAGCCTATACCAGTTCCTCTCTCTTTATATATATATATACTGAAACCTACTCACTGATATTCACCCGTTACCCATTGTTTTTGGATGGTACAAATATGATTTCAAAATTTTTAAGAAGGTTTGAAAAATATGAAAAATATTTTTATTATACTCATGTCACCTAACACGATCCAATTACTCTCTCTAGATAAATAAAAAAAATACAATATATGAATTTTGGATTTAATGTGCTATACATGAATGTTGCATCAATACACAAAGTTACTTATTGAACATGAAAAAAAAACTTCTTAAAATTTCAAAAAAATTTAATTTTGTTATTTACATTTGGATGGTCTAAATTTGATGCATATATATATATATACATGTTGGTACAATACTCATGCATAGTGCAACAAATCCCTTTTCTGTCATCGATCTTTCGATTGAATGATCTAGATTTGATGTATTTATATAATACTCATATATTATACACCAAGTCCAACCTCTCTCTCTCTCTCTCTCTCTATATATATATATATATATATAGAGAGAGAGAGAGAGAGAGAGAGATCCGCACTAATAGGAAGCGAGAGACGTGCTTGGGAGACATGTCCAACTGCAGGTTTCCTGATACGTGTCTGCTTTATTACCTTCGGACGAGGTCATCTTTATCTATGGTGACCTTGTTTCAGTGGGACAATGCGGTTTAACTCGATATTTGAACGAGACAAGCCATCGCTAGTGACGCTGAGCTCACCTTATTTGGCTCGTTTTAGAAGCCTACTTGCGCGAGCCTTGCAAGATTCCTAATGTGAGTGGTTTCTTCTTGTGGCTGTAAAACTGGCAATAGTGAACAAATTGCTCTACCCTTGTCTTATATTTTGCAATAAAAGAGGAAGGCCCTATGCATCTTATCCAACAGTCATCGTCACGAATTAACGCAAGACTGTCAGCGAATATATAGGCTTAGACGTGAGTTGATAAATAGCATTAATAATAATAATTATGGTTTTATATGTAATTCAAATTTAAAATTGATATTTGGGTTTTTATAAAAAATAATATAAGAATATATTAAAGAAAGCGGCACTTAAGTTTTCATATCAAGTCCATGAGTCCAATTTTTGTAGCCTCCCTCCTCCTTGGATATTGACATTTTTTACCCAAATTACCGTTTATGGAAGCAGACGTACATGTTTGCGATGAGTTCCGCATTTGAGAATGCACAATGAAACTGACAACTGCAACAAACACCAAAATCCAGGGTTTAATTATTATAAAACATTGCATCAAATGCATCCTTAACTCAGTAGGATCAACCATGCATCCGAATGTCTGTCAATTTTAAAACACGAAAGGCAAAAACCTGACCCGAAAAGTCCCCAAACACCAAAAGGGTCATGAACAAAAAGCAGATCGTGTTTGGTTTGACTTGTTTTGATATGGACACAAACATAACTGGGAACAAGAAAATTGCCACCCCTACTTCTAAAATGACTACGGGAGCGATCATGAATCAAAGCGAGAACAGTGGATGGAGATGTGGGATGGTGATTCTCTAGAACCAAGTCATGTATAATTTGCCTCGATTATACATGACAACCCGATACGGGAGCGATCAGGAATGGCCAGGCAAGACGTAGCACGACAACCCGATACAACACAACTCGAAAACTCAATGCTCGTGCCGACCCGAAATATGAAAAGAAGAGTTCAGTTCACGTGTACCTGTTTTAATACTAAGTGATACAACATGAAAATAACACCGACAATTAAACTGTCATCCAAGGCTAACAATATAACACCTGAAACAAAAACAGTTCCAGGACACAACCCGAAAATCCATGCACATATCTACCGAAAATAACAAAGAGAAAGCAGGTAGAGCGTTAGCTCACCTGATGGCGAACTAGACTCATGAGATGAAGGTCGTGAGTTCGACACTCTGGGCATGCATAGGCCTCCCTCCATATTGTAAGAAAAAAAAAAAGAAATGGAATCTTTTTCTATATGAGGGAGTTTGTATATTCATAAAGAATTATGCTTGATCATGTTCACGAGCTGTTTATTATTTCGCGACTCACCGGGTTCAATCAAAAACCTTCTGAGTATGAACTTGTTTTTGCTCAGTGGCAGACCTAGAATTTTTTTATGTGAGCGACTATTCAACCATTTAAGGTGGGGTGAACTATGCATATAGCTCGACTTAATAGCGCCCTGTAATTTTTTGTATTTCTTTTTAAATTTCAGGTGGATTGGCTGCCCCACTTCGCCTCAATGTCGATCCGCTATGCGTTGCTTGAGGCTCATGCTTGAGCTCGTTTTGGGTTGCATTTGTGTTTGTTTCAGCTCGTCTTGAGATACACAAATGACACGAAACCAACACGGCACGAAACACGAAAAGTCTCCTTGGGTAGGACCCACGGATCCCACCAACATTGAGTTCCTGAAAACGAAATCCAAAGGACGTAGCCAACTTGGCACTGGGTTAGGTCAGGCCCCACCTTTTGTTGCCTTCAAATGCTGTGTAGGCAAGATACTTATTTATACGGTTGGGCCGGGTTGACACGTTTCGACCTCTCTACCTGGCCGTACATCTGGCTTTCAAATGGGCACGTTGTTCTCCGGCAAAGTTGCCGGGCAGCCTTTGACTAAACCTAGCATTGGTCAACGATCCAAGAAAGCGCGCCAACCCCGGCCAGACTGAGCCAAGTCTAACAGTGAAATAAAAGTTAAGGGTGCCGTTTCTACGCTACTTGGATCGCATCGAGGTGCTCCTTTTACCCTCAGGTCAAGTGCAGCTTATGTAGGGGTCCGTGGCATTTTGACACGAGGCAAGCACTAGATTGGTCTAGCCAGTAGCAACTTAGTTTCGATTGGCTCGGCCGTGGGTGCCACAAAGAGATCGAGCTTAGGGTTGGCGAATCAAGCCGACCGTTGGTCTAGCCAGTCTGGCTTTCCGTTTTGGGACATGCTTTAGGGTCACTTACCCACATTCCCATGTCTAGCAAGTTCTTATCCCAGTTTGAAATTCTATACTTATCAAGAGATAAGGAAAAACAACTAGAATATAATATTGCAGTAAAGACTGACACGAGCTGGGACCCGAAACCAACACAAGCCTTATCTCGCGCACATTAAGTGCGGTTGACAAGAAACATGTTTCCAAACCCAAAACCGAAACCAAGCCCTTTCATCACACTGAGTGGGCTCATGTAGGTGGATTCTTAGTCACCGTCGTGCCCAATTTTGTGCCATATTAACAATTACTCGGACAAAAGCAGGTTGATGCTTCTTTCTTTCTTTCTAGCACTTCCGGTACCTGGTTTCTAAAGAAAAGACACATGCATTTTGTGGCCTTTTTTCGGAAAAGATGTTTCTCATAATGTAACATGTCTACATTTTATGTCAACATTCTTGGTTCGTATTCGGGTTGGGTCTAAAATTGTCACCCCTACCTTGCATATCACATTTTATCGTATGGCATTATTGATCATTCTTGATTTCTTAATTGTTTAGTTTTTTTATTAAATTTTAAATTAAATGAAATAAAAAAAACATTGTACAGTATCATACAATACGTACATACAACCTTGATCGATTATCATCAAGCCAAAATTTTCAAAGGGTTCACACAATAGGGAGGTCACCGCCAGATGCACACTTATAAGCGTTTAAACTCATGAGAAAGAGGTTCCTTCTTCACTCTTGTGTTTGAGATAGTAAATGCTCAATTTTAGGAAAAGGTTGAAAAAATAAGCAGTTTACGAGTCATCACTTTTTCGAGAAAATAAATAATTATTCGAGAAAATAAACAATTATTCGTAAAAGTGACTCCTCGGTTTCCTTTTCAATTTTTGGCATCAACACTTACTCTCCATTAAAACTAAATATCATGGTTTCCTCTTCAACTGTGACAATAACCCGTTGAAAGGCGATAATATGCAGCACAAAGAGAAACAACTCCCCTGGCAAGTGGGTTGCCTCACAAGCTATAGGACTATGAGTTCCATATCTGGGGCATGCATTGGCTTAGAGATGATCATTTCTTAATTCCAAGTCTCTTTTCTCCATGTTGTTTGCAATGTAAACTTGCACTTGCTTTACGTTCAATGCACTACAAAGCACTCGCAACCTAACCTTCTCATCTATCGACATACTAGTTGATAAATGTAAAATATTATATTATACTATTTATTTGGATATTGAGTATTATTAAATATATTTCATAGATATTACATAATATGTATCAATATTATCCCAATTAACTAAATAAACATTATTTATTATGTAATAGATATTACTTAATGTTTATATTATATAATTAATATTGTATTATGACTAACTAATATTTTAATATATACAGATCACATGGCAATTAACGTGGCTCAGGTTTCATATCAACACGTCCAGGCAAGACTAACTTTATAATGCCTTTATGCTAGAGGTCTCTTTTGGTAAACGAAAGAAACAAAAACGTGTGATCTCGATGTTATTGAGTGAAAAGTTTAGTTCTGAAAGATCTTTGAAAATTTTCCATCATATAAACCTGTCTCGAAGTATTAGCAAAAGTTTACATCAGTAGTCACGATAATAACTAAGATGAGAGCGTATTGCACTCGATCTAGCACTTACATTATAGTATATACGGTTTCATCTATGTATGTAATACATGTACAGGGGCCAGCGAGGCAGGTCGGGCGTCGTATACTTGTACCCATTCTCGCACCTGAACTTCAATTTTGTGTCCCATAGCCACCCAGTCAGATGGACAGGCATGGGATGGGCCCTGCGGTCTAAGCATGGGTCCAGTAGAGTGTGCTGTACCCCAATTGTATCGCACCCAATATTTGTAAACTCGAAAGCATTTTATATTAAAAAAACTCAAACATTTGTACCTCAATGTCGGGTTGGACCTGTAAGGGTCGGGTATTTGTTACCCATCTCTGTGTGTGTGTGCGCGCGCATGCGCAAATGCGCACACTCATACAAACACACACAGGCATCTTCTTCTTCCTATTAAACGTGGAGTAAAATACGCCGGCCTTATCAAGACAGTATCAACATCCTAAAGTTTTCTCCAACAACTCTAAGTCCAAACCCTTCAAGATAGATTGATTCGTGAAATTATTTCCTGGAAAATATTGAGGTGCTTAGTGATCTCTTTATGTCCCACATCGTAGGTCAGATTGGCATATTGAACTTGATGTTTCTGACAACATTTAAGTGTGATTGACTCATTCTCTCTCTCTCTCTCTATATATATATATATATGCATTTGGATGTAAGGACTTAAGATGTTTCGTACTTCTTGAAAGAAGTGATTATATTTATGTTTACCTCATAAAAACAGTTTTTTATGTTAAAAACATAAGAAAAAAGAGGGAAATATTTAACTGAACTTTTACTGGTACATGGTGGTTAAAATGGAAGATGACGGTGGGGCTGATGGTGTTAGCGATTAAGGTGGTGAACAACATTGATGGTGACCGTGATGACACTGAATGATGAGGAAAATGATGATAGCACAGCTCAAGCTGATCATGACAACGGTGGCATATAGTGGTGCAGGTGAAGACGTCGATGAACAGTAACTAGTATCTTTAGGAAAAGAAGAGGAAAAACGAAATCCAAACACAGCAACCATAAAAGAAAATATTCACGTAGTTCATAATGAGCTATTTCTCACCTCCTAATACTCCACGATCGATATAAAATTTCCACTATATAATCAATCAACCAATTACAAGGGAGTCGCTTTACATAGGTAGAGCATCTATTAGAAACTGAGACAGAGTTACAATCAATTGGCAGAAAGTTATATGACAGTGAATCGAAGAGTAAATTAGATTTCACATCACACAGCAACACAGGGGCAGTGGTGATGGCCCAATATAAATATAACATTAAATGAGATCGTTTCAAGAAAATTATTGCTTCAACAGATAAATAAGTTATCCAAACGACAAAATAGTAAGTTAGAAAAGATAGATAGGAAAATAATCTCATTGTGAAAACACCAAAACAAGGTTAATTAAGTTAACAACTGCTTCTATTTTCGCGTTCTCTGAAAAGTTATTTCTCTGCAACTACTGTTTCTCATGCATAATCACCAAAAGGGCGGGCCAGTTCGCAGTACTACGATGCCCGACCCTTCTCCTCAGTATTTTCAGCGTGGCCGGAAAGAGGAGGATGCAAGAACATGGCGTCCATGCTGCTTGCGTCTAAAGCATGCCCTATGGGACAGGGATGATGGGGGAAACTCCTACATAAAAAGGGGTATACGTGTCACGAAATCATTGGCTCCCAGTTGTCGATGAACCTTTTTTGAACTGTGAACCCATAATTGGATTTTTTTACAATCGGCAGGCCAATTGACTTCCTTAACGGAAGTTATTAATGTGTGGCCCATGGTTGAAATTGTGGGCTATGCCACTTAGGTTTTCTCCACCTGCGAGTATTTCTAGCCCCCTCTATCGAGTCCATCGGATTAGCCGTGGGCTATAAACCAAGATAATAGCTAGGTTCCCCACAGGTTCCGTAGACCTTTTTCTTGTTAGGTCTAAAGTGCCTGAAGCCTAAGACATGCACCCTGCGGGAGTTGAACTCCCAACCAACAGTAGACTGAAGCGTCCTGCTGTTGAGCTAATGCTTTCGGTGAGCTTCCGTACACTTTTATAAGATAAAAATAATGCCGCTCGAAGATCACACTCGTGGCCTCTTGCCGGAGAGCCCAAAAACCCACCATTACACCATGTCTCTTCTGGGCACATAATTGCGATTGTAGTTGAAGAAGTTTACCATTTTTTTTTTATGAAATTTATATGAGATTTGGAAGAATATGTTTCTCTCTCTCTCTCTCTCTCTCTCTCTCTCTCTCTCTCTCTCTCTCTCTCTCTCTCTCTCTCTCTCTCTCTCTCTCTCTCTCTCTCTGTGGAAAAGCAGATACACCATCTGTCGAACTCTTGACCTTTGAACTTATGAGTCGAACCCCTACCGAGGTGAGCCATAGCTCGTTGTGGGGGGTCTATTAGCTTTTTGAAGTTCCGTTAACCGAGGGGAGAAACCATTAGAGAGGTTCTCGGCTAGCCATTTCGTTCGTTCTCGAAGAATTCGTTTACGCCCGTAGGCCCTTTCATTTGATAGTTGATAGCAACCTTGAAGCCACCACAATGGCTAGAAGAGAGAGCAAACCGAATAATATACCGTGGTAATGATCAAGCAAGGTCAATCATCAGATACCAACTTCCTCTCTTTTATATATATATATATATATATATATATATATATATATATATATATATATATATATATAGAGAGAGAGAGAGAGAGAGAGAGAGAGAGAGAGTGCCTGGTGGCAGCAACCTCCTTCCGGTAATTGCTTATTGACCATGAATAAATCTTTTCTTTTTTCTTTTGGTTGCAATAGGGCATTTCGTACTCTACTTAATTTAAATCAACAGCCTGTATTTGGCCTTTTCTGCATACTTGCACACTGGCAAGTGTACATATGCGTCAGTTGGTGCTGTCGGCTGAGACCCAGCGAGATTTCACCATGATGCAAATCATAACAAGAAATTTCACCTTCTCAAGCATAACGAGCAAGAGCTCACCTGGCAAAGGGGCCGACTCACAGGTTGAGGGTCACGGGTTCAACACACATGGAACGCATCCGGCTTTGCACTTTTCATGTAGATAAAAATCCACTTCTTTAGTGCTATGCTTTTGAAAGAGACATGAAACACCAAAATGGTAGATTTTTCCAGCCATTGAATCTTCTTTGCATGTTGATCAACACAAGCCATCAAATTGAGATAATGATTTTGGAGATTTAATCTCCACCGCTGTTAACATGTTTAAACCATCAGTTTTAACAGCTCGATCCAAAATAAATGAAACAAGAACCCGTATGAATCAGATATATATATATATATATATATATTTAGGTGATACCAGTGTAATTTCAAATTTTTAAAGGACTTTATAAAACTATGATAAATATTTTTATTACATTTATACTATCTAAAAGTAATAGACGAACATGAATGAGTAAGTGTCAATGGGGAGTAAGATCCAATCACTCATATATATATATATATATATATATATATATATATATTAATTTGAATCTTATCTCTCTTTCCCCTTACTATAGCTACCGTTTATAGCAATTTTAAGATTCGTACCTAGTGTAGTGTTCCCTTCTTTTCGGTAATACAAGCAGCCCGTAGACCTGGTCAGTTCCGGTTCTACCAAAAACCTGAAAAGGTTCCAGGTCCTATTCCAGTTATGCCTGTTTTGGTTTGGTTTCAGACTGCTTCTACTTGCAGTTCAGTTTCAATTGAAAAATTCATGAAACAAAGTGTGATTATTTTTAAAAATGACCTGAAACTGTCAGTTTCAAACTACCAAATTCCGGGGGTTTAGTTCCAGTTTGGTTCCTCGATAGATGGAACCATAACATAACTGCAGGGTATTTCGACTCTGGTTCCGGTTTCAGTGACGGTTAGTGTTCGATTCAACCCGCTGGGTCCAAACCAACCACCTCTGTGAGTAATGTACTGATTTACGGTTAAGTGATACAAGGATTTGCAATCCGATTCTGAATTACTGTATTGTGGACCGTCTAACTGCCTGTATACTTCATATCAGTCTGTATCATAATATAAGGTTCACTCCAACCTAGATATCACCGGTTCGGAATCGGCCCATCGATTTTAACCGGAATCAAATTGGGCTAGAAACCGAATGAAATTCATGCCTAAAACCATGATCACACAGTTCAGTTTCAGTTTCATAAATATAGAATCGGAACTGACTCAAAAATGGAATTAACAATTCTAAACCGTCGGTTTTGAAATTTTTTATTTTTCTTTAGAGTTAAATTTTGTATCGGTTTTAAGCAGTTCCAAACTCACATAAAGGCCTCCTCAAAACTCATAGTTCTAAAACCGAAACCAAAACTGATCATATCTACTCCAACCTAGAGAGAGAGAGAGAGAGAGCTCAATTATTTCCTGTCGCAGCTTTGCATAATATCAAATGAAGGGGCCCGACTGTTGTCCTCCAGGGTTAATTCTATCAACCTCACTTGAAATGCTTGGCTTCGTAGTAGATATACAAAGAGGCATTTTGAGAAACACGTCCAAAAACCCACTTATTTACAAATAACACCCGTTGATGGAGTATCACATTTAACCTCCAACCTCTCAAATGGTACTCTTAGTTCTAAATCAGCTAGTTGACAGCTGACCCATCAAAAAAATTTGAGTGACGGCATTCCTCTTTGAGAATGGTTCTGGTTAGGTGTGAAAATCTTAGACACGACACGAGAACCTGACCCAAAGATTCCATGTCTCAGCTCAAATTAAGTCACATAAAGTATCAGGTAGTTTTCGGGTTGTCCTACTTCTGGTTGACAAGAATTACATAGTATGAAAAAGTTTAGGCAGGTTTTTGTAATAGCTGATCAATCGAGCATGTATTTGTCAACTTGTATTAGCTTTTTTAATTATAAAAGTTCCTTTTTTATGAACGTTGTACTAGAAAATCATTAAGTGACTTGTTGGTCCTTATTTTTTTGATGAACAACAAAAGTTTGATGTTACATTATTTAGGAGAGAATCATGCATTAGGGTTGGCCGGTCATCTTTTGGTGACCACTTATGCTGAGGCAGTAACTGCTTGTTTCCTGCTTGGAAGAGGAGGAGGAAGAAGAAGGGCAGGTCCCGAGGGTGAAGGCGGACATGGCCGGAATAATTCCAGGGGTCGAATGTGCAAGGAGAAGAAGGCTCCATCAAGGAGGAAGCGGACCGGGCTCTGCAGCCGACGGCGTGCTGTTAAACACAGAGAAGAGAGCAACCAGGCGGTCATCTTTCTGTTTGTATACTACATCTAGTTACCAATTCTCTGCTGATCAACGCCCTCGTTCCCATTACCTTCTCCAACAGGTTCCTCTATATATATCTTTAATAATATTCCATCATTCTCTCTTTCTGTTTTTCTTT
The DNA here is from genome assembly GCA_036023115.1 of Brasenia schreberi. Classification (NCBI taxonomy): domain Eukaryota; kingdom Viridiplantae; phylum Streptophyta; class Magnoliopsida; order Nymphaeales; family Cabombaceae; genus Brasenia; species Brasenia schreberi. The sequence continues at coordinate 476,587 of JAYKKT010000031.1, read as the reverse complement.
CAATGACGAGGAACTCTTTTGGAGGTGAGCATGTGGATTTCTGTGTACTCAAACCATTAATTCTTCATCAAATCGTGTCATCTAATAAAAGCAAAGCATGCACAATGAGCTACAGATCATCTACAAGGTTAAAGCGGCAGCAAGACGAGTTTGATAGGCGAGTTAGTTTCAGCCTCCTCGTTGTAATAAAATCAAAGCACATTCATGTATTGTGTATCGAACCTCGCACCTGCCGGCAACTTCGTTTGCTTTGTTGGTAGGACTGCCAATATAAGTCAACGCAGAACCCCAAACACCGGTATAATTCAAAGTTCGTGTTCGTGTTTAACTAAAGTAACACGAAAGATGGTTTGGGGTCGGTTTACTTGTTCTTTACAAGTTGGAAATGACAAGATAAAAGCATACGTGAAACACAGTATTACTCAAAATCAATCCCAAAACCCGAAAAGGATCCAAGCATGAAATTGCTGAGAATATAACAGTTACCTACGTGGCCCAAAAAGTTCGTGTCTAGTTTATACCCTAGGTAGCACGAAAAAATTGGTTTGTGTTTGAGTTACCTATCTCTGACAAGGATCAAATAACCGAAAACAAACGTGAAACAGAACACGAAATCTTCATCCTCGCGTTGAGGCAACCTCCCTCTCCCTCTCTCTCTCTCTCTCTCTCTCTCTCTCTCTCTCTCTCTCTCTCGAATAAACTAAGGTTGTCTCTCGGCACTTCTGTCAGGAAACGGGCAGGATGAAGAAGGGGGATAAACTTGCAGAGGCCGCAAGAGAGGCGAAGACAAGGTTGGATGAACGGTTGAAAACTAGGGGAAGCCCCGCCAGTAACATGATAAGGTTCTCTCTCTCTCTCTCTCTCTCTCTCTCTCTCTCTCTCTCTCTCTCTCTCTCTCTCTCTCTCCCGCAAACAGATGAATCGGCGTGCCATGCTTAGAATATATGAATCAGGTCACCATCGACACAATTAATGAAAGAAAGCAAATTTAGAGGTAAACCACAAGGACTCGCCAGGCTGTTACTATCAAGTTAACGCCATGGCCAGGCTCAAAACACTAACAGCCAAGGATTTATAGAAGCATCGCTGCTCTCGCATCATGACAGTGAAGGCAGCACACGAGGACCCTTCGTTTCTTTTGTCTGTTAGCTGGGGTGCTTATATGGGATTGTTCTTTCTCCAACTATCCATATTTAACATATATCACCCTTATTATTCTCTTTATGTATTTATATGGATATACACTAGCTAGAAACTCCGCTCGTGTAATGGATCACTCTTGCATTGCGAGACCCAAGTTCGGATAAAAGAGGAGGGTTGTGTTAGGCTTCTTACAGTCAATGAAAAACTTCGCCGAATTTTATAACAAAGATTACAAAAATTATGAGCATTCCTTTCAGGCATCCCCACATAATGACGTTCTTCGGAGCCCGAATGCAGTAATAAGTAGGCAATGATTACTACATTTTCGCTCGAATGTAGTGAATCATTCCCACGTCATGAACGAGTGTGGGTAAAGAAGTTAGTCCCACTACATTGTCGCCCGAATGCAGTGAATAATTTTCAGAGAGGGTCTCCGCATTTTGAATATGGACGGATGTGGGGGGTAAGCAAGCTAGTCCGAGATAATAAGATTCGTATTGGTTCTTGGAATATCGGAACATTATATGGTAAGCTAATAGAGGTGGTAGATACTATGATTCGGAGAAAGATTCATATTCTATGTTTACAAGAAACAAAATGGGTTGGAAAAAAAGCAAAGGAGATAGATGATATAGGTTTTAAATTATGGTACTCAAGTAAAGAAAAGGCTCAAAACGGAGTCGGTATTATCATAAATAAAGATTTAAAGGATAGTGTAGTAGATATACAACGATATGGTGACCGAATCATGATGTTGAAATTAGTGTTAGGAGCAGAGGTTTTGAATATAGTTTGTGCATACACACCTTAAGCAGGACTAGAAGATAGTATAAAAACAACTTTTTGGGAAGAGTTAGATAAGGTGATTCAAAAGATTCCATAAAGGGAGATGATTTGTTTAGGAGGAGACTTAAATGGACATGTCGATAAAGAGGCATTAGGATATCAAGGTATTCATGGAAGCTTTGGTTTTGGGGATATAAATGAGGAAAGTAGGGAGATTTTAAATTTTGCTATGGCATTTGATCTCTTTATAGTTAATAGACACTGTACAATCTTCAAAAAATGAGATGAACATTTAATTACTTATAAGAGTGGTTTATCACAAACAAAAATTGATTACTTTATTTGTAGAAAAAAAGATAGAGCGTGTTGTAAAGATTGCAAGGTAATTCCAGGAGAAAGTTAACCACCCAATATCGACTTTTAGTTATGGATTTACAAATAAAAAACTAGACAAAGAAGAAAAGAGTGCATCGAGCTATTCGGACTAAATGGTGGAATCTCAAAAGCGAGAAAGAAGATATATTTAAATAAAAAGTCCTTCAAGGAGATGTTTGGAATTATGTTGGTACGCCCTGTGATATGTGGAACAATATGGCTATACATATCAGGAAAGTGGCGAAAGATGTGTTAGGTGTATCTAAGGGTGGTGTACTGGCACAAAAAGAAGCTTAGTGGTAGAGTGAAGTAGTGCAAAATAAAATCAAGGGAAAGAGAGCATGTTACAAATTATATTATGCTAAGAAAACTAGTGAAACTTTATAAGCTTATAAAAAAATAAAGAAGGAAGCGAAAAAAGCCGTGAGTGATGCAAAAGCTAAAATTTGAAAGGATTTATATAAAAAACTCAACTCAAAAGAGGATGAAAGAGATATTTTTAGGATATCTAGGGCTAGAGATAAGAAAACTAAAGATCTTAATTATGTTAGATGCATCAAAGACGAGGATGAAAAAATTCTAGTGGCAAATGATGATATAAGAAATAGATGGAAAAATTATTTTTATAAGCTTTTTAATGAAAATAAAGTTGTTAATATTAGCTTAAGAGAGTTAGCCGAATCAGAAAAGTGTATAAACCATAATCTCTACCGACATATTCAAAAGAATGAAGTCAAAGAGGCTCTTAAACATATGAAGGGTGGTAAATCGGTAATACCAGATAATATTCCTATATAAGTTTGGAAAATACTAAGAGAAATAGGAATCACTTGGCTCACAAGACTATTTAATGAAATATGAAAAAACCAAAAGATGCCAGCACTTATACCTATATATAAGAACAAGGGAGACATTCAAAATTGTACGAGTTATCGAAGTATCAAGTTAATGAGCCATACTATGAAATTGTGGAAAATAATTATCGAACGTAGGTTAAGACAAGTATCAAGTACAACAGAGAACCAATTTGGATTTATGTCAGGCAGATCTACTGTTAAAGCGAATCACCTTTTGAGACGTCTTATAGAATATTTTAGAGCAAAAAAGAAAGTCCTTCACATGATATTTATTGATTTAGAAAAAGCTTATGATATAGTAACGAGGGAGGTTCCTTGAAAAACTTTAGAAAAAAGAGGTATCCCATTGACATACTTTAACCTTATAAGAAACATGTATGATGATGCAAAAACATGTGTGAGGACTCATGAAGGAATGACACACTTCTTTGAAGTTAATATTGGCTTACATCAAGGGTTAACTTTAAGTTCATACTTATTTATAATGGTGATTGATGAGTTAACAAAACATATTCAAGATGAAGTACCTTGGTGTATGTTATTTGCAGATGACATTGTAGTGGAGGAGTCTAAGGAAAAAGTTAATAGAAAATTGGAACTATGGAGAGAAACATTAGAAAGCAAAGGCCTCCGACTTAGTAGAACAAAGACAGAATATATGGAATGTAAGTTTGATCCTTTTGTTACTTTAGAGGACATAGAAATTAAAATTGGCACACATTGCATCCCTCAAAAGTAAAGTTTTAAATGCCTAAGGTCAATTTTTGAGAGTGATGGAAGAATTGATGGAGATGTTACGCATAGAATTAATGTTGGTTGGTTAAAATGGAGAGGAGCATCAGGTATTCTTTGTGATAAGAAGATACCACTAAAGTTAAAAGGTAAATATTATAGAGTAGCAATTAGGCCTGCCATGTTTTTGGTTATGAGTGTTGGGCAGTTAATCATCAACATGTACAAAAGATGTTTGTGACAGAAATGAAGATGTTGAGATGGATGAATGGTCATACAAGAAAAGACTGTATACATAATGCGGTTATTAGAAACAAATTAGGAGTGGCACCAATAGAGGATAAAATGAGAGAATATCGTTTAAGATGGTTTGGACATATAGAAAGAAGATCAAAAGAAGAACCCGTAAGAAGGTTAGAAAAGCTAAATTTGAAAAGTATTAAAAGAGGTAGAGGACGACCACAAAAGTGTTGGAAAGAAACAATAAAGAATGATGTAGCTTATTGTGAGTTAACTGCTAACATGGCACACAATAGGGATTTGTGGAAACAAAGAATCCATGTAGCCGACCCCGTCTAGTATGGGAAAAGGCTTAGTTGTTGTTGTTACAGTAACGGATCTACAAAATAGTATTGGGGGGGCGATATATATTTCATCGTTTTAGAAAGCGCAATGCATCAATCTCAACCATATATTCATTCTAAAACTTAGGGTTTAGTGTAAATTTTAAAGATTTCATGCCCTCCATGTAGATCCGCCATTGCAAGCCCATTTGTACATGTACCTGTCCGAAAACTAGCTTCACTCTTATACACTGTCATAACAAATTCTTTGCGGACACGCATAACTTATGTTGAGTTAATTATTAGCATGATACATCATCGAGTTCTGCTGATCTAACATAACTTGTGTTAAATTAACGTTTAACACGATAGATGATGGAGCTCTTTAAAAAAAAATCATGTAACCGAGAAAAGACTTGTTATTATTGTTTATATACTAAACAGGTTAATTCCGGGTAAACCAACAACGACACAAATGCACCAGTCCTGATTTGTCTGGAACCATCCACATTGAAATCGAACTGGGTTCCATTTGCTTCCAAGTAAAGTCCCGGTTAAAACGAAGTGACCAAAAAGAAAAGTTGTAAAGTGGAATAGGAACCGATGGTTTGGGATTCGGTTTCGGTTCTAATTCCAACATCAAGCAGGTGTGGACTGGCCATGTCTAAATATATACCCTTTGGTCAACAAATTCATTGCACCTACTAGATGTCATTCATTGCACCTAGATGCCGTATACATGATTTATTAATAATATGGGTGGAGTTAGTGAGTCCACATTGAGCCAAGGCGGGGCTTCTAAACCATCGAAAATTTGAGAAATTGATGGCTATATGTCATGCTCGTTGGGAGAGTAGACGAGACTAGCAACGTGATTAGCACCCAACTAGTAGGTCAGATCAGTCTTAGCGGATTTTCACGATGATGCAGTGGATAAGTAGTTTAGATGGTCTCGGATAGGAAACATGAGTTGGGTTTCTCTCTCAAATGTTAAGGCTTAGAGTGGGTCTTGCCAGTCTTTTAACTCACACTATACAACATAACAAACAAAGATAGCAAATACAACAATGATGAATGAAGTAAAGTCATAGGACAAGTGCTTTATTTATAGCAAAAAGGAGTACGCGGTCTTCACACGCTACACCGGTAAGTTAGATGGTCTCGGATAGGAAACATGAGTTAGGTCTCTCTCAAATGTTAAGGCTTAGAGTGGGCCTTGCCAGTCTTTTAACTCACACTATACAACATAACAAACAACGATAGCAAATACAACAATGATGAATGAAGTAAAGTCATAGGACAAGTGCTTTATTTATAGCAAAAAGGAGTACGCGGTCTTCACACGCTACACCGGTAACTTGGGAGTTGTTCACTCAAAAAGGGTTTTGTATAAGAAGGTGACGCTAAATCAATAATGTGTTCGCGATCAAAAGATCACATACAACTCTAGGTTGAGCCCGTCCCTTATAACACGGAGCTCGCATAACTTATAGAGTATTGTGTACTCACCTCACCCAAAAGAGTTTGTAGTTCATGTACAATGAGTATTAGTATGTAACTCTAAAAAAAAAGATCATGTGCACCAGAGTGTTAGCTCAACCACAGGGCACTGTAGCACCATTGCGATTGGTGATGAGGAGTTTGACTCCCTAAGAGTGCATGTGTCAGTGTTAGGCTTCGGCCTTCTAACAAAAAAAGAATAAACAAGATCATGTTACAAGAGGAGATAGAAGACTGACACACACCCCACACATACACCCTTTGGGAAGCAAATTCTCCAGCATCCTGCCGTTGAGCTAACGAGCTAATGCTCTCGATATCATGTTTTGTTGTTTCCTTTTGAAACTCGTGACCTTTCCTAATATGTATTTAGGTAAGAACTTATTTATTTCTTATATTAAATACTTCTTGCCTCTTTTTTGCTTTTCTTGAGAGGATTTCCTCATATGCTTATTAATATTATTATTTCTCATATTTAATACTTGTCTCTTAATAAGTATGTATGGACTGGACAGGGTTGAGGACGAAGAGATAGAATCAAGGTTACTGGTAGGTGACTTGCATGAGCAAGTGTTTGGCTCCAAGAAAACAGTGGAAGGAAAGAAGTCAATCTGGAGCAAATTGAGCTGGGCTCGTCCTCGGCACGACGACTGCGCAGTGTGCCTGGAACCTTTCAAAGTGGGCGATCTCTTGGTGCATCTTCCCTGCACCCACTTCTTCCATTCTGATTGTATCATCCCCTGGCTCAAGACTCAATCCATCTGCCCTTGTTGTCGAAAACAGATACTTCTATTTGAAAAACCACGAACTTGGGGCTTATAGTCTTCCCACAAACCATGATGTTAATGCAAGGGAAAAAGAAGGAAACACTCTTTGTGATTGTTACTGCGCATGTCATCTAAAAAACTTTCTAGGCTGCAAGAATAGGCCACGGTCATATTGTAGGACTGCATTATAGCCTATGGCTTCAACCGGGGCAATACACTTTTAAGCTTTGCAATCAAGCAATCGATTATCAAATGTTGAATGGGGAAACAAAACATTGACTTTTTTGGATTTGGTAGCAGATTACACCACCTATAAATAATGATCAATCCAATTATGAAACACCAAAATCCAGTTCGGGTCAGGTAACTGTTCGTGTCCATCACACATTCAAGCCACATCAATGCAGAAGTCACAGACCGCCATTGAAGTAGTAAATGGGGTTAGCTGCCTGAATTCTTGGTCTCCATTGAGCTTGATCTTGCACCAAGCGTTTTTCTCTCTCAAAAAGAAAACGGGTTGCCTTCAATTGTGAGCAATCATCACAGATGGGACCTTTGCATTTAGAAGATCGAAACTCCTGTACCTGGATTTTCTCATCCTTGAATCACAAAAGATTAATTTTAAGAGTATCTCTTGCCAAGGATAATATATGTAAGAATCAATTAACTCAATGGCAGTATCGTAGAAAGGGGCAATGAGAAACTGCATTAAGTTGGAGCAGAACCAGGGAAAAGCAGAGGATTGAGAAAAGAAGAGAATTAGAACAGATATTTAAAATAAACGTAAATCCGAAAGGGTGCACTGTCTATTGATTGCTGGATGTAATTCTCCACTGGGGAGGAGATCCCAATCGTCTGATTCATACTCAAACAGCCCCTCAATACCACCATAATACCTCTGCTGTTCTCTCAAAATGAATCTCCAAGAAGCTAAAAGGTGAAATTTAAGCCAACAGTTATTCATTCGATTTTTCAATCTGAGAATTAACTCTCCACAACAACTACAGTAAGAAACGTGAAGGAGATGAAAGAAACGAGAAACAATTGGTATAAGTAGAAACATTACGGAAGTATATGAATTGGAGCAAAAAGAAAGAATCAGCAATCTTTGTGTATTGTTAGTGTTGTGCGCTAGGATAGGGCATGGTCATGTTGTGGAATGTGTATTACCGTGGGCTATAAATTTAAACTTTCCAAACTTTTGGTGGGAAAATTGATTAAGGTATGGTGAACAGCCTGCGCATAGGGCAAAGCCCCACGGTTATGCCATGGCTCTCCATTATAGCTCATGGATTCGACCATCACTATGCCTTTTTTCACACGTCAAATTTTGGGTAGTGCAGAAACCCAACCTCGACTCAACGTTGATTCACCATTGATATCATCCCCAATGAAGTACCATATTAAAAAAAAAGTCACCCATTGCCATGTAATTAGCACCCTTATGAGGATTTTTTCTAATTCACATAACAATTGTGGTTAGGCTGAGCCTAATGAGATATACGTGCCCCGGGTATCGAACTCAAGACCTTGAAGGTTCTTTCATGCCAAGCGCCACAGCATCTGAACTTAATTTTCATGGTGGATCCTTAATATTTTGGAAGTAAGCATTCTTCGGGAATGTTTGCGAACCGCAGTGTGTCCTTGCAGTAGTCGTAGATCATATGATATGTCCGAGCCCACTTGAGTAAGCTCCTCTGCCAAGGCTTGAGTGTGCTGTAAGTGGGCTTGTTCCACCAATTTGTGGCACCGGCACCCCTGCAAAGCCTTGCATTGCCTTTCATATGCAAGCGTCTATCTTGTGATTCCTGAAAAAGGCAATGAATGGCCCCTTGGACCAATCCACCTTGTCTTGCCCTCCGTGGGTCACCCAGTCATCGCCATTCCATAGGCTCACTTTAAGCATCATGGGCTGCGATCTTGGATAAGGAACACCCTTGTCTGCAATGGTTTCTATAAATAAAAAGACAAGACAAGAGGATAAGACAAAGGATTTCAATAAAAATGTATAAGGTAAAAGGATAAAACATATAAGATACTTTAACGATACTTGATCATAATCACCGCAAGCAAATTGATCTACAGTTAGTGGCTAGACGAATTCAACTCTTTTAATCACACAATGTGTGAGTACCAATAGAGATACCGAATGCTAAAATTCTAGCAATACTTGATCCAACTCAACCACAATCCTGCCTAATTTGATTTGAATTCGGAAACAAAACCGAATGCAGATTCAACTAAGAAACTAGAATTCGGATCCATATCCAAATCCAACTTATATGCTGTTTTTCCAAAGTCTTGACCCTTTGTTAAAGATTTTTCCGACAGAGATCTTATGTTTAAAACCAACATTTCGCATCGTATTCTCACAATCCAAGATCCAATTGAATATTTCATATGACCTAAACCCAAATCTGAATCTTATCAGATTCTTTTCCTGAACTTGAATCCAACACTAAACCAAACCTGACTGCTTGGACTCGGATCCAGCTAGGATTCGAATTGGATGCCTCCTAAAGTGGTATTCCCAGTTTCTGTCGCTAAAAGAGGGCTAAACATCAGTAAAGAGGCCATCAATGAAGTCAATTTTTTTGCAGTAATGTAACTAATACTGCAAATGAAACCTCAAAAGACTAATAATCGCAAGGGTTGGATCAACTTACACAATCTGGTGAAGGTTCCACAGAATAGAATACGTATGAAAGTCTGCAGTCGGATCAAACCATAAATAAATCCTCTCCTCTCTATTGCCAGACCCGTCGGCGAAAACGTTGGTTTGAAGGACGTAAGGTTGGCCACTTACATTGCCCAAGAACTCGAAGTCTAGCTCATCTCTGTTAGACTGATCTGAAGTTAACTGCAATGTAGGCAATTAGCCGATTAATCAGCGAGTAAACCATTATGGATCATAGCGACAATATAATTCGAGTAACCAATCAAAAGGTTCAAGTACTAACATAGTATGCGACAACCGTGCCGGCCGAATGGCCGGGGATCAGTTTAATCTGCATGTCGATCTGCCCAAATAAGAAGGTGGAGTTTGAAGCAAACGCACACCCTGAAATGGATTCATTTAATAGGTTATGTTGTTGCACAATCAGGAATCATATATAACAATAACTTTCCTTCTTTTGTTTGTTACCAAGAGAGGCCTAAGCCTAACACACACATGCACCTCGTGGTAGTTGAACTCCCTCACCTGCAGCAAGGGCATCCGAGTCCCCTGCCAGTTGAGGTAACGCTCGGCGTGCCACAAATAAGAATAACTAAATGCAAATAAATAACTCTTAGCATGTAAGAGTCTATCAAAGAATGTTCAATTCAATGTCTAAAAAAACATGTCCAAACCGGAGTTAGGCATCTCAGTTCAGGTACTTGTCATTCCAAAGTCTCTCTCTCTCTCTCTTATATATATATATATATATATATATATAAGAGAACCTTGTATATCCTAGCAATTAGGTGTCTATTTCGAGTTGGCAGATGATTAAAATTTAAATTTAAAAGTAAAGAGTGTGTATATAGATAAAATATACTTTAAAACATAAGCATTTACTTTTTTCTTTTCGTTTCAAATTTCAATTGTTTAGATATACTAGCACTTAAATGTTTCATAGATGCTATGTACTCTTTCTACTTCACTCTCTCTCTTTCTCTCTCTATATAGAGAGAGAAACTAATATATGTTAGCATTTTTGGTAATGAGATTTAAATCTATAAAGTGTCTGCCTTTATATAGGTACACTTTATTCGTAAGAGTACTTTTCTTTTTAAATTTCAAATCTCATTCATATTTTATCAGATTTATTAATGCCTATATATATATATATATATATATATATATATATATATATATATATATATATATATATATATATATATATATATATATATATATATATATATATATATATATATATATATATATATATACTACCATACAGTGTCTCTCTCCATATATATATATATATAGGTATTAATAAAGTAACAAAAAATATTTCGAGACAAAACCAAACAGTAGACCCTGCCACCCTTACGTATATAAAGTAACAAAACATTTGGCTTGTTTGGTTTGTTTTCTCAAACACAAAATCACGGTACTCAGTGCTCACCAGAACGTTGGTCCAGCATCAAGCTTCTCTCATGACCATCACCCGAGGTATTCACATGATCAGGAGCCCATGTGATATAGAAATCCTTATTAAAACCCCCACACAGGGACGGCAGAAGCCACTGTAGAGATAACTGAAGCCAAATTGGTGAAAAGGAGGACACGGAATTTGAAGTTCCGGCGAAATCCGGGCATGATTTCAGCCGACCAGAGAAAACCTGTTGATATTTTCTCGAAGTCGAAGAGAAGTCACAAAATATGAAGACGAGAAATAGGAGCCATGAAGAAAGAAGGGTAGAGATCAAGTAAGGAAGGCTTGTGGAATCAAATAAACATATCTTGTATGGCAGAAAGGAAGTCATACCTTTGGCTTCATCGGCTTTTAATTTTTTGATGTGGACCACTTCTTCTTTGCTTTTGAGGGATGCCAAGCTCAGGAGGAGGGGAAGAGAAGAAACGCGTCCTTGCGAGATCTTACACAAATAACTTACTCTCCAGCTTCGCTTTTCTCCTCACCGCAGGCGTATGGGATTGGAAATGACAATGTTGATCCCTCCGAGCAGTCAATTCCCAAGTTTTCTTCAAATAGGGTAACAGTTTCAGACCCAACCGAAACCTGAGCGAAAAGTTCGTGTATGGGTTGACCTATACCCGACCTAAACCGAAGTGTATATATGCAACGTGTACATATTTCTAAAATTTTATATATACATATATATATATAGAGAGAGAGAGAGAGAGAGATTGAATCATGTGCACTGACACATGTCTCATGCTCATTATAATATGAGTGTAATAAAAATATTATTCATATTTTTTATAACTCCTTAAAAAATTTAAAATTATACAAATCAATTTATATATAATAAGTGTAATATGTATGCCACGTTATATACTTATTATAATAAAAAAGGTCAAAAATAGTCACAAACTTTTCATAAGTTGTATCTTATTTGTGTCAAATTTTCATTTTTCATATCAACCATTTATTCTTTGATTGGATGGTAAGATTTTCAAGAATAACCAAGCATCTATCATAAGTTCTCTCTCCATATATATATATATAGCCAAGTCAGCCCAAACCCAATCTAAACCTGACTCTAGCAATCTCCAGATCTTCAAAATGGGCCCAAGGAAAAAATAAGTTGCATCTGGGTCGACCTGTCTTAACCAGAGCCGAAGTGACCCGACCACAACAGCAAACCCTGGTCTGAGAACTTTCAGGCAGCTTGCCTGGATAACAAGTGCAAGATGGCCACCTTAAATGATTTTCGGCGTAGCTCCCAGACAGGTTTCTGTAATCGTATTTCATTACAGAAATTCTTCAAGTTTTACATGTAGGTTGTGGTCACAATTTTGTGTTTCAGGTTATATTCACGTAATATCATTTCATGATCACACCCAAAGCAGGTCACCTGAATAGGATCCAATTTTTTTCGTGTCACTTTGGGTGGACTCTGGCAACAGACTTTTTTGAGCTGTGATTATCAGTGATTTTGTGTTTCAGGTCGTGTTCATGCCATTTTGTATTCAAGTCAAAAGAATGTCAACATACAAATAGTCGATTTTCGTGCCACTTTGAGTGTACACCGACAATGACTTTCTGGGTCATGTTCGTATCAGATTTTCCAGAACAAAAGGGCAAGCATATTGCTTCGCCCTTCAATGGGAATGAAATGAGAGATGGATTCACATTGATGGGAGACCAAGCAAAGGAGATTTAGTTCATGCAGCAGTAAAGCCAAGGAATCCAAGTTTATTGCTTCCGCCATTTGGATTCTCACTAAAATCACCTACCAGAACAATTAGAATCATGCACCAAATGGATTTTATTTCACTTGAGAAATAGTTCACCTGACTAGGGGGTGACTTGTAAGTTGAAGGTCAAGAGTTTGATACCCGGAGCGTGCATCATGCTTAGGCCTCCATTTTACCCAAACAAAACACCAAAAAACAGAAAATGATAGTGATTAAAACGAAGGTAAGATCCCAAAGACGGGAAAGTTGATCAGATGATTATATTACATAATAAGTTACAACCTTTAGTGACAATCTGCCATCACAATACAATAATCTTATAAGGGTAGCAAATTTACATGAATCAACAATAAAGAATACACAGCACAATTGTTAACACCTGAACAGCACCGGAAGAAAAAAATGAGCAGAAGAATGCAAAAATGTTCACATATATACCACAAGTCTCAAGCTCTGCCTTGGACATGGAACACTAGCCGTTCTCCAGAGTCAATGTATCAGGCATCAATTCTACATACAAATCAGGCCCTCCTTGGATTGCCGTGACGCTGATTTCTGAAATGGTTAAGAAGTGTCTGGGCCTGGAACCAGACAGAGAAAGAAAGAATTAGTAAAATGGTTCAACTATAAACTCGACCAACAGAAAATTGGAACCACCCAGTTATAGTCAACAAAGAGGTCAGTAATTCAGTCATCATTTGATCCTTTCAATTATCATAGTCGTGCATGTGCTTGTGTGTACGAGAAAAGAATTACACTTTGAAACGAAAATAATGGCCGCATCTTATTAAATTATATGTATTCTGCACTGTCAGATTTTTGGGAACTCCCCAGAACTGCTTATAGACTGAAATTAGGTGCCCAGGACATGTTCTTTTGGCTAACTCATACAGATAACAACCCTAATGTTGGTTGGCGAAAAATCCCAACAAATAATTGGGAAATCAGTCTTTAACCAGTGGATAGTCAAACATGCTTATAGCAACTTAATCCTCTCTTGGGGGGAGAAAAGGAAAGCCCCTAACTGGGATAAGATTTGGTCATGGGGATGCCATGTTGACCAATTTTCCTACTTGCAAGTTCCAGAAGCTGAATTCGGACATGCCATAGAAACTATGAATCAACAGCTTAGTCATGTTTTGTCGATCAAAATGAATGAACTTGGGAAAGTTCAAAAATCATACACTTCAGGCTGTTGATTTTTAGGGCTAGTGAAAGCCTAACCATAGTCCAAGTTAGAATCGATGCCTAGCTGTTTCTAGCAAAACCGAACATGCATATGACATCTACAATGTTGGATTTTCAAAATAATGTACAACAATAACAAACAACAGCGAAAAGCAAGTCAGCATGACCAAATCTTATACTACATATATATAATGTATATGTGTGTGTGTGTGCGCGTGCATGTGATGTGTGTGTATAATGTATGTATATATGCATGTAGAAAGGTGACCTCCTAGGATGTCCTGGAGTTGGTGGGAAAAGGCTTGGGTAAGGTAAGGATGTAGGTATATGCACACACACGCATCTTATAAGCACTGAAAATTATTGAGAAAGAGATAGTAAACACAAGAATAGAACAATTATGGCATGAACACAATAGACCAAACAGAATGGCAAGAAAGCTAAGGATTTGAGCAGTGGAATTGAGTGATCTCGAACAGGGAAAAGCATTCCATCGAGAGGAATATGGAATAACTATTGGCATGCTTTTATAATCCAAAACTGTTGACGTACACCTAAACTGCAACAGAATTATTAGGGTCCTACACCATCTTAAACAAGTGTTAAAACATGATCTGAAAGTGAACAAACTTTAGAAACCCAATTAAATGTTAACAGTTAAAACTTATAGGAGAAGGGTTAGACAGACACATAGGAAAGAGACGTAACAGATCTGAAAGAATACAGAAACGATATGAAATCAGAATAAGAATGAGAGGGGAAACATGATTCTTGACTTTGAAATTGTTTTTTGACTTGCAACAGAAGACAACAACTAAGCCGTTTCCCATACTACATGAGGTTGGCAACATGGATTCTTTGTTTCTACATAGCCCTATCATGTGTCATGCTAGCAATTAACTCAAATATAAACTAGATCATTCTTTATTGTTTCTTTCCAACACTTTTGTGATTGTTCTCTCCCTCTTTTAACATTTTCACAGAATCACAATCTAGTTTTTCATATCCTTACGGGAGAGTCCTTGGATCGTCTTTCTACATATCCAAACCATCTTAAACGATTTTCTCTCGGGGAAATTCCCTACCTCATTATGTATATGGTCTTTCCTTGTGTGGCCGCTCATCCATCTCAACATTTTCTTTTCTGCTAGACATCTTTTGCACATGTTCATGATTAATTGCCCAACACTCAAAACCATAAAACATAGCAGGTCTAATTGTTGCTTTATAATATTTACCTTTCAAGTTTAATTATATCTTCTTATTGCATAGAATACCTTATGCCCCTTTCCATTTTAAAAGGTCGGCATTAATTCTATATAAATCTCTATCAATTTTTTCATCATCTTGAAAAATTGACCATAGGTATTTAAAAATTTTCTTGTGAGGGATGCAATGTGTATCAATCTTAATTTATGTCTTTTGAAGTACCCAAATGATCAAACTTACGTTCCATATATTATGTCTTTGTTCTATTAAGTCGAAAGCCTTTATTTTCTAATGTTTCTCTCATAGTTCCAATTTCCTATTAACTTTTTCCTTAGACTTGTCCACTAACACAATGTCCCATGCAAATAACATACACCAAGGTACTTCATCTTGAATATGTTTTGTTAACTCAACAATGACTAATATAAATAAATATGAACTTAAAGTTGATCCCTAATGTAATCCAATTTTAACTTCAAAGGAGTCTATCATTCCTTCATGAGTCCTCATGCATGTTTTTGCACCATCATACATGTACCTTATAAGATTTATATATGTCAATGGGATACCTCTCTTTTCCAAGGTTCTCCAAAGAACATATCTTGGTACCCTATCATAAGTTTTTTTATATCAATAAATATCATATAAAGGTTATTCTTTTTTCCTCTAAAATATTCTATAAGACATTTGAATAGGTGAATCGCTTTAATAGTAGATCTATCGGGCATTAATCCGAATTGGTTCTCGGTTGTACTCAATATTTGTTTTAACCTATGTTCGATAATTCTTTCCCATAATTTCATAGTATGACTCATTAACTTAATACCTCGACAATTCGCACAATTCTGAATGTCTCCCTTATTCTTACATATGGGTATAATTGTACTCGCTCTCCATTAATCAGACATCTTTTGGGTTCCTCATATTTCATTAAATAGGAGCAAAGTGAGCCCCATCTCTCCTAGAATTTTCCATATTTCTATAGGAATATTGTTCAGTCCTACAGATTTACCAACCTTCATATATTTAATAGCCTCTTTGACCTCATTTTTTTTAATACACTGATAGAAATTGTTGTTTATATACTTTTCTGATTTGGCTAACTCTCCTAAGTTAATACTACCATATGTATTTTCATTAAAAAAACTTACAGAAAAAATTTTTCCATCTATTTTTGATATATCATTTGCCACTAGAATCTTCTCATACTCATCTTTGATTCATCTAACAAAAGTAAGATTCATAGTTTTCTTATCTCTAGCCTCAGCTATCCTAAAACATCTCTTCCACCCTCTTTTGAGTTGAGTTGTTTCGCTAACGGCCTTTTTCGCTTCTTTCTTTGATTTCTTATAAGCCTCTAATATTTCACTAGCCTTCTTATCATAATGAAATTTATAGCATGACCTCTTTGCCTTTTGATTTTATCTTGCACTTCACTCCACCATCAAGCTTCTTTTCGTGCTACACCTCCCTTAGATTCACCTAACACATCTTTCGCCACTTTTCTAATACGTATAGCCATATTGTTCCAAAAGGTGTGCCTACATAATTCCAAACATCTCCTTGAAGAACTTTCTATTTAAATATATTTTTTCTCACATTTTAAGTTCAACCATCTAGTATGAATAGCTCTATGCACTCTATTCTTCTTTGTAAACTTTTTTACTTGAAAATTCATTACTAAAAGTTGATGTTGAATAATTAAGCTTTCTCATAGAATTACCTTGCAATCTTTACAACACGATCTATCTTTTTTCCTATGAACAAAATAATCAATTTGTGTTTATGACAAGTCACTCTTATAAGTAACTAAATGTTCATCTCATTTTTTGAAAATTGTATTGGCTATAAAGAGATCAAAAGCCATAACAAAATTTAAAATCTCCCTATCCTCCTCATTTATATCCCCAAAATAATAGTCTCCATAAATACCTTGATATCCTAATGCATCTTTACCGACATGTCCATTTAAGTCTCCTCCTAAACAAATTACCTCCCTTTGTGGAATTCTTTAAATTACTTTATCTAACTCCTCCCAAAAAGCATTCGTTATACTATATTCTAATCTTATTTGGGTGCATAAACACAAACTATATTCAAAGCCTCTACTCCAAAAACTAATTTCACTATTATAATTCGACCACAATATCATTGTATGTCTACTATACTATCCTTCAAATCTTTATTTACAATAATACTAACTCCATTTCGAGCCTTTTCCTTTCCTCAGTACCATAATTTAAAACTTGTATTCTTAATCTCCTTTGCTTTTTCTCCTACCTACTTTGTCTCTTGTAAACATAAAATGTAAATCTTTCTTTGAATCATAGTATCTACCACCTTCATTAACTTGGCGGTCAATGTTGTGATATTCCAAGTACAAATACGAATCTTATTAACTAAGACTAGCTTCCTTACCCCCGCATTTGTCTAAGATAAAAATGTGGAGACCCTTGTTGTAACTTGTTCACTACATTTGAGCGATAATGTAGTGGGACTAACTTCTTTACCCACACCCGTCCATGACGTGGGAACCCTCTCTGCAATTGATTCACTACATCTAGACGAAGATATAGAGACCCTTACTTTTTACTGCATTCGGGTTCTGCAGTTCATCACTAAGAGGGAATGTCCCAAAGCAATGCTCATAATTTGTAGAATTCATGGTCGATAAGTCCGACAAAGTTTTATACTAGTTGTCAAAAGCCTAACGCAACACTCCTTTATCCAGGTTTGGGACCGGACATGCAAGAGTGATCCCTTACATGGGTGGAGTTAACAAAAGACAACATTCTAGTGAAATAAAACCATATGATAACTAGGTAGATGACACATTAGGTCAACGATGAACCTGGCAATTAGTTCTTTTTACACATACACATTTCTGCAATAGATAATAACCATGACATGAACCTTTTTTAAAAATTGCAATGGTCCATATTTCAAGTATCCTAAGTTTTGCTTACATTTTTAACACTGAATTTGATTGATTTCCCTTCATGCTTTTCGGCAAACATATTGCAATGTGCATAAATCTATATTGGGGAGAGAGAGAGAGAGACCTTCTCTTTGGCTCGTGCTGTCCCAGACTGGGACAATGCTGCCAATGGAGGCACAACACCTTCTTGCAATACCATGTGAGAGAATCTAGGGCTATGTGTACAAAGTTGCAGTAACGTGGCTGCTGCATTTTCTTTTCCTCTTGAAGATCCCAGTTCAACAACCTCTACAAGAGCTGGAATTCCTCCTTCCTGACCAATTGCATTACGACCTTCAGGAATTGATGAAAGATTAGATAAGACAGCAACTGCCTTATCAACCATTCCTGCTGCTGGGTCCATTAGATCCACAAGGTATTTCACAGCCCCAGCTTGTACAATCAGTGCCTTGTTCTCATGGAATATAGACAAATTAAACAAAGCAATGGCAGCATCCCTCTTTCCGCGGGGAGTCCCATTGCCCAATAACTCAACAAGTGGTTGGATTGCACCAGATCTTCCAATCTTGACCTTGTTCTCTTCTATCACAGAAAGGCTGAAAAGTGTGGCCGCCGAATTCTCTTTAGCTTCAGCACTTCCTGTCTTGAGAACATGAATAACAGGTTCTATTGCCCCAGCATTGGCAATCGCAGACTTATTATTATCACTTAGTGAGAGATTCAACAGCGCAGTAACAGCATTTTCTTGGGTTTCCACATCTGTTGAATGCAGTAGATCAACTAAAAGCTTGATGGCTGCAGAAGTTCCGATTACAGTTCGATTCTCCGAGCTGTGCTTTGTAAGATTCCTCAATTCAACAACAGCTGATCTTTGTACATCTCGTGATGGGCTCTGCAAATCCTCAACCAGCTTCTTTACCTGGGAATCGATTTCTGACGAGTTGGATTTCGAGTCAAGCATAGGAGAAGTGATTCTCGGACCAAAATTTCGGTCAGATGACCTTCTCCATAAAGGCTGAGTTCTCCGAAAGTCTAACAACCTGATAGGTGGACCAATATCCCTTGGTGGAGCAGATGAAGCAGGATCTTTTGAATTAACTTCACCAGAAGCATTTGCATTGTCATTTGTGTTTCTATTGGATGTCTCATTCATGTTTCCAGCTTCAGCGTGCACATCAGTGCTGGATACAGAGCTGGACGCAGATGCACTCCGAGTGTGACAGACCTGCCCATCAGGCAGGCCGCCACCTGCAGGATCATTCTCAGCTAAGACAACGGTAGGAGAGGCAGAATTTACATTTAGGATGCCTGAGTTACCCATCCCATTTTCATTGCTTACTGAAGAAGTCCTAGACACTCCCTTACCAGACCCATTTCCCACGTTCATAGGGTCCCTTGAGCTAGTCCCGCCTTCAGCAGAACCATCACAATCTTTATGAGGTTCTGACAGAGAAGATCGATGTTCATTTGCATAAGCTTCTGCACTCTTTCCATTTGAGGATCTCTGATCTACTAAACTCGCAATTTTAGCCGACTCCAAAGCTTTAGGGCTAGAAGACCTAGGAAAATGGGCACCAGTAGCACTAGAATCCCCACGTCCAAGAAGCAGCAATGGTTGATTTGAGTTCATGGCCTTTACAGAATCAGGCAACTTGACATTATTCAATTCACACCAATTGGCAATAAGGGCCTTGACAGTGAAGTTAGGAATAAGATTTATATGAGATAGATTTTGTCGTGTCTTTGGACAAACCGTCAAACCCAGATCCAGCCATTTTCGAATAAAAGCTCGTTCATAAGTTTGTCCAGATGCCACAATCACCGGATCAGACATTGGCTCAAGGGAAAGCGGACAACAGAAGTCAGGAGGAATTGGCACCCCATTAACTGTTTGCGATTGTTTTATTTTCACAAGAGAGTCGTGCATGTAAGAAACAAGGGCGATTATCTCATCTACCAGCTCCACTTCTTCACTCTTGCTCTCATGTTGGGCCTCAACTTTAGCCTTTTCCAAAGCCACTGCTTCCATTAAAAGTTCTTGGCTAGATGACAAACTCATGGAGTCTGCAATCTTCACCATGGCCTCAGCGCTAGGTAAAATGTTCTCTCTTTGATTTTTAATGGATTCCCTGATCACTGATGATATGAGACTTCCACTCGTAAACTCATGCTTCTGTATATGCCAAAAGTGACAAATATATCAGTCTTCTCTTACTGTTAAGAACTGCAATAAAATGAAATGAGGAACATACTACTCAATTATCAACTCCATACCTGAACGCAAACAATATTGGAAGCCAAAGGAGTAGATAAAGTGAGAGAGCTCAAAATTGTGCAAATTGCTCGTATAGATAACTGAATCTTCTCTGCCACCACTTCAATTTGCAGAAGCTGATAACATGCGCATGATGCAAATATTCAAGAAATAGAAAAGGAACTTCGTGAATATGATAGCTAGAAAATCACCAAAGCTTACTTGCATGGGCAACATAATAAGGAACTGTTTGACGAATTATGAAAAGACAGCAAAACACTTTGGAACACTCGAAGCATTATTTACAAACTGAGTTTAGTAAAAACAGGAGGCAAATTGCACAATGAATATAACTTCCCATCGTGCTCAATAACCAGTCCATATTCAATTCTTGATTGGACAATACCATAGCCACCATTCTCAGCAATATGTTGAATATCTATCAGAAATTTAAACTTTTTCTAAAATGGGAAAATATCTAAATATATACAAGATTTCACCCAAATTCCAAATCTAGCAAATTTAGCATACAACTTCATGTACTTCTGAAGAAAAATGGTGATTTAGAACCATTACTTCCTATGTTTTCCACTTTTCTCATATTTATTAGAAGAAAAACATTAGACATTTTTTATGGAAACTTTAAAAATGCAGTGTCTAAAAAGATCTTCTTGAAAAAGGTTGTGATAAGTTGCAGAGAAAGAGATCAGTGACTGGGCAAAACATCAGCAAGTTACCAGCAACTACAGAGCATCCATCATGAGTTAGCGGAGGTTCTATTCGTAAGGTCTAAATCATAGTCATTCTAGACATTGCTATCTAAATACATGCCAACAAAGCCAAAATGGAGAAATAAAGTTGAAATTACAATAACAGTTTAAACACCATCCATGAAGTTTCTATACAATTGCAACAACAACAACTAAGCCTTTTCCCATACTAGACGGGGTCGGCTACATGGATTTTTTGTTTCCACATAGCCTTATCATGTGCCACGTTAGCAGTTAAATCACAATAAGCTAGATCATTCTTTATTGTTTCTTTCCAACACTTTTGTGGTCGTCCTCTACCTCTTTTAATACTTTCAAAATCTAGTTTTTCATACCTTCTTACAAATTCTTCTTTTGATCTTCTTTCTATATGTCCAAACCATCTTAAATAATACTCTCTCATGTTATCTTTTATTGGTGTCACTCTTAATTTGTTTCTAATAACCTCATTATGTATACAGTCTTTTCTTGTATGACCACTCATCCATCTCAACATCTTCATTTCTGTCACAGACATCTTTTTGTACATGTTGATCAGCCCAACACTTATTGGTGTCACTTATCATGTGCAGGTCTAATTGTTGCTCTATAATATTTACTTTTTAACTTTAATGGTATCTTCTTATCACAAAGAATACTTGATGCTCCTCTCCATTTTAACCATTAGCATTAATTATATGCATAACATATCCATCAATTCTTTCATCACTCTGAAAAATTGATCCTAAGTATTTAAAACTTTCCTTTTGGGAGATGTAATATGTGCCAATTTTAATTTCTACATCCTCTGAAGTAACCAAATGATCAAACTTACATTTCATATATTTGTCTTTGTTCTACTAAGTCGGAAGCCTTTACTTTCTAATGTTTTTCTCAATAGTTCCAATTTTCTATTAACTTTTTCCTTAGACTCCTCCACTAACACAATGTCATCTGCAAATAACATACACCAAGGTACTTCATCTTGAATATGTTTTGTTAACTAATCAATCACCATTATAAATAAGTATGGACTTAAAGTTGATCCTTGATGTAACTCAATATTAACTTCAAAGAAGTTTGTCATTTCTTCAAGAGTCCTCACACATGTTTTTGCACCATCGTACATGTCTCTCATAAGCTTCTATACAATTGCACTGACCAAAAAAAGTTCTTCAAATTGAATCAATCAGTAACCAATACAACTCAATAAGCACATCAAGCACATAGGATGGGACATATTAATGGAAGTGAGCGTCCGAAGCACAAACAACAACAACAACAACAACTAAGCCTTTTTCCATACTAGACGGGGTCGGCTACATGGATTCTTTGTTTCCAGAGATCCCTATTATGTGCCATGTTAGCAGTTAACTCACAATAAGCTAGATCATTCTTTATTGTTTCTTTCCAACACTTTTGTGGTCGTCCTCTACCTCTTTTAATACTTTCCAAATTTAGTTTTTCCAACCTTCTTACAGGTTCACTTTTGATCTTTTTTCTATATGTCCAAACCATCTTAAACGATATTCTCTCATTTTATCCTCTATTGGTGCCACTCCTAATTTGTTTCTAATAACCTCATTATGTATACGGTCTTTTCTTGTATGACCACTCATCCATCTCAACATCTTCATTTCTGTCACAGACATCTTTTTGTACATGTTGATGATTAACTGCCCAACACTCGTAACCATAAAACATGGTAGGCCTAATTGCTGCTCTATAATATTTACCTTTTAACTTTAATGGTATCTTCTTATCACAAAGAATACCTGATGCTCCTCTCCATTTTAACCAACCAACATTAATTCTATGCAAAACATCTCCATCAATTCTTCCATCACTCTCAAAAATTGACCCTAGGTATTTAAAACTTTCCTTTTGGGGGATGCAATGTGTGCCAATTTTAATTTCTATGTCCTCTGAGGTAACCAAATGATCAAACTTACATTCCATATATTCTGTCTTTATTCTACTAAGTCGGAGGCCTTTGCTTTCTAATGTTTCCCTCCATAGTTCCAATTTTCTATTAACGTTTTCCTTAGACTCCTCCACTAATACAATGTCATCTGCAAATAACATACACCAAGGTACTTCATCTTGAATATGTTTTGTTAACTCATCCATCACCATTATAAATAAGTATGGACTTAAAGTTGATCCTTGATGTAACCCAATATTAACTTCAAAGAAGTTTGTCGTTCCTTCATGAGTCCTCACACATGTTTTTGCACCATCATACATGTCTCTTATAAGGTTAATATATATCAATGGGATACCTCTTTTTACCAAAGTTCTCCAAAGAACCTCCCTCGGTACCCTATCATAAGCTTTTTCTAGATCAATAAATATCATGTGAAGGTCTTTCTTTTTTGCTCTAAAATGTTCCATAAGACGTCTCAAAAGGTGAATCGCTTCAATAGTAGATCTGCCTTGCATGAATCCAAATTGGTTCTCTGTTGTACTTGATACTTGTCTTAACCTACGTTCGATAATTCTTTCCCATAATTTCATAGTATGGCTCATTAACTTGATACCTCGATAATTCACACAATTTTGAATGTCTCCCTTGTTCTTATATATGGGTATAAGTGTACGTGCTCTCCATTCCTCAGGCATCTTTTGGTTTTTCCATATTTCATTAAATAGTCTTGTGAGCCAAGTGATTCCTATTTCTTCTAGTATTTTCCAAACTTCTATAGGAATATTATCTTGTCCTACCGATTTACCACCCTTCATATGTTTAAGAGCCTCTTTGACTTCATTCTTTTGAATACGTTGGTAGAAATTGTGGTTTATATACTTTTCTGATTTGGCTAACTCTCCTAAGCTAATACTACCATCTTTATTTTCATTAAAAAGATTATAAAAATAGTTTTTCCATCTATTTCTTATATCATCATTTGCCACTAGAATTTTTTCATCCTCATCTTTTATGCATCTAACATAATTAAGATCTTTAGTTTTCTTATCTCTAGCCCTAGCTATCCTAAAAATATCTCTTTCACCCTCTTTTGAGTTGAGTTTTTTATATAAGTCTTCCCAAATTTTAGCTTTTGCTTCACTCATGACCTTTTTCACTTCCTTCTTTGCTTTCTTATAAGCCTCTAAAGTTTTACTAGTTTTCTTGCCCGAAACCAGAACCTCTCAGGTAATCATTTAGCTAATGACAATGACAAGTAATAGAATAAGAAGACATGAATCTCTCAGGTAATCATTTAGCTAATAAGCACACCATTTCCTTTTATTTCTTCTGTGTAACAGCAAAACCCTGTTCAATAGCACCTAGTTTAGTTATGCAGAAGCACCCAATTTTATCATATTATATAACTGCTTTAGTCTTAGTTGGCTGACGTAATTGAATAAATTGGACAACTTCTCGCTATAATTTCTTTCATTAAGGCATAAACAAATGAATCAGTAGTTTGAAGAAGGTTAATTGTTCATCTGAAAGGGAATGTCTGAAGTGCATTGAACAAAAGCAATGCAGTTAAATCTAAAAACCAAAAGCTTACATATTTACAAACAATTATTTGATAAGTTGGGTACTTTTTTGCAGCTTATCCTTTTCGGTTCCAAAACGCAGAACATGTAAATGGAGAGAAAAATTGGTTCTTTTCGCCCGAAACCAGAACCAAGCACTATTCTGCACTAAATTTCAGCAGCAGAATGGATTCTTAGTCGCTATGGTTTTCTATCTTGTGGCATAATAGCATGCAAGATTATAAATTGGTGTTTCCTACCAACACTTTTGAGACCTTTCTCTTTCTCTTTTAAAGCATTGCTATTTTCTCAGACCTCAGAGGAGCTCCATCTAGCAATTTATACAATTTACTGATAAGAGTGGTAAAGAAGACATTTCCATACACAGTGACAATATAATAGCATAAAAAACTACATATGAGGTAAACCTGTCAAAAAGGAAAAGGGGTTGTCTTTCCCATGTCCTAATCACACTCTTTGCTGACCACTGTTGAACCTTTCATTTTATCATTGATTCATTGTAGACATTAATGGCAAAATATTAAACCCATTCATAATCATGTTAAAAGATGGATAGTCATAGCTTCCCACCTAAAGATAATTGAGACCAGCACTGTATGCATTTCCCATAGACACTTCACATATTTTTACAAATTCAGTTTATAATGCTTACCATGGTAGAGGGTTCATTCTCCATTTAGATCATATAAGCCTCCTAGCTATTTACGGTAAAAGATAGAGACCACCTAACAGAAGCAGTTAGGGGCTATTTAAAATTGGTTCACTTTCTATTTGTACACTACAATAGCAAATGAAAAAGAAAATGCATCAAAATTAACAACATTAATGTAGGCAAAACTCGAGCACCTCCTATACTTTTATACTGGTGTGGTTAACATTTATGTCAAACAGATGCTTGATAACAGGTTGTCGTACCCGTGTTGGACATTCCAACACTCGGCACTCAATATTTTCAGTGTCCACCTCAACAGTAACTACTTGAAATACTTTTATTTATTAGATAGTTTAGTGTGATGTCAGAGGGACACTTCATAGAATATTCAAACTATGTTTACTTCTAGTTTTGTTAGATATTTTAAATTACATAAAATATCACATCTAATTTATTCATATATGTCGCCTTGTCTGCACTCATGATTTTTAGAATTATGACAAGTTTACATTAACAATCATGTAAAGGACATCACAATTCTGCGGAGAAAACTTAATAAAACTCAGAACAAGGTAGAAACTTAAGACTGGTTAAATTTGTGTAGATCCTCGTTTTCTGCTGTCAACTCAAATTGCCCTGTTTTTCAACCCAAGATAGATTTATATATCTAAATTTATATGCAACAAATAACATCCAAGTTTTGTTATGAATCTAAAGATATTGCTGTGACCGTTTTTCTCAGGATGGAACCAGAAACCCAAGTCTAGCTCAGGTCCAATGCACAGATGTTGGTGTAGCTGCTTCTTCTTCCTTCCTCTTGTTTGAACCATACTTCTACTCCCAGATCTTTGTCGTTGTATATAACGTTCCTGTCAATTTCGTTCTCTTCATGTGTCTTCTCTCTTCTGCTTTCTCTTTTTCTTTGCTGTTATTTCCAACTTTGATAATGACATATATGAGTACAAGAAGATGTTTAGTAAGATAAATAATCATATTCTCATTCCCAAATGTTTTTCTCTATACATTTGTTCCTGTCATTAGTCCCTTTCATGTGTCTCCTCTTTTCTGCTTTTCTTTGACTATTTCTAACTTTATTTATGACATATATGAGTACAAGAAGATGTTTAGAAAGATAAACAATCATGAAGTTAGATATCATGTTAACAAGTACTTGCTTAAGCTCTATCGTTTTCATCTGACCGTGTCCCTGCCTGCTTACACATCTGCAACTTCCCATCTACCAAATTTTTTTTTATACTTAAGAGTTAATATCACCAATAAGCTTACAGCTTACTTAAATTTTCTGTTATTTAATTTGTTACATCTGTAATTACCATCAGTGTGTCCTTAATTTGTTAACAATGTCAAATCCAACCAGCATCCTTTCTTGGAGGAAGAGGGGGTTCATTGAGATGACTCTACTTATTTGTGATAGAGCAATTTGCACGATTAAGAATGACCAACCACGGTTGCATATACCATTTTGTGTAATGACTGCATTATTGATGGCCTTCCAGAGCTGTTCTTTAACAGGCCTAAGCAAATCTACTAATGAACAATGTTTCGTTAATACTCTGTCTGGCACATCAAAAGACGATGAATAATTTACGACTATGCAATAATATTAGCAAATAAATATTGATGAGAATACACAAAATTACTCATTTAAGAGTGGAAGATCCAGATTGGCAAGTTCCAAGCGCATGCATGGGAAAATAATTATATTGGCAAGATATTTATATGCCACCTTTGGGTCAGAATAAGCACTTCTCTGTAAGAAGTCTCCCACTTCATCACTTACAGGAAAATCAACCATTAGCTTAGAGTCCTTTTGCATGTATGCCCGTTCATTCTTTTTCAGTATGTTGCTTGTTGTTTCATGTTTCATAGATTTCATTAATCCTGTTTGTTCATTAAGCAAATTCGGCTGCATCCTGTATTACAATGGGAACTAGAAATAGCAAGGAATTCTACTTTCAGTACATACCCCTATTCTAAGGCATCCAAACACAAAATCCGCAATATATGAAACAAGGAATTAATTCAATAGAAAACAGATTGAAGAAACTAAGGCTAGAAATATCATTGGCATCACAGATGGAATAGAACAGCATATTTTTACGTTGTAGATCTTGTTCATCAATGGATGCCATCCCTCCATTAGTTTCTTAGCATCATCAACAAACATGTCCAATTCTTCCAATTTTTGAGTGAGTAGATCATCTGAAGGCAGCCCAGAATCAATGATCTCATCAAGCACAGGTATCAGAAGTGTTAATAATTCAGCTATGCTTTGGTAGTATATTTTGGCAGGCCAAGATTCTCTGTTGCTAGTAGAGAACAACTGGTTGAAGAGGGAGAAGTTGCCTAGTAGATCCCTCAACAGTGATGTCTCCATATGACCCATTCCAAGATATAGATAATAGAAGTATGATGTGTCATACAAAAGAACCTGCAAACGTACAACGGAAAAGAACATTATGACATAAAATTAATCATTGAAAAATGAAAAGAAAATCTTAACGCATGTAGTTGCAGTAATAAGTGCTACTCTAATATAATTGTAATCAAGGTTGTAAGAGATTTCATAGCAGAAGATTTCCATTTTTTTAATCCCAGTACTTGAATAAATGAAAGAAAAAAGTTCCCTAAACTCAAAAGTTGAGGGAGGACACTTAAAAGGCAACAAAAGTATAATAAAGACAAAAAATATTCAACCCAAAAAGATGCAAGAGCAGACAATGGTCTCTGTTTAAAAAAGAGTGCAATTGATCTTTTCTTTCACCAGGGGAAACACAAATGTTCCACCATGGGAGTAGGACTGACAAGTGACACCTAGGTTGGGCTATTGATCTCTCTAATGATTCACCATCATCAAACAAACGATCCACCATAGGAAACAGAAACAGCTCCCCTTGCAGGAACTTGAAAAGAACCAGTTACATGCATCACACATATGTGCACACAGACATGCACAAACACACATGCGTGCATGCACATGCACATGCACCCTATATAAGTACATATTTAAATGCATAATCCTAACCCCCGTTTTTTCACTTTTGAGAGCTAGTTTCAGATCCCTTTCCTTTCTCATTAAAGACATGGAAACTAATCCTACTGCAATTTTGACATTTTTGGATCTACCTATAACAATAGGTCGAAGAGAGCAGAATATGGAATAAGCATATGCATATTCCAATCATGGAATAGAACTCGAGAAGTTATGTCAATGCATGATTTAATGTACCTTGCACAAACATCATATCAATTTTACTCCTCATTATATATTGTTTAGTCCAAAACCATTATGACAGAGCACGAGCTCAATACCCTTGAATCCATCCACCTTTGGTGGATATTAATCAAATTTGAATGATATATCCATTTACATGTTCAGCAAATATAAAGTTGCATGCTCAATTCAATACCATCCCAAACTTGTACTCTAAATATCTTTTCACTTTTTCCTCACTAATCATGCATTCTTTTGTCAATTCTAACACAAACGCATTCACGGTAGCATTACGCAGCAGATTAATGCTTTACCGCTTCTTCCTAGAGAATCTATTGAAAATATATAGCAGATATATTAGGTCTCATGTTTGACACTACATGAGCTTCGCTACAAACTTCAATAGAGACTGTCATTTTTATGATTGATACATGCTGATGGCAATAAGTTTCATGTCTATTTGAGTTCATAACCCTTACAAATCACAGAATCGGTATCATGCACACAAAAAAAATAAGGGATGGCACACCAGGTTGATCAAATCAAGCAAACCTGTATGCACAAAGAAGTTACTGGATATTACATGTCTAGAGGAAGTTGATGTTCTACCTCAGTACGTCCACCCATACCTTGCATGTACTATTACCAGCATATAAGGCATGGTTTGGCATGGAACGCTCACCATATGTAGCATTTAGCTTTCATGTTAGGTTATCGCTGCACTGCCATGTCCCATGATATTAGGAGGTCAACTTATGCATTATCACAACCAACTCACATGATCTACTTTTCAGGAGCAGCATATGCTGTATACTCCACACGCAGTACCAGACCAAGAACAAAATCTTCCAATTTGAAAATAACAGAAATGACAAGGACCCAACACAACTCAATGCATGTGTTATGGGACATGACCTTCTTAAGACCAATGGGAATTGCCAAGCTTAAATACATAGAGAATGACAGCAAGCCACCCTAATGACAAAGAGTTGCACAATCATGGGCAGGGCATCATTTTGCAAAGCTAGAAAAATATAAGCGGAACCATCTTGCAGAAGCATGATTTCTTATTGATAACATCCCCCAAATGACTAGCTCTGTACCGAAAAGGCAATAAATTATACTAGCTCCCTGGAAACATTGTCAAGGATCGTTCACAAAATGAACTACACAGTAGAGATTATTAATATAAGAGTGATATCACATAATAAATCATTGTCTAAATCGTCAGAGCAAAACATTAAAAGAACTGACCAATCCCATCTTGAGTGCATACCCATTATAAGTACCTGGCGGCAATGCTTTAAGAAGAGGATCAACTAGCATGAAATTAGTCCCAATATAATCAATAGACACCAAATGATCTCTAATTCTTTCTTTCACAATCAAGAACGTGACCTACGTGTGTTTGCAAGCACTAGAGCTCTTATTCTTGTTAGAGAATTTGATTGTAGCTTTGTTATTATAATATATCTTTATGGGTTTCTGTATAGAGCTCGTGACTCTCAAATATATAATGAAGTTACATAACCAAATGTCATATAGCAAGCTATATATTTAACTTACACGGTGAATGCGGTAATTATCTTTTGTTTGGTACTAGACCATGAAACAATACCCCCAATAAGTAGAAAAATATACTCAACAACAACAAACAACAAACAACAACTAAGCCTTTTCTCATACTAGACGGGGTCGGCTACATGGATTCTTTGTTTCCACAGATCCCTATTGTGTGCCATGTTAGCAGTTAACTCACAATAAGCTAGATCATTCTTTATTGTTTCTTTCCAACACTTTTGTGGTCGTCCTCTAGCCCTTTTAATACTTTCCAAATTTAGTTTGTCATACCTTCTTAGTATACAGTCTTTTCTTATATGACCACTCATCCATCTCAACATCTTCATTTCTGTCACAGACATCTTTTGTACATGTTGATGATGTTGATGATTAACTGCCCAACACTCAGAACCATAAAACATGGTAGGCCTAATTGTTGCTCTATAATATTTACCTTTTAACTTTAATGGTATCTTCTTATCACAAAGAATACCTGATGCTCCTCTCCATTTTAACCAACCCGCATTAATTTCATGCGTAACATCTCCATCAATTCTTCCATCACTCTCAAAAATTGACCCTAGGTATTTAAAACTTTCCTTTTGGGGGATGCAATGTGTGCCAATTTTAATTTCTATGTCCTCTGAGGTAACCAAATGATCAAACTTACATTCCATATATTCTGTCTTTGTTCTACTAAGTAGGAAGCCTTTGCTTTCTAATGTTTCTCTCTATAGTTCCAATTTTCTATTAACTTTTTCCTTAGACTCCTCCACTAATACAATGTCATCTGCAAATAACATACACCAAGGTACTTCATCTTGAATATATTTTGTTAACTCATCAATCACCATTATAAATAAGTATGGACTTAAAGTTGATCATTGATATAACCCAATATTAACTTCAAAGAATTCTGTGATTCCTTCATGAGTCCTCACACATGTTTTTGCACCATCATACATGTCTTTTATAAGGTTAATGTATGTCAATGGGATATCTCTTTTTACCAAAGTTCTCCAAAGAACCTCCCTCGGTACTCTATCATAAGTTTTTTCTAGATCAATAAATATCATGTGAAGGTCTTTCTTTTTTGCTCTAAAATGTTCCATAAGACGTCTCAAAAGGTAAATCGCTTCAACAGTAGATCTGCCTGGCATGAATCCAAATTGGTTCTCTGTTGTACTTGATACTTGTCTTAACCTACATTCGATAATTCTTTCCCATAATTTCATAGTATGGCTCATTAACTTGATACCTCGATAATTCACACAATTTTGATTGTCTCCCTTACTCTTATATATATATATATATATATATATATATATATATATATATATATATATATATATATATATATGTATAAGTGTATTTGCTCTCTATTCCTCAGACATCTTTTGGTTTCTCCATATTTCACTAAATAGTCTTGTAAGCCAAGTGATTCCTTTTTCTCCTAGCATTTTCCAAACTTCTATAGGAATATTGTCTCGTCCTACCGATTTACCACCCTTCATATGTTTAAGAGCCTCTTTGACTTCATTCTTTTGAATATGTCGGTAAAAATTATGGTTTCTATACTTTTCTGATTTGGCTAACTCTCTTAAGCTAATACTAACATTTTTATTTTCATTAAAAAGCTTATAAAAATAGTTTTTCCATCTATTTCTTATATCATCATTTGCCACTAGAATTTTTTCATCCTCATCTTGTATGCATCTAACATAATTAAGATCTTTAGTTTTCTTATCTCTAGCCCTAGCTATCCTAAAAATATCTCTTTCACCCTCTTTTGAGTTGAGTTTTTTATATAAATCCTCCCAAATTTTAGCTTTTGCATCACTCACGGCCTTTTTCGCTTCCTTCTTTGCTTTCTTATAAGCCTCTAAAGTTTCACTAGTTTTCTTAGCATAATGTAATTTGTAACATGCTCTCTTTGCCTTGATTTTATTTTGCACTACTTCACTCCACCACCAAGCTTCTTTTTGTGTTGGTACACCTCCCTTAGATACACCTAACACATCTTTCGCCACTTTCCTAATATGTATAGCCATATTGTTCCACATATCACAGGGTGTACCAACATAATTCCAAACATCTCCTTGAAGGACTTTCTGTTTAAATATATCTTCTTTCTCGCTTTTGAGATTCCACCATTTAGTCTAAATAGCTCGATGCACTCTTTTCTTCTTTGTCTATTTTTTTATTTGTAAATCCATAACTAAAAGTCGATATTGGGTGGTTAAGCTTTCTCCTGGAATTACCTTGCAATCTTTACAACACGCTCTATCTTTTTTTCTACAAATAAAGTAATCAATTTATGTTTATGATAAGCCACTCTTATAAGTAATTAAATGTTCATCTCGTTTTTTGAACATTGTTTTGACTATAAAGAGATCAAATGCCATAGCAAAATTTAAAATCTCCCTACCTTCCTCATTTATATTCCAAAAACCAAAGTTTCCATGAATACCTTGATATCCTAATGCCTCTTTACCGACATGTCCATTTAAGTCTCCTCCTAAACAAATCATCTCCCTTTGTAGAATCTTTTGAATCACCTTATCTGACTCTTCCCAAAAAGTTGTCTTTATACTATCTTCTAGTCCTACTTGGAGTGCATAAGCACAAACTATATTCAAAACCTCTGCTCCTAACACTAATTTCAATGTCATGATTCGATCACCATATCGTTGTATGTCTACTACACTATCCTTTAAATCTTTATTTATGATAATACCAACTCCGTTTCGAGCCTTTTCTTTACCTGAGTACCATAATTTAAAACTTGTATCATCTATCTCCTTTGCTTTTTCTCCAACCCATTTTGTCTCTTGTAAACATAGAATATTAATCTTTCTCCGAATCATAGTATCTACCACCTCCATTAGCTTATCGGATAATGTTCCGATATTCCAAGAACCAATACGGATCTTATTATCTAGGACTAACTTTCTTACCCCCAGCATCCGTCCATATTCAAAATGCGGAGACCCTCTCTGAAAATTATTCACTACATTCGGGCGGCAATGTAGCAGGACTAACTTCTTTACCCACACTCGTCCATGAGGGTTACTTTGATATCTTCCCAACATTCCTACCGCGAATGCAATATCGTGCCTAGTACCGACTCGAGCATACATGAGACTTCCTACCGCCGAAGCATAAGGAATGCCTTTCATCTCCTCTTGTTCCAATGTTGTTTTGGGACATTGATTAAGATTGAACTTTTCCCTTTAACTATAGGTGCAACAATTGATGAACAATTCTCGCATATTAAACCTTTTCAAAACTTTTTCAATGTAGGCCTTTTTGAGATAATCCCAATGTCCTTAGAGATCTATCCCTATGAATCTCTATGCCAATGACATAGGAGGCTTCACCCATATCCTTCATATCAAAGTTTTGTGATAGGAAAAGTTTTGTATCATGCAAGAGACCTAAATCATCGCTTGCAAAGTAAAATGTCATCTACATATAGGACTAAAAAGATAAATTTACTCCCACCGACCTTGAGGTATATGCATTGGTCTACCACATTTTCCTCAAATCCATATTTGGAAATGACATTATGAAACTTTATATACCATTGGCTGGATGCTTGTTTTAGCCCATATATAGATCTTCTAAGCTTGCAAACTAAGTGTTGATTACCTTTGTCACTTTCAAAGCCCATAGGTTGTGACATGTACACTTCTTCCTCAAGATCCCCATTGAGAAAAGTTATTTTCACATCCATTTGATGTAACTCTAGATCAAAATGAGCTACTAAGGCCATGATTATTCTAAATGAATCCTTCTTAGAAACTGGAGAGAAGGTTTCATGATAATCAATACCTTCTTTTTTGAGTAAAGCCTTGCTACAAGTCTTGCTTTATATCTTTCGACATTACCAGCTGAATCTCTTTGGTTTTAAAACCCATTTACAACCAATTGAATTGGTTGTATATGTGGTTGTTTTTTAGTTTATGTAGTTATGTATAGATCAATGTTCACATGATAAAAATGCTATCGTTAGTGTGTGATTCGTTGGGACTAATTGCTGCAGCCTTTCCTAGCATCACATGATAGAAATCTAAAAGGAAAGGCCAAGATGACAAGATCCCCAACAAAAGAAGGAATATGATCTAACAATTAGAAAAAACAAGAATTTCACAATCACTGATCTGAAAAATTTGTGAATGTTTTACACTTCGATTCGCACACAGCAATTGGATTCAAACTGCCAAACAAGGTTAACAAACTAGAGAGAGAAATAGAGAGAGACGTCGGTTCTGGCGGAGCATCACCCACACGGCATGCTTTCGGACTGTCGTGCAGATTTCAGCCGGAGGTGAGAAGCCGGTGAGATGCTTGCAATCGGAGGTGAGAAGCCGGTGAGATGCTTGCAGCCGGACGTGAGAGGCCGGTGAGATGCTGCCTCGCGGAAATCTCCTCGTTTGTAAACCCCAACTTTTTTAAGGTAACTTGGACCGGGTCCGATAAATCCGATCCAATAAGCAACGGGGCTGTGACCCTGACTTGCCAACCCGGCCGGCCTCTACTGCCAGATGGCCCACGCTATTCTGCCTGGCTTCAAACATGGGTCAGGGTTCTCTAACCCGGTCCTGCATTTTTATATAGTCTTATCCATTTTGACATTTCTAATCTTAAGGCTCCTCAAAAATGATGTCTTTAAGAACACTCCCACGGCCTTCTAAGAAAATGACTTGATCAATTTAAACTATTTTCTCGGTATGAGTTGGATAGTAAAACTTATAACCTTTCGATTCTTCTACATATCCAATAAAAAATACACTAATTGTTCTTGAATTTAACAATTTTTATTATAGGTTGTAAACTTTATCCTCAATTGGGCATTCCTAAATGTGCATGTAACCTCCATAAGTTAGTTATAAGGAGTTTTCTTTATGAGTTTTGATGAAACCCTATTTAGAATATGTGTTGTTGTCTTTAGTACTTCACCTCATATAGAGATTAGAAGAGTTTCCTTAAGGGTTCTCTTTCGTCTTTCAGCAACCCCGTTAATATTAGGTTTATCCGATATTATGTATTGTGACACTATGGCGCTTTTTTTTAACTACATAAATAGTCCCAACATCTATCACATCTTGGTATGTCTGCATTAGTACCCTCCACCCTATCCGATTTGGCTGACTTTATAGGTTTTCTTAATTGTTTTCTTACATTTAACTTGAAATCATTAAAAAACATGAACTTCAGTATTCTCTTTAAAAAAATAAAAATACATAAACCTAAAATAGTTATCCATAAGTAACAAAGTATCTATGTTGCTAAAAGATTGACATCTTATAGCAAGTGATATATATAAAGAGATGGGTTGCTTCAGTTTCGAGGTTTGGTGCTTCAATCCTCAAATCATGAACCATATTATAGGATATTTTCTCTCAAGCCGAACCAAACTAAACCACAAAGCAAAAGATCCAAACCGAGGTACTACTTTGGTTCGGTCCTTTGAATGAAGAAAAGTCAAAAGGACCTAATAGAAAATTATTCATCTTTCTCCCTTCCCTTCGTCGCCGGAAAATCCTGTCCGCCCAGCTGCCACCATCTCGTCTTGTCTACCTACCTACCACGTTTCTGTCACGGGTTTCCTCGCGTGTAGTGTGTCTAACCAGGTATAGCTAATTTATCAGGTAGGACACACGGCATCGTCCATCGTGTTCCAGAATACACACTAAAACACATACATTCTGTAAGCATGCGCACGCTCATGTACGTATTTGTGTGGCTCATTGCGAAGAAAGTTGCTCGTTGAAGAAGAGAAAATCATTCTTGCACTTACATAGTGTATATCAAGATAAAACCAAGCTGCACAAGGCTGCCTGTCCTTTCCTTTGCTGGGTAGTTGACTCTTAAAGATCATGTCATCGATACATGGGAGTCAGGAGCATGCAATTTATACCTGTCTCACGGAAACCCACTCTGCTCTGCCCATAGGTTCTCAAACAAAAAAATCCATCTCATTGTGGGCCGGGTCAACGAGAAAAGCCCGGCAAGAGGGACGGGAAGGGACAGGGTGGCTGGGGTTTAAGTAGACTCACGTTGTCCTCTCGTGATATATATATATATATATATATATATATATATATATATATATATATATATATAGAGAGAGAGAGAGAGGGGAGGAGGGGGGAGAGGGAATTGCTACACGGCCTTTTGCTAGACATGGATCATTATCACTGTTCTTGTGATCAGTCAAACTATGTCGTAATCAAGGCATGCATCTAACATTACATTTAATTTTCTCATATGCATTAAGTGGTATCGATTTCATGTTAATTGATCGGTGACTCGATTTGTGTCGTTCGTGTGATCATATTGGATATCACAAATTGTTTAATAGAATATGAAATGAGAGGGTGTTTAGCAACTCTTAGTTTTTACATACATATATTAAGTATATATTTTAGATGTATATATATAATATTTTATATAAATATATATATATATACACGTATAATCACTTCTAAGTGAATAATTTGGAACCGTGTATAGTAAATGTTATTTTTTATACAAGATATATGACATTAACTGATTTTTCTTTTAAAAAATCACTTTCTTTAGGTTGAATTGTGTTGGATTTACATTTAAAGTCGCGTGAGTTGCTTTACATTTCGGGTATTTACATTTGTGAAAGTTGCGTGAGTTGCACTTCAATTTCGGGTATTTACATTTGTTAAAGTTGTGTGAGTTGTCCTTTCAATTCGAGCCTAGCTCACATTATCACTTTCAAAACCTGAAAAAATTTTGCATCTCTGCATTCGCTCTCTTTCAAATAAACCCCGAATCCACTCTCAAACCACGTTGAAAATAAGCCACATGTTCATACATATATCAGGCCTAAATAGCTAAAACTCCAAAGACTTAAGGTCGTCCAAAGAGTCGTAATAAAAATTACAAACAAGGCATACATCGAATTCCTAAATTACCAATATTTCAAAGTTTTGTAAAAACGAAGTTTCTAATCATTTAAACTGACCCTTGAGCATCGGTTGAAGAAGGTTCAAGCGAAAAGATCCCGCTTTCCCACAATCGCCAAAAAGTCAAAAAAATTCAAAAACCTTCGCTAACTTGAGTAAGCTAGCTGGCACACTCGCAGAAATGACTTAGGTGCGAAAATGTTCATTTCCGGTCTCAAAAACCAGGAATGAAAATTTTTATGCCTACAAGTAACATTTTCCACGATCAAATTCATGAGCTCTTAGAAGTATATGTGGATGATCTCTTGGTAAAATAAAAAACTCGATACACCCATCAAATTTTAGCAAAAGGTTTTCGAAAGGCTTAGGCTTTACAAAGTGAAACTAAACCCTCAAAAGTGTGTTTTCGGAGTAGAATCCGGTAAGCTTTTAGGTTTTATGCTAAGCCAAAGGGGCATTGAAGTCGACCTCTCTAAGTATCGAGCCGTCGTAGACATGCCTCCACCCTCTAACTTAACCCAAATCTGAAGCCTCAAAGGTCGCCTCAAATCAATAAGAAGGTTTATTTCAAACCTGGCAACGAGATGCGAACCTTTCAACAAGCTTTCAAGAAAAGGGGTAAAGTTTGCATGGGATGACGATTGTTAAAAAGCTTTCGAAAGATTAAAAGCGTATTTGGTAAATCTTTCGATTTTAAAACCTCTAAAGCAAGGAAAACCACTATTGCTTTACATTTCAGTGCATACGAATGCATTGGGTGCTTTATTAGCTCAATATGAGGATGATAGACATAAAGAATATGCTATTTACTACATTTCAAAAACTCTATTGGCATATGAAAGAAATTATCAAGCCATGGAGAAAACGTGCTTGGCCTTGGTATGGGCCTGCCAAAAATTCAGACACTACTTCCTAGATCATGAGATATGGATAGTGTCTAGGCTTGATCCGATCAAGCACTTGTTTGAAAACCTATCCTCGCGGGTAGACTTGGTAAATGGCAGCTCCTCTTAATGGAGTATGATTTAAAATTTCATCATCAAACCTCTATTAAGGGACAAGTCCTAGCGGATTATATGGCTGAATTCCCCCTAGAAGAGACATATCCCATACTTAAGTTATATCTGATTGGGTGTGGGATGGATGAGGGGTTCCTTCACGGGGAGAAGTCTAACTGGACTCGAAGAATGTATGTCTAAGAGGGGTGTGCCCAACCCCAACTTTGCCAGTAAAAAGATAAGGAACAAAAAAACATGGTTAAAGTAGCAAAGCAAATTAATCAAACTAACATTCAGCTAATTTTTCCAAATATTGCAAACCTTCTTTTTTTTTTGGGTACGATGGGAGGCCGAAGCCAGATGCACACCCTCGGTGTCTTACTCATGACCTTCAATCTTGTGAGACAACCCTTGATCAAGCAAGCCATTGCTCTTTGTGCAAATATTCTACATATTTTTTCATATCTATCTTCAAGAAGAATGGAAATATGGCAGCACTGCCGATTGCAAAGCAAGGAGTGTCTTTCCATTTGTTTCATTTAGGCAAGAGCTGTACCAAATATGCAGACGCCCAGTATCGAACTAGAGACCTTCAATTTGCATTCTTTTAGTTGACCAGGCAAGGAACGTATTTTGAGATCAAATGCTAAATAAAAAGCATCGTTAATCACATTATTCAAATGATAAAACAGCCTTGATGTTCAACACCTGAGGTTGAACCTAAGATTAGACACACACACACACACACACACACACACACACACACACACACATATATATATATATATATCATGCCAACAACGTATATGCGTAACTATACCACCATGGTTAACAAGCTGCATGATGGTTAACACATTAGTTAGCCCATATTATTGCGACGAGAAGTGCAAAGACTAACCATAGTTAGTCTAGCAATTCTTAACCAAAGGTTGGTCTGGTTCGGCTTCACTGTTCTCCATCGGCGCAGGAACGGCCGGGACGTCCTTAGGTCTAGAGGATGCTCTCTCCGTCTCTACCCCGGCCGGAGGTTGGTCTGCT
Organism: Brasenia schreberi; assembly: GCA_036023115.1. Lineage (NCBI taxonomy): Eukaryota > Viridiplantae > Streptophyta > Magnoliopsida > Nymphaeales > Cabombaceae > Brasenia > Brasenia schreberi. The sequence goes on along the minus strand of JAYKKT010000031.1, from coordinate 437,720 downwards.
TTGGCTTCACTCTTCTCCATGGGTGCAGAGACGACCAGGATGTCTTGAGGTGTATTTGCTGAACCCTCTATCTTGAACCCTGGCCATGGCTTGCACATGCAGTGCTGGCCTTGATTGATCTGCTTGTGCACAGAGGCTACATGCCGCCCGCAGCCGGACCACGTCGTCTTTCCGCACGAAGAGCAACTGACCGGGAAGCACATCTTGCTTGAATCAGTAGGAAAACGACGACGATCGGTGCTTAGGCTGCAAGTTGTAGATATCTTGACTGCCTCTCATGAGATGCAAAGTGCAAACTCTCATTGTCACCGGCGCTTTATAATATATACATATATGTGTGTGCGTGTGCGCGCGCGCTCGTGTCCACTCTTTCTGTGAACACAACGATGCTTTGGATATATCTCGTGTGGGTGTCTCTCTCTCTCTCTCTCTCTCTTGTATATATTCTTGTCGGTGGATGGGTTGGCTCATGTTGAGAATTCCTTAGTTGATGGTCGTACTTGCTTAGTTTGGATTCATTTAATCGTCATCATGTGCGTAATCATGAATTTTTTCCATTTTATCACCGGTGCTTATATATATGTGTGTGTGTGCACGCACACACATATCCACCCTTTCTGCAAACACGAGTTCAAATTTCCATGTGGATGTATTTCGTGTGAGCGTGACTCTCTCTCTCTCTCTCACACACACACACATATATATATATATATATATATATATATATATATATATATATATATATATATATATATATATATATATATATATATATATATATATGTGTGTGAGTTAATGGCTAACATGACACACAATAGGGATATGTGGAAACAAAGAATCCATGTAGCCAACCCGTTTAGTATGGGAAAAGGCTTAGTTGTTGTTGTTGTATATAAAGAGGGAGAGAGCATAACTCATATGCATGTTATTTTAGGATTTTTGAAATTCAAATTTTAAATTTTTACATAATAATACACTTATTATTTTTATTTTTTGACTTAAAGATTTCAAAATCATATGATTGAGATCTTTAAAAAGATTAGAGCATTAATTGATATATGTATAAACTAATATCTTTCTCTCTCTCTCTCTCTCTCTCTCTCTCTCTCTCTCTCTCTCTCTATATATATATATATATATATATATATATATATATATATATATATATATATATATATATATATATATATATATCAACTATTGATATTTAAGAAGGAACGATTGAAATCTTTATGAAGATTAGGGCATGGATTAATGTGTACATGAACTAATTTCTTTCTTTCTCTCTCATATATGTATATATATGAGCGAAAGGTGACCGTGCATCCTGTCAATTGAGCGAAAGCTCTAGGCTGGACTTGAACTCGAGACCTTGCTTAATGGGAACAAGTGCCAAACCACTTGAATGAATCAAGAGTTGGTAGTCATGACTATCTTATTATAATAAGTCGATCCCTAAATTACGCCGTGTTAATCTCGCTACGGTCGAGGGAATTTACGTGCGAGCGATTGCTGTAAGGCGAAATATGATATGTATTGCACCAGTGGAAGTCCAAACTAAGGCTCAATGAGGTATCTGCTGCACCAAAATTTTGGAAAACAAAACAGAAAAAAAGTATAGCCCACCATTTGAGCTTTACCCTTATGACCCATAACCGTGGCTGTAATACAAGCACCATGTTAATACAATGAGGTATTAAACTACCTGTAAAAATAGACATGACCGGTTCCAACCATAACAGAATTGGGCCAGAAACCAATTGAAACCAGAACCGTTGACTTCTATGGAACCAGAAGCCTCGGTTCCAAGCCATCTTAATTTTTTAAAATTTCAATCCTTTTCTATTATTTTTCAGGTTCTTGATCATTTGGGCCTTAGATCATGGGTTCCAGGTTCTGAGGAAGCCGGTATGGGCAATGTCTATATAAAGAAGTTAGGTGAACGGCCCAAGTTTAATTCATATTATAGCTCACGGTTAGAATTACACGCCTTTTGTTCGAGGCAGTGGCTCGAAGAATGCTTCATCTTTTAATGTGTGGACTAATCTTATAGCCGATTTACTTTAAAATTGGACTATTATTTTTGTTTTCAAAGTTTTGCTGATCCATCTATTGCCTTATCTCCCCTAGTTTGAGTGTCTCAATGTATAGCTATGCTCAAGTAAACTCTCTACTTATTAAAATTGTATTAACATGGTGCTTGTATTACAGCCACGGTTATCCCATGGGCTTTCTTGGGTCATAAGGGTAAAAAGCTCAAATGGTGGGCTATACTTTTTTCTGTTTTGTTTTCCAAAATTTTGGTACAGCAGATACCTCATTAAGCCTTAGTTTGGACTTCCACTGGTGCAATACATATCATAATTCGCCTTACACCAATCACTCGACCGTAGCGAGATTAACACGGCTTAATTTAGGGATCGACTTATTATAATAAGTAGAGATTGTTGGCTCGTCACCTATTACTTTATTTATCACGTTGTAATGAAGTTAAATTTAATAAATTGTTTACTTATCGTCTATTAATGTATTCATCAAGTTGTAATTAAGATAAGTTGACTTAGCTAAAAAAATGCTTTCTTCGTATTCAAGGCAAACCAATGCATGTACATTAGCTAGCCAAGCCTGTTGATGACATGATTAAGTCCGTAGGAACCACTTTTTCTTCTTCTTTTTTGTTATGACAGGAGGCCGAAGCCTTACACGCACACGTGTGTGTGCATCAAGTATCGAACTCATCACCTTGGGCGTGGGAGTCAGAGACCCTGCCAAATGAGCTAACGCTCTGCATGCTCACCATCTCTTTTTTCTTATTGACAGGGGAAGAATAAAGAAAAGAGTCTGTCAAAAAATGGTGTTAAAATTGAATATAAAATGAACTTCCAGACCTTCCCTGAAAAGAACCTTCAAGTTGGACACCAGTTTCATACACAAGAGTGCAAGAGCAATGGCATTCCTAGAAGTTTTTTTGAGGTGAGGCATACTTGAATAGGTGATTGAAGGTGATAGTGGTGGCAAGCAGCCAGCAGAGGCGGCAAGGCGGATAGAGGTGGCCAACAGAGTGATTTGTGAAGAAGAGCGATTTTTCCTTGAAGCGTTTGGATTTGGATGAGTTATTCGATCAAATCCATAATTTTATCCAGGGATCCAACCCATTTTAAGCCATAAAATGCAAAACTTTCATAAAAACTGGTTAAGCTTTATAAGGTTTCATGCTCGCAACCTTTTGCAAAGGCCAAGTGAGTTGCAGCATCAAGACTTTCAGAAGTGCACCGGAGTTCGTGGCTTTCCCATTCTCCTAGTAAGAGGACAAAGCATATAGTCAATATTTTTGTTTCAATCACACTTCACTTACAGGTGGGCGGGTTTGGACTTCACCTGGTGGGTTGAACCGACTCGAACCGCTCTTGGAACTGGAGAAACTGTAATCAAACCGGAACCAGGGACCCTACGGTTTGGTTCTGGTTCCACCTGTTAAGAGATTAAACCAAAACCGACAATCCATGATCCACATTCCAAGCCCTTTTTTACAGGTCTTAAAATCCCATTTCTTCAAGAAAATTTCAAATGAAACCCACACCAAACTGAAACCAGAATTGGCCTAGAATAAACCCATAACTAGACCCAGATGGAACCCATTGCATTCTGCATCCAAAGTTTTGGTGGAACAGCAACTACTGGTACGGGTTTACCCGGAACTGGCCAGGTCTAACCCCACGTCCACCATCTTGACATGAGCTAGAAAACCATACTTATTTTATCTTCTATTGGTGAAAACCATACTTATTTTATCTTCTATTGATGACCATAGCTAACTTCATCTTTAATGACATCATTTTGGATCTTTTACTATTGACTCGACAAGACCGCATCAAAACTGAGAACAACAATATCTCAAAAGATCACTGTCTAGCATCCATGGCATGTTGCAAGTCCACAAGCTGTTTTTCTGCCACAAGTCATTGAGATGGTTGAATCAGATACTGCTGTGCATGCGTATCATAAAAGGAAGATAGAGCAAAAGCTGACCTAGCTAGGGGGTCGACTCACGAGTTGAAGGTCGTGAGTTTGAAGCGCAGCACATGCACAAGGCTTCGGACTCTCCGTTGTACCAAAAAAGAGGAGTAGAAACAAGGAGAGCATGCCATGTTAGCAACAACCATTACTATGATAAACATGATTGCGCAGTAAAGTAAGAGTTTTGGCCTTACTTTAATGCTGTGTTAGCAACAACCATTACTATGTAAAAAATGATTGCACACTCAGCGTTAACTCACCTGGCAGGGCACTCGACTCAAGTGATGAAAGGCCACGAATTCGATTCCAGGGCATGCATACCGGGCTCCCACATCCCATTGTAACAAAAAAGACAAAGTAAGAGAATTGGTCTAAGAATTGAATTCAGTGAGATCGACATGGATTTTGAGTCTGGCCTCATTAGGCTATAACCACATAATCATCAAATTAAACTCGAAAGTTTTCACACATCTCAGGGCCTCAACCTACGGTTTTATATCCATCTTCAGAGAAAGAAACATTTGAAACTGGCAATTCGTTTCGATTGACGCCCTGCAACTCCTTGCCCCACCATAATACTTGCATGAGTGCACCATTGCATACATGCGAGATGAAAAGATTACCCTGAAATGCAAGCTTGACTAGAAGGAAAAAGCCACCAACATAAGCAAGGTGCCTGAGAGCATCTCCTTCCTGCCATATCCAACCATATGACTTTCAACATGTTGAGGAGACACAAAATCATGGCATATCTAAAACTCTTATCAAGCACGAATAGAAGATTGACTTTACCTGGTTGTTTCTAACCAGCTCCAAAGAAATCTCTTTCAGTAATGCAGCCAATGAACAGCCAATAAATAGACCAAATGGAATGATAAGTTCTCTGTTGCTGGAAATGGAAACCAAGACATCTGACAGAAAGCTAATCACAAAAATAACAAAAGACCATTTCAATGCCTTCAATCCCAGAGAAGTTGCACGCTGCAACAAAATAGTTATTGCATTTTTCCACTGGAAACCTTTAACATGTTGAGGTAGAATTTCCAAAAGCTTCACTGGCAGCTTACATGTACTGGCCTTGGCTTCACCGGACTCGCCAAATTGCTGCCTTTTTGATACTCTTAAAGAATGCAGCGAAATTTGGAGGTTCTTAGATCTTGGAGGCAGAAACCAGCAGATAGTTAAGCAGCAGTGAGGCACGAAAGGTTTTACCTTCAGATATGGCAGCATATGAGCAAATTAGCACAATATGGTGACATATTTATGAAACTTTTCCCTTCTACACCATAAAATAAAATAAAGGGGCCGAAATCAGCAAGTCAATAAGCACAAACAATGTGAAAGTGGTTACAAGCAAGCAATCACACCACGCAAGACTCTCTCTCTCTCTCTCTCCCCCCATATATACATACATACGTAGGTATGTACATATACATATAATATACATATACATACACACACACACACACACGTATATATATATATATATGATAACTGATACAGGCACATGGAAAAATATCTTGCATGCTCGAGTGCAACGCACTCATCGTCTACAACTTTTGTTCCAGCTCCCCCAAACCTAACAGCATAGATGTGCTCAGAATACAATGAAATTGACATCTTATATGTGTTTTTTTCAATTTATAGATCAGCCTTTATAAGCTGAAAAAACTAAGATTGTTTAATGCTAAACCCTTATAGCAAGAGAATTCTGCCACTTTAATGAAATAGTTTGGAAATGTTAAATTTATCTAAGCCACTTCTTCAGGACCTCAACTATCACAAATCACAAACCTAAGAAAGTGAAAATTGTGGTTCCTCAACCCACTTGATAGAGCATTTGTTTGACGCTTGACATATGTATGGATCAAGAATCTGATTGGCCATGAACCGCAGCATCCTAATCCTCATGCCAATGCTTGATATAGTCCATGTCATGATCATATGTCAGAATCGCACTTCAATTGCCGTGGAAACACTTGCCATGAGAAACTGCTTTTCTCCATTGGCACTGGAATTGAATGCTCTCCTTTTTGCAGATTGTATCATCCTACTACAGTGCTGTCTTATCTCAAAAATCAACCATGATGGTTGATATGTTGACTACTGATCTCAAGAAAAGTCAATCACCTTTTCTACTTTCTTGATCAAATCATGAACGTGAACTCCTGCTAACAATTAATTCACCCACAGGTTATCTTCAACTCAACTAATATTCTTCCAAGATACACTCCTTTAGCATCCTTGCAAATCTTTGAATGTAATAAGTGAAAGGTCCCAGATTGAAATGGCAAGAAAAGAGTTTTTATCTCTTGGACATTCTTAGATCAATCCTAACCCCAAGTTGGTGTATCTCTGAGATCTGTGCTCAGTAACAATGATGCAGAACACTCCAGTTGGTAGCAGAAGTTGAGGAATGTCTATTAAAAGTCAGAAAAAGGATAAGATGCAGATCACAGGAAAAGAAATAAGATGGTGTCCTCTCAAGAGGCCATTCACAAATACGACATGATCCATCGGGATCTTGGTTCCCTGTTCAGTACATAATAGCAACCCAATATGTACCCAAGCCATTAAATCACTTCATTCTATTTGATTCCAAATTGCAACCTGTACTCTCAATTATCCTACTTTTTGTATTGATATGCTAAACATCCAATACCCTTAGAGGGTTTACCTACTGACTCCAGATCTAGCTTGAAGTGGTCTTGTGTGTGTGTGTGTGTGTGTGAAAAGCTCTTTTGTGCTTTATATTTTCAACAGAAAAAGATGGCACGTGTAAAATCTAAGCAATTTTTTTGTTGCAAGCTATTTAGTTTCGTTACGTTTTCTCTCATTCACTGGTAGCTGCTAGTAGTTAACAGGGATACAGTCAGAGCCTTCCTCATTAAAGAAGAACTCGATTGTGGAGGATGGCATATGAAGATATCAAGATTGTCCCCATGGTTACATAAAACAAATACAGTAATAGCCTGGTGGACTGATACCTAGTCAATAGGCAATTGAACTGAAACAAATCCAACTCAAAGAATGAATATGTTGAGTTTTCCCAAGATCAGTAAAGTAAGAAGGTACCTTATGAGCAGAATCCACAAAGTAGAGGATGCTAAAGTTCATGGTCCAACAAAGTGTAAGTAATATCTGGGGTCAACCGAAGCACACTAGACCTTTTAAAAAGAACAAGTAAAAGTTTTAGAGAAATAATTGTGAAGTCTTGAGTTGACCAGGTAGCATGGTATCCATGGATAAGAGATTCAGGCACTAAGGAATCCCATAACATGAAAATATTGATAATGGCCACAACCATGCCCTAAGAATCCAGAGACCAAGTGATGGCACTACCAGTGGCATGAGCCGGACACCAAATGACAGTATATGCACTATCTAAAAAAAGATCAGGAAAAGAGGCACCATGATATCCTTCTCTGTCAACGCATATACCAACTAATCCCAGCTTTCTAGATAATTGGGCGCATTCAAACACCCACAAGTACCAGAAACAGCAGCATGCACTAGATGAAGGGATTATATCTCCCCAAAAACATCAAACCACCCAGAAGAAAAGCTTTCTACGTGCCAAAATGAATAGAATAGGCGGACAACTCCAAATTTCAAATCCCAATTCTTCTCGCATGGGTTCTCAATGAAAACACATAACCAGGATCAGAAACCACGAAAAACAATTTCACCCATTACAAAAAGCATTGTGTTAAAATTCTGTGTGAAACAAATAAGGAAATCATAAAACAATGAAGACGGTAGAAAGTGTGATATACCTGGTATCTAAAGCGGGCAGCACAGAAGGTTGCGATTGGAGACGCCTGAGCCACCGGCATCACATCCATGTTGTTACAGACATCAATCTTCACCTGATTCCTTTGTTTCTATTCATCCTCCTCCATGCTTACCAATCAAAACGATGTCTCCTCCTCCTCTTCGCTCCAGGAAGACAAAACGGGCGTCTTCAAAACGGGTCTGGATAGCTTCTTGCTGCATGCCTTTGAGGCAATTTTGAATCCACCCCTCGATAACATTTATATAATTAAAAAGAGTGTACACTATTCCGAATTTCCTAGTGACGACCCATTCACGTTTTTCTTTAAACAGCACAATCATCCTTTTTCCAAACTTAATTGAACAGTTTTCATCTAACTATGGTTGTCTCATATGCAAAGTGCTCTTGCTTAGAGATGGTAAACAAGCTAAACAACTCGAACGATGATTCCTTGTGGTTCTTTCGCTAACTCAAGATATTGGTTTTATGTGTCTCATTAGTTCATTTTGTTTGAGCAACAACGATAACATGAAGCCAACATGATTTGAGCGAGCTAAAAAAAGCTGCTGTTTGACAATAATAACAATTAGGCTTTTTTCCATATTAGGTGGGTGAGCTAGATGAATTTTTTGGTACCATAGTAGGTCTACATGATTTGACATTCATTATAAAAATGAGCTCCATCGAAACGAAACTTTTTCCATCTCCCCAAGTTGCAAAATTATCATTAAATGCATGATTGGACATGGACCAAGTGCATGCAGGACTCTTGTCGTGAAAAGCTGCATTGAATCCCAAAAGGGTGCATATATAGCCAGATGCTTCTCCACTTAATCAATTGACAGTACCCAGTTGGCTTCTATTAGTATTTTATTTTATTATAATTTTTTTATAGGTCAAGGAAAATATAATGTCTTTTTCAAAAATTGGGTTATAACTTGAGGAGGCCTGTCAATGAACCAAGAGAGGAAAATTGTGTTAAAACTACAATTTAAAAGTATAATTCCATTAGAAAGGGAGCCCCTCAACCCTTGAGACAGAATTTTTATACAGTTTTTATCTTAATAGTTGAAACATTCATAATGTTCTGGTCGGCTAACTTAATAGTCAGCTCGTTCATAAAGCTTAATGAGTTGACTCACGTTTGGCTTGTCTAGACTACGAAACAAACATCAATGAGCTCATCATGAACCCAATCAAGGCTAACCATGAGGAGCTCAGTTCATTTACTAGCCATACTCTTGCTCTTATGCACATTATTCTAAGAGAGTCTATATTCAACTGTCTAATTATGCAAAAATTATGGAGTACGTGAATTTCTTAGTTGTTCATGCAACAGTTTGCCATTTAAAAGTATTACAAAAATAAAACCATCTCTGCTGCTTTCAGGTCGCTGTTTTAGATTCAATACGACTACTATTACATCTTTACTGTAATTGCAAAGCATAAAAAAACACACTAAATAACATAAGCTGTTTTCAATAAGGAAGATCAAATGATGTAATTTAACACGTTAGGCCGCTGTGGTGCAATGCAATGCCTTGCAAAGGCGGGCGACAAGTTCATGAATCCAGGCAGAGATCTGTAGACTTACCACAGCTTAATTACAAATTATCCACTTAGCCGAGAAAGCAAACCTCTCATCATTTGCTTAAACACATTTAACAGTCTGTCTGCTGCTTTGATAATAAAATTCTTAATAAACTTAACCTTATGGGCCATTGTGCCCAAGATTCAGCAAGAGAGGGGCAGGAGGGACCTTAAGTTGTGTTCTCATCCTTCATGATTTAGTTAAGAAGACCGAGTTCGGGACTGAGAAGCAACTACCAGGGACTTTAGAATTGTTTGATCTTAAAGGAGACCGAATATGGGACACCTACACAACTCGAACATTAGGCCCAGTTCACCTCAATGCACAATAGAAAGCATGGACCTCAATACACAATATAAAGCACGATCTTACAACCACGCTTTTTACTCAATTACAAAGTCAACCAACGGCCAAGTCTCCACGCTTTTTACTGAATTATGAAGTCAACCAACAGCCAACTCTCATGGGTGGGCTGCTAAAACTGGATCTGCAGTGAGATTTCTATAAGCCTGGCCTGGTAAGGAAACACCTCTAAGAGGATTTATTTCTTTTGTTCAGTTATTAATAACTTGATTACTGTTGAGTAGCAGATGGAAACAGTGCCCTGTCTATAAATTCTTTTAGGGTGACACTAAAAAAACCATGAAACTGTTTGGGGTGGGGCAAACTATGTATCAATAGGCCCCCGATTCAACTCTAGGCTATAGTTTCGTTGATTTTCCAGTTTTCAGGTGCAGTGCATGTTCCGCCTCGGTTCAATGTAGCTCCGCCACTGGATAGAAACAATGCTGGTAAGGAGTCCTATGGAAACCAAGAAATATGACTCGAGGAGATGGAAAACAACCTTAGCTCATCTCAATTCAGCTTGTTTTGTGGACCTAACGTGTGACAGAACCATGCAAATTGCCATGGTACACGAGAGGAGCGATGATAGTACACAACCATGGTATAGTTCACAGTCAGAGGGTAAAACAAAGAAAAACAAACTAGCTAGCATATACATTTTTCCTTTTATCATATCTACAAAGGCTACAAAAAGTATTAAGAGACATGCAGTGGACACCTTGACAATTGAAATTTCTTGACAATTTGAACCGTGAAAAATACATTAAATGCACGTCTGCAACTCCAACTTCAGAGCAATCAACAGCAACTGTCCATCTCCTTTTGTCTTCGGCACGTCCCATTTGGATGTCAGTAAGAGCAGCATGGAGTTGCCTGCTTATAGGTCCAGGTCGTCCATTGTTGTACATTACTCCGTAAATTCATAGATACGAGTACTGTAAGTACTGAGAAAAACTTGTTCCAATGATGACCATCTGCTCGTATCAAATGGTTCTATAGAAACCTTGGAGAGAACAACATTATCCCAATAAGAGAAGTCTTCTCCCTTATGATATCCTAAGAGTGCAAGACGTGGACCTTGAACATAGTAAAACAAGAATGAAGTTACAAAGAACGTCTTGGTATGACCTTAGATGCAAAGTCTCCCTCTCTCCCTCTCTCTCAAACACACTTTTGTCTACCTCTTTGTGTACGGACATGCTCCTATATTCCCTTTCACCTCATGTTTTATTTGTTTATATATACTGCTAATAGTTACTCTTGGGTAGTTAAGCTTCCTTTTGGATTGTAATCCTTCTTGCTATACAAACAATGCTCTTCCGTTCAAGCAGAATAGTGAATATGTTTAGATAAACTACTTTTACAAATATTCACATGCTTATCTTGTGTTTTTTAGACCGTCTTGTTTATTGAAAAGGTCATAAAGGTCAGACCAAAAGTAAACATTGTCTTTCCAACGTCATGTTTATTCATCAAAAGATTCAAAACTGTGGTTACCATGCCCCTTGACTCACATGTTCATTCAGATCTCCTCCTAATAAATGATTTCTCTTGATTGAACTTGGTGGAAACAGTCCTAACCCCTAAGCTTCATTTTTTTACTTTCTCATCTAATCCCACTCAAGGTTCATAACCATAAGAATGCAATCTTGATGCCTTACCTCTACCACACTTTCCTTCAAATCCTTACAATAACAAATTAGAACCGTTCCAATCTTTATTTATAAAAGAAGAGAAAAATCAGTGAGAAACAGGATAGCAATTATGCTGCTTTAAAACATCTACCTTTTACCAAGATGAGTAACGTTGCCTACTGAAGAAACAACCACAGCAGTACCAGTGCAGAAAACTTCATCCGCCTCAATCAATTCATCAACCGGCACAGGCTGCTCCTGAACCTGTGTTAGTTATCAAAAGCATGAAAGAGTAAGGACATATAGGAAAGCTCAAGGACTTTGGACTTGAAATCATCTGGACGAAATCTAGCCATGCCAAGCAACGATTCAGCACCTTGGACAAAATTCTAATTTAGCTAACAAGGAACTTTCGCTAGCAAGTTTCTGAAGTGGAGTACTTGGAGAAATATCTAAGCAAACATGGAAGAAGAAGAAACTAATTCACATAGAACACAAATCAGAGAAGAGCACACTTTCACTTGCAAAGAGTTTTGATAGGTGAAACTGGCACAATGCAGAAGCACTGATCAATCAGAATACCTGGTAGCCAAGATCACGAGCTACCGCAATGATACTCTTTCGTGTGATCCTTGGTAGGATGGTACCCTGAATTGGAGGTGTTGAAATAATATTATCCTGTAAAAGTCAGTAACGACAAGAAGTCTTAGCACTTCGGATATGTACATGGTTCATGCATTTCCACCACAGATACATTATTTAAAGAAAATAAGCCATTTTTATGGATGTACAAGTCAAAGATTTCATGATTTGGCCATCCATCCATATTCTCTAACGTTTTCTCATAACGAATGCCAATAAATTTATGTTCAATTGATAATAAGTTGACAATAAAGTCTTTCAGGATGCTGCCAAGGATGGTTTGGAGAACAAAAGTTCCTAGGATTTTATGTGCATTTGAGGTTTCAAAAATGGTTTCAAATAGGTAGGACCTGAATAACTAATGCTCTAACGAAAAGAGTCTTACCACAGCCACGTCTCAACACACAACAACTGGCATCAAACTTTCACATTAAGGGTGACCTAACTGTAATCAACTAAGAACTGGAATCATATTTTACCATCCGAGATTAAACAAATCTTGCGCAGGAGAAACTTCCTCATTAAATTCAATGAACATGATTCTAACAGTTGATTGCTTGATGCCATCAAGGAATCATGCACTGGTGTGAAACACAAACAGATTAAACATCTAGATCCTGAAATGAGTGCTATTAAAGACTAAAGTTGTACCATCACTGTTTTGAATCTGACTGAGCTCAATTGCATAGTAATATGGATTTATTCCTGCGACACCTTGACCTGCTTGTCCATATTACCACCATCACAAAGGAAAAAGATTTAATAGACTGAATCCTCTTGTCAATATTATTCAGTATATGGCTTGGTATGCACCTTTTGTTAGTGGCCACTCAGATATTCTTACAGTAAATTCCTTCTTTGGCATTTAGATTTACCTTGACTACGATACAGGACGAGACCTCCTCAAGGTATCTTTTGTTGATAGAATCCAAGTACAAGACATCTGAAAAGCCTTTTGACTTAGCTTCATTGATTACCTTCAGAACCTGCACAAGAGTGGCAACTTTGTATAAGTCTTTTGTTCCACTAAAATATCAAGCATCTCATGTTTTTCTTGTTGCTCATTATTTTCTGTCAAAGTTTGAAGGAATTGTTGAAGTCAAGAGTAAGCAATCCTTTCCTGCCATTATGATTATCTTTCAAATATTAGGTTCAATAAAAAAAAACATTGACAATGTCTACAAGAAAGGTTCCCACTCATTTACCTAAAAAGCAAGAAGCGAAGGTGTACCCATGCCATTGTTCCCTAGTTATTTAATATGGGGATACACACACGTGTCTGTTTGTATGCATGCTTGTTTGTGTGTGTCTATGAATAGATAAACCAGATAGGTACTCTCACAAACAGAGATATATCATTATAAAGAACAAGAATGTCCTCAGAGGAAGAACCAATTGACCCTGATAAATGTGACTGTAACCATAGTGCTATAGAGAAGGGATAATTTTACAAATCCATCCCACGAGCTATGATTGACATACTGCAAGATATGCACTAGAAGGTCATTGGGAGGAAATAGTTCTTTACCGGTGCATAATTTGTTATTGACTTGATGCCTCCAATCCCACCAGTAGTAGCACGATGAACGCTTCATCAATAAACAAATTGATAGGTGCTAAACCCTCCTATTACAAATCATTTCAAAATACTTCATTAGTTATCCATGGACACCACATGCCTCATAAAAAGCAAGATGCAATGCTAAGGAATGAGAACACAAAACTTAACATCATATGATACTGTAACAATATCAAGTTGCACAGGAAACTAGAGAGTTCCAAAAGGAAGTGTACAAAATCAAAAGGGCACTCAAGGTGCATTAAATTTTAAAATTCAGTTTGCCAAATCAGGTTTAGAGAATTTCCATAACACGAAAATAGCTCCTTAGAGTAGCTCTTTCATTTTCCAGATGCTGCTACTCTGTAGATGTACAAAAGATTCAACTGGCCACCAAAAGCTTTTTAAGTACATAAAAGAATCGTGAAGACTTGAGAAGCAACAAACCAACATGTTTTAACCAGAGATGCTTTCTGCAAGCTTTCCTTGGTTGTGATAGTAGATAAGATAAGAACATCATACATTTAAGTGGTTGACTAAAACATCTAGAAGAAAAAGAAAATATCAGTGAAAAGGCTCTGATACCAATTGTCACAGGTCGATTTTTGTTTTCAAAAAACCAACTCACCTGTGAGGGCAAGGCTCGATGCGTTCGACACCTTTCAGCCAAACTTCTCCGGCGCACTGTGCTGCTGCGTTTCTGTTCAGCTGCACGCTTAGTTGATCTGTGGAAGGTCTTCACCTGTTGCTCATGTCTCTCATTCACTCACACTCCATGAGGATCAGACACAAGTAAATATATGGCGAAGAACAAGATCTATTCCACTCTCATTCATCAGCACATTTGATTACACGATCAGACACTACTGGACTGAACTCAACGTCAACTGAACTCCAGCAGAATTCAGCTTCAACGGAACTCAGGTCTTCACTCACACCACTCGGATCCTAGCTAGTTAAGGTTCACAACTGAACCAAGCAGAGGACAATCTTGCCTAGCTAAGGGAGGCTTCTCACACAGGAAGGGGATCAGTTACAAGCTGCTGTCCCTCTCTCTCTCCACTCACCAGAGGGTTCGGTTCCCAGCTTCTCTCTCCCCAAAGGAAGAATCTATTGCAGCTGCTGTCCAAGAATGGGAAGGCCCCTTGCAAGCTTCTGTCCAGGAGTTCTTAAAGCAACTCAGCACCAACCGTGGAATGTGGAACTCCTCTAACTCTCACAACAGTTCCCGCCTAGTGCTCCATGTAGCATACGGTTGGGCTGATTTCCAGCACACTTTCAAACAGTGAAACTTGGAGCTGCCCAAACCGTTCCCTCCAATGCTTCTTGTGGCATTCGATTATGCCAAGTCCCAGCCAGCAACCGACCCAACCTCACTAACCCTAGTTGGACCTAACCCACATGAGACTAACCCGAGTTGCCACCCCAACCCAAGTTACAAGACCCGAGTTTACAATATCCGAATTACAAGACCCAAGACCCGAGCTTACCCAACTCACTCCCTAATGACACGAGTGACACTTACATAACTCGAATACATGAAACACCCACACACATGACCTGAGTATAACACACATCACTCACACGAGCTACATTTTACAAGGCTCGTGCACGTACAAAATACCACACACGCCACATGACACCAAGCACACAACACTTGAACCAAGAGGGGTTTATGCTCAGCCCCGTGAGCATAGTGCGCACGCCTTCGTCCGAGCATATCTCGGTGTGCGTGCCCTCTGAAGCCACCGAATGAAGGATATGCGCGGGTGCGCGCGCCATGAAATTTTTGCCTGTAACAATTCTCCCCCGGCCAAGCAGGACCTCGCCCTCGAGGTCTCGTGAGCATGTGCCTCACCCTAGGCACTCCCTAGGCTGAGCACTCCTCACGTCCCCAGCCATATGCTCCTTCGTGTCTCTTGGCTTCTGAAATGTATACACTCTTCCTGGATTACCTCTCCAGAAATAAACCTCTCTGGTGCTCCGACCTTGTGCTGACCACCCGCTCCCTGCGACACAGCCCTGACATGGTGCTGGTCACCCTGACTCGTCGACCACTGTGGCTGAAAACCTCCCTCCCTGAAGGGGTTTTTCCTTCTTCGGCTGACACTCTTGCTCCTGCTCTACCCAACTTGGCGCCCGATTATGTCCCACTAGACGACCCCCCGCCACTAGTGACTCCCGGTCCTACCATCGGCCTCTCACTTGTTAGGTATATGGCAGCGTCTCAATGCATCAAGTGCCACGCCTCCACCACGTTCCCCACCCTTGAACGTTGTCTTGTCCCGACATCTAACCCCGCTCCTCCGAGGAACCCAACGATAAGACTCCACACATTTCCTACTTGAAACATAACATATACTCAGCACGTGCGTCATCGACGTGCCTATCTCTCAGTACCACCCCCATGCGCCTCTTGAGATGTACCTAGCGTGCTTGGACCTCAAGCAGCCCCTCGCACTACTTTTGTTGACTCGGGAGATGCCTCGAGACCTTCGTCATTTTTGGAAACACTCAACCCACACCCGAATCCTCAAATTCCCATTCTCCCTACAACCACAATAGGTGTTCCGATGCGTGCACCCCCAGCAACCCCTCTTTGACCCCATCTTAGGTCAGCTCCCGTCCCATCTTTTCTTCTCCTTTGTGCCACCTGCCCACTTTCTGCTGACATGCACCCGCCTACTGGCTACCCACCTGGTTGCCCTAGGCCTACCATGTAACCTCTCGGATGGCACATGATCCATCCGTCGTGAGTTTGCAACTCCTTGCGCCAAGAAAGGTCCCTTCCGGTCCCTCACATGCATCGGCATGCGAATGTCACCGCACCTCGCACCTACCTCTCCTTGACTCCCCGTTCGTCACCACCTACTCAACTCACATCTACCGACGTTATGGCCTTTGGAATGACCTGTTCATGTGCTTCGTTCGCAAGGATAGCACTCCACTCGCTCACATTCGTCGCATGTGCATTTGAAAATACAGAAATAGAGGACAAAGATGTGCGTGACTATTCACGTGTACAACCGGACTAGATCGAAACTCTCCCTCTTGTCGGACGACATCCGTGTCTGTGGAAGGCTAGATTGCTTGCCTCCGCATTCTGTCCACCTGAAACTCCAATTGCATTTGGCTCTGTTTCATCAAATCTTGGTTCTCCAACAGCTGAACCTGAGCGTCCTGCAGCAAATCCATTTTCTGCAGAATTTGCAGCAACAACTCGTCATTTGTCGATCTGTGTGAAGGACCAGCATTCTCCACTGCTTCCCTCCTCGTCTTCCCCATCTAGACACTGCTCAGACTCAATTACAACCAACTGAAACTGATCTGGCCCAAACAGAAGACGTTACAAACGCAAAACTGAAAATTTTGCAGAAACTGCACTTTCGGCACAGCTGATTTTTTGCTTATTTACGAACTCAAAACGGAACCCTTACAGACACCGAATTTGAAATTCAAAAACACCCAGAACTAGTCTGATATATAGAGAACGTGCACACCAAATTTTGGCCAATTCCGACCAATTTTACCCTGTCAAACTGACTATGCAATATCGCCAAAATCCATATCAAGATTTTGTATAGCAATCAGGGTCGACTGTCTACAACTGATTTTCCGGCGGATTTTCTTCAAAATCCCGGCAATGCACGGCTGTCCTTTGTCCACCCGAACGTCTCCATCATGTATTGTCACTAATAAACAAGTTGTTAGTACAAATAATCACCAAAACAAATCAGATTTTCGCGGATGTACAACAGAAGTTTTGTTTCTGAATTTTTGTTTTTTTGTCCGATTTCGCTGAATTTTCTTAGACAGATCTGGAACGAACCGTGTAATTCCTTGATTGATCTATCTTAAACCTTCAAGTTTAAGCCTAGATCGAGTTTGTGAGAACCAAATTCCTCCGATTTCCTAGTCGAAACTCAAGTTTTCAGACCAACAGAATTTCTCAACCGCCTGAAATTTTTCCGACAATGTTCTTCACCAAGAACAAGCAAATTCCGGCCAAATCTACTCGTGTTTCTTTCGATCAGAGTTAGTTCTATCACCCTTTGATAGAACCACGTTGAATTGAAACGATTTACCTTTCGTTTCAATCAGATTTTTCAGTCCTCAAACGAATCAGAAATTCTCTAGAATTTTTTTGACAGAATTTTCTGTCAACTTCTGATTCGATTTCAATCGCTTATTCAATCAGTTTGATGAATCAAATTGCGTGGAATCGAGCGATTAGGCTCTGATACCAATTATCATAGGTCGATTTTTGTTTTCGAAAAACCAACTCACCTGTGAGGGCAAGGCTTGACGCATTCAACACCTTTCAGCCAAACTTCTCCGAAAGTCAAGAACAATTACAAGCATGCGTACAGGGAAGAGCAAGATCGTTCCACTCGTATTCATCAAACTCAACTGATTACAACCAAACTGCACATACACGACAGACTGAACTTCAACACTCAGATCTCTCATACTCGGTTTCCTAGCTAGTTAAGGTTCATGCCTGAACCTAGCAGAGGTTTACACTCACCTAGCTAAGGGAGGCTTCACTCACAGGAAGGATCGGTTACAAGCTGTTGTCCCCTGAATTCTCTCCCCTCACAGCACTCTTTAAAACCATGGAACTTGGAACTGCCCAAAGTGTTCCCGTTTGGTTATGCTAACTCCCAACCAGCAACCGAATGGAATAACCACCACCTAACTGACTCTAGTTAGACCTAACCCATGTGATTAACCCAAGTTAAAAGACTCGAGTTACAAGATCCAGTTCACATGACCCGAGTTCACCAACTCACTATCTAATGACACGAGTGACATTTACATGACTCATTTATATACAAGATGCATCAAAGTGCATCAACGGACACCAAAGCACTCGGGTCAAAGGAGTTAAGTTGACGTTGAGTTCATTCCAGTAGTGTCTGATCGTGAAATCAAATGTGCTGATGAATGAGAGCGGTGTAAATAATTATCGATGATCAAAGATTGATGCGGCACGAATCAATATCACCAAGTCGCCAAGAGTCAAATGGCATTCACTCACGAATGTCTATCTTCAAGAATGATTAACAAGAGCGGAAGCACATTCAAAACAAGTCAAGAAGCAGTGCAAGACTGCATGATTTTATTTAATAGAGAGTGTCTTATTTATAGACATTACAAGAGAGAAGACAAGGAGAAAAAAGAAATAACATGGTGAGCTAGTGCTGGCCGGCCAGCACTAGCCGTTGGGGACCCCCACGCTGGCCCTTAGTCCAGCATAGCACGGGCCCTAAGGGCCCATGTACCCTATTACATATTAACATCCCCCCTCAAACTTACGGGGTATACACTGAAAGTTTGTCTAGTAAAAACTGAAATCGAGAAGCTGAAAGAG
The DNA here is from genome assembly GCA_036023115.1 of Brasenia schreberi. Taxonomy (NCBI): domain Eukaryota; kingdom Viridiplantae; phylum Streptophyta; class Magnoliopsida; order Nymphaeales; family Cabombaceae; genus Brasenia; species Brasenia schreberi. Next base: position 418,784 of record JAYKKT010000031.1, on the reverse strand, counting down.
ATTTGGTGAAGTCGGCGAGCTACATCTCAGATGTGACATAACATAGTGAGATCTTCTTATTTAGGCACTCTTCACGAACAAAGTGGCAGTCCATCTCGATGTGCTTTGTCTTCTCCTGAAAAGTGTTGTTGGAGGCAATGTACATGGCGCTTTTGTTGTCACAATACATGATGGCCGAGTGTTTGATATGGACCCCCATGTCTGCTAGAAGGGTTGTGATCCAAGAAGTCTCCATCGCAGCTATAGTCATGGCTCGATAATCGGCTTCTATGAATGAGAGGGACACCTTCTGTTGCTTTTTGCACTTCCAGGAAACAAGATATTCACCTAAAAACACACAAAAATCGGTCGTAGAGTGTCTATTGTTGACATCTCCACCCCAATCAGCATCCGTATATATAGATAAATCAAAAGATGAAGAGGAAGTTAAGATGACCCCCTTATGGGCATTGTTTCTAATATATCGAATAATACGCAAGACATCACTCATATGAACAGAAGTAGGAGCCTGTTGAAATTGGCTGGTTGTGTGTACTGCATGAGAAATGTTGGTAAAGAGGCATTAGGATATCAAGGGATTCATGAAAACTTTGGTTTTGGGGATATAAACTAGGAAGGTAGGGAGATTTTAGATTTTACTATGGCATTTGATCTCTTTATAGTCAATACAATCTTCAAAAAAACAAGATGAACATTTAATTACTTATAAGAGTGGCTTATCACAACCACAAAAAACTTTATTTGTAGAAAAAAAGATAGAGCATGTTGTAAAGATTGTAAGGTAATTCCAAGAGAAAGCTTAACCACCCAACATCGACTTTTAGTTATGGATTTACAAAGAAAAAAATGGACAAAGAAGAAAAGAGTACATCGAGCTACTCGGACTAAATGGTGGAACCTCAAAAGCGAGAAAGAAGATATATTTAAACAGAAAGTCCTTCAAGGAGATGTTTGGAATTATGTTGGCACACCCTATGATATGTAGAACAATACGGCTATACATATTAGGAAAGTGGCAAAAGATGTGTTAGGGGTATCTAAGGGAGGTGTACCGGCATCAAAAGTAGCTTGGTGGTGGAGTGAAGTAGTACAAAATAAAATCAAGGCAAAGAGGGCATGTTACAAATTACATTATGCTAAGAAAACTAGTGAAACTTTAGAAGCTTATAAGAAAGCAAAGAAGGAAGTGAAAAAAGCCGTTAGTGAAGCAAAAGCTAAGATTTGGGAGGACTTATATAAAAAACTCAACTCAAAAGAGGGTGAAAGAGATATTTTTAAGATAGCTAGGGCTAGAGATAAGAAAACTAAAGATCTTAATTATGTTAGATGCATAAAAGACGAGGATGAAAAAAATTCTAGTAGCAAATGAATATAAGAAATAGATGGAAAAACTATTTTTATAATCTTTTTAATGAAAATAAAGATGTTAGTATTAGTTTAGGAGATTTAGCCAAGTCAGAAAAGTATATAAACCACAATTTCTATCGACGTATTCAAAAGAATGAAGTCAAAGAGGCTCTTAAACATATGAAAGGTGGTAAATCGGTAGGACCAAATAATATTCCTATAGAAGTTTGGAAAATACTACGAGAAATAGGAATCACTTGGCTCAGAAGACTATTTAATGAAATATGGAAAAACCAAAAGATGCCCGAGGAATGGAGAGCAAGTACACTTAAACCCATATATAAGAATAAGGGAGACATTCAAAATTGTGCAAATTATCGAGGTATCAAGTAATGAGTCATACTATGAAATTATGGAAAAGAATTATCGAACGTAGGTTAAGACAAGTATCAAGTACAACAGAGAACCAATTTGGATTCATGCCAGGCACATCTACTATCGAAGCGATTCACCTTTTGAGACGTCTTATGGAACATTTTAGAGCAAAAAAGAAAGACCTTCACATGATATTTATTGATCTAGAAAAAGCTTATGATAGGGTACCGAGGGAGGTTCTTTGGAGAACTTTGGAAAAAAAGAGGTATCCCATTGACATATATTAACTTTATAAGAGACATGTATCATGGTGCAAAAACATGTGTGAGGACTCATGAAGAAACGACAGACTTCTTTGAAGTTAATATTGGGTTACATCAAGAATCAACTTTAAGTCCATACTTATTTATAATAGTGATTGATGAGTTAACAAAACATATTCAAGATGAAGTACCTTGGTGTATGTTATTTGCAGATGACATTGTATTAGTGGAGGAGTCTAAGGAAAAAGTTAATAGAAAATTGGAACTATGGAGAGAAACATTAGAAAGCAAAGGCCTCCGACTTAGTAGAACAAAGACAGAATATATGGAATGTAAGTTTGATCATTTGGTTACTTTAGAGGACAGAAATTAAAATTGGCTCACATTGCATTACCTAAAAGGAAAGTTTTAAATACCTAGGGTCAATTTTTCAGAGTGATGGAAGAATTGATGGAGATGTTACGCATAGAATTAATGCTCGTTGGTTAAAATGGAGAGGAGCATCAGGTATTCTTTGTGATAAGAAGATACCATTAAAGTTGAAAGGTAAATATTATAGAGCAGCAATTAGGCCTGCCATGTTTTATGGTTCTGAGTGTTGGGCAGTTAATCATCAACATGTACAAAAGATGTCCATGACAGAAATGAAGATGTTAAGATGGATGAGTGGTCATACAAGAAAAGACCGTATACATAATGAGGTTATTATAAACAAATTAGGAGTGGCACCAATAGAGGATAAAATGAGATAACATCGTTTAAGATGGTTTGGACATATAGAAAGAAGATCAAAAGAAGAACCTGTAAGAAGGTTAGAAAAACTAAATTTGGAAAGTATTAAAAGAGGTAGAGGACGACCACAAAAGTGTTGGAAAGAAACAATAAAGAATGATCTAGCTTATTGGGAGTTAACTGCTAACATGGCACATGATAGGGATATGTGGAAACAAAGAATCCATGTAGCCGACCCCGTCTAGTATGCGAAAAGGCTTAGTTGTTGTTGTTTGGTGTGCACATTCTCTGCCCCCGCACATCTAACAGTAAGGAGCTGAATTTTTTCATGTACTCGTGAAGAGTATCAGTGTGCTTAAGCTTCATAAGAAGCTCTCGAGTCCGGTGACTGTTGTTCGTAGGCATGAATTGACTCCTCAACTCACCACGAAACTCCTCCCAACTCAACAGAGAGCGGCACCTCCATTAGCGGCTATTACTTCCCTCGTACGCCACCAAACCTTCGCATAATGCTTCAGAAATAGTGAGGCAACTATCACCTTGTTGTGCTCAACCACCTGAGATACACTCATGTATCTCTCTAAATCCCACAGAAAATTTCCCAACAATTTTTTGTCTCGAACCTCCCCAAACGGAGACGGTTCCGGAATTCGTAATTTCAGACATGCAAGGATAGAATCGCGTGCCGTTTCACGCAAACCTACTGAAGAAACCGAGATGGGTTTCCATTGTCGGACCTCTATTTCGGTGGATGTCTACACCGGCTGCTTCTCCAACCAAGCCACGTGCACAGCAAGCTGGGCATGACTTTATTTCATCGAGTCCTGGTTGTGTTGAAGTTCAGCCTGCGTCACTTGCAAAGAATCGAATCTCTTCAAAATCTGTAACAACAAGTCGTCTGTTTCTGTTCGGTTGGAAGGACCAGTGTCTTCCCCTGCTCCCCTCCTTGTCTTTCCCATTCCGATACTATTCAAACTTTATTACAAATGACTGACACATAATTGAAACTAAACGGACCCGAACTGAAATGAAATTACACACGCAAACTGAAATTTTGCAGAAAACTATGCTTCTGCGCAGCTGATTTCTGGCTGACTTACATACCTGAAACTAAGCACTTACAGACATCGATTGTAAAATTCAAAAACACCGTGAACTAGTTTGATATACATAGATCGTGCACACCAAATTTTGGCCAATTCCGACCAGTTTTACCCTGTAAAACTGACTATGCAATATCGCCAAAATCCATATCAGGATTTTGTATAGCAATCAGCGTTGACTGTCTGCAACTGGTTTTTCGACAGATTTTCTTCAAAATTCCGACAATGCACGATTGTCCCGTGTCCACCTGAACTAAACCTGTTCTTGATGTCTTGTCACTAATAAACAAGTTGTTAGTATAAATAATCACCAAAACAGTTCAGTTCTTCACAGATTTACAACAGAAGTTCAATTTTTGAATTTCTGGTTCTGCGGTCCGATTTTGCTAAAGTTTTCAAACAGATCCACCTATGTTTTTCTCGAGCCGAGTTAGTTTTATCACTCTTCGATAGAACCACGTCGAATTGAAACGATTTCCTTTCGTTTCAATTAAATTTTCCAATCCCCAATCGAATCTGAAATTCTACAGAAAAAAAAAATCAACAAAATTTTCTGTCAACTTTCGATTCAATTTCAAACGTGTATTTAATCAGTTTATTGGATCAAATTGCGTGGAATCGAGTGATTAGGCTCTGATACCAATTGTCAGATGTCAATTTTTTAAACCAAAAAACAACTCACTTGTGATGGCAAGGCTCAACGCACTCAATGCCTTTCAGCCACTTCACCCGCGCACTGTGCTGCTGTAAACGTTTTATGCATAATTTCCAGCAGCACGCCGACTGATCTATGGAAGTCCTTAAATGGCTCACGTCTCTCACTCACTCACACTCTCTTAGGATCAGACACAAGCCAACAAGATGAAGAACCAGGTCGTTCCACTCGTATTCAGCAATCCTCTTGATTACAAACTGAACACACGCATACACATGGACTGAACTCAACGTCAACTGAACTCCAGCAGAATTCAGCTTCAACGTAACTCAGGTCTTCACTCGCACCACTTGGATCCTAGACAAGGTAGGTTTCTCACACAGGGAGGCTCGGTTACAAGCTCTCTCACTCAAGAAAGAACTCAACACTTCCCACTCACAATGGCAAGTCCGGTTGCAGCTGCTGCCCTTCTCTCTCCACTCACCAGAGAAGGTTCTGTTGCAGCTGTTCTCTCTCCCAAGAGAAAGATCCGTTGCAGCTGCTGTCCAAGAATGGGAAGGCCCCTCAAAACTCCAGCCACCCATTTCAATTCACTGCATCATACTTAAAGTTGTGGGCTTGGAACTGCTCCAACTGCTCCCGCCAAAGTGCTCCATGCTTCAGATGGTTACTCCAACTCCAAGCCAGCAACCGACTGCATGTAAACGTGTTCTGCAGAGTTTGAAAAATGGACTTGTTGCCCTAGGCCTACTCAGTTTTTTTTTTCACTCAAAGAGAATGACATGCTTGATTGATAGCCAATGACTTGTAGATGTCCTAAGCTAAGAACTAAAGAACAAACAATAATCATGTATCATATGAACACAAATATACAATGACTAAAACAGAATGCTGAAGTATTTGATACATAGCAATAATCTTCAATCAAAAGAACAAAATATGATGAAATTACCACTGCTGGACATAAAAGATGAATGACTCAAATGAAAAGTTGACCCAAGGGAAAGAATACCAAGAACTCGTGGAACATGTCATAGAACCTACCTTTCTGTGGTGGTCCTTTTAGTTGCTTCACGCCTGATGGATGAAGCCACCGAAACAACAGAAGTGCAAGAAAGGTGCTTTGGCTGCAAATACATGGAAAGCAACACAAATTAGTCCTTTTTTTGTAAACTTTTAGTCCTAAGTTGTTAAGAGTTTCTGAGTTTCTTTTCTCATAACGTTTTTATTGCTTATTGGCTATGTAAAGGCAAAAGAGGAGATGCTCAGTAGAACTCAAGGGCCAAGGTGAACCAGTCTAGTGTAAATGGGAGTAACGCTTCGCAATCCTGTTTCAGGATAGAATCATAGATGCCAAAAATAGAATCTGCCAGGCATCACGTGGCTCTTAAACACCTCCCCTAAAGTTATCGAAATCTCGCTTTCTGAATCGCTTTTCATTGCCAAAACCATACTACTGGATGGGCTGTTTCTTTGACTTGTTATTTCTCAAAGGAGTTTCTCCCCGACGAGCAATTTATAGCTGGAAACGCCGTCTCGGTGTTTTCATGTTTCCAAACAGAGCCTAATCTGCAACTAGAAGCCCTTGTCTTCAATATGAATATTCAACCATTCCAAACACAAAATGCACAAAGAAAAGCCCAAGAAAAAACCATTTTCCGATACCTAATAGTTGTAAGTTGGAGGTTGCTGCGAGTGACTACAACCACCAGGTTAGCGATAAAATATAAAGAAAACTTGAATACCCAAAACAAAACACCGGCCTTCTTAACTTAAAGAATTGAAGTCAATAACCAACTTGAAATCGCACCTTATCGATTAAAAACTACAAAACTTGAACTTTGCCAGTCAACATTCGTAAAACAGAAAGGGCGTTGCACACTTCCGCAAATACACTTGCTGGTTATTAAATGCAAGTCAACTACACACACAGGTATCGTGAGAGAGGAAAGGCGTACATGAGCATCCGAAGGGAGGAAAGAGAGAGAGTGACCCCTCCTCCTCCCGTATGGAGTGCAGGAGGGTAGCCTTGGTAGCACAATGCTGCTCTCCATTCTCCTTCTCCTCCTTTTCTTCTTCTTCTTCTTCTTCTTCTCTGTCTCCCTCTTTACCCTAACGCAACGACAGATTCAACCTTCGGTTTCCTCCTCTCTTCTCCCCAGATTGGTATTTATGGAGACGCCCCGCAGCCCAACCGACGTGCACGGGTTTAACCCAAGGAGCAACGAGACTGTTGTCAGTTTGTGAATTTTAAATGTGTGAACTCTTTTGCATTTTATATAAATTCTAATCAGTCGATGCGGTGGGGCAGGTCGTCTCTCTGGGAGACCTTCCTCGACACGAGCAGGGATAGGGTGAACCATACCCCAATCTCAACCTAATAACTTTTTTTATTTAAAAATAACTTTGATTCAGATCCTTCAAATATATAACCTTAGATGGTTGAGCCTTCGAAAGTCCTCTCACATGCAAAAACGTACGCGCACACGTAGAGGGATGAAATAGTATATACTAACTAGCATCCTTTCACATTCATATAAACCTCAAATATTTATTTTGAAAGATGATGATTGATATCTAAATTAAAATAACAAAAATACATACATAAAAACGTTGTGAATATTCTTTTTGTTTGGACATGCTGCTGACATATATCAAGTTCTCTCTCTTTTATATATATATATATATATAGTGGCTAATATATACACTTCTTTGGGGAGAACAAGCTTCAAGTTTAGAGGGGACGGGCCTTCAAAACTTGTATTTTTTAGAATTTAATTGTTCAAAATTTTGAGTGACGTGGTTGCCTCACTCGCCCAAATATGGGTCCACCACTCACTCTCTCTCTCTCTCTCTCTCTCTCTCTCTCTCTCTCTCTCTCTCTCTCTCTCTCTCTCTATATATATATATATATATATATATATATATATATATATATATATATGTGTGTGTGTGTGTGTGTGTGTGTGAGAGAGAGAGAGAGAGTGAGTGAATGTCTAAATATGAACGATTGTCATATGGTAGAGTTCCTCATGTAACAAAAATGGTGCCTTATTGCTGTCATCTATTTTTGTCGATGTTGAAAAGTGATTTGTATGTATGTGTATTTCTGTCTTTATATACACAGAGAGAGGTAGTGGTATATACTTGATTCTATACTTAAACTACTCTACATATTTTGAATGAAAAAGTAGATGGTATTGTTGGACATTAAATGGGACTATGGAAAGTACAGTGATATCCATTACTTTTTAAGATTTAAATCTCAGATATTGATTACATAAATTGAATAGTACAAATGATTGAAAAGATTTATATATATATATATATATATATATATATAAAAAGATTGAGCCCGAACAACTCTCTCTCTTTCTATATCTCTCTCTCTCTATATATATAGGGGGCAGTAATATGGGTATGTGCGCATGTGCACGTACACAAGAGCCTAGGCAAGTGGGTCCGTGTACTTGGCAGAACTTAAGTTTAAAATTTTGGGCGACACCTTCCCCAGCCGTGTTGACACGACAAAGCTATTTGGCTAACAAAAGACTTAAGTTTTCAGCAGCTGACTTTGAATAGGGAGAGGGGTAGAAGGTGAGGGCTTGAAGTTAAAATCATTAGACCCTTTGGATCAAATTTCATGCAACTTAAGATCATGTGGTTTCTTGGGGTGAACTTTCTGAACTTTACCTTTGTAGAAGTTGGTATTTCTTTTTTCCAAACCTTATGTATTCAAGGGTATCAACTATCTGATCGTATCGCAAATTGAAGAAGACCTCTCGATCGACACAGTAAATATTTAAACATTCATAATGCTTAAAAAAAACCACTAAGTTGAATCGAGAACAATGAAGAAGAGGTATAAAGAATACTTACAATTCAATGGTTTTGAGATACAAATCTTTAAGGATTAAACTCCTTTCTTTTCGGGTACAATAGGGAAGGTGAAGCCACACGTAACCCCATGATATTGAACTCATGATCTTCAATTTGTGACTCGACCCACTAGCCGTGTGAGCATTACTTGTGAACCAACACTAATTTTTATTTAAGCATTTTTAGACTTTTCATTTTCCATGCATGAGTATCGTATTTCTTAGACTTCAAGCATGCTCAACATGGTAACACTTTGCAAAACTTTTGTTGCAGGTTTAGCCTATTATTTTTACAACTTTTACTTCTTCATAACAACTACTAACGACTTACGCGATCAACTCACAAGTTGAAGGTCATAAGTTCGATACCAGGGGCCTGCATTTGGCTTTGGCCCAACCAATGAGAAAAAAAAGATCCTTCCCTTAAATATTCTCAAAGACCTATCTACTTAATGCAATAAGTTTGTTTAAACAAATCAAATATCAACAGACGACCTCTATTTCAAACAAACATCAAGGTCACGTTTTACGTCACACAGGCAGTTTATTAATAAAAAAAAGGCCAACGCATTAGTTGAAGAAAGAGAGAAGGTTGAACTGCATTGTTGTACATTTTAAATGTTTAAATTAATAATGCAAATTAAAAGAAAAACATTGTCTCACAAGCACTTTTGTTGAAACACTCACGTTATATCAAGGATGACAAATTTGTACCTGACCCAACCCGACCCTGAAAACCTGTGTTTATGGATTTGGAAACCCCTGGTTGGGTATAGGCCGGCCTAAAAGTGACTTGAGAAAGATTTGGATCACATGCGGTTTAGTTTGAACCCAACCTGAAACCACCCCCGATTGGATCCTAGAACTTCTAACACATATGCAATCATACTCATCAATTTACTTTTGAATGGTACTAATATAATAAAGATATTCTTTATATTTTTCATGCATCTTTAAATGACACTTATGCGCCACACAAGTAAAAGGCATTCATATGCATGTGCCATAGATTGCAGGATCCAGTTTATATATATGCATTGTATATTGAGGTGAAGGTCTGGTTGTTCCAGACATTGATTTGAATTCAACCAGGTCGTATATGAGTTTAAAAAAAAAACAAGCAAAGGAAGAAACATGTGTCTGGGTTGACCCACTTTTGACGGCAACCTGAAGACCAGATCCATTGACCTGATTTGCCACCCACACGTTTTCGCACATACAGATGGATAAAGGGTGCTATCATTCATACATCCTTTTTTTATTAAACATATACTTTTTAATCATTTTTTTAAACTACCATTTTCATTTTTAACCCTTATACTCATACGCAACAAGAGTAATTTAGAATTTTTCTGTAGAAGAGTGTATGCATAATAATTATGATAGATAAAATAATGCTCCTATATCATCATGATCTATTGTTGAATAGAGGAGTATGATGGCCAAAACTGTTTGCGATCGGACCTGACAACAACTCGAAATTGACTGGGTTTTCTTGAGCTTGAGCCTCTATACATGTTTAGATATAAGCGTTGTTTGTTGTTGTGGTTAGAGAGGGTCAGCTAAGGTTGCAGTAAATGGAGTAGAGGCAAAGTTAGTTTGAAGCCAAAATATGTGCATGAACATAGGACAATTTGTTGATTCAATGGAGATGAAATTCCAATTCATTGAAGCCGATAAAGGCTCTAACGAGTTATTTGAGAGAGAGAGTGCACAATATATAAGCTCAATCATCTCCCTCTATATACATATGTATGTATTGGGATAGAAAGAGAGATGCATACTTTTTTTAGAATACTTAATTTCATGTTTGTTTTTCAATCTCGATTGATCTTAATTCAAATCACTTTGCATTTAATTCACTCGTGTCCATTAAATGCAAGTACATGGATACAACGGTACATTTTATTCAAATATCCAATGATGGAACTATTTTAGTAGGATTATGTGCCAAATTATATTATGTAACTAAAACCCTCCATTTGAATTACACATGTAAGCATTCTGATATATGAAACAATATGGTTATACATATGAGGAAAGTGATATATTAGGTAAATGTAAGGAAGGTATACCGACATAAAAAAAAAGAATAGCAGTAGAGTGAAGTAGTGTAAGATAAAATGGAGGTAAAGAGGATATGTTACAAATTGTATTGTACCAAAAAGACTAGTGAAACTTGAAGAGCTTATAAGAAAGCAAAGAAAAGAACGGAAAAAACGTTAGAAAAGTAAAAGTCAAAATTTGGAAAGATTTATATAAAAATCTGAACTAAAAAGAACGCAAAAAAGATATTTTTGGGATAGCTAAGGCCATAGATAATAAAGCTAATATGAAAAAAATACTTTGTTATTGTTGTTGTTGTTGTAATATATAAACATATATGTACACAGATACACACATACACATCTTATACATGGGGTTGTAGCTGGATTGACCCGAATCAACTTGGGTCATGTCCGAATCTTCAATACTGACCTGCAAAAATCGTGTTGGGTCATTTTGACCGTTCCCAAACTTAAAGTGACCCGACTGGGAATTGGGCAAGGCCATCTTCTTTCACTAAAAAATACGGGGAATCACCACGTTAACGGTTCGACTCTAACATGATGGAAATTGACCCAAAACCGGAACCACTTCTACGAATCAGAGCGTGACGCGATAATGAATCGCTCCGTCTCGGTACGTATACGAGAGGGGTGATGCCCTGCCGTGCCAAAGTATAAAAGCCATTCGTCGGAGGCATCGTTTGGACGATGAGCACAGGCGCGCACTCATTTATAGTCTAGGGCAAACTCTCCCCCTTCACACGCACGCACATGGCGGCCTCGGCGATGCTTCGGGCTCTAAGGAGACGGCCGCTTCCTCTGCATTCGTCGTCCTCTTTCGCTGGTTCCCTCTGTCGATCGGTGAGGAGTTTCTTCTATCCGATATTATACCCTGTTCACCTGTTTTATCATTGAAATCTTTCCCTTTTATGTTGGTTTTGTTTTCTCTGATGGGTTTTACCATTTCCAAAACCAGTTGGTATGGTATAGTCTGAATGTTGATGATGTTATTGCTTTAGTATTCTGCTCTTAGCTGATTCAATACTTGCTCAATTTAGAGCCTTTTGTGTGTTAGATCTCAAGTTTATTTTGTCGTTTTTCCTTTTTGGGCTGTTTCCTTGCTGGTTGCACTTGTATTCTCGTTAGTTTCTATTTTGGTTATCATTTCCTTCTGACGCATAACATCTGTTCAAAATTGCTTCATGTTTTCACTTTTTAGCTGTGCAATTATTTGGATCGATCAGTGGAGATAAGAAGAGAGTCCTTTCTCGTTTTGGTTTCAAATTTTGTGGTGATGGTTTTGGATGGCCTTTGTCAGCATTTGGACTGATGGGTGACCTTCTTGCAAGAATGATTGCATAAAATGCAAAGAAAATAGAAACATTGAAGGTTTAGACATTGGGAAAGGATACATGGGAGAATTAGTCAATGCGAATATGTTGTCAACAATACTGGACAACGTTTTACCAGATGGTCAACCAATGCGTTTCATTTACAATAGGTTCTGCCATATTTCAGAAACGTAATTGATTTGAAGTCCATTTTCATGGTTTGGACAGTATTTCATGTTATTTGTGCGGTCACAGGCATGCAAGCTTGGCCAGTAGTGAATTTCTCAAACCTGTTGGTGTCATAGGTACTGGGCTCAACCTGAAAATTCTCAAACTTTGAGATGCTTCAGCTGAAGTGAGCTGTGCTCAATCAAGAACCTTTTGCAGCTCAACTTTAACTCAGTCAAAGCTTGGTTGAGCTCAGGCTGAACCGGTTCTGCCTTTTTATTTTAATACTAATACTAATCCAAAACATACAAAAAATGGCCTAGAGGTTGGGATTTCTTTTCAACCAGAAGATAGGAAAAAAAGGAAGAACAAGAGAATGTGGATCATGCATTTTGGTATCCTTATAAAGTGGCTTACTTTACATGACTGGTCTTAAGCAATGTTGTAATTAGTGTATCAATGCCCGTATCGCACAAGGTACCAATATGCAATAACAATACCGTATTATATGATACAATACGATATGACACATTAAAATACTGAATAATAAAAAGATATAAAAAATAAAAAATAAAAATCGTCAAAGAATTATGATGTATTGTAATAGGGTGAATCGTACGATATGATACATGCATCACAATATATCACATGATACATTGCAATATGGGTGCGATAGATGTATCGGTTGAGGTACCGATACACCCATATTGTACCACGATACATATAACATTGTTCTTAAGTCTAGAAAAAGGAAAAGGGTTTTGTGATAGATAGATGGCAATCTAACATAAGACTTTGTTAGATCTTTTACCAATGGTTTAAACTGTATCCAATTAGAATTTGGACGCGGTGCATTCTTGGGTGAGAATAGTACCAGAATGAGTGACCTGAAAAGTCCTCGTATTTGCACCTTTTAGCTGACCCACTTAATATGGGAAAGGCTTGGCTAAGTTTTAGGTTAGGCCAGTCAACTAGCCGTTGGAGGCAACTGGCCTCCAACGGCTAGTTAGTAGCCGTTACTATGCTGTGCACATCACATCAGCCAGCAACCCTTCTTCAAGGGCTGCTCTCCCTCTCATTTTATGTAATATACATCTCTTGTAAAGTCTATAAATACATGGATCTATCATCAATAAAAGTATGCAGTCTAGCACTGCTTTTTGACTTGTTTTGTATGCGTTTTTGCTCTTGTTTGTTGTTATTGAAGATCGGCATTCGTGATTGAATGCCATTTGACTCTTGGCGACTTGGTGATATTGATTCGTGCAACATCAACCTTCATTCGTTGACGATTATTTACATGGTATCAGAGCCTCAGATTGAAGAAATCGGGTATATTGGAAAGCGTGCCATCGGTACAAATTTTAAAGAATTTTACCAAACTTGAGGTTAGTTCATAAATTGTGATTTTTTGCAAAATGGAAGGTAAAAATGAGTCATTTAGATGTATCCTAGACCCGAGATGCTACCAAAGTTGGACTAGGACTATGAAAAAGTATTTTTTGTCAAAGAATTTTTGGGATTACATCGATGAAACCATAAAGGAACCAATTTTGAACATTGATTATTTAGACGATGATGAAATCGTCAAAGCCCATGAAAAATACAAGTTAGATTTAAAATTGTGGGAAAAAATGAACGCAAAAATCACATGGATTATTTGCTAAAATGTGGATGAAAATCTTAGGAATAAGATTAGTGCATTTGAAAACGCTTTTGAAATTTGGGAATATTTGAAAAAACTTCATTCTCAAGATGACTTTGTTTTTCAAATTAATTTAATGGAAAGAATGATAATGCTTAAACAAGAGAACCTAAGCATTAGAGATTACCATAATGAATTTTTGGAATTATAGACTTAATTGAGAAGTTTTGATAAATTTGGAATTCTTCACAAATTAGATGAATTTCAAGAATTTCTAGACAACCAATACTTTTTTTTGTTTATGCGTGGGTTGAGAGATGAATTTGAAAATATTAGATCAAATCTTATACATAGAAAACCTAGACCTAGAGGGGATTCCTTTTTGGCCGATCTTGTTATGGAGGAAATAAGATTGAAAAACATGAATGTGGCTAAGGAAGCCATGCTTGCCGCATTAAAATCGGGAGCAAATTTAAAGACATACAAGCCTCCACATGCAAAGAACAATGAAGGCATGTCAAAGAAGCCCATGGGACCATGACCCAACAAAGATACTATTTGCCAGTATTACAAGGAAAATGGACACATCAAAACCACATGTCCTTTACTTCAGAAAAGAAGTGGAAATGCGGGAGCTATAGAAGAAGGGAGTGTCTTGCCCAACAACATCAAATCATATATAGAAGAAATCTTCAAGAAAAAAGAAAGCATCTCCTGGAATGCTCTATCCACTTTTCAAGGTATGTCTTGGTTTTTAGATTCTGGTGCATCTTTTCATATGACACATAGTGAAGATTCTTTGATTAATTCTTGTGAAACCATTGGAAAGCAAATGTTTACGGCCGATGGAACAAAACTCTAAATAAAAAAATTAGGAAATCTTGAAAAACAAAACTTTAAAATTCAAAATGTAAGTTTTATACCTAAACTTAATTTAAATCTACTTTCGGTTGCTCAAATATGTGATAACAATTGTATAGTCACTTTCTCATCCAAACATTGTGTGGTACAGGATCACCTATCGAAGAAGGTGATTGGTTAAGGCCATAGAGAAAGCAGACTATACAAAATGGACTATCTTGCTATGTCAACCTCCGGTGTTTGTAACATAACCCACGATGCTACACTTTGGAATAAAAGACTTGGATACTTGGACTCTAAAAAATTATGTAATATTCCTTTGATGAAAAGCATTAGAGAGAAAAATTTTGAATGTAAAGATTGTATTCTTGGAAAAATGTATCATCTTCCTTTTGGAGAAAGAAACTATGTAGCAAAGAAAGCTTTTGATCTAATACATTCGGATGTTTGGGGCCCTGCGCCCGTTGTTTCTAAAGGAGGATTGCAATACAACAACAACAACAACAAAGCCTTTTCCCATATTAGATGGGGTCAGCTACATGGATTCTTTGTTTCTATATATCCCTATCATGTGCCATGTTAGCAGTTAACTCCCAATAAGCTAGATCATTCTTTATTGTTTCTTTCCAACACTTTTGTGGTCGTCCTCTACCTCTTTTAATATTTTCCAAATTTAGTTTTTCTAACTTTCTTAAAGGTTCTTCTTATGTCCAAACCATCTTAAATGATGTTCTCTTATTTTATCCTCTATTGGTGCCACTCCTAATTTGTTTCTAATAACCTCATGTATACGGTTTTTTCTTGTATGACCACTCATCCATCTTAACATCTTCATTTCTGTCACGGACATCTTTTGTACATGTTGATGATTAACTGCCCAACACTCAGAACCATAAAACATGGCAGGCCTAATTGCTGCTCTATAATATTTACCTTTTAACTTTAATTGTATCTTCTTATCACAAAGAATGCGTGATGCTCCTCTCCATTTTAACCAACCAGCATTAATTCTATGCATAACATCTCCATCAATTCTTCCATCACTCTGGAAAAATTGACCCTAGGTATTTAAAACTTTCCTCTTAGGGGATGCAATGTGTGCCAATTTTAATTTCTATGTCCTTTGAGGTAACCAAATCATCAAACTTACATTCCTTATATTTTGTCTTTGTTCTACTAAGTCGGAGGCCTTTGCTTTCTAATGTTTCTCTCCATAGTTCCAATTTTCTATTAACTTTTTCCTTAGACTCCTCCACTAATACAATGTCATCTGCAAATAACATACATCAAAGTACTTCATCTTGAATATGTTTTGTTAACTCATCCATCACCATTATAAATAAGTATGGACTTAAAGTTGATCCTTGACGTAACCCAATATTAACTTCAAAGAAGTCTGTCATTCCTTCATAAGTCCTCACACATGTTTTTGCACCATCATACATGTCTCTTATAAGGTTAATATATGTCAATGGGATACCTCTTTTTTCCAAAGTTCTCCAAAGAACCTCCCTCGGTACCCTATCATAAGCTTTTTCTAGATCAATAAATATCATGTGAAGGTCTTTCTTTTTTGCTCTAAAATGTTCCATATGACGTCTCAAAAGGTGAATCACTTCGATAGTAGATCTGCCTGGCATGAATCCAAATTGGTTCTCTGTTGTACTTGATACTTGTCTTAATCTACATACGATAATTCTTTCTCATAATTTCATAGTATGACTTATTAACTTGATACCTCGATAATTCGCACAATTTTGAATGTCTCCCTTGTTCTTATATATGGGTATAAGTGTACTTGCTCTCTATTCCTTGGGCATCTTTTGGTTTTTCCATATTTCATTAAATAGTCTTATGAGCCAAGTGATTCCTATTTCTCCTAGTATTTTCCAAACTTCTATAGGAATATTATCTGGTCCTACTGACTTGGCTAAATCTCCTAAACTAATACTAACATCTTTATTTTTATTAAAAAGATTATAAAAATAGTTTTTTCATCTATTTCTTATATCATCATTTGCCACTAGAATTTTTTCATCCTCGTCTTTTATGCATCTAACATAATTAAGATCTTTAGTTTTTTTATCTCTAGCCCTAGCTATCCTAAAAATATCTCTTTCACCCTCTTTTGAGTTGAGTTTTTTATATAAGTCCTCCCAAATCTTAGTTTTTGCTTCACTAATGGCCTTTTTCGCTTCCTTCTTTGCTTTCTTATAAGCTTCTAAAGTTTCACTAGTTTTCTTAGCATAATGTAATTTGTAACATGCCCTGTTTGCCTTGATTTTATTTTGTACTACTTCACTCCACCACCAAGCTTGTTTTTGTGCCGGTACACCTCCCTTAGATACCCCTAACACATCTTTCGCCACTTTCCTAATATGTATAGCCATATTGTTCCACATATCACAGGGTGTGCCAACATAATTCCAAACATCTCCTTAAAGGACTTTCTGTTTAAATATATATTCTTTCTCACTTTTGAGGTTCCACCATTTAGTCCGAGTAGCTCGATGCACTCTTTTCTTCTTTATCCATTTTTTATTTGTAAATCCATAACTAAAAGTCGATGTTTGGTGGTTAAGCTTTCTCCTGGAATTACCTTACAATCTTTACAACACGTTCTATCTTTTTTTCTACAAATAAAGTAATCAATTTGTGCTTGTGATAAGCCACTCTTATAAGTAATTAAATGTTCAAAGGATTGCAATATTATGTGATTTTTGTGGACGACTTTACTCGTTTTACATGGATATATCTCTTAAAAGACAAATTTGAAGTATTTGAAAAATTTGTAGTGTTTTATAATATGATCAAAAACCAATTTGGAGCAACCGTTAAAATCTTTAGATTCGATTCGGGAGGAGAGTACATGTCCAATGAATTTCACAAATTTATTGAAACTAATGGTATTGTTTATCAAAAATCATGTACTAAAACACCACAACAAAATGGTCTAGCAGAAAGAAAACATAAGGATATTATTGAAACTTTTAGAACTATGCTAATTGCTAGTAAGGTTCCTAAATTCTTATGGGCCGAAACTACTCTTACAGTATACCTTATAAATATAATGCCTTCATCTAACCTTGAAAATACTTCACCTTTCGAAAAATTGTACAACATCCCTCCATGTTATTAACGACTTAGGGTTTTTGGATGTAGATGTTTTGTGTATACAGACAAGAATGACAAATTGTCACCTAGAGCTATTGAATGTGTATTCCTTGGTTATGGCATTGACAAGATGGGGTATAGGTGTTTTGATCCCATAGAAGACAAATTGTATGTGTCCAAGGATGTAAAATTTTTTGAGAATGATATTTATTATGAGTCTAAATCCTTGAAAAACTCTGAACCTTTCATTCCTCAAGATGTTATTGAGCCAGAAGAAGATAGTGACTCGGAAGATCATGTTGAAGATAATGACACTTCACACACCACTGTTGATACTCGGTCAATTGTCGAACCCTTCCCCTCACATTATACAAGACGACCTAGAGAAACCAATGATGTCCACATAGAACCTGATATTACAAGATTAGAACCCAGGGTTTCAAGACCTCCTCAACGATTTGTGTCCTATGAATCTTTTGAACCACAACAAAGAAATTTAATTGCCACCCTTCGTCAAGTTAAGGAACCTAGGTTCTATCAGTATTCGATAATGAGAAGATGCTATGAAAGATGAACTAACGCCTTAAACAAGACTCAGACATGGATAGTTGCACCCATACCAAAAGATAAGAAAGCCATTGGATGTCGATGGATATATAATCAAAACTCACAGCAATGGTCACATTGAGAGATACAAGGCTAGACTAGTTGCTAAAGGTTATGTCTAAGAATATGGAATTAACTATGATGAAACTTTTGCCCCAGTAGCTAGAATGACCACAATTAGAATTCTCATAACCATTAGTGCAATTAAGCAATGGAATATATACCAACTTGATGTCAAGAATGCTTTCTTGAACCGTTACTTGAATGAAGAAGTCTACATGAGTCCTCCTCCTGGTGTTAATCTCCCTCCCGGTCATGCTCTTAAATTACGAAAGGCTTTGTATGGTTTGAAATAAGCCCCAAAATCTTGGTTTGATCGATTTGAAAGATTCATGCATTTGCATAATTTTGTGACTTGCTATACTGATATTGCACTGTTTGTACGAAAAACACAATCTGGTATTATTATCTTGCTTTTGTATGTAGATGACATGACCATCACAGGAAGTGATGAAGTGGGAATTGCTGAAGTTAAACTCAATCTTCATCACGAATTTGATATGAAAAACTTGGGCTTGCTAAATTATTTTTTAGGTATTGAGATAACCAAAAATAATTGTGGATACTTTATGTCTCAAACCAAGTTTGCTAACGATATTGTTGAAAGGTCTGGTATTACAGATACTAAGGTTGTTGACACACCAGAAATCTATGTCACATGGGTGCAGGTGCGGGTGCAGGATACGGCAAATTTCAAAAATTTTGGGTGCGGCGACACGGCTAGGGTATATAATATTATATATTATATATAATATTCAACCTAAATAAATCAATCATAATACAACTAGTATTTGCTAATTTTGGGTGCACATAGGTATCAATTAGCAAGTTCTCACATAATGATCTGAAACTTACAATAATTTTATGAGCTACAAAATATCGAAGTTATGGATTTAAAGAGTTTCGAGATCTTTAGTAGGATATAACATATACTAGTATTTATGCTAGGATCCACTAGTGATGTCATACTCTTCTGTTCTATTGATGAGGTAATGTTCCTGGTCTTTAAATGTGTTTGGTGACAAAGATTATTCTGTGCAAAGGCATACAGTATGGAGTCAAGAATCCAATCAAATTGAGTAATAAGAAACCAATTATTCGCACCCAAAATCATTAAAGCTAATATGATATACAACTAGAATAGCAAGTACACAACTTTATAAGTTTATATTAAAGCAAAACATATAAATGGTAAACAACTACTAATTTCATCATAATACATAAATCAATTTTCATTATCCGGACCCATTTAACCGTGAGTTACAAAAAAAAATGTTTTTTTTTCCATGCCGCACCCGACACGGTGTCGGTGTCGCACTAGTGTCGAGGTCGACACTCCACCCCTTAGAAGTGTCTCTGTGACTTAGCCAGAAATCCTAGGCACCAAACTACGATCCACTGATGGTGAGAAATTGGAAGATCCCACTCCTTATCGACAACTCATAGGTGCACTCACTTATCTCACCATTACTCGACGAGATATTTCTCATGCAGTACACATAGCAAGCCAATTTCAACAGGCACCCACTGATGTTCATATGAGTGTTGTCTTGCGCATCATTCGATATATTAGAAACACTGCTCACAAGGGGGTCCTCTTAACTTCCACTTAATCTTTTGATTTGTTTTTATATACGGATGCTGATTGGGGTGGAGATGTCAACAATAGACACTTTACGACTGGTTTTTGTGTGTTTTTAGTTGAATCTCTAGTTTCCTGAAAGTGCAAAAAGCAAAAGAAGGTGTCCCTCTCATCCACAGAAGCCGAATATCGACCCATGGCTACAACTGCGATAGAGATTTCTTGGATCACAACCCTTTTAGCAGACATGGGAGTCAATGTACAACACCCAACCATCATGTATTGTGACAACAAAAGCGCTATGTACATTTCCTCCAACAATACTTTTCATGAGAGGACGAAGCATATCGAGATGGATTGCTACTTTGTTCGTGAAGAATGCCTGAATAAGAAGATTTCACTGTGTTATATCACATCTGAGTTGCAGCTAGCAGATTTCTTCATCAAATCCTTTTCAGCTACTCGGTTTCAATTCTTGGTGGACAAACTTTCGGTCTATACCTCGTAAGTTTGAGGGGGGTCTTAATTGTAAAAGAACTGGCCCAGGCCACTAGGGCCTTGGGCCAGTCGGTCCCTGTTTGTAACAGGATTGGGCCAGTCAACTAGCCGTTACTATGCTTTGCATAGCACAACAACCAACAACCCTTCTTCAATGGCTGCTCTCTCTCTCTCTCATTTTATGTAATATACACCTCTTGTAAAGTCTATAAATACATGATCTATCATCAATAAAAGTATGCAGTCTAGCACTGCTTTTTGACTTGTTTTGTATGCATTTCCGCTCTTGTTTGTTGTTCTTGAAGATCGGCATTCGTGATTGAATGCTATTTGACTCTTGGCGACTTGATGATATTGATTCGTGCAACATCAACCTTCGTTCGTTGACGATTATTTACAAGGATAAAGTTTTTGGTTGTTTGCATTAGCCATTCTTATTTACTCAAAGAGCTGCTAACAACGATAAACAAATTTAGTGGCAGATGTAAAAATATCTCATCTGGGTCCCTAGGGGGTTGACTCACGAGTTGAAGGTAATGAGTATTTTTCTGCCACCATCCCCCACCCATCACGGTTTCTTTCATCACTTTCTGCCACCCATTATCTTTCACTTCCTTATGTGGTGACTCATCACCATCTACCACCAGCCTTTCAGCCACATGCTGCCACCATCATCTATTGCTATGTTATGATATGGACATGTGTATTGTGTAGCCAGTGTGGGTATGGTGCAAAGGCTACCAAGCGACTATAACTTCAAGTACCTTGATATGGGGATACAACTATGAATGTAAGATTTTATACAATTCAAATGCTTCGAAAAGGACTTTGTTCTTGGCTTCTATGCCATGTTATCAATAGCGGTTAGTGGTTGACCCTAATATAGCGGTAGCGTGACTATAGGAGATTTAGCAATACACTTTTATTTATGATTAAAGTATATATAATGAATTCTCTAATTTCTAAAAAATATCAAGAAACACATAACCACTTCTCTAATTATGAATCAAACTAAATAAACAAATTCTAAGAAGACAAACAATAAATTTCACGTGACATATGCATATTAAATTATTAAACTTAAATTAAAAATTAAAAACATAAATGTAACCGAGTTACCCTAAACAGTTAGCGAAAGAATTACAAGAAACTAATATATGTTATACATATTCACTCAAATATAGTGACCATATATTATACTTATTCTAGGTGTCTCTTGATGTAAGAGAGAGAGACGTAGATCCAAGGGGAACCAAAGAGAGACACAAACAACAAGCAATACTGGCCATTGCTTGTTGAGAGAGAGCGGCAGACAATAAGCAATGCTAGCCGTTGCTTGTGGAGAGAGAGAGACCAGCGGTCATTGGGTGGTGGCCCTCACTGGTGGAGGGCATGCGGGAGAGAGAGATGTGTGAGACGGAGAACGGGAGACAAGGGGTTAAGTTTTTATTTTATTAGGGTTGGGTCGATTGATCCGACCTTGTATGCTTATTTGGATATAGCGGACTGCTATAGCATTGTTAAGGGCACAATTGGTGCCCAAACGGGCTGCCTGTTAATAGGACACTGTTATAGTGCCCTGAAGTTGCTAATTCGCTATAGCGTACTATTGATAATTTTGCTTTCATGTGCGTGCACCTATAGCGGTATCGCGTGAAGTATCTAGTATTTTAACTGTCCCTCATCACCATCACTTACCAATGAGATCCATGACTATCTGTTCATAGATGGTTGGTACTACCTCCACACTCTTCCACCACCCACTATCACCATCATAAGCCATGCAAAGTGTTTGTGTTCCCTTACCTTCTCAAGATTATTGCACCTTATGTTGTTGTAATGTTCAACTTGAAGAAATAATGTTCTTTTTTAGTTAAACGGTTTGAGCTTATTGAGTCGAGCTCAATCTTTAACTAGCTAACTGAGCCATACTCATCTTGGTGGTAGAGCTCCCTTGATCTCGAGCTCGATCTTTGGTCGAGCTTAATGAGCCCACGCTCAACATAAACCAGTTGGAGTCAAGCCCGAGCTTGAATATTAAAGCTTGGTTGAGCTCGAGCTAACTAAATTTTAATTAAGCTCAACTCGTGCTTCAAATATTTGGCTCAACTCGGCTCAATTACACCCCTAATAATCTGACCTGATTGTGTGCCATATGGGTTTGGGTTTTCAAGAGAGTTTTGCTGGATATGGTTCTTCTTACATGTAATCTCACAACTGCTTGAATCTGATTATTGTTCATGGATGAAAATTTGATAAGCCCCAATCTGGTTATGACACAATCCATTGGCATGCCCCATCTCATTTTAGTAGACTATGATAACTCAATCATAAACTCATTCCGTGTGGCATTTTTTGGCACTAAATATTGGACAGGAATGAAAAATTGTCTATGCAGTTCTTTTGTTTACATTGTTGACCATGCCAACCTCCCTATTTCCACCCCAAAATTACAGCTTGCATTTAAAACGTGAATAATCAAGAATTCTTTCATGGGCAAACCTGACAAATGCTACTAACCTATCATTTCTATGGCTGTTCCTACCAGAAATATGTTTGGCTCATCTATCCAAATAATGTCTGTAGGGCTGGTTTTCTTTGATGCATTTCAATATGCATATGAAGCAATAGGCACACAATTCATAATGCCATTCTTCTTTCATAATTTACAGAATTTAATTATTCCATGAACTTTATCAAGCAATTTGCCTGCATTTTGCACTACAACTTAACATATGTAACATGAATATCAGTGACATCAGTTTGCCTGATTTTTATTTATTATCACTTATCAGACTATAATAGGCTTGTCTCTTCTCTTGCCCTTTTCTTGTTTCACGATCATATCTATTGGAGGTTGTTGACTGTTAAGTATTATATAACCTGATTATTTGCTCTTTTCTGTGGCATGGTTTAGGTTAACATCTCAAACAGCTCATGTGGAAGTACCTTCTCGGGCAAAAAATGGATGAGGGCCTTTAGGTACCAGTTTGATTACTCGTCATTACACCCTGTGATTTTGGCATATAATTTTTTTTAACCTTCATTAGCTAAGAGAGGAGGGTTGCGTTAAGCTTCCGACAAGTTCATGTAGTCGACCCCATCTAGTATGAGAAAAGGCTTAGTTGTTGTTATTGTATTAACTAAGAGATTCTTTTGTGCAGCTCAAAACCTGCTGGAAATGATGTGATTGGAATTGATCTGGGCACAACTAATTCTTGTGTAGCAGTTATGGAGGGCAAGGTTGACATTCTCTTTATGTTTAGGCTTTTCTATATCTGCATCTCAGTTACTAATTTCTCTTATATATGCACAGAATGCGAAAGTAATAGAGAACTCTGAAGGTGCTCGGACTACCCCTTCTGTTGTTGCTTTTAACCAAAAGGGTGAGCTGCTTGTGGGAACTCCAGCAAAGCGGCAGGCCGTAACCAATCCAACAAATACACTTTTTGGAACCAAGCGGCTTATAGGAAGACGCTTTGATGATCCACAGACTCAGAAGGAGATGAAAATGGTTCCTTATAAGATAGTTAAAGCACCTAATGGTGATGCATGGGTTGAAGCAAACGGGCTGCAGTACTCTCCTAGTCAAACCGGTGCCTTTGTTCTAACAAAAATGAAAGAAACTGCAGAGTCGTACCTTGGGAAATCTGTTAGCAAAGCTGTGATTACAGTTCCAGCTTATTTTAATGATGCTCAAAGGCAGGCAACCAAGGATGCAGGAAGGATTGCGGGACTTGATGTGCAGAGGATCATTAATGAGCCAACTGCTGCAGCACTTTCTTATGGTTTAAACAATAAGGAGGGCCTAATTGCAGTGTTTGATCTCGGAGGTGGAACTTTTGATGTTTCCATACTGGAAATTTCTAATGGCGTTTTTGAGGTATCTTTTTCTTTCCATAAAAGTTAAAGAAGCACATCCACAGGGCTTTTATTTGTCCTGGTTTTTCACTTCTCTTGTCTTAGTAATTTGGTCTTTTCAGGTTAAAGCAACCAATGGTGATACCTTTCTGGGTGGGGAGGATTTTGACAATGCTTTACTGGAATTCTTGGTGAGTGAGTTCAAGCGAACTGAGGCAATTGATCTCTCAAAAGATAGGTTGGCTTTGCAAAGGCTTCGAGAAGCAGCAGAGAAGGCAAAAATAGAGCTGTCATCCACAGCACAGACGGAGATTAACCTGCCATTCATTACAGCAGATGCTTCTGGTGCAAAACATTTGAACATCACACTAACAAGGTCAAAGCTTGAGAGCTTGGTTAATGGGCTGATTGAACGAACACGAAACCCATGCAAGAGTTGTCTAAAGGATGCCGGCGTATCTATTAAGGATGTTGATGAAGTATTACTGGTGGGGGGAATGACTAGAGTTCCGAAAGTTCAGGAAGTAGTTGCAGAGATATTTGGCAAGACCCCAAGTAAAGGAGTTAATCCAGATGAAGCGGTGGCAATGGGTGCTGCAATTCAAGGAGGCATTCTCCGTGGTGATGTGAAGGAGCTGCTTCTGTTGGATGTCACTCCACTATCTCTTGGTATCGAAACTCTGGGCGGTATTTTCACCAGGTTAATCAACAGAAACACTACCATTCCAACAAAGAAGAGCCAGGTATAGGAGTCGAACATTTGTATACAAAAGTAGGTAAAACATTAATAGTGCCTTCTTTTTGTGTCATTAAAGGGTCAGTTTCTTTAATTGTTTGAACCTACATGTTGTCAAATAGCCAAACTGCACAGTTTCTTTAGGTGCTGTTTTCATGGTGGAACATATTATGTTGAACCAATATTTCAGGTGTCAGTTACATAATTGCGGCAAATGAAGAGCTGAAGTGCTAGAAAATCCATGTTCTCTAGAATCCAGACTTGGTGGAAAAGGGAGGCACAACCCTCTTTTTCCTATGGATACACGTTTGCCTCTCAGGCCTGTTTCTTATGGTACCGTTTCTGCCAACAAAAAACACAAAACTTCTAGGACTATGGAACTTTGTACCCTACGTCATGGAACGGCAGGCCTAAAAGTTCCATTGGTTTCACAGGAGTCCACACCTCAAACAGGTCCATGGTGTGCCATATGACCCAGGAGACTAATATACTGCCCACCTCGAGCTTTTAAGATGATGCTTTTTGTTTAAACGCTGAATGTTGATTCTGTTTCTGAATGGATAAAGTTTCTGATGCATGTAATCTTACTCTTTTTTCCCAGGTATTCTCCACTGCTGCTGACAACCAGACACAGGTTGGAGTTCGGGTATTGCAAGGAGAGCGTGAAATGGCTGCCGATAATAAACTCTTGGGAGAGTTTGAACTTGTAGGAATTCCTCCAGCTCCCAGAGGCATGCCCCAGATTGAAGTGACATTTGACATTGATGCCAATGGAATTGTTACTGTTTCCGCAAAGGATAAGGCAACTGCAAAGGAGCAACAGATAACCATCAGATCTTCAGGAGGTCTTTCAGATGAAGATATTGAGAAAATGGTCAAAGAAGCGGAGTTGCACTCACAGAAAGATCAGGAGAGGAAAGCTTTGATAGATATAAGGAACAGTGCGGACACTACTATTTACAGTATTGAGAAAAGCTTGAGCGAATATAAGGACAAAATTCCCAAAGAAGTCACATCTGAGATTGAGTCTGCAGTTGCCGATCTGAGGACTTCTATGGCTGGTGAAAATGTTGATGAGATAAAGTCAAAGCTTGATGCTGCAAACAAAGCAGTTTCCAAGATTGGCCAGCATATGAACTCGGGAGGGTCTACTGGTAGCTCTACTGGCCCCCAAGGTGATCAGGCACCAGAAGCAGAATACGAAGAGGTGAAGAAGTAAGTTCATAATTTTTGTCCATAGTTTTTCACATAACACATAGGTTTCAGGATGCTTATTCTGTTGGTAAAAGATTTGGAGATGCTGGAATCTAGATTTGCAGACGATTTTGTATGTATTTTGTAGGGAAAGTTGGTTTATGAGTGATAAGCCTAATATATGTTTGGTAGGGTTGTACCTGAGAACTAGTAGAGTACTAAACCTGATGATGAGGCTAAATGCTCAACGAAAATGATAATACGAGCCCGGTCCTCGAGAGAGAGTATAAGCTCCGAATGGGGGGCTAGGGTTGTGAACTTTTACGAGCAATAATCAATTTAGTTTGAAGTATAAAGAATTTTTTGCAATATGGGTTGCTTTCCTGCTGCCTTTTGTTAGAGCCATGGCATGCAAATAATAGATTATGCAACAATACTACCTCTTTTTATGCTAGTGAAGTAAATGAGGAACCAATATCAAAACTAAGCTATTTTCTTATTAGGTGACTTATCTGAAATCTGTCATAATCATGAATTTCTTGTGTGGTGACTCGTGTGCTTAAATTCGAAAAGATTATATTCATTTTTTTTTTCAAATTGCCCCCTACCTTTTGTGGTTCTGGCCCGCACGACCAAACACCCCCTTGTGCCTCTTTGTGGTGCATATTGTCCGTCTATATGTCCAAACTACTTCAGTGTCTTCTCTTCTAATGATGCCACAACGGTTTATTCTTCCAAGTCCCCCTTGTGCCTCATTTTCCTTTTAGCTACACTTATTTATTGAGACCTCAAACTAAGACCTATTCAACCCATCTCAATGCACCATTATGAAATTCTGCTTCTCCATCATAGTGTCTACTCGCGAGTATCAGCTGCAAATCTATGCATGATCTTATAGCACGCATGGCTTTCATTTTTTTCTTGGTACAATGGGAGGCTGAAGCTGGGTGTGCACGCCCTGCCGGTTGAACTTGCGGTCTACAATACGCAGGTAGAGAGCCCTGCTAAGTGGGCGAATGCCTGGAGTTCTCATCTCTCTCCTTTTGTTTTTATGGAAAGCTGGAATTTGCAGACTCCTACCAGGTACGCATTATTGCAGTTTTTGTAGCGATCGCCTTCGACTAGAAGGCCCTTTCAGTTCATCCTCTTGGCCAAGAGAGTTCCCCGTGTACTTTTCCATCAAGATTTGGCTTCTCGTTGTGCATGTGTCCTGATCTAAAAATAGTGGGGTGAAGTGGGTTTTGTATTACACCCATGGTTATAACCGTTGCTCCCTATTAAGCCCCATGAATTCAAATGTAGGCCTAAGGTGGCGCTAATAACCGTAGGGCTCGCTCGTATCATAGCATGCGATTGTATTGTATGTTGAACTGTGACCTTGTTTAAAATTTCTAATTTCGGGCGAGCCCGATGTCCCAATGGAATCCACCACTATCCCCGACAACCATTTGCCGCTGATATGGGGAAAGATCAAAATGTCATGGCTAGCTCTCTTTTGCTCCAAGAGAGTCAACTGGGGCCGTCATCACTGCATCAAGGTTCACAAAGCCTTGATGGGTACCCACGAGACGTGCTGCTGGCTATGATCAGTGTATTCGGTTCAAGAGGCTGCAAGTCTCAGCTCACAGGCAACTACTGTTTAGAGCGTTGCCAAAGAGGCCTAAAACAATGTAAGAGTGAGGAAGTTGAAGATGACATGAATTGCTAGAGCTGGTAAATGAGCTAGGGGAACCAAATGGGAGCTGTTCATGGACAAAATCTTGTTGATGTTTGGTGTTTTAGCCCGTTTTACCCGAGCCAAACATTAACTTAACACGAGCCGAGTTTAATTGAGCTGAACAAGATCTGCCGGTTAAAGTTGAGAATATAACTTTTGACTACTTTTAGTAATTATTTAAATTTACTAGTTTATATTAAGAAAATGTTTCCCTTTTGTAGAATTTTCTTGTAAAATGGGAAAATTTGATCACGTGAGACATTATATCCACGCAATTTATTGGAATAACATTGTTTTCTGTCATTTTGTGTGAGCTCAGCGGGACTAAACTTATCTCCATATACATAACTAAATGAATTTATACGTGCTGAAGCAAGCTGAATATGCATTGTTCATGTTCAGCTTGTATATTATGAGCTAGCTCGAGCTAAATATGAATATATCGAAATAATGCTTACTCGAAAGATGCACCTTAACATAAACTTTGGAAAGCATAATTACTATTGCTTGAAAAACTAAGGTCAGCCAAAAGGTACAACACGAGGACTTCCTAGGTATTACCCGCTTCATTCGGGTCGCGCCAATATTGCTAACCCCACGTTCAACACCATGACGGGCTTAGCGGCGGGCGGGCTACCAACGGATAAGACGTGCAGCGAGACAGAGAGAGAAGTGAAGCAGCCTTAGAGCACCACGGAGAAAGCAAAGAAAGGATGGCGTCCATGACGACCACCACCGCCCTCTGCCGTCTTTCGAGCGTTCATTGCTCTCGATTTTCACCTTGCGGCCGGCTCCAACTCGTTTCGAACCTCCCCATCAAGCCTCGGCAGGTCAGATTATCTAAGGCGACGACCATCGTTGGCTTCGCCGATTCTTTCCCATCAATGGCGAAAATGCTCGTTCCTCCGCTCGACCCTCGGACCCCTCATTCGTCTGTCTCCCTCACCATCGTTTCCAAGAAGGGTTACAAGATGAAAACCCACAAGGTGTTTGTTCTCAACCTAGTAACTGCAGAAACTTTATGGGCCTTGTCGATTCTCGTTAGAGGAGAAAACGTATGCTTTGAATTAGGGATGTTTGATTCTTTATAGTTTGTTTCACTATATTGGGGTTGCTAAGCTTGTTTTGATTAATGATTTTGCTTAAGGAAGACGATAGCTCCAGAGATAAAACTGTTCTTATTCGAAACACGGTTTTCTCCTGCAAAAAGGCTTATGGAGAAATTGGATAGTAAATAAGCACACAGCCATTTGATGATAACTCCCACCTAAACCATTTTTAGGTTGGCAATCAACAATTTTTCTTCAATTTTATCTGATTTAGTATTATTGTTTGGTTATTTTGTTCCATTGAATTGCCGTACATGGTTAAGCAGATGTATGCAACGATACTAACAAGAAAAAGTACTTAATCTCTACTTTTTTCTTGTAATTCAAAAAAAGTATTTAACAGAATATTGACTCAATGGTGACAATCCAATGTAGCCAAACCTACTTTATGTTGGAAGAGGTTTGATTTTAGTTTCCCTTTGGTGTTAATATCTGAGACTCTCATAAGACATTGGTCTACATATAGACCCATATTAATTTGGGATAGAGTTTTTTTTCTCAAAGAGACGATCTTGAAACTGCGAAGATTGAATTGGGAGCCATTTTATTATTCATTGGCTTGAAATTTCTTTCCCGTGACACCTTATTTTAGGGGAAGAAATGGTTGGCATGTTGAACCTTTTCTTTATGCTCTTCATATAATTGTGAAAGATGACTTTGGGATTTGGGAAGATTTAGATTCTCAAATTTGAATCCGGATGATATTATTACTGTTGGTCATCTGAAGCAAATATGAGAAGCGAGTTCATCTCTTCTGTGTCAGCTTCAGCAGCACTAGGGACTTGAGAAAAATCAGTTCTTCTCTAAAGGGATGTGGGAAAAAATTCATGAGAGAACAAATCTTTCTTTATCTAACCTCTCATTGGCGTTGGTCTTCATTTATTTTCTTTATGTTCAATCACCAGGAATTGGCGAATAAATGCGCATGATGATAGGAACAACAAGAGGCACTTAATCATCTATTATCACCAAGATATAAGACGTTCCATTCCTTAGTTTTGTTTTCCCTTCATTTCATTGATATGTGTCGTGTTGTAATCAATAAATATCGTGTTTCACATATATGGTCGCTGACTTTTTGATTGCCGTTTAAGTTACAGGTCAATAGTTTATCTTTTGTGTAGTTTTCTGTTTCTCCTTGATTCTCTTGCTAAATTTATTCCTTAATTACTCAAGAATGAAGGAAATAAAGAAAGGTTAGTGGAACTTATCCATTCTTTTGTTCCCATTGATGCTCTATAGTATGTACTGTACTGGTTTCATTTGGTAATCAGATGACACCTTCTGAATTTTGGCCCCTTTATAATTTTCCTAGGCTTCAGCAAAACGTTTCCGCGTGACAGGAAATGGAAAGATAATGAGGAGACGTGCAGGAAAGCAGCACTTGCTCGTGAAAAAGAATACGAAGCGAAAAAACCGTCTCTCCAAAATGGTTTGCTTTACAGACAATGCTCTAGATTTTGCAGTACTAAGTATTTTGATTTACCTACTGCTCCAAATGCATATATTTTCATGCAAGTCGATTCCTCTAGGCACTAAAACTTTTATGTTTCTAGTCTCAGCCCCTCAGCTGTCTAGGAATCTTGAACCCAGTGATGGATCTAGAAATTATTTCAGTAATAGCCTAAGGAACTGCTTAGGGTGGGTGCTAACTATATATATCATGGGCCACATACTCAATCATGGGCTACAGAGTTTTGTTAGTTTTCTGATTTCAGTGGGGTGGACGCTTCACCTTGGCTCAATGTAGATCAGCCACTGCCACAAAGGTGTTTAATTTCTAAAATTTTCTGATTGAACTTATATAGCACAAAACCAGAAAGATTTCCCTGCCGGATCAATTTTCAATTCCCCTTGAAGCTGGATGACTAGATAATAGAAGGCACATTTTATTTTTGTTTTTTTTTAGTTTGCAATTTATATTTTTCACCGAGAACATCATTCTTTTAAGAAATACTTGGTACTTCCGTGCTGATTAATTGCTTCAAGAAATATTTGTGACTATGCTCTTTAATAGTGTAGCATTGACTTGATTCACTTGGGCATTGTATCTTTATATGCTGATTCTGTTTCACTTATTATTTGCAGCAACAAGTTAGCAAGAGTGACTACAACAATGTAATTGGTGCATTACCATACCTGAAAGTCAATAGGCAAGCTAGCTGAAGGTATTCATGATTTGATGGGTCTTCATATTTGATAGACTATCATATTTCACTCTTTGTTTTTGGTGGTCATGGGTTTAATGCCCATTTCCTTCCTTATTATGTCTATGTAAGATCACAAGGTTTCATCGAAGAGTAAGTTATTGCTTGTACTGTAACCTTGTTTACATAGGGAGAGTTATGCCTGTGTTAATTTCATTCATTTATTGATCACATGCTCTCAAAAGCCTTTATTTGGAGTCTATTACCCATGAAAACAAAGTTGCAATATGGAACTTCTTATCACATCAGGCTCCGGAGTTGTGTGCCATGGCAGACAAGTCGATGTGAGGTTCACCATGAATGCGGACAGAACCCTTAAATCGTTCATATTTGTGTCTGTATCAATGAGGGTTTTTGAACTGCCGTTGGTGCTTGAAATTGTATGGGACCCACGCCAATCTTAACTCTGCGATTAATAATTCCAGGTCCATTTCCTTTTTTATTATATCTCAAAATTCTTAGTTCTGACTTGGTGGTTCCACTAATTACTGTGATGCAAAAACACCTATTGTGTATTTGAGACAAGGTTGTATGGAAACTGCGACCTTGATTTTTTGTTCTCATAGTTTCAAGTTTTGTTGTGTATCAAACGTAAAAACATTGTTTACGTGAAACCATGAAACTTTGACATGAAGAGGTGGGTCAAAGTAGTGAACTTAGGAGCTTTACACAAAAATCCAAATCTCTTTTCTCTTTCTTATTTTGCTATCTTACCTTATATAAAAATTCAAAATTCAAAGGTTAGTATCACTTACGAATCAAACACAGAACCATGATTACAAGCCCATCTAAGTCTGGACCGACAGTTCTAATACAAGGGTCTGGCACCATGAATCAAATACACCCCTAAGTGCTTGGGTTTTCTCTCAGGCAGGTCAAGATCAAGCTATTTGTATAATAGGAAAAGTACAATATATCTTCAAATTAACCTGAATTTCGCTAGGTTTCATCGTGGGAGCCCGTCGATTTGCAAGTCTCTTAAGTGTGTTCATAATTTTCAATTTTCTTTTAACCAAAGTGACCTGGTGCTACAGCCATTTCGTTTCGCACACTAGGAGGTGGGAGTTTCGTGTTATGGTTCATGTTCATGTCAGAAGGTTTTTTGTTGGTTGAAAGAAACAGTTTCACACAAATGATGGACGTGAACACTACTGATTCTTAGGGCAACCTGATTCTTTCATGCTACTTTGGGTGTCTACAAAGATGAATTTTTCGGGTTGTGTCTGGTCTTTGGTGTGTTTAAAAATGTCATGCATATGCACACATGCAACAACTAGAACAACAACCAAGCCTTTTCCCATACTACACAGGTGAACTACATGGGTTCTTTATTTCCACATAGCCCTATCATTTGCCATGCTAGCAGTTAATATAAACTAATCATTCTTTATTTTTCTTTCCAACACTTTTGAAGTCGTCTTCTCCCTTTTAATATATTTTTCTCATTTTAATACTAAAATTAGCTTTATTTTCCATATTTGCACACTAGTCCCTCAAAAACTCATATTTACAAAACATTAGTCCCTCAAAAATTAATATTTACAAAATAGTCCCTCAAAAATTAATATTTACGAATAGTCCCTCAAAATTATTTATTAGTCCTTAGAAAATTATAATTACCTTCTTTTTGTCCCTCAAAAACATATTATTTACGAAAAAATCCCTCATAAAATTTATATTTATGAAATCATCCCTCTTTTATAAAATATTTATAATTTGACCCCCCTCTAAAAATAATATTTACAATATGACCCCTCAAAATTAAGTATTTATACAATGGCCCCTCATTTTGATAAAATTTACAATTTAGTCCTTCTTTTATAAAAATTTGCGGTATAACCCTCTAAAAATCGGTAAATGGTATTGTTTTCAAAAATTTATTTCTTTTCTTTACTTTAATAAATAAAATCATTTTACTTTACTATACTCAAATTTTTTTCCAAATTCATTTAAAATCTCTCGGTTCTCATTTTAATTCATCGGTGTAAGGACTTTGGTCCTTTTTCCATGGTATGGCCGTAAGCCTCATATACTCTTTGGAGTACACATACAATCGATTCATCATGTTATTCACATCCTAATTTACACATACATCTCATCACATTACGCAAATCTTTTATGAGCATTCATAATTATACATAATTACACACATACATACAACATCTCATGCATTTCATACATTATACATACAAAGCTTTAAGCATTTTATCACACATGCAAGCATAAAAACTCAATCAAACATACACATCACAAATCAAATCACAGATCAAATAATCGGTGAAGAACCCTTATGGATTTTCACCGTACAAAACCATCCTCACACCACCAAAACTTGGTTGGTGAGGTTAAATCTCCCTCTTACCTCTTGAAGACAATTTTAATCTTAAGCTCTCCTCCTTTCCTTCAAATTTCGTGCAATCCACCAAACAAATCCTAAAATTCTTAAACAATTAGTAAAATCACATACAAGGTTTAATATTGAAAAACCATGGAACAATCATGGTTAGAAAAATTAAAATCAATTTTGAACCATAAAAACCAAACTTACCCTTAAGGAAGTAAGCAAAAAGTTGGATTTTGGACAAGCTAGAGTAGGATTTTGGAAAACTTTGTGAATGAAAAGTGTTTAGAATGGTTTGGCTTTAGGAAATATGATAGAGATAAAATTATAGAGGTTTGGTAGGTATAATAGAATGTGATTTAGGTTTAGGAAATATGATGAGACAAAATTATAGGCCGAATATTTGGTAGAGAAGAAAGAGAAAGATAAAGAAAAGTGTTCTTGGTTCTTGATAGTTTTTGGAGAGAAAAGATGAAGCTTTGAAGTATGATAAGTGAAAAAAATGAAAGTGAAATGTGTAATATGGAGTGCTGCTGCCGTGAGTGGCTTTAGTGAGGTTGAGTGAATGAATTTGCATGAGTAAATATCTAAAGTGTTCACACTTGGCACATGGCTTATGTCATTCATTTGCATGGCTTTGGATGGTTCAAGAATCATGAACCAAGAACTTGCCTCCTTGTTGCTGCCCCAAAACCGTGAGCCCTCCATCATTTTAGTAAGCTTAATTGTTTCTAAATTAGTCCTAATTACTTGTTAATAATATAGCTTAATTAATTAGTTAGGTTAAATATCCTAACCAATTTTAATTAACATACTAATCATATAACTAATTAATTTAATATATATTAACATATATTATAACCTTTAATTAATATTAGGATATCTAATTAGATTTAGATTATAATTAGTTCATTTAGATTTAAAATTAAGATATCAAATTAAGTATTAGATTATAATTAATTAAGAATAAGTTAGTTTACTTAGTTTCTAATTAGGCAATTAGATTAGTCAAATTAAGTTTAATTAGGTTACTAACCAAAGTCAAGCCTACAATTGTTGACTTCATCTAACCATTGATTCATCTTTAATTCCTAGCCATAGATCACATCTAAGGTGGATATCAATTGGTTTTAAAACTATTCGTTCACCATTGATTAGATCAACGGTTAAGATTAAAAGCTTCTAAATAAGCTTTTCATCCAATGGTCCAAAAAGTCTAAGCTTCTTTTGTTGACTCATTTCTATTGGTTTAGAAAGTCAAGCCATTTATTTTGACTTGCTTCCTATTGGTTTAGAATTTGTCGTCGACAGACATTTGGTTCACGAGAAAAACGTGGGCCCCACGAACTTTTTCGGGTCCATAAAAATTTTTCTACTATTTTTAGGCAATAAAATAATATTATAAAAAATAAAATAATATTATATTTAATAAATATAAAATTATTTTATTTTTATTAAATCCTAAAAATTATAAGATTAATATATATATCAATCAATTGGGTTTAGTAAGATCCCCGTCTAATTAATTAAAATAAGATTTTTCCCGGTTGAAAAATTATTATTTTCTTGACTCGAGAGCAAATCACACAAAATGATCAAAAATGATCTCGGAAACAAACTATTTTTATAACACACGAAAATGTAAAACAGTGTAATTTCCGCTATTACTATTCACATAGTCGAATTTGGGGGTGTTACAACTCTCTCCCTCTAAAATAAAGTTTCGTCCTCGAAACTTGACATACATATTCAAAATAAAAATGGATACTTGCTCTCTTATCTTCTCTTCCAACTCCCATGTGGCTTCACCACTTACATCATTCCATACCACTTTAACTAATGCGATGTCCTTTCCTCGAAGTTTTGCTTTATCCTTCGATCTTCAATTTTGATTGGAAACGTCTCATAGGTCAAATTCTCCTTTAGTTGTACGGTGTACGGTTCGATAACATGAGTCGGATCAGAAATATATTTCCGTAGTTGTGATACGTGAAATACATTATGAAGATTTGATAAGAACGGTGGTAGTGCAATCGATAAGCTACCGGGACCTACCCGACGAAGTATACGATACGGTCGGTCCAATAAACTTCGGAGTGAGTTTCCTCGACTTGATTACTCGTCCAACTCCGATCATAGGTCACACGTAGAAATACATGGTCACCTTCTTCAAATTCAAGCGGTCTTCGTCTTTTATCTGCATAACTCTTTTGTCGCTAGCAACACTGATTCTCGAAATGTGTTTCTCTGAATGTTAAATCATCACTTTCTGATCGAACACACTGATCGGTACACCTCATGGATGGTAAAGCATTGAACTGTACACACTCGTAGCTTTATTCCATCGAGTTTTGCAAACTACCCCAAGAAACTCGATGTAAACGCGGATCTCGATCTCAAAATAGATGACCTTTGGATGGTACCTTATAGTAAGTCTAAACAATTTCATTGATGTACACTTCGAGTCAGGCTTTTCCATTGAGTATTTAATATTAATCGGCAAAAAGTCACCGATGGTCTTTGTGCCAGATCGACAATTACCCCGATGATAGATATTCAACATCCTTCTTCAGAGTACTTGCTGGTAGTCTATTACGAAATTGCATTTCACTATCTTGATACGTCTCCATGGCTCCGGATGCGTAATCAAGCTTACTCATGTGAGCTTCAACCAAAATCTAGATGGTCCTTTGGTGTTTCCGAATCGTTTAGCACACAAACTCTTCCTTTGAACTTCAAATATTCCATGATACATATCTTCGGTGACATCTCCACTTCGTTCCTTGACCACTCAATCCTTTGAATGTCTCCAAATTTTCAATGCAAAAAACAAGCTACAGGCTAGTTCCAAGTCATGAGTTGGGTAATTCTTTTCATGTACCTTCATTTGTCTTGAAGCATACGCTACCACACTTTTTACGCATCAATACACATCCTAATCCTTGATAGGAAGCATCACAAAGATACTTCAAAAGACTCATTTGAATCTGAGTAGAATCAACAACGTGCGGTAGTCAACCTTTTCTTTAACTCTTGGAAACTCTCTTCGCATTCATCCACTCATCCAAATAAAAGCTTGATTCTTCCTTGTGTGAGTTGTGTAAGAGCAGTCCAGCTATCTTGAAAAACCTTCAATAAACCTCAGGTAATATCCCCAGCTAATCCAACAAAACTCGGAATCTCGATTCTTGTCTAGGCCTTTCCCACTGAAGAACCATCTCCACCTTTGCTAGATCACCGCAATTCCTTCCTTGGAAATCACGTGACCTAAAAATTGAACTTCCTCCAACCAAAAATTCACATTTTGATAGTTTTGCATACAATTTCTTCTCTTTTAAAATCTGGAGAACTATGCTAGATGTTCAGCATGCTTCTCTTCGACTTTGAGAATAGATCATAAATGTCATCAATAAAAACAATGACAAATCTTATCTAAGTATGGATGAAAGATCCTATTCATGTAATCCATGAATATCATAGAGCATTCGTCACACCAAATGGCATCACTTGATACTCATAATGCCCGTAATGCGTTTGAAAAGCTGTCTTAGGTATATCCTCTACCTTGACACGAATTTGATGATAACCTAATCGCAGTCTATCTTAGAAAATAGTTGCTCCTTTCAATTAATCCATCAAATCATCAATTCCTTGGAAGTGGATACTTGTTCTTTATCGTAACTTTATTCAACTCGGTGGTAGTCCACACATAAAGTGCGATCCATCCTTCTTTTTGACTAACAACACTATTGAGCTCCCCATGGTGAAACACTAGGTCTTACAAATTATTTTTCCAATAGTTCCTCCAATTGCTTCTTTAACTCTGCTAATTCTGATACTTGTGACATCTATAAGGTGCAATCGATATAGGACCCGCTCTTGTACAAGATCGATAGAAAACACTATCTCTCTTTCCGGGTGGTAATCTGGTATATCTTCGTGGAAAAACTTCGGGAAACTCATTTACTATGAAAATATATTCACATCCTTCTCACTTTCTTGACTCTAAAGAAGATAGCAGACATGTATCCTTTCAGGCTCTCATCCTTCAAATAAGATTCGACTTGTTTGTGCAGTTAAAAATCTAGAAACCTCATTTCTCGAGGAAATACTAAGGTCTTTTTAGAATAGTCTAACAGATATGGTTAGAAGATAACCAATCCATTGGAGGACGAGGAGGCCCCATAGTGCTTTCCTGAACTGAAGAAGAAAGAAAATACGCTTCTGTACACGATTAATACGAGGAGGACAATTAACCTTACGATAACCGAACTCTTTACATATGAAACAACGACCTGTACACTGTTAAATGTTTGAGTCTGAACTTGCTTAAAGTTTTTCTCTGAAGGACAGTCTCTGGCTCTATGACCTATGTCTCTACAATTATAACATGTAATCCCACGATTTTGTTGGTTGTTTTGCTCACGTGAAGGCGTACTTCTCTCCTTAGTCTGACTACCCCTATTTGTCCACTGATGAGCTTGGGTTGGTTTACTCTTCTTCGTGCCTTCATGTGAGTTGCCAAAAGTCTGTTCCGCTGGCCTCTTCTTACCCTTATAATGCAAAATATCTGTCTTTACATGAGTAGCAGCATTTTTTAATTCATCAATATCTGTATATATATTTCCTCTCAGTGACTTATGAATCGGATAAGAAAGTCTCCAGAAATACTTATTTACTCGTGCCTCAATAATTACCATACCCGGGTCAAACTGTGACAACCTTATGAATTGGTTGGTATATTCTCTCACCGACAAATTGTCCTGCTTTAGTTGATTAAATTCAAGTTGTAAACGCATTCGATCATTGTGAGAAAAGAAATGATTGAAAAATATCTTCTAAGTCCACGGAGTGATACGAGTCTCTTTCTGTGCTCTCCACCACTGTTTTGCATTTTCTTCGAAAAGACTCGATGCCAACTATACCCTTCTCTCCTCGTCGGTAAGAGTCAATATATCGAAAGCGTTTTTCAGTTTGTCAATCCACTCATAGGGTTCCAATGGGTTTGTAATTACTCATTTGAACTCCTTACAACCGTTCTTTGTCAAGTGTTGAATGGTTACAGTGGATTCTCTTGGAACGTGTTGAAATAAGTTGATCATCTGACCAAGTAATATCGCTGCATCTTCACTACCTTGCACAAGTGGAATATGTGGTGGCTCTATAGGTCCTTGAGGTATACCAGATAGTGCCTCCACTGCTACAACAAATTCGTGCGATGACATTTTCTCGTTATTATCACTAATAACGCTTGGAGTTAAGTTAAGATCTAATCCTCGTAGGTCCTACAAATAAATACAACATTATATTTCAATGATTAACTCACTATTAAATATACTTTAACAACCTTAGGCTCTGATACCAAGTTGTCACGCCCGCGTGAGAAGCGGTCACGTGACATCGGCTCAGGCCGAGTCGTGGTCGCGACTCGAGCGAGTGTGACAATAATTCTTTCTCATAATTTTATAGTATAACTCATTAACTTACACCTCGATAATTCACACTATCCTTAATATATGGGGTATATGTACACATGATGCAAACTAAATTTCTTGAATCAACAAGTTGCATTTTGGGCGTACCCTTTTGTTGGATGATATTTTGGTAGAAAATTAGGAGTCCTAAAATGAATGCAAATGGGCAAACTTATAGGCCCTGTTAGGGCTGACAATATAACGCAGGGCATTAAAACCTACGCGAACTTGACTTGGGGAGTTGTTTTTCGTGTCTACCAAAGGTAACAATTCTCTTGTTAAGGTTGACGTCCTTTTGACGTGCACACAAAATGATACGACCTAAACACGAAACTAAGGCAATATATCACCTGATTATGACCAACCTTCTTCCCCCTATTAATTTTAAAAGTTAAAAACAGTATTTTGGTAGTTTTTTGCAAATATAATGAATGCGCTCGATAGTATTTTCAATCAAGATCTTTAAGAAAGAAGAGCATGGATTGATGTGTGCATGAACTAATTTCTCTTCTTATATATATATATATATATATATATATATATATATATATATATATATATATATATATATATATATATATATATATATATATATATATATATATATATATATATATATATATAAAGAGAGAGAGAGAGAGAGAGAGAGAGAGAGAGAGAGAGAGATTAGTTCATACTCACATCCATTCATACTTAAACAATTTCAAAAACCCTTTCAATTACACTAATGCTATAAAAAATGATCATGTAAGTGGTGGGCTAGGTCCCATTTTCTTTTTATATATATAGAGATGTTATACACCCTTTCATGATAAACATTGGTTGATCAACACTAATATACGTGTCATTAATTAAATGATAGCGATTCAAGCATTCATCTCACATCACATTTAATACACTCATATGCGTTAACGTTTCTCATTTCACGTTGCATTTAATACACATGTTGATGTTTATGAGCAGCACCATCTGCATCATTCGTATGACCATATAAACAACATATATCATCTTGTAAAGTAAAGTATGCAATGGCAATGGTGTCTAGCAACTCTCAGTTTATATATATATATCAAAGACAACTCTTTTCACACATGCCCAGAAACTTTCAAAGACCATTTAAGCGTGCCCCCGAAAACCCTAATCCACCACTGTCAACAATCCTCACCCATCGACGACCCCTCTCTGTCTGAACCTTGCCACCATTCTTGAAATCCATGATGGGGAGGGATGAGGTGGGTTCTAGAAGTCATTTTAAAGCGTGGAATCTGTCGGTGGCGAAGTAGAAGTGGGTTCTATACACATCTTGAATTGGGGGTGGGGGTGGGGGTGGGTTAGGTGTGTTGCAGACTCGCCCATACCCACCTCATTGCCATGCCTTAATCACCTGAGCAAATGAACCACATGTGTCGAGCGGAGCTAAATGCCGTTTGTTCGCAATCAGCTAACATGGTTTAGCCAGGCTGCTCCTCACGGACGAGCTTACGCTGGCCTAGGATTTGTTAAGTTGGTTTAGCAGCCCTGGCCCGTGGTCATATATAAACAGGGGGGTGGCCCAGTAGATGGTTGGGCTCAACCGGGCTCGGTGGAAGAGACCGGGCCTTGTGTCAAGGGTCGATCTTCGTTGGGTTCACTCGTCCCGTCCAATTGCTGTTGGCGAAGAAATCTGCACAAACACGATGCACGACGACCTGTTGGTGTTGGTCGGGGGCAGATTTTTCGGTGCATCCTTTTGTCTGATCGGGTTGACTACCCGCAAGCAAAGGCCAAAATCGATCATCCTCCCTTCCATCACCAGTCTCCAACCGCGATCATCGACGTCAGCGTACCAATCCATTCAGCGACGAGGCATCACCTCTCCCTTCCATCACCTCTCTCTCTCTCTCTCTCTGAAGATTGGTTTTGGGTTGTAGGGATCTCTCTCTCTCATATGCAAATGCCTGGATGGGTATTTGAATATTTGTGAATATTTTGATTGGTTTCTCCCTCTCTCTCTCTCTCTCTGTTTGATTTAATTGACTGGATGACTATACACGGATTTGTGAAAATTTCGATTGGTATTACGTTGTGGGCTCTCTCTCTGGAGTATGGATGCGATGGACTATAGGGGTATATGAGATCTCGCAAGAATTTTCGATTGGTTTTGGGGTTGTGGAGAATCCAGAATGGGTGAAGCCGAGGTGGGCAACATGGGGGAGGAAAAGGAGATGCTCGTTGTTGGTGTTGGTCCCTCAGTTGAACAAAGGCAGAGAAAGGGATTTTGGTCGTTAATGGCGTCGCCCGTCCTCTGGCTGAGCATGTTGGCGATGGAGATGCATTGGAGCTTTGTTTTCGGAGTGATCGTCGTGTATGGGATCAGCCAAGGAGTCGGCGGGTCACTCTACCGATTGTCTTCGGACTACTATTGGAAGGACGTGCAGAAGGTGCAGCCGTCGGCCGCGCAGGTCTACCAGGGAGTCACCTCCTCCCCCTGGGTCATCAAGCCCCTTTGG
This sequence comes from Brasenia schreberi, assembly GCA_036023115.1. Taxonomy (NCBI): domain Eukaryota; kingdom Viridiplantae; phylum Streptophyta; class Magnoliopsida; order Nymphaeales; family Cabombaceae; genus Brasenia; species Brasenia schreberi. The sequence continues at coordinate 377,390 of JAYKKT010000031.1, read as the reverse complement.
GGGCTTCTCACAGACGTTCTTCCCATTCTCGGTTACCGGCGCCGCCCTTATTTTGTGCTCGCAGGTGAGAATCATTTCCCTTTCGTTAGTTTTGTGTGGCAACTTGATTGTGCTGCGTCACGTTTGATTGCTTTTCTCAATTTCATGTTGATTCTTTAATATCCATCAACCCATATAAAAGATGAGGTTATTGTGAAGAACAAGATTGTAACTAATTTGTCGCATATTATGCTTACATTGTTGTTGTCCCTGAAAAGTTGTTGGTTCCGGTGGGAGAGGGTCTCGGTCATGGGATTTGTGGCTTATTAAGTAATCCAGTGGAGGTCAAGGGTAAGACCGTCCTAGTATGAATGACCTCATTTTTTGGTGGATCGGAGGAGTTTGAGATATCTGGTCTAGTAAAATCGTCACGATATGATACCAATGTCGGTTATGTTTGGTGGATCATAGACGTATGTAACTAAATTCAATGAAAGCTTTTGCGTCCTCATGCCATGTTAGATCTTGGAGAAAAATAAAGGGTTTGTTTGCATTGTGGAACGTCCGTAACATGAATGTCCACCCGCAGAACATTTTCTTGGGGCGTTCATCTCCTGGCTTTGTAACCTTTGGAATAATTGTGGCCAGTACATTCCCACACGCCCTAAATAAATGTTGAAAGTGTACTGAAAATTCTCTTCTTCCTAGATGTCGACCTTGGATGCTAGTCTAATGAATGACGCTGGTGGTTAACTGCCGACTCTCTCTTAAGTTCTTTTGTGAATGGTTTCATTTCCTAACAGGATGGATGCCAATACCTTCTATATCTCCTGAAATTGCTTATTTTTGCAGTTCAAGACTTGAGATTCCAAATTATCTGCTTTTCAATTTGTCGGAGAAGCTGCCCTATTATGTGACCAAGCAGGTGAAATCAGAGACCGGATATCATAAATTCTAGAACAAAACGGTACCATTTAAACATGCAAAGAGAAGCCCAACCGTACCAGAAAGAACACATGATCTTATAGTTTCCAAGTGCATATAAATAGATAACAGTAGCCATTGTAACTTCTTCTGCAAAACAGCTGTGCAGTTAAGGTTGGTATACAATTTGTTGTCATCGGTCGTCCTCTTTACAAGTTGATTTCTAGTTTCTATGTAAAGTCCCTATCATATTTTTGGTGTTTCGTGTTGCTTTTGACAGTTAAGCTAGCTTCTTTTCTAGCTACTGTTCCACCTACCCCAGTCTGCAGACCATTTCAACTATTTACCGACTTCCTCCTGCTTCCCTCTTCATTTCCCAAGGGTTTTTGCCCATGTTCCAAGTCATGTAAAACGCACAGAAGGGTAATTCTATATATAACGCACCGGCGCTTTGTCATTGATTGATTGCTTCAACTATTAGTGAGAGAATTCTCTTGAGGAAATAAGTCAGGATTTGTTGCCGTAGAAATTAGAATGAAAATATTAGTCCTTCATAGGGTTCACTTGTACCATAGGAAACTGCAGAAGCGACATGTATTGCAATCTGATTGTTCGTCAGATGCAGAAGATGACATCACGGTATGTGCTGGTGCCCAAATTTGAGAAAGGTCAAGATGTTCTTTCCTATCATTGTAATTTTGACTCTTTTATGGGACAACTAATGGGGTGTCACATTAATTCTTGATTTAACTATGTTTTTTTCCGCAATAAACAATAACTACAGGACATCATTTAACTCTTGAAAGACCATACCATTCAGCGCTGCCTTGTTAGAAGGCTGTCCGAAAATATTTGCTGTTATCATGTATCTACCGACCCCTTCCTTTGTCACATAAGGACCATGATGTAGATATATGCACACCCATGTGTGATCTGAAAAGTTATGACAGGCATATTGAGTGTGCCTTCATAGTTGTGAATGCGAGTAATTTCCAGTTGTTACTGATTCTAAATTATAAATATAATTTTGCATTGGTGGAGCTGAGAACAGTATTTCATAATAACCAACGTTAATTTTGCCATTCTACGGGATCTCCCCTATCCTGAGTTCTTCCTCCTTGTCACAACTTGCTTTTATGAGAAACAGATGACCAACGAGCTATTCGTTCTAGAGCTGAAGGTGGCAAATCGTCATGGAAATTCCACATTTACCCACTTTCTGCAATTATTTCACTTGATGTGTCTGTTTTCCCAATCCTTTTCAGGATGGAAGCCCAGTATAAGGTAGTTTATAACAATGTCTCTTTCACCAGCAAATTCCATTAAAGAGTTTATCTGAATTCCTTAGATGGATATTCAGCATGCACCACTTTCATGTTTTGCGTAAGGTTTTCTTTCTTTGATCTATTACTTGAAGAGGTTGAACCAACTGGAAGAAAGTCTAAAGCAAGCATCCTTGCCGTCAGGGCCTATATTGGGCTTCAGAGTATGCACAGAGTAGGTTTCAGTTCGATAAGCTTTAATGTGCTAATGCTTATAGGAAATTGAACCTGCATGACTTCATCCGGTGTGTGTGTGTGTGAGAGAGAGAGAGAGAGAGTTTTTGCTTAAAAGCTTTTGCTTGTGAAAATAGGTCTCCTGGGAGTCTCATCCATGCTCTTGGTAGCCTTGCAAAACGACCTACATGTTTTGTTTGCCTTGCTGTCCCTGACAGCTTTAAGTTCTGGGGTAGCGATTGCAGATGTCACAATTGATGCTTGTGTGGCACTCGCAGGTTTCATTCTGTCTTTGCCTTCAATATCTCCAACTTGATGTGGAATAAGCAAGATATAATGCTTGCGATGTTTGTCATGTCATATTATTTACCTGCAGCAGTTTCCTGAATATTTGTAACTTGTAAACATTCATGGCTGAAGTGCTCCATGAACCCTGTAATTGACATGTCGTATTATCCCAATAGGGGGTGCTCGGATTGCTGTGCGTTCCATCTGCACTGGTGTTGATGGTTGGGATGGTACTCAATGAACCTATCGTTCCTAGAGATTCCTACAAGCAGGTAAGTTTATTGGCTTTAAATGTTGCTTTCTAATTTATTTATCTGATTAGAAAACTCTGTGTTTCTTATGGCAACTTAGGTGTTCCAGAGACTCCTCGAAGCTGCAGGATCCATGTGGACTACATTGAAATGGCCAATCGTTTGGCGACCATGTCTATATATGTACGTGTCTCTTGCTGTAAGCGTGAATATTCATGAGGGAATGTTTTATTGGTACACGGACTCAAACGCAGGCCCATCGTTTTCTCAGGTAGCTCTTTTGCCCTTCTTGTGTATTCCATCTGAAACCAAAACCAATCAATCTTCTGTGCTGTGGTGTTTCCTACATGGGCTATTAGTTGGCGTTGTGCGTGATCTTGTTATATTTGCATTTCCCTCCAAAGTACAAGACAAAGTTTATCCTTGAGACTTTTTGAGTCCTCTTTCGTTTTCACCATATAATTTGTCAGATCTTCTTGTTGAACTATAAATGGCTTGAATTCATGCCATATTTTGCTTTGTAAATAATGAAAAAACTTGATTATTTGTGTGCATGACTTTGTTCAAATTACTGTTGCAGGAGATTGTGGGGTTCATATTTTGCATTGGTGCTGTTGGCTCTCTTCTTGGGGTGATTCTTTACCATAATGTGTTAAAGGACTATTCATTTCGCAGCCTACTTTTCTGGAGTCAGCTGTTGTATGGTATTTCAGGAATGCTGGATTTGGTCTTAGTACTGAGGCTGAATCTAAAGTACAATATGCCTGATTATCTCTTCGTTGTAATTGATGAAGGCGTATCTCAGATGATCAACCGCATAAAATGGATGCCGTTACTTGTTCTAAGCGCGAAACTTTGCCCTACTGGGATCGAAGGCACATTCTTTGCATTGCTAATGTCTATCGATAATACTGGTCTCCTCACTGCATCATGGGCCGGAGGTTTTTTGCTTCATATCCTTGATGTTGCACGTACTGAGTTCGGTAATCTCTGGTTGGCTATTATCATTCGATGTGTTGAGGCTCTTTGCTCTTGCATTACTGTTTTTGGTGCCAAAGATTGACAATGACTCCCAGATACTTCCTGCAGAAATGTCTTCACCCAAACAGGCTATAGAAATGCTTGAGCCAGATAAGATTGAATTAGTTTCCCTTGTTAGCAGCAACCATGACGGGGCTGGGATTTGATTAAAGGTGTAACTTCTTTTTGTTGTATTTTAGGACTTGTTTAATATATTCATTCTTTGCTTGAAGAGGAGCATTTGTTGCAGAGTTTTCTTTTCATATTTTGCCCTGTTTGGATGTCTAATGTCACGACCCGAGCTGCGGATCCCATCGGACGGTCTATGCCCCCATCCAGCATGACTCATGATCCGGAGCATGGAGAAAAAGAATCATTCGGAGCATGGAGAAAAAGGAAAGTGTAAGTCAAAACTATACAAATAGCTAAACAACAATCTTTTTACAGCAAACATTAAAATTTTTACATGGAGTAAGATCCATTGAATAACCAAATTTTACAATCCTTTTTAACAACAAAAGTCAAACTAAACCTATGAAATTCATCAAACTATACTAACGTGAAACTCTATCACGTGACAATGAAAATCAAAACCCTGTTCAACTCGTCTCAATGCTTCTCTTGACTAGATTCTCTAATATTAAATATGAATATGAATATCATAATTGTGTTTGTAGATAGATGTGATCTATGATATATTAAAGATATACATGTTTTAAATCATATATCACGCTCTCAATACGTCAGATCAAAACGTCCTAACTGCTTAGATCTATAAGGCAAGGTGTTTGAATATCTCACTAGTAAAGTCATATATTTACCCAATTAATTTCAGCAATATCTACATATACATTGATATGGGACTACCTCCCATATCCAAGAAATCTACCTAGAACTACCTCCTAAAAGTTTTATATCTCCATCTCCATATCATATGTCCAATTACAACTTCAAAGTTATATATCCATATCTAGTATCAAATATGTTATCCTTTACATAATTCCCTACTCTCGTTGACTAGTCTTATATATCCTCAATCTTTACATGTTGTATAACTCAACAAGAGATGCCTAATGCAACTACAAGTGAAACAAACATAATCAATAAAATAACAACACAGCTCATGACAACTACGAGTTAACACTACTTGATACGGCCATCTACTATCCAACAATATTCCATATCGTTGTAGAAGATAGATCCATACTCAATAATGTTTTGCTTGCACACAACGACAACCTACGAGTTAATACTACCTAATACAATTGTTTATGATCCAACGATGTCTCATATTGTCATGGAAGGTAGATTCATAATTGATAATATTTTTCTCATATACACAATGCATCATGTACTCAATAAAGCATTTTAAATTCTATTTAGTAAACCAATATATATATATATATAGTTATTTTAAAATATTAAACAATATTATTTAAAAGCAAATAAAACTATCTTTAGCTTTTATACATAGAGGAAACACATCCATATACTTAAAGCTTCTATATGGATCCAAATATCCAATGCTTATGCTCTTAATCACCTTGATTTAGTCCTTAAATCATAATAAAAACAAGATTATTAGTATTCTATGTTCAATTAACAATCCAAACCACATCAAAATAGGACCTCAAATGTACCCGAAATACCTTAAAAACCTATTTTAGATCTTTAAAATTGTGTTTAGATCTGATTAAAATATTTGAATCCATTCTATTTACTAAAACGGATCCTAACTTACATTCTACAGATCCGATCCAGATCTGAAATCATATCTACTAAGGGCACCTGGTTCAGCGTCCGGACCATTATCATCACTTCGACACAACAAGGCGACGGGACCCGACACGGGTTGACCACCTGATTCAATCACCAATAACGGTGGTTTCCGGTGCCCTAGCCCCCTGCCGCCACCGAGAAACGGCCTGGATGGTGGACGTTGGTTGGCGGTAGTGGCGGCAGTGAGATGGTTGAGGCAGAAATGGAAGATGGTGACGGCAGGTGGTAGTAAGATGACAGTACATGGCGATGACGGCAATCAATGATGGTAGTAAAGGCAGGGATGATGGAAGTAAGTGGTGGTGGCAAATAATGGTGATGGTGATTCTGGTAGTGGTAGTGTCAATCGTACCAGTGGTTACAAGAATTTGATGGTAGTGGTAACTGTAGCAAATCGTAGTTGGTAGACCAACTCTTCAGTTTCAAGTGGTTCGGCACTTACTTCCTTTAGGAGCTGTTTGATTCATGGTATCAGGTGAGTACGACTTTTAATTTTAGGAACTATGGTACCCGGTTCACGTCTCCAATAAAACGAGGAACGAAAGAGGGTCATGGAATTTCATGGGTTGATTTCACTTAAAAAAAAGGGCTCATGTCAAGGATGGAGTTGTTACTTGAAACTGCTCTCTCTCACGACGCGTGCGGCTCCATTTTGATCCATCGGAATCAAGTCAAGGTAGCTTTCTTTCCTCTTCTTCTTCCTCATCTCTCGACTCTCTCTTTCTCAAGACACTTTCTTCAACCTGTGCCACTCTCTTTTCATCTATTGTACTCAAGTACAAGTTCCCTTTCTCTTCTTCTTTCTTGTCTTTCACTTTCATTCATTTGTTTTGTTTTCTTCTTCATCGTCAACCCTCAATTTTCTTCTTCTTCTTCTTCTCTTTCCCTACTTTAAATGTTTTTTATATATATATACTTGATCTCAAACGAAGTAAACCTGTCATTCTATGAAATTATGGGGTATACACGTAGAGACATCAAGAAATCATCGCCAAGAACCTTGGAATCTATGGAAAAACTCTGGATTATGTTATGTATAAATAAAACATGGGAAAAGCATAAATCTCCGTACTTTTATGTTACTCTTCTGGTTTTTATATTTATAATATATGTGCAGACTTCTTGTTGGAGACTTATGACTGATATAGGGCTATGACAAAGAAAGTGTTGGTGCTATGGCTGTACACTGTTGGCGGTGGAGGCATATATCACTAAAGAATGTGTATAGTTCGGAGCACCTTAAAATGAACTTCTCATAGTATGTGTGTGAGTGCGTGCTACATTATAATTAACCTTGTTGAGGTGTTATTTGAAGTACTTCACCTTTTAGAAGGTCGATGATGTTGGAATGTTTGCTCGAGCACTCATAAGGAGAAATGTTAGAAATCTATTTCCCTAGCGGGCTGACCCGACTCAAACCGAATTAGTCGGGGTGTTCAGCCAGTAGTACACAAAAAAAAATGGTACCTGGTAGAAGCAGCAAATATCAGTAGTGATGATGAGGATGTAGGTGGTGACTGTGATAGCAACAATAAATGAGGCTGGTAATGTCACTATTAACGGTGGTGGTGAAGGTGGAAGTGAAAATAGGCATGCGATTAAGAAGTGGTGAAGGCGATGGAAAATGGCGATGCTAAATAAAAAAAATACGACCCAAAAGACCATGTGACCTGGTTTCATCATGAATGAATGACACGACACAAGTCATGTCCAGGTCGACTTGTTTGAGCATGTTTCCTAATGACACGATACAAAACACGGTCTGACACAAAATTGCAAAGGCAAAGACCCAATAACACAAAATAAAGAGGACATACTATCCACACACCTTTTTTATCATTCTGATTTTGTTTCTACTCTAATCCAAAAAAATACTTCGATACTCTTGATGTATGTATATCTCTCTCCTCTCATGATAAGTTTTCTCTTTATCATTGACAATCTCATACCATTTCTTGAATTAATACATAATATTGAATCAAATTATTTTATTGTTTCGAATCCGATTGAAAAAAAAGGAAAAAGAAGAAAGAAGAAGAAAAAGAGAAAAAAAAGAAAAAAAGAGGATGAAAGTATTTTAATGATTTGGTAGAGAATTTTGTTGATTTGATATATTTTCTATTGTTGATTTTATTTTTGATCCAAATATAAGTTTTCGATGACTGAGACATGATTGAGGTACACCTCTTTTGTTAGAGAAACATGGCTTATGCATGTTTTTTTATTGAAAGATGTACATGTGTTAACGTGCTATTTCTTTTCTTAGTAGGTTTTTTATTCTTCTTCTTCTTTTATTCATTTTATTTTGTTTGTTTTATTTTCTTGATTCTTTTTTTCATGTAATCGGTAAAATATACATAGTTCAATTGTAAAGAAAATAATACTCAAATTCGTTCACGTAGATGGTTGTTAGAATTAAGTGGGAGAGAAGAGAAGAAGTATGGGAATAGGGTTCGAGAGGGGGGGAAAAATGATGAGGACAATTTTGGTGTTTTAAGAAAAAAGCGTGTGGATTCGTAATCCCAAAAAATAAGGTCTCACCAACTGCCAAGCATCTCCAACGGATGAAGTTACTGTAAAACCTGTCACTACCCAATTCCATAGAGCCGAAAGCCCGCGTACGAACTTATTCCGTTAAAGGGCAATAGAGTCATTTAATCCGTAGAACCCAAACTAAATATCTGAGGCGGCTCTTCCTGCAACCTGAGAACGTCGCTTTCCAATTTTATCCGAAAGAGGAGTAGAGAGCTATCCAACTTTGGAGAACCGTTGGATCCCCGCTGACGATCGCTCCAGTCCGTAGATCTCACACTCTATTTGTTTTCGCGTGATGCTCTGTATTGAAAGAAAGTTGTTCGTAGGGTTTTAGGAAGATCGCGAACTCCGGTGGATTTAATTCGACGAAGAATGGGCGGGATGGAGGCGACGGCAGCAGCTATGGCGTGCACGGTATCTGGATTATCAACGACGAAGAGGTTTCCGGTGAAATTGGAGTCGGAGGAGGATCATCTGCTTCCGAATAAGCGATCTAAGGTCGAGAAGGTATGGAGATCGCTTCCGCAGTTGTATTTCATGTGTTTGTTCGATATCTGTTCGTTTTCGTCCTCGTTTCGGCTATTTTCTTTTTCTTGAGGAGGTGATTTTGGAATTTTCGACAATTTTCGGATCTGTGTTTAGTGCGAACTTTGAGCTGTTGTCGTCCTTGGCTTCGTCGTCCTTCCTTGTATGCTCGTAGTTTGAGCGTAAGTTCTTCGATCCGAGATCCTTGAAGTGCAAAGCAAAATGGAGTTTGAGAGAAAAAGTTATATATTATAGTAGTTTACCAGATGTAAAATAGGTACAAGAAGTGAGGGAAGAAAACTTGGATTACGATGCAACTACTGTTATTGAGTTCGGTTCATTTCAGCAATGGAAGAAATCAATGCGAAAAAAGTCATCCTAGCTGACTTGTGGACATGGCGGGAAATCGCTACCATAGTCTTGAAATGGTATAAAAGTAAGCGTCCTTGATTTAAATTCTGATGGAATTGAAAATTTGTTCAGAAACATTATGCAATCCTGATAGTGTTTATTTAGGTAGGTTTTGTTATTCAAAATGTCTGCATGGTCCGAAAGTGCGTCAGTCGCTTGCCTCGCTAAATTTTGCTCGATAACTAATTGCTAGTATTGTTTCCTAATCAGCAACAACAACTATGTCTTTTTCCATAGTGGATGGGGTCGGCTATGGATTTTTTTGTTGTCGTATCATGTAGAATCGATGGTAAATAAGTCCGACAAAATTTTATGCTGTAAAACCTAAACCCTCCTCTTTATCCGGGCTTGGGACCGGCCATGCAAGGGCCATCCCTGAGTATTGTTTCCTAATCATTCTTATTTAATGCCTTTGACAGTGGAGCATGGGGACTAGCATGATTGCATTCCAACAAACATCATATAATCCACTGGGTGAACCTAGCCCGCTTGGATTACGACTGAGGAAAAGCCCATCCTTGTTGGATATGATTCAGTCTAGGCTTTCTGAAGGGGTTGCTGCAAATCTCAGAGCTGATGTCTTTGGAGATTCTGTAAGAAATGGAGACGTTAGAGATGCAGGCTGTGGAAATTTGAATTCCATAAGTACATCAAGTGTTGAGAAGATGAAGGCATCAAACTTCCCTGTCTCGCTACTGAGAATAGGTTCTTGGGAGGTTTGTTCTTTTCTCATGTTAGATCATTTGAAGACATTGAACTATAGGATCATTAAGATGTCATATATTAGAACACAAGCGTTTGTTTGACTTTGTCTTTTCATATATACGATAGTTTCATTCTATTTGCAGGTCATCAAGTTGGTTCGTCTTAGCTTGCTTATATGCCGTTCTCGTATCTACTAAAACTTATTGGAGTGCAGTTTTTTTATTGTATTCTCCCATTTTCCTGGTTTCCAAATTTCAATGCAGTGTATATCAAGGTATGAGGGCGATCTAGTTGCAAAGTGCTATTTTGCAAAGCGTAAGCTCGTGTGGGAAGTTCTTGATGGTGGTCTTAAGAGCAAAATGGAGATCCAATTGTCAGATATTACTGCTCTGAAGGCCAGTTTCCCAGAAAATGGGCCTGGCAATCTTGATATAGTGGTAAGTCTGCCTCTTTCTATTGATGGGTTTTAAAAAAGAATCATCTTTAATATCTGGTTATTTTCTAATTTCTTTGCATCAATATTTTTTTTAGTTGGCCAGGCAACCTCTCTTCTACAGAGAGACCAATCCACAACCGAGGAAGCACACTTTGTGGCAGGCAACCTCAGATTTTACAGGAGGTCAGGCAACAATACATAGGTAATTTGCAGTTATGCTATCAGTTTGTCTGCCCGCAGATGTTCTAGTACGTGGCGATGGTGAAAGGCTTATTATCTTGAAAAATACATGTAATTTAGACATTGAGACTGGATCTTATTTGGCGATTACCAATATCATGCATGTGAAGACTTCAAAACACTTGGGAAACTTTGGATTCATCTGCAGTCCTTAAAGCATGGATGACATAGTAATTGGTAATACTATGTAAATCATCAACTAAGAAAAATATAGGATGATAAACAAGATATAAAGTGTGAGAACCTTACTAGGAAATGCATACAAATGCTACCCTGTCTAGTGACGAGATAGTTGATTTCTCATTTAGTCATCATACCTCAGTGCTTCGCATCTAGCCATTAGCCTGACGGTTGATTTCCGTTCTTCATTGAACCGGTTTTCCATATCTGAAATTTAGTATCGCATCAAGATGGGGAAGGTTGCTTCAAGCAGTTCCTTGATCGTTAAGTCATAGCTGAGGTGGTTTTTGTCCATTTATGGCAATCCTTATCTTGAAATGTTTGAGTAGCCCTCTAAGGCTCTCATGACTCTGGTGGAGAAATATTTTCCCGATCACTCTCACTAAAACCATTTAATCGGGGCTGTCTGTTTCCATGTAATCTCCTTCCTTTGCTGCCATTCATAAATCAGGTTTAGTGATAATTTTCTGCATAGTCTACCACCTGATCAGAATCTCTCTGCGTCCGTTGAACTTATTCAAATGCATAAGGTTCGTTAACCTCGGACTTGATTGAAACCTGAAGCATTTGTTCCTTTCTTTTGCCTCTATATAAGCAACTCTGGCTACAAGTTTGATTTCCTTAAGAATGTCAGCACTGTACTCTCTCTCCCTGTGCACAAGACACACGCACATAATCATGGATTCTGTAGCTTCTTTATGACCTCAATCTGATATATCTGATATCCGTCTGCAGAAGACATTTCTTGCAGGTTCCTCATGGGATGCTTAATAAACATTTTGAGAAGCTTATCCAGTGTGATCCTCGTTTGAAGTTGCTAAGTCAGAGGGAGGATAAGACCTTAGACTCACCATACTTTGATCCCACAGACACTGTGTTTGAAGAACAAGATAGGCAGAAACGCCCGGACCATTTGAAGACCGATTACTTGTCACCGTTCTCTGGGTCTCAGGGTTCTCCATCAATAAAGATTCCTCAGAGATCACACTATGAGAATGAGCTCGAAGAACCTATCAGGAGATTGCATGACCTTGTGCCTCCCCACGAAAATCTGTCGCCAAGCCCAGGTATGCTCTTGAATCCTTGATGCTCTCATGTTCTTGCTGCTAGACTGTCATTGAGGTTTGATTCTTATTGTATGCCCCTTGCTCTGCCCAGCGTAGGCTTGGCAAGAGTCCTAACCCCAGACTCACTGGCTGACCTAGAAGAGTTTCTAGGGTAAGGCAAAGCCTAGTTGTCTGAAAGTCATGCCAGGTACTTTGTGTAACTTTCAGAAAACTTGGACTGCTCGTATTGTTTCTTTTCAGATTTCAGGTGAGACTCTTTTTCACCTCGATCATGAATAGGTCCGCCATTGCCTTGAGTTTGGTGCTGGGTTTTTCCAACTCCTCAAAACGAGGTTCCTCAGTTATGGCCTATTATTTTCTAACAGGGTGCCAAACTTTTGGTGTAACTGGTTCAGGAGAGATTGAAGAAGGAAGAAATGAAAATCTTGGATCAAAGGGGTCAATTTTTTCAGAACGGTTCAGCAATTCTGCACTCCAGGCACCTATGTCTATGAGGAGTTTCGTACATCACATTGACGACTGCATTACAGCCTGGACATATTCTAGCAATCCGATTGCCTATGATGAAGGGCCTCGGAACAATGCCATATTGGACGAGATAACTCGGCTTCTGCTCAGCCATTCTCAGGATCCACTGGCTTCTGATCAGAAGTGTCTTATGTCGAGGGTGAACTCTCTCTACTCTCTCCTGCAAAATGATGCGGCGTCTGATGAAGTGACACAAAAAGACAGTGAAGACGGTGGTCGTGGTGAAGGAGAACTGGATGACCAAGCTGATGAAGCATCTCATGATACTGTTTCTCCATTGGGAGGCTATGAAAATTTTGAAAAGTTCACTTTCCACTGCTGAGTTTGAAGGTACTTCTGGAAGCAGGCAGAGATCTATGTCTAGAAAGGACTCATTCAGCGATTTGCTGATTAACGGCCTCCATCGGATTGCATCGCTTCCCCAACCGTATTGATGGCCTCGCCAGGTGATGCTCTCTTTCCTGACCAGCTGTCTATCATTTATCTTTAGTTGCAATCTGTGCTTGAAGCTCTTAGGCCCAAGGATGTACATAGTTGCATGCGTTGAATCCTGTAGGAAATGTTTTGATGATCATGTACTTGCTGCATTTTGGTGTAGATAAATAATTTGGATCTTATTCGCTTTAGTCAGATCTGGTATAAAAAGTGGATCCAATTCAATACAGATTTGTATTACTCTCTTACTTCGTTCAGGTTGACGCAATCCAATTCGTAAGATTTGATCAATGTCTGATACTATATTGTTTCCCACTTTTATAACTACTTGTTCCTCCTTAACCTGGCTCTTCCCATCAAAACGAGACTAGAAACCAGTGGACAATGAACAACAGGAAAACATATTCCACAAAAGATATACAGTTGACAAACAGAGTATATGCAGCTCGAGAGTCGCCATGATCAGGCAAAGGTCACCCCCATTGTCATGAGAGGCTTCAATGCTTCTTATGATCCTTGATCCATTCGAAATTATTTTGCTTGTTTCGGCTGCAGCAGCAACTTCACCTTGAACTCCAAGCTGGAGTGGCTGGCGCGGGTGCACCTGCCAGTTTTCGGCTCTTAATTGGCAGTCTTTCTTTGGTCTACCCATTGTATTAGATTCCTGAATCTGACTAAATTTGTAGTTTCACTGGTTGGTGGCTGGTTTTCCTTTCATGGTAGATCAGGAGCTTGATACCTGGGTGGACATATGGTCGAGGGTCTGAGGTTTGAACCCCGGATTTGGTTCTGGTTTCATGGGAGGCTTCAGGACCGGTTCGGTTTGGTTCAAACTGGCATCGTCTAGTTGAGGTCAAGTTTGCATCTTAACCCCCTTGAGAGTTCCTGAGAATATGTACAACAGGCGGATATTACCTGTATCAAGGAAAATGAGATGGACGGCATAGGGCAACAGGGCTAAGCGGTTGGGATGGTAATTTTGTGTTCTGGGTAATGTCCCTCTCGTGCCATTTCGTGTTCTACCAGGTCAACTCGAACATGGCAATATTTTTTCCCGTGCTACCAGGTCAAATTGTCGTGTCATTTTGTGTTCGTACCAAAAAGAAGATTAACCTAAAGACGAGCCTATTAAGTGGACGTCAACACATACATTTTGGATCAGGTTCATGACAATTTCCACGCAAACAAGAGGACTAGCTGCAAACTTGTCGTGCTTGTCCCGGTTTTGCTGATACGAGGCTTGCATACTTGAATATATTTCATATTTGTATGCATTGAATGAATTAAGAATTGTATTATTACAATAAAAAATTCTTGAAACGTCAATTACCAATAACTGCTCGAATTTCATTTTGTGGAAAAAGCTTTTCAAATAGTTTTGTTGTTGTTTAGCTTTTCAAATTAATTTTATAAGAAGTTAGTGACACACATAAAAATCAGTGACCTGAATGTCAACTCCTATTAAATATATCTAACCACTTTAACCATTCTGCGGTTTTCATGTAAAATTGAGGGAATAAGTATCATGTGCATACTTAAAATCATTCAAAGATTGGCATAGCTCTTATTTTGTGGTGCAGCTTTCATTCCTGAAACGTGAGAATAAGGTTTCTTTTTTCGGATTTTATGATATGTTTTTTTATAAAAAAAAATAACAATTCAAATTGAAACGGTTTTGCTTTATTATAGCAAAAATCCCTCATAAAGGATAATGGTTTTAATAGAAAATCAAGTATATAAATAAACTCAAGTTTGTTTTATAAAAGCATGTGATACAAGAAAACCAAATATACTTTTCTCCTGAAAATCGCGCAAAACCGTGTTCTAAATCATCTTCTTCCTTGGTTTGATTTAACTTTCGCACTATATCCAATGACCCAAACTTTGCCTATGGAAGGAATCACCCTTGCACGACCGGTCCCAAGCCCGAATAAAAGAGGAGGGTTGCGTTAGACTTCCGACAACCAGCATAAAACTTTGTCAGACTTATTTATTATGGATTCTACAAATTATGATAGCTTTGTGAAAACAAATAATCCATGTAGCCAACCCCATCTAATATGGGAAAAGGCTTAGTTGTTGTTGTTGTTGTACTATATCTAGTGACCCGAGGAAAGCTACAGAGTGTAGGTAGAGATTTATTAAGAAATCATTACTTCTTTCAGTTCTATATTTGGCATATCCCTCCCATCGTAATGAAATTTAAAGTCTATTTTTCTCGCCGAGTTCTTTACATGAAAATTGGAGGCGACGGATAAACCAGGCATTCAACATAAAATTGCACAAAGAGGAATAGCTCACCCGGCTTGGGTGTTACCTCGCCTACATGAAACGGATACTTGTGTTAAGACGTGGCTGGCTCCAGTTACCTCGAAAATTAGAATCAGAACAGAACAGACCTGGAACTGGTTTTAGAACAGTCAGTTTTGGTTTGAAGCTTAATCTGCTTAGAACTGAAAAAGAGTTATTAAAAAATTGAAATTTAAAATATATGAGACCAACAGCTTAAAACTATTAGTTCCAGTCTCGATTCGGTTTGATGAAAGATGAAATCAGAACTGAATTGGGTAGTACTCGGTTTCAGGTCCCGTTTCATCAGTTCTTGACTCAGATCGGTTTGAAACCGGTCATGTTTACTTGTGTTCCGCTTGATGAAAATGAGTTTCAGCACGGGTAGAAAGCATCACGAAGCCCTAAAGGAGTCGCCTTGTGTCCTATAACGACACGGCTTCACAGGTCATGCCGTGACGCAATGCAAACATATACTCGATGCTAAGACTGACTGGTACCCCCGGTCCCCACGGGGAGGGGTGAAGGTGATGGTCAGCAGTCGACTGTGCTCTGTCAGAGTCGCAACAGAATGTGGATTTGGTTCGGGAATACCTTGTGAGAGATCGGAGAAAAAAAAATGTAGATGTAAACAGTTTCTCACAAACGGCTTATACATATAGATGGCTTCATCTTTTTGGTTTTCATGTTTAGACTTTTCGTTACAAGTCATTCTGTATTTTAATTTATGTAACATTACAGTTTCTCTGATTTAATTTTTGTAGTGTTAACATTTCTCTTTTGTCTAACGTTTTTACAATCAGAGAATGATTATTTCACACATCTTCCACTTTACCATTCGATTCAAATAAGACATACTGGTTTTGTCTCTCACTTTTGTAGATTTTTCCAAGTTATATCATATATGAGCATCTAAGGGATCACCCTTGCATTGCTGGTCCCAAGCTCAGATAAAGGAGGAGAGTTGTGTTAGGCTTCCGACAACCACCGTAAAACTCCGTCGGACTTTTATAACATAGATTATAAAAATTATGAGCATTGCTTTTGGGCATCCCTGCCTAGCGATGTGCTGCAGAGCCCGAATGCAATAATAAATAAGCAAGAGCCACTACATTTTCGTTCGAATGTAGTGAATCAATTGCAGAGAGGGTTTCCACATCATAGACGAGTGTGGGTAAAGAAGTTAGTCCCGCTACATTGCCTCCCGAATGCAGTGAATAATTTTCAGAGAGGGTCTCTGCATTTTGATTATGGACGGATGCGGGGGGTAAGGAAGCTAGTCCTAGATAATAAGATTCGTATTGGTTCTTGAAATATCGGAACATTATCCGGTAAGCTAATGGAGGTGATAGATACTATGATTCGGAGAAAGATTCATATTCTATGTTTACAAGAAACAAAATGGGTTGGAGAAAAAACAAAGGAGATAGAGGATACAAGTTTTAAATTATGGTACTCAAGTAAAAAAAAGGCTCGAAACGGAGTTGATATTATAATAAATAAAGATTTAAAGGATAGTATAGTAGATAGACAACGATATGGTGACCGAATCATGACATTGAAATTAGTGTTAGGAGCAGAGGTTTTGAATATAATTTGTGCTTACGCACCCCAAGTAGGACTAGAAGATAGTATAAAGACAACTTTTTGGGAAGAGTTAGATAAGGTGATTCAAAAGATTCCACAAAGGGAGATGATTTGTTTAGGAGGAGACTTAAATGAACATGTCGGTAAAGAGGCATTAAGGTATCAAGGGATTCATGGAAACTTTGGTATTGGGGATATAAATGAAGAAGGTAGGGAGATTTTAAATTTTGCTATGGCATTTGATCTCTTTATAGTCAATACAATCTTCAAAAAATGAGATGAACATTTAATTACTTATAAGAATGGCGTATCACAAACACAAATTGATTACTTTATTTGTAGAAAAAAAGATAGAGCGTGTTGTAAAGATTGCAAGGTAATTCAAGGAGAAAGCTTAACCACCCAACATCGACTTTTAGTTATGGATTTACAAATAAAAAAAATGGACAAAGAAGAAAAGAGTACATCGAGCTATTCGGACTAAATGGTGGAACCTCAAAAGCAGGAAAGAAGATATATTTAAACAAAAAGTCCTTCAAGGAGATGTTTGGAATTATGTTGGTATACCCTGTGATATGTGGAACAATATGGTTATACATATTAGGAAAGTGGCGAAAGATGTGTTAGGTGTATCTGAAGAAGGTGTACTGGCACAAAAAGAAGCTTGGTGGTGGAGTGAAGTAGTGCAAAATAAAATCAAAGCAAAGAGGGCATGTTACAAATTACATTATGCTAAGAAAACTAGTGAAACTTTAGAGGCTTATAAGAAAGCAAAGAAGGAAGCAGAAAAGGTCATGATTGAAGGAAAAGCTAAAATTTGGGAGGATTTATATAAAAACTCAACTCAAAAGAGGGTGAAAGAGATATTTTTAGGATAGCTAGGGCTAGAGATAAGAAAACTAAAGATCTTAATTATGTTAGATGCATAAAAAACGAGGATTAAAAAATTCTAGTGGCAAATGATGATATAAGAAATAGATGGAAAAACTATTTTTATAAGCTTTTTAATGAAAATAAAGACGTTAGTATTAGCTTAGGAGAGTTAGTCAAATCAGAAAAGTATATAAACTACAATTTCTACCGACATATTCAAAAGAATGAAATCAAAGAGGCTCTTAAACATATGAAGGGTGGTAAATCAGTAGGACCAGATAATATTCCTATAGAAGTTTGGAAAATACTAGGAGAAATAGGAATCACTTGGCTCACAAGACTATTTAATGAAATATGAAAAAACCAAAAGATGCCAGAGGAATGGAGAGCAAGTACACTTATACCTATATATAAGAACAAGGGAGACATTCAAAATTGTGTGAATTATCGAAGTATCAAGTTAATGAGCCATACTATGAAATTGTGGGAAATAATTATCGAACGTAGGTTAAGACAAGTATCAAGTACAACAGAGAACCAATTTGGATTTATGTTAGGCAAATCTACTGTTAAAGTGATTCACCTTTTGAAACGTCTTATGGAACATTTTAGAGCAAGAAAAAAAGACCTTTACATGATATTGATTTAGAAAAAGCTTATGATATAGTATCGAGGGAGGTTCTTTAAAAAACTTTGGAAAAAAGAGGTATCCCATTGACATACTTTAACCTTATAAGAAACATGTATGATGGTGCAAAAACATGTGTGAGGACTCATGAAGGAATGACACACTTCTTTGAAGTTAATATTGGGTTACATCAAGGGTCAACTTTAAGTCCATACTTATTTATAATGGTGATTAATGAGTTAACAAAACATATTTAAGATGAAGTACCTTGGTGTATGTTATTTGCAAATGACATTGTATTAGTGGAGGAGTCTAAGGAAAAAGTTAATAGAAAATTGGAACTATGGAGAGAAACATTAGAAAGCAAAGGCCTCCGACTTAGTAGAACAAAGACAAAATATATGGAATGTAAGTTTGATGATTTGGTTACCTCAGAGGACATAGAAATTAAATTTGGAACACATTGCATCATCAAAAGGAAAGTTTTAAATACCTAGGGTCAAATTTTCAGAGTGATGGAAGAATTGATGGAGATGTTACGCATAAAATTAATGTTGGTTGGTTAAAATGGAGAGAAGCATCAGGTATTCTTTGTGATAAGAAGATACCATTAAAGTTAAAAGGTAAATATTATAGAGCAGTAATTAGGCCTGCCATGTTTTATGGTTCTGAGTGTTGAGCAGTTAATCATCAACATGTACAAAAGATGTCTTTAACATAAATGAAGATGTTGAGATGGATGAGTGGTCATACAAGAAAAGACCGTATACATAATGAGGTTATTAGAAACAAATTAGGAGTGACACCAATAGAGGATAAAATGAGAGAATATCATTTAAGAAGGTTTGGACATATAGAAAGAAGATCAAAAGAAGAACCCATGAGAAGGTTAGAAAACTAAATTTGGAAAGTATTAAAAGAGCTAGAGGACGACCACAAAAGTGTTGGAAAGAAACAATAAAAAATGATCTAGCTTATTGTGAGTTATCTGCTAACATGACACACGATAGGGGTCTGTGGAAGCAAAGAATCCATGAAACCGACCCCTTCTAGTATGGGAAAAGGCTTAGTTGTTGTTGTTGTTGTATATCATATATGATTGTTATTGCAATCATTACCTAGTGTGTAGTTTTTTACCTACACAACAACCAAACCCACTTATCCATTCGAGCTAAATAATCTTACATACTGGTTTTGCCTCTAACTTTTATAGGGTTTTCTAAGTTATTTCATGTATGATTATTATTGCAATCACTATCTCTTGTGTGGTTTTTTAACTATATAACAATCAAATATATCTCAAACCCATGTTAGTAACATGCTTTGAAAAAATATCCTCCGTTATGCCTTTAGTCAAGAGGTTCGTGAAAATGTCATCAATTGACATATATGAGATGAATATTTTCTTTCTCATAATCATATCATATCATGAACATAGTGGTAATTGGTCATTATATACTTGCTCTTAGAGTTATCAATTCTGCTCTTAATCAGAGTAATTGTTGTATTATTATCATAATAAATGACAATCGGTTTGTTGGTTGTATCCAGCTTCAAATCATGTATGAAGCGGATTATCCAAATGACATTAGTTGCAACCATACAATAAGCCACATACTTGGCCTCCTGAATATGCAATGCTACATAACCCTGTTTCTTACAGGCTCAAGAAATAACTCCACCTCTAAATAAGAATATTTGTCTCGAAGTTGATTTGTTGTTATCTTTGTTTCCATTAAAGTCAACATCTGAGTATCCTTCAATTCATTTGATTAAAAACATAATTTAAAGTCTTTTGTTCATTTAAGATATCTTAGAATCCTTTTCATATTTATCCAATGTTATCATCAAAGATTACTTTGATATCTACTCACAAAACAAACAACAAAGCTGATATGAGGTCTTGTATATAACATAACATACATCAAGCTTCCCACAACTTTTGCATAAGGAACATTAGACTTATCATCTCCTTCACCGAGATAATCAACCTTACTTAATTTGACCCCTTTCACAATGGATGTAGATGCATACTTGCATTCACCTATTTTAAATTTCTTAAGAATATAATTAATATATCTTTTCTCAGTTAGGCATAGGAGTTTAGATTCTCTATCTAGAGAAATCTTTATACCCAAGACATAGAATGCTTCCCCCATATCCTTCATTTCAAACCATGAGTTTAACCATGACTTGGTTTTGACAATCATCTCATTGTCATTCCCAATTAACAATATGTCATGTATACATAATGATAACAAAGTAGCTTCCATTGTTCCAAATATATACATAGTGGTCAAGTTCATTAACCATAAATTCAAGTTCAAGAATAGCATTTTGAAAAGTAAAATACCATTGATCTAGTGAATATTTAAGGCCATATAGGGATTTTTTAAACATATATAGTTTATCTTCTTGGCCTTTAACTGTGTATCATCTAGGTTGTTATATATATATGATTTCATCTAAATCTCCATTTAAAAAATCATTTTTTACATTAGTTAGATATAAATCCAAATATAATATGTTGATATCGCTAGGATTATTCTTATGGATGCAAATTTTGCAACAGGAGAATATGTCTCAACATAACCTATCCCTTCCTTTTGCGAAAAACCCTTTTCAACCAGTCTTGCCTTAATTTGTCGATTGTTTAATCAACCTTATATTTCTTTTTCATAACTCATTTACAATCTATAACTTTCATTTCTTTAGACAAATCAATCAATTTTGAGACTTCATTTTTTAAATGGATTCAATTTCTTCATCCATGACTTTTTCCTAGTCTACCAATTCATATCAATCAATAGTTTGCCGATACATTAAGTTATCGGTTAACTCATCTATATCTACCAAATTGCATATTTCTTCTACAAGATAAGTATGATAATCTTTTAAGTAGGACGGTATGATAGTAGGTCTTTTATGTCAACTTAAAGTTTTAGTTTCATTAAGAATATCATCTATGTGTTTAAATGATGATTGATCTAGATCTACTAGATCGTCAATATACTGATCATCATTTTTAAGGATGTCATTCTTAGTATCTAGGAATTCAACATCCCTGCTCTTTACGAGTTCAAGATCCTTATGATAAAATTGATATCCCTTAGATCAATTAGGATATCAAATAAATATACATATCAATGTCCTAATGTCTAGCTTATCTTTAGATTGGTCAAGGATCTTTATATGAGCAATAGATCCCCACCTCCTCAGATGACCTATATTTGGTTTTCTCCCAAATCATATCTCATATGGTGTAGAGAATACAATTTTACACGGTATTCTGTTTAGAATATACATAGTTGTATGTACTGTTTTTCTTCAAAATACCTTTAAAAGAGATGCGTTTATTAATATAGACCTTGTCATATTTAGTAAGGTCCTGTTATATCTTTCTACTACACTACTCTGTTGGAGTATCCTGGGCATTGTATTTTGCTTTTGCAATATCAAAGTATTTGCAATATTCTAAAAATTATGTCAATGTATACTCACTACCTCTATCTTATATCATGACTTTAATTGTATGCCTCAATTGATTCTCAACTTCTTCTTTATACTCTTTAAATGCTTAAAGTGTCTCATATTTATGTACTAAGATATATATATATATATATATATATATATATATATTTCAAGTAATCATCGGTAAAGATTATGAAATATACCTTTTAGCAATGAGATCTTACCTTAAAAGGTGCAAATAAATGGGTGTGAATGATTTCTAACAGGATTGTTTCTCTTGTTATTTTCTTAGAAAATTATTTTCTTATCATTTTTTATTTTCTTATCATTTTCCCTTTTATGGAGGCTTCACATTTATCAAAAGTGTTTTCCTGAAATCATGACAATAAGTCAAAGTCGGATAACTTTCTCAACCTTTTCAGACTTATAAGCCCTAGGCATTTATGCAACACATTTACATCAACATTAAATGCACATTCAATATAAGCAACAAATATTTAGGTACTTATGTGAAAATTTTTCCAAGTACCTAAGAGTTATTTCAATTGATACTTAGGTATTAATTTTGAAAAAACTCTTAACTTGATCATGGTATCTTAGAACCAGCTTAGGGATGAAACAATAATTTTTCTTTTATTTTGTGCCAATGTAATTTCCCAAAAGTCTCAGGGGCAATCTAGGAAATTTACCTTTTTGTTCGGTTTTGTAATATTTTAAAAAGGCCAAGGGAAGAATAGTAAAATATCACTTAATTTTTTTGTAAAATTTATGACTAATCGAGGGTAGAACTACAATTGTACACCTCGACCATTTTTGAAAATTTCTTAAAGAGATAGGGGTAATATTGTCTTTTTGTATAGTGACAAAAATTGTGAAATTTCGACCGTCTAAGGGTAACTTTGTACTTTCACATTTTGATATTTTGTAATTTTCAAAAGTTGCCAAAGGATAGTTTTGTCTTTTTATTCATTAAGGGTAAAACTATATTTTGCTCAAAAATATCTGGCATTTTCATAATTTCGTCTAGTAGTAGTTTTGTAAAAGAAAAAGGTTGGTTTCCAGCGTGGGAAGTTTCGAGAGAAGAGAGAGAGGGAGAGAGAGAAAGAGGGCGACAGGAGTGAGAGGGGGAGCTGAGAGAGAGCAAGGGGAGAAAGAAAGAAGGGGGAAGGGAGAAGAAGTGGGATTTCTGTTTCGCCTCTTCTATTGCTCCCTGTGTTTTGCCACTCCACCTTTTGGATGTGCCTTGTTATTATGCCTTGCCACTCTGCCTTTTACCTGAGCCTCATCGCTTGCCTTATGGCAGAGCCTTGTTGCTCTTTCTTGCTTAGTCTCACCTCTCTGCTTTCTTACTCTACCTTATAGCTGATCCATGCATCTTTGCTTTCTTGTTTCTTTTCTTTGCTCTTTTACATGCCTCTTCCTCCTTTCTCATGGAAAGAAGGTCTAACAACATCTTTTTTTTCCTTCTTTTCTTATCTAAATGATTTTACTTGTGTGTGCAGGTTTTCGACAAGCTTGACCTTGATACCAATGATGGTCAGGAGTCGGTCGTACTCCGGTTCGTCGTCATAGTCGCAACGAAACATGGATCTAGCTCGAGTGTACCTTCTAAGAGATCGAGGAAAAAGAAGATGTAGATGTAAACGGTTTCCCACATATGACTTAGAGAGGGAAAATGGTTTTCAACTTTTAATGTATTTTTCAATACCATACTTTGTATTCTTTGTATAATATTTATAGATGGCTTCATCTTGGTTTTCATATTTGAGCTTTCCGTTATAACTCGTTGTGTGTTTTAATTTCTATAACGCTACCATTTTGTGATTTAATTTCTCTAATGTTACTGTTTTTGTAAATTCTCCAATATTATCATTTCTTTTTTGTGTAACGTTTTTACAATCAGAAAATGACCAGTTCTCATCCATATCTCCGGTTGTGGGATTACAATCGGGTCTGTTTTCTCACGAGAAAGAATGTACATGGAATGGGGTGGGATCGAGATCAAAGTCTCTATTCTTATCTGTTTGAGAATCCTATTCTCGTCTTCGTCTTATTCTTGTGACATTTCATGAGGAAGAAAAAAAACTGTTAAAATACTAAAGAACTCTCTTTTTGTGTATGAAATGAAGTTTTAATTTATAGAAAATATATTTATATTTGAACATATTATTAGAGATGTAAGAAACGATGATGAATTCATGAATTAAAGGAAGATAATATTTATTTTTAAATATACTCAACTTTCTGGAATTAACCAAATCAAAATTGCAAGACGAAAACATGCTATCCTCATCCCCGCCTGAACCGAGATTTCCTTTCTCTCCTTATGACGAGGGAATGAGGAAAAGTACCTGCCAGAAGGTTAACCACCAAGACGAAAAGGGCGAGAAGAAATGCTATTTTACCGAGAGAGGGGAAAGTTGCTGAAAGGACTGAGAATCCGTCAACCTGGTGGTGGAGGGCTCACTAACCAGAATAAGCAAATTGGCGATAACATCGAGAAGGCAAACCGTCGATTTCTTTTCCTATGAAATCTCTAGGTGCTGTTGCAAAACGACGTGCGCCAGTGAACCCTCTTGCGTGTAAAGGTACGTATAAGGCGTGTGCTTGCTGACCCTCCAATCAGTAGAAGTGTGCAAACGTCTGCATTGATGACGACGCCGGAAAGGATGGAAACAGCGACTGTTTGACCGCATTAAATGAGTGCGTCGACACGGTAAATCCCGGTAACTACTTGGCCGGACGAGTCATTAGAACGATCTATCGAAAGCACTCCCAAATAGATTTCCGCATTAAGATATAGCTTCCACCCTATCTATGTAATCGGGAAGGGATAACTCAAAATATCCTGCATCTCCAAATGAGGGTTTGCCCCGCCGTCCAGTATAAAAGAACCTGTCTCTCTATGCGAGAAGGTATGAAGACAAGCTTATGACCTTTCTCCTTCCACTCCTGGATTCCTTTTAATGGCATAGGAGGAGGTCCCTGAGACTCGATCCGGGTCATTCTCGCCAACATTGTGTTCTTAGGTTTACGAGGCTTTCGGAGGTTTCTTGCTGTTGGCACCTCTTCGAGATTGAGAAGACGATCAGAAAACAAGACTCTGATTGAGGGTGGTGGTTTTTGCACCATGGTTGTTTGAAAGTCCTCCAAAGCACTCTTTGGTAGAGGGCCTTGCATCTCAAAACCATAAACCCCATAAACTTATTTCTTACACAGTATAGTGAAGAGCCAAAACAAACTTAACTCCATGAAAGATCACAGCAGGTGCTATCAGCGGCAGATCTATATTCAGCCAAGGCAGGGCATCTGTCCACCTACCTGAAAATTTGAAAACCGCTAGTAGAAATCTCTGCAATGCCAATTAATCTGGCCTTCAAGTAGCTAACTTTTAGTTTTTGATGCTCTGAAGACACACTCTGCAACTCTCGGAAAAAAGAGAAGAATCTTTTATTTATCTTCTAAGCACTGTTTTACACACATCAAGAGTATGTGGTATTTCACAAAGAAATAAAAGTATGGGCCAGATCCAAAGCAAGGCACATACATGTTTTGGCAACAAAAGCATGGGCCAGGTGCAATTAATAAACCACACCGCATGTTCAAGATAACATTGGCCAGGTGCTGTTTTGTGCCTACTTTGGTGCCTGAATACTCGTTCTCGCATACATATAATAGTTACGAAGTGATGTAGATGACATAGGGGCTGTCATGGTTATGTAAACCCTCGTAGGTAGTAAGCACATATCTAGAGTCTTCTAAGTCTCTCTCAACCCTTTTCTTCACACTGCAGTCTCCATTAAGGCATCGATAGTAATGTCTGCACATATTTACAACATTTTAGACAGTTGCAAGCAATCGGATCTGTCATGCATCGATTGGCACGAAGAATAAAATATTTTTCAAAGGCTAATACATACAAGAGCATGCACGCATGATTTGCTCTATTTTAAGGAGTACCAAGTTCAGTTTTATACCTAAAATGCATTATGGGCATATGCCAGCATTCAAGAAGATAACAATGAAACTATTCTTAAAGATGTAAGATGATATATATAACATGGTAAATGCATACACCTATTCATATCCAAACCGCTTTAAAGATTTCAACTTTTGGAGAGTTAAAAAATCAATTGAGATTTAAATTAAAAAATATTATTATCTCTTATATGTATCTTAAATGTATTTGGTATTATTTAGCATTTTATTTTAAAGATCTTAATCATTAATCTTAGAAGATTGAATAATTGAGATTTTTAAGGAGATTTGATCATGGTTGAGTTTGTGCATTCATTATATATATATTGAAAGAGAGTCTTAAGTACATAATGTCTTATGGTGTATAATCCTTTATTTCATATTGGTTTTTAAGTTGTTTTTGGTGGTGGCAGTAACAATGGTTTTAACTTATAAAAAGTGGTTTTAGAAAGTGAAAGAGTAGTAGAAGGTGGTGAAGTTTGGCGTCCCATAATTGAAGAAATAAAATCATGTGAAATGAGAGATTATATATTATTGTATATCCTAAAATATTATGCATATAAAACTAACTCTCTAGAGAGAGATTATTGGAAGGCTTGAAATGCCTAGCTCTAGAATTCAAAGTGCAGGACCCTTGTTAGTACGGCCTGTACATGCTGCACGTTTGGCTTACACCAGCAGGTGGCTCACTGGCACTCACCATCCGAAAACAGGCACCGCCCATCAAACCGTTAGAGACCCTTGTGGCTATGCTAACACCGCTTCTGGCTGAAATTTACTTATCGGTTTTTAATTAACACATATCTTTCACCCAAGATGGCCCTCGCATATACATGGCATGGTCAGCCAATAAGGATAAGATATGATAAAATTTAGGATGACTAGAGTTCTCAACTATACTAAACAAATAAAATAATCTAAATTATACCTTGAGATTATTGTGTTTTATATTAGTTTTTTGTGATATCTTCATTCAAGAAAACCACACAATTGTGGAAGCGAGCGAGGAAAACAGACAAAGTGCAATATTTTCTTGTCCACATGCGGCTCTGTGGAAGATTGTGATGGTGGAGGAGGCGGCAACCAGTGGTGGCGAATGTGGCGGTGAATATATAGAAATGAGGCATATGAAGGGGGGGATCATGCGACCATTACCTTGGGTTTGGGCTATCTTTGACAGTTTTTTTGCCATATTTCCTCCATTTGTATCCATCATTCATTATATCAACCTCAGACATCGTCCGAAATGACACCTTTTGGCCATTATCTGCTTTTCTTTTCCCACACCTCCCAATATCTTTCCTGAAAAAAAAAACATATATATGTACGTAAAACCCATATTATATATCCAAAATAAAGCTAATAAAATGCAGTCTTTGAAGCTTCTACCACATTAAATGATATATAAAATCTTTTACTTTTTCTTTAATCTCATCCAATATATTCTTATTTTTATTTATATTACGTACATAAGTATCCTTATGTCACCGGACGAGTTCCAGTGACCGGTGTTAATACCTCACGCTAACCAGCCTTCTATGATAGAATTAGCATGAAGAAATAAATAGAAAGGCTGGTGGGCGTCTCAAGGGTTGCCGATGTACCCTACCACCACATAGAAGAACGGGTTCCCCAAGTCTTCTTATGAATCGTGACATAAGAGAAGGTCAGGTTAAGCTTGTCGAAGGAATCCTACTTAAAAATTCTCATCCCCCCAAACAACAGGCACATAACATAGAAACTCAGACTAGCAAACAATGATGCACATATTTTTCTAGCATATATATTTTTGTAAATATTCTGTATACTTAAACACCAACAAAACTGATATGAGCTCAAAACCTGTTTGTGGTTCTTCTCACTAAACCTATAAAACTCACTACGACAAAGGATCTTTTCTTTTGACAACTGAGAAATTAAGCCGTTGATGATCGAAGCCGCTGGAATCAGCATATTTGGACGGTCAATTATCGGTATAAAACACCTGGAAACAATTTCTTCCGAGGATTAAACCTGTTTAAAATCATGGTTGTTTTGTGAATGATTTGAGGGGGAAAAAGAAAGATGGTTGTAACCATTGAATTTAAATTGCTGACTTCTTTCAAAGATTGCAGCCATGGATCTTGATATACTAACGATCGGAAAACATGTATGCTTTTTCAACTAGTCTACCTGAGCCCATGGCTCATCTTGTTAGGTTCCCCGATCTGAACAAGCAGTTCATCTCATTTGGATGCCGATGAACCTTCTGCACTCGGGGACTAAAAGAATTAGTCTCACTCAAATCAACACTTACTTGGCTTGAACATCCTTGATGGTGCAGGGTTCACACTGTCGGGAAGCCGGAAAATCTGACTTCCCGGCAGTGATCAAGTTGTCGAATTCGGCACTGGAAATGTCATCAAAGCCACCGGCGTAATCAAGGAACTCCAGTTGCTGGTTGAGGAATGGATCGCCTGCAGCAGGAAAGACGTCGAGCAAGTTTTCCTGGGGGGAAGACAAGAATAAGGCCATACTCAACTGAGGGAAGCAGCACAAACCAGGAAGAAAGGGTCCTTTTACCTATCGCCTGGGCGGTCATAATTGATCCGCTGCCAAATTCTGGTTAAATGTTTTATTTAATTATTGTGTGCCCTACTGTCCACCTGGTTTTGCTATTCAGCATAAAAAATGAACAGTTCAATTCAAATAACAATTTTATTTCAGGCAGATTTTACCCTTGCAATAGCTGATTTCAAGGAAAAAGACCAACACGATACATCCACTAATGTGTGTGTTCACGGACGTGTGCATGTGTGTGAGAGAGAAGAGCTAAGGTTCTAGCTGCTACCACTCTCTCTCTCTCTTATATATATATATATATATATATTTAATATTTTAAGTCAGCTTATATGTGATAACAAACTTTTAGAAAGGCAAATAGAGACTCAGGTATGAACCCAATACTACTACGGCAACGGGACAGGGTAGGATAGAATGAGTTTTTACCCCACCCACACCACCTCACACTTAAAACTTGCTATTAGACCCCGTTCATTCCCGTCCCTCGGATATTGGGGACTAAATCTCATACCTGCCCTACAAGTATAATCTTTTTTCACACCAAAAATTAAACTTTTAAAGAAAAATTAGTTTGTATTATATATTTTACATAAACATAAATTTTACTCTACAGTAATTATGTATCATTAAGTTAAAAGTATAGTTGTATACATAATTTATAAAAAATATATATGCATCTAGATTATATACTTACTATATATATAGGGCGAGGCAGAGTGGATTTACCTTAGTTAAACCCTACCCTACCTGCCCTACTTGCGGGTTTTTTCTGCTTTGCCTTGCATCAAAGCGG
This sequence comes from Brasenia schreberi, assembly GCA_036023115.1. NCBI lineage: Eukaryota > Viridiplantae > Streptophyta > Magnoliopsida > Nymphaeales > Cabombaceae > Brasenia > Brasenia schreberi. Next base: position 348,410 of record JAYKKT010000031.1, on the reverse strand, counting down.
GTCGGGGTTTTACTTTCCCCGATTACCCATGAGACGGGTAGAGATTGTCATCCATGAAGATTGGTCTAAAGTCAAAGAGAGTCTGAAACGTAAGTACGTACGGTTACAAGGGAAGGGCCATGAGAGCATTCAGTCAAGAAAGGTAGATTCTCTCCCACGTAGAAGTTTCAGGTGAATTGCTTCAACGTTCCCCCACACGGTTTACTTGTCATGGAAGCTCCATGACCCCAACGTCTTATTCGAGTGACGTCGACGGGTTGGATCCCAGGATTACCAAATCCGACTGATTGCATCTCGTATAATGGTATTGGATTCATACCCGGGTCTGGATTGTTAGATCTTAAATTGAACGTAATATTTTTTTTGTTAATTGGGTTGCATTTTATTTGCAGGTAACTTAATTCGGTCCAGCTTATAAGTCGGGATTGGGTTCCGATGCAGGATTTAAGAACCAAATCTGAATTCAGTCGCTAGTCTGATCTTGTTTTGACTATAAGATCTAACTAAGTGGATTGTGATTCGGATACGAGTCTAATCCATTGTCGTTGATTGCTTCTAGGAGGAACCTACCCCGAAGCAGGCAACCTCAATGGGGACCCTCTAAAACCCGGGCACAACCTACTGTAGGGGTGAGTGACAGTTTCGTGTTTCAAGTCGTGTCTGTGCAGTATCATCCCGTGTTAGAGTCAGTCAGAATCATGTTAACCGAAACACGTTGCATTTTTCTCGTGTTATTTTGGGTAGTTGTGCCCACTGACTTTTCGTGTCATATGTTATATTGCCAGACAATTTGTGTCTCCAGTTGAGTTTATGTCGTGTCACTTTTGTGTTTGTGTCAAAGCATGTTAACGCTTACACAGCCTACTTAATTTGGATATGAACATGGACATTTCGAACTGCATTGGAGTCAGGTTACTATGTTGTCTCTTGGATATGATCTTGAAGTTTGAAATCATATTCATGTCGGGTTGCCGTGTCATGTCTTATATTGTCAGCCCCGGCCGAAGCCAGCGAAGGACTCATAGTGGCCGGCGCCAAGTCGCCAGTACAGGCACATAAAGGTGGGAACAACGACTGTTGAGACGAAACACAGTGGGGTGTCCGCCTTTCAAACCTATCTGATCTAATCTGCCGTCATTATTACAAGAAGACAAGAATCTGGCGGCCGAACCTCGAAGGGATGAGCGTGCGTATAATTGAAGGGGAAGTTTCCCAAGGATAAGAAGAAGGCAATATTTGAGCGCATGTGATATACTTATATTTAAATATATGTGACATTGGCAGAAGTGCACGCCACATTTGAATTAGAATGCGACCCTTTAGCAGTTCCCTTTGGGGTTGTTTGATTATGAGGCGGCGCTTGCAGAACCGTCACTGCAAGCCCAGTTCTAGCAGCCGCCTCACAATGCGGGTAATATTTAAGCACATGTGATATGTTTATATTTAAATATGTGTGATATTGGAGTACATTTTATGTGCAACAGCACATTTGAACTAGAATTAGACCCTCTGCGTATATGTATACATGTGTGTGTATGTACTTACATACATACATATACAAACATATAGACATATATATATATATATATATACACACATACATAATATATATACATCTATATAGATGCATAAATACATACATACATACATATGCACACATACACACACATACATATATATATATATATATATATAGAGAGAGAGAGAGAGAGAGAGAGAGAGAGAGAGAGAGAGAGAGAGAGAGAGAGAGAGAGAGAGAGAGAGAGAGAGAGAGAGAGAGAGAGAGAGAGAGAGAGTTCAAATTTGGTGGTCTATCATTCGACCCAATATGCATCAGACAATTAACAACATATCTCTTCACATCAAAATCACTCAATTTAGAGTATATTTCCTAATAACTTGATAATTTCTTGGTCAAGATGACACCGGCTATTGCACATTATCAGTTTATCATATTAGTAAGAATCATGCTTCTGTCATGGGGAAATCAGTGCTTCTTACGGTCGCACCCGGGTTACATTTCAATATAATGATTTTTTTAAAGCTTCAATAGTCAAATAATTGGCGAAGCATTATAGTTAGATAATTAACCAAGTCATGCTTTTATATAGAAACCAAATACCAAATTGGGTCTTGATAATGACCCATGATTTTGTCAAGGACAACATCCTTAGAAAGGGATTCACGTATAAAAGCTTAGGTCATTCCCACAATTTAGCTAAGTTTATACATGTGTGTGCAACCAAGTTTATCATTATAACCATATTAATGTTTTCTTTTCAACAATTAAGATCGTTATAAAGTTTTTCATTTGGTGATGTACACCACCAATATCAACCCCAAAGGACCTCAGGTCTAATCCGGTTTGAGCGGGATTGGCTTGTCATGGGGGTAAAGCTCTGCGGGTGTTGTTTTTTTCATTCACAAGACTCGAACTTGAGACCTTGTTTGAGGGTAGCAAGCGTTGAACCACTTGAGGCAACCAAGCGTTACTTATAAAGTTCTAGTCATGTATGGTCATTACTCCCATGGTCTTGTCTCACCCTTCACTTGATCCACGAACTTCAACAAACACTTGCCCGTTTCCCATTTCAAAAAGATATTGAAAACAGAGACACGGTACGAAACGCATGGGAAACACTTCGTACATGCTTTCACTGATTTTAGAATATTATACTTGAAATATTCCTTTTATCATATGTTCTACCATTAGCTTAGTTCAGTGGCAGACCCATTTTAGAGCGAGGTGAGACATGCACTTTACTCAAAATCTAAAAAATTCACGAGTCAAAAATACAAGTGTTTCATCTAAAAAAAATTCGAGTCTGCCACCGATTGCTTGCTTTTACATGTAGCAATAGCTTGCCTAGTTAGAAAGTTGACTCACAAGTTGAAGGTCATGAGTTTGATGATGCTCAGGTGAGCATCTCGCTTCGGCCTCTCTATCATATAGACCAATGAAAATCTGGTATTGCCAATGGACTCCCCACGGGCAATTCTTTAGAAATTATTTAAAATCTGATAGATTTTAAATAATTTGGCTTTGAAATATTTGAAGGTTGATCTTCGAGAATCGGAGCACACAAATCCAAAAAACTGGGCATCGGTATTTGGTTGAAGGTACTTGGTAGATGATGAAATGGAGAGGGGTCTCATGATAGGTTTTCACATTAAGTCTTACCCGATTAAAGCCTAAAGCAAGGTATTAGCCCTTGGACAACATTAGAGAATGAAGAAAAATACACAAGAAAGAAGCATCATCACTGTGGGCTCATGATTAGGGACCAGCCTTTTCCCCTGCTCCATTTTCAAGGCCAATGCCATGATTTTACTGTATCTGCCAGTCTTCCACCATGCTTTTGTTTTCAAAAATAAGTGTCTATTTGGGTTTTATGTTTCACTTTTCTATTTGTTTTTGACCAAAACAAATAAGGATGCAATAGTTATCAATAGATATGATCAATCCGAAATTGGTTCGCTAGTTCGAATCAGAACTGTACTGTTCACGGAATCGGTGGTAATCGGAATTGGTCGAAGTCTTCCGGTTTGATTATAGTTCAATGGTTTTTGAAAATCAGCTTGAAACTGAAATGAATTGATCGTTTAACTTAATGTTTTAAAATCCCTACATGTTTTAAACGGCCGCTATCTATGTTTCAAATATTTTTTTAAAATCCTTTATCATGTATTGATCGTTAACTTAACGCACAGGACGCTTCCTATCGTTGTAGGTGGGAAAAGTTCGACTCCTGAAAGACGTATTATTCTCATTTTTCAGAAAAATAAATTTGAAACCGTGGTTTTGAAGCAGTTCCGACGGTTTGACCCGTTGTTGTTGAAAGTCACTTGGTCCTTTAACCATGCACTTGCATAAATGCAGCAATTTGTTGTGCTAAAATAGAGTTGACCCTCAAAAGTGCGTGATACAATCTCCATGAGCTCATTCAGATTCTCGTACTTAGAGCCATAGCTGACCTGGTTAGTAGACTCGATTCATAATATATATATAACAGGATCTTTACATTTCTTTTGAGTGGTACGAATATAATTTCAAAATTTTGTAAGTTTTTTGAAGAAATTACGGAAAATATTTTTATTATACTCGTATCACTTAAAAATAGTAAGTGAACATGAATAAGTATAAGTAGGATTCAATCATTATATATATAAGAGAAAGATTTGTATTAGTTTGTTAACTCTTACGGACTCTTGTGCAATGAACTGGAAAGAACATTTAATGGTTCTAGCTCATTATTCTTTTCCGGTTAAGAGAATAAATCTTTTAGTAAAAAACAATTGGTGCAAATCCGCTGTACGTAAGGTTTGGAAGATCAAGCGAAAAGCAGAGAGAGAGAGAGATTGAGAGCTGTCCACGTCTTAATGGTGGCAAGACTCAACGCGTTGTTTAAGAGACGTGGAGCGAAACGCCACCAGCGTGATGGAATCTTCTTAATACCGCCATTATGTTTTACAAGGATCACCGGGTCAGGTCAACCGGCGTTGTGCATGAACCTTCATCAAGTCACGACTCATCCCATTGTAGACCGCGTCAACGTCTCACGCGCGTCCTTCTCTTCGTATAATTTCAGATAAATCGGTCGATTTATTCTTTCCTTGTAAGTAAATTAGCAGATCTCTCTCTCTCGCGCGCGCGCTCTCGCAAGTCGTCCGGCAATGTCGGTTAGCGGGATCCAAGGCCAAATGCTTGAAGTAACAGGTAATGGCCCTACCACGAACTCGATCCGCACCATGATGAAGATATTTGGTGGAATTTCATGGTTTTCGCTGTCTGGTTTACTTGTTCCTTTATCCCTATTTTTTGTTGAGATTTTAAGATATAGATAAGTACTTATAATTTCAAAAGACCTAAATTCGTAAGGAGAGTTGCACAATTGATTACCTTCTGTCGCATTGATTCGTTGTTGAGTTCTAAAATTTTGATTTGCCGTCTAAACAGTTGTAGGTTGTACCAAATTGAGGGACACAGAATGGATATCCAGGCAAGATCCCTATGTCTGCGTTGAATATGGCAGCAACAAGTTCAGAACTAGGACATGCACAGGTAAATGAAAGAACAGCTACCCATCATCTCTTTTGGCCCCGAAAACATCATCTATCATCGTTTTCACCTTTACCTTACCGTTTTGATTCGATTCATGGTCGCAGATGGAGGAAAGAATCCGACGTTCCAGGAGAAATTCATCTTCACCCTCATAGAAGGCCTTAAGGAGATTAATATAGCCGTCTGGAACAGCAATACTCTGACCGCAGACGATTTCATCGGCAGCGGAAAGTAAACCCCCCCTTCCTTTTACGTTTCCCCAAGTGCCATTTTTTTGTTTTCTATATTTGAATTAGAATTTTTGCTGTTTGTGGTGAATCAGGATTCAGCTGCAAAAGGTCCTCTCTCAGGGATTTGATGATTCATCATGGCCGCTACAAAGCAAAAGGGGAAGGCACGGTTCTCTCCTTTTCCTATCCAACTTGTTTGATTATCATTACTGAGTTTAAAGTCCAAAGGGACGACCCTTTTTGTACTACAAAGTTTTCGAGGATGGCGAATCAAGTTGTTGTTGCCTTTATGCTTAGGTGTCACCTTCTCTCGAGTTGTTTCAATAGAATTTGATGGATTCAGCACACTTAGTATGGTGATGATCAACCTTCAAATAGCCAAAATCCAATTTTTTTTCATGGTTTTCACCATCTTGCGAGTTGTTTCAAATTTCATGGATTCATCATGGTTAGATTTGGGGAGATTAACCTTCCAATCGCAAAGCCTAATTCATTGCATGGTTTTCTTCATAACGCCAAAGAATGAACAGTTAACAAATCTACCGTTTAAATTCAGAAATTTTCTAACAAGCGGATACTGCAAAGTCCTATTCCCATAAAATTGATTGTGTTGAATCCATCCACAACTTCATATTTGATCAAATCAGCATGCAACATCATAATGACGACTCACACCACAGTGTGTCACAGTATGTCTTACCATATCTCTGCTGATTTATGCCTGATGCTTCCTCTTTGAGGACTTTAGCCCGTGTTTGCTGTTGACATTAGTGCTGTCAAACAAGGCGATCTGCTTGTTGATCATCTTCTTCCAACCTCATTTACTTGCTTGGAACCAAAGGAGCCCAAATTATGCTCAACTGGTATAGGTTAACGAGACAAGCTGCAAGCGTTTCTGGCTTGTTTCAGATCAGATATCATTGGCTCATATACTTGAGTATATATAATGTTTAGAGCTACATATGATGGAAAACATGCTAACTCTATTAGTTAGATGGGTATGCATATATTCACTAGGTCGAGAATTATCTGATCATCTTAGCGAACAAGACAAGCGATGGATGGGAAACAACGTAAACATAGTAAGATAAACCACAAACAGGCCTGTCGTTACACTACTTGTAACCATGTCCCGATCTCTTCTTCTTGGTGCATCTCCTCTGCTTACTACCACAACTACAACTACAACTACGCCTTTTCCCATACTAGATAGGGTAGGCTACATGGATTCTTTGTTTTTTTGTAGAATCAATGCTAAGTCCGACAAAGTTTTATGCTGGCTCTCGGAAGCCTAACATAATCCTCCTCCTTTATCCGGACTTAGGACTAGCCATGCAAGGGTGACCCCTTATATGAGTGGACTTATGTCCGATACTTACTGAGTGAGAAAATATCTGTTTCCGCCAAAGCATTCTTCTGATGGAAATTAAGGTGAACTGATACAGATCTTCGTTAATAGATTTCTGATTCTTTGAAGATGCGGCTGTGGGATCATCTCTGTGTCTTCAATGTCTCCAAGGGTTTCTCAAATTATTTTCGCTGCTTTTTACTGAAATGGATATGTTTTTGCTGAAGATGCTCGTCCGTCCTCGTGCAACCCTCTTAGTCTAACAATTATTTCTGTGTGACAGGTATTCAGGGGAGGTGAAGTTGATAATGCACTATCAAAACGTGAATGTAGGTTTCTTTCTTGTTTGTTCTGTTTCAAATCATGTATTCCATACTTTCGGATTCATAATTCTTGTTTATCTAAATAAGTTTGTTGTTTGATGGTTCCACAGAAATCAGCGCATACCCACGGGCCATCTGCTCCACCTTATGCAGCAGCAGCAGCAGTAGCACCACCTCAACCTCAATGCAGCCACTCAATTTCCTATCCTCCAGTTGCTGGTTACCCGCCAATAGCTAGCTACCCTCCAGTCTCTAGCTATCCTCCTCCAGCTTCTGCATACCCACCTGTTTCTGCATATACACCCGCACAAGTTGCATCGTATCCGCCGGCTGTGCCCTATCCATACCCTCCTCAGCCTTCTGCCTACCCTCCACTGCCATATCCACCGTCGTATTACCCACCACCGCCATACCAGCAACCTCCATATCCAGGTAGCAGAATGGTTCAATTTCAGTTGAGTGCTTTGTGAACAGGTCTTACAGAATTGAGGAAGTGGTTTATGTGTATTCTTCTTCTTTGAACAGGTTACCCTGGAACATATCCACCTTACTGATGATGATCTCCTCGAGTCCAAAGGATGTCTACCCCACTGTGTTGTTGCAATTGTGTACAAGAAGCTAGCACAATGCTGTTTTCTTTAGCAAGGAGCGGCCTAGTTAGATGAGGTTGGGAACATTCTTCTTCCCCGGGGTAACAATTCTTTTAGCTGAGCGAAGCGAAGTATGTTGATACATTTTTCTTTTTGTTGAGAAAAGATGTGCCTCTTTATATTTCTACTCTTGCCAGAGCATCTACAACTCTTTCCCTTGTGCGTGTGTGTGTGTTGAGCACGCACGTTTACTAAAATGCATGTTTTCCGTAGTTGAATCCGGTACAGATATTCAAATATTTGATGATTTCAGTTACAATACTATGGCTATATGAGGACAGGTCAACCCAAAGACGATCTGTTCTCTTTTGTCCCTTAGGGTGGACACGGATTGGAACTTTGTGAGTATTGTTTTTTCTGGGTTCTCGCATTGTGACAATTTCAGGTTCCAGGTCGTGTTCATGTTCTGTCGAGTTTTGTTCATATTGGGAACAGGCCAACCCGAACATAACCTGATTTCCTTTTCTCTTGTCACTTGGGTTGGACAGGAACATAGAATTTCCTGTTCGAGTTCGTTGTGGAATAAGAAACATTGAGAAAGAAACTAAGTGATCGAACTATGAGCCGACCTATACGGAGTAGGTTTTTGAATGAGCTCATCATGAGTCAAACCGAACCGAACCATGAGCTCTTGGTTCATAAGCAGCCCTAGGGAGCAGACTCAAATAGCCGGTTACATTTTGTGTATCATAAGATGCAATCTTTCCAAAATTCTATCAAGGCAAATTTCATCGTTTAGCAGCCAAAGGACTCTCAATTTCGAGACATAGGCACATTGATTGACTTCCAACTTTTCCATTTCTTCTCTGCAAATGAAGATCATTAATGGAGCACAGGGAGCTATTTGCAGGATACCGTTGCATATATTGCATATCATCTCAAAACTCGCAATGAACGTGTACCATTATAACCATGCTAGTGTTAGTATGTACTAGAGGTTGTGGTCCATCAGTTCTACAACGTACCGGTTGGAGGGCTCGCCATGTGCTAGCTCTAGCAAGGACAAGTTACTCGTTAAGTCTTGTATACACCATTTTGTCAACATTCCATTTCATAACTGGCTTAAATTGGATGTTTATTTCTGCAATGAAAGAACCTTGTTAAGTTAATGAATTCTTTTAAAGCAAGTTATTAAGATGAAACATTGAGAAAGCATACCTGCAAAGGATTTGCTACGACAAAAACAATGTCTTTGAACCTCCAGCGTGTTAGCTCAATGCCAGGACGCTCTAGCACCGTTGCTGCTGGTGGGGGGAGTTCACCTCTCAAAGGATGCATGTGTGGGTGTTATGATTCTGCTGCCTCTTGTAAAAAAAAAAGTCTTCGAGAGTTTTATATGTCAACGTTTCCACTATTCAATTAAAGAATCAAAGATGTATGAGTTTGGACTTGCGTACCAGGCATCTGAACCCGTATATGCCCCGTTGCTATCCCTAGTTATCCCAAGTTCTAAAAACCATTTTGAAGGATCCTATTGAGTTTTGCACTGCTATAGGCTGCCTAACACAACTGTACTCTTTTATGAAGGTTTCTATGTGTTATGGTGTTCATATTGTTCACTCAATGTTCCCAGAAAAACAGGTCAACCGGAACATGATTCGGTTTTTCAGGTCATTTTGGGTGAACCCATGTCAGGTTTTCGTGTCATGTCTGAAATCGCTACCTGAAAAATTCAAGCCATCAAGTAGGTCCGACTATTACAGGCAGCCTAGAGCCCCTAGTTAGAAAAGAATTGGAGGGCCACGAGAATATCTGCCTTGGGGACGGGCGATGACTAAGGAAACAGCATAACAAAAATAGGTAAAAGCAGGTAGCGATCCCCACCTGGTGTCTAAACCAAGCAAAGTCGACGGTCAAGGGAAGCCAATACCTACACCACGCATTTTTCTCGGTCTAATGTAACTATGCCGGCCAGAAACCTAGCCCCCCTGATTAAAATAGCATCTAATATCTTGCCGGATTGACCCTTGACAAGAATTTTCGTTCTCTCTCTTTCTTTTTATCAAATCAAGCTTCCATTGAATCGGATTTTAGCCGTCTTTTGCTTTCTCTTATCTTCTTCTTTGTTTTATTATTGCATGCACCAATCTTCGAGAGGTACAGGATGAGGTATTTACGAGGCAAATTCTTGATCTCTCATTAGAAAAGCCGAACTGATACCAGTGAACTATGCCGGTGTGAGGCAACAATGCAAGCTGCTAAGAAGGCGAAGATGGGAACCCACCATGAAACAGTAGTTACCAGAGGATTAAATCCGTAGTTCGAAACAAATTACGCCTATCTTTGTCGGAGGGATTCGATACCTAATGAGTTCGACGGCGGAACCTGCTCCATCGCCGGATGGATCATCTCCACCGGCACCATCAAGCAATTCATCATCATTACCACCGCCAAATTCGGCATCACCGCCACCTCCAACATCGTCACCTCCACCTCCGTCGTCGTCCCCACCCAGTCCACCGCCACCATCACCTCAACAATCTCCTCCTCCTGCAAATTCACAGCAGTCTCCACCCCCACCATCGCCCTCACAGTCAAGTACTGGTGCTTCTTCTCCTCCACCTCCGAGCTCTAAGTCCAATTCATCCTCATCATCATCAAAATCATCTCTATCACCACCACCACCACCGTTGTCACGGTCTACACCACCACCAACTTCGTCGTCTTCTCGTAAGCCAGCCTTGACTCCACCACCACCACCTCCTCCTTCATATTCACCGAGGAATCCCTCAGCTTCACGAACAAAAAACGTTCCTTCATCGTCATCATCCTCAAGCAGTGATAATTCTGATGTTGCTGTCGAAATTGGTGTTGGAGTTGCAGCAGGAGTGTTCGCTCTCGCGCTTGTGGCACTTATCGTGATTTGTAGCTTGACGATAAAGAAGAAAAAACGAGATACGGGACTTTACTATGGAGATCCTGGTCTTGCCACTAAAGGTACGTTCGTAAATATTAGGAACCATACCATCCCGTCGACGAGTATATACTCTGACCGTCATTGATGGGCACCGTCTTTTTCACGTGGAGAGTTCATGTGGGCTGGTAGATATAACTATATAAATGCACGCACGCACACGGGCACACACATATATATTAAAATCGGATCATACCTATCATGGACGTCTATTGTCTATTGATGTATAGTTTAAAAAGTTTTAAGAATCTTAATATTATTACACTCAACCTTCAAAAATAACGATATGAATAAGCAACATCATGATCTAATCAATCTCTCTCTCTGTATATTTATTTATTGAAAATCAAAAGAGAACAGAGGGGTGGGTTTTCACCTAAACTCTCCCGCTCATAATTTTCAAACCATATATTTTAACCCTCTTTCGGCCTTGTCCTGCGGGTCTTTGGGTTTTCTACTTACACCCACCACTATCAAACCCGGTAAGTATAAAAAAATTATATTTTATAGAAAAATTTAATTTAATATGATAACATTGTACATTATAGATAATATAATAATTATATATACTATGTTTTACTTAATATATACTTATATTATAGTAAAAATAAATTATATATTATAATATATGTAATGTATAATATATTTTTATCTCAACCATCAATTTTTGTGATTGAACTGTTGAAATTTAAAAAAGATAAGATAGCGTGTAAGATGGCAAGCATATAACACTCACTCCTGCTCGTGCTGATACATAATGAATGGTTCATGCGCATGTACTTCGCTTTAGGTGAGTACTACAATGGAGGGAGCTGGCACCACGGGGTATCTCCGCCGCCACTGATGGATCACTTGATGCAAGGTGGTGGTGCAGGCATGCTTCCACCCCCACCGGGTGCAACATGGCGACCTCCACCACCCCAACCCATGATGAATAGCGCTGAGATGTGCTCAAGCAACTTCTCAGGACCAAGGCCCACCCCACTGCCTCCCCCTTCTCCTAACATCGCCCTCGGCTTCACTAAGAGCACCTTCTCCTACGAAGAGCTGGCCCACGCTACCAATGGCTTTTCGCAGGCTAACATCCTTGGCCAAGGTGGGTTTGGATATGTTTACAAAGGTGTGCTCCCCAATTGCAAAGAGATTGCTGTGAAGCAGCTCAAGTCAGGCAGTGGCCAAGGCGAGCGCGAGTTCCAGGCCGAAGTCGAGATCATCAGCCGTGTTCACCACCGCCACCTCGTCTCCCTGGTGGGTTATTGTATCGCCGGGAACCAGCGGATGCTTGTTTATGAGTTCGTCCCCAACAAGACCCTTGAGTACCATCTTCATGGTATGTTGCATGAACCTAATCTTCTACACCTTATTCTGCCACTAAAGTGTTATCATTATAGATAAGTTCATCTGTCAGCAAAAACTTAGTCCTTCTAATTAGGAGTGTTCATGGTTTAGATTGGTTCGGTTCCAGTCTTCACCTTGAACCGAACCAAACCGGTTGGTTTGGTTTGGTTCGATTGTAGACCATGATTCTACTTATTTAATGGTGTTGCTAAATGCAATGTATTGTGCGATCAGATTATTTGAATCTACACTTTACATCTTATATGTATATATAAGGTTACAAAACTTATAAACTTGTCACGATTTATATCCATCTTAGTATATATATATTCATACCTTATGTATATAAGGTTATGTCTATATATATACATATATGTAAAACTTGTAAACTTATATTTATTCATACAATGGTTTGGTTCCATACTGAAACCATCAAATCATGAGAATCTTTTTCCTGCTAAAACCAAACCACAAGACATCAAGCACCGAATCAAACTGTCAATTTGGTTCTAATGATTCCATGAACACTCCTACTTCTAACGACCGAGAATTGTGTAGCTATATCCTGTGTGCGGATTTACATCATAGCCAGACTAAGCCATCTATCTCATGCAATTCATGGCAAAATTGTGCAACCCATGGATTAACTCGATATAATCCACAGTTTAAACCATAGTCTATGTATGCCCTGCTTTATACACGAATCCTACTAGCCTGTTACAACAACAACTAAGCCTTTTTCCCATACTAGATGGGGTCAGCTGCATGGATTTTTTGTTTTCACAAAGCCCTATCATGTGTTATGCTAGCAGTTAACTCAATATAAACTAGATTATTCTTTATAGTTTCTTTCTAACACTTTTGTATTTGTCTTCTTCCTCTTTTAACATTTTAACAATCTAATTTTTTATATCTCCTTATGAGAGTGTCTTTTGGTTGTCTTTCTACATGTCCAAACCATCTTGAACTATTTCCCTCATTCTATCCTCTATTGGTATTACTCCCAATTAGTTTCTAATAACCTCATTATGTATACGATCTTTCCTTGTGTAACTGCTCATCCATCTCAATATCTTCATTTCTACTACAGACATCTTTTGTATAAGTTGATAATTAACTACCCAATACTCTTAACCATAAAACATAGCAAGTCCAATTGCAGCTTTATAATATTTACCTTTTAACTTTAATGTTAACTTCTTATCATATAGAATACATGATGTCTCTCTCCATTTTAACCAACTGACATTAACTCTATGTGTAACATCTCCATCAATTTTTTCATCACTTTGAAAAATTGACCCTAGGTATTTAAAACTTTTCTTGGGAGGGATGCATTGTGTACATATTTTTATTTATATGTCCATTGAAGTACCCAAATGATCAAACTTACATTTTATATATTATGTCTTTGTTCTAGTAAGTTGGAAGCCTTTACTTTCTAACATTTCTCTCTATAGTTCCAATTTCCTATTAACTTTTTCCTTAGACTCATCTACTAACATAATATCATATGCAAATAACATACACCAAGATACTTCATCTTGAATATCTTTTGTTAACTTATCAATAACCAATATAAGTAAATCTGGACTTAAAGTTGATCCTTAATGTAATCTAATATTTACTTTAAAGAAGTTTGTTATTCCTTCATGAGTCATCACACAAGTTTTTGTACCATCATACATGTTTTCTTATAAGATTTATGTATGTCAGAGTAGGATACCTCTTTTTCCAAAGAACATCTCTTAACACCTTATCATAAACCTTTTGTAGATCAATAATATCATGTGGTTCTTCTTTTTTGTTCTAAAATATTTCATAAGATATCTTAATATACAAATCGCTTCAATAGTAGATCTACCAGGTATGAATCTGAATTGATTCTCTGTTGTACTCGATACTTATCTTAACCTACGTTTGATAAATTTTTTCCATAATTTTATAGTATGACACATTAATGCCTCCATAATTCAAACAATTCTAAATATCTCTCTTATTCTTATATATGGGTATAAATATACTCGCTCTCTATTTCTCGAGAATCTTTTGAGTTATTCATATTTCATTAAACAATCTTGTTAGCCAAATGAGCCCCACCTCTCATAGGATTTTCTATACTTCTATAGGAATATTGTATGGTCCTATATATTTACAAACCTTTATATATTTAAGAGCCTCTTTGACTTCATTCTTTTAAATACGCCGATATAAATTGTGGTTTATATACTTTTTTGAGTTTACTAACTCTCCTAAACTAAAACTAACATATGTATTTTTGTTAAAAAGCTTATATAAATAAAATTTTCATCTATTTTAAATATATCATTCGCCACTAAAATCTTTTCAACCTCATCTTTGATGCATCTAACGAAAGTAAGATCCTTAGTTTTCTTATCTCAGCCTTAGCTATCATAGGTATGTTGTTTTGCTTAAATTTAATTGGCAGTTATAAAACAATGGCAAGGGGGATAATTTGTATTGTTTCTTGTTTTGGTGTTCATCTTCAATGGCGATCAGGAAAGGACAGACCGACCATGGACTGGCTGACTAGACTCAAGATCGCACTTGGGTCGGCTAAAGGATTGGCATACCTTCACGAAGATTGTAAGTTATTCAGATTGTTACTTAAAAGCTTACATTTTATGCGTCACTTTTAGTGTTGTTCAACATTTTTAGTGGCACTTGATCCATCTAGTGTGACAAAAGGCTACAACCACATTATTAACCTATGGTTTCATCTCTTTTGATGTGCAGGCCACCCTCGCATCATTCACCGCGACATAAAAGCAGCCAATATTCTGATTGACTATAAGTTTGAGGCACAAGTATAGTTTTTCTTTCTCTTTAAGAGGCATAAAGAAGACATTAGCCGCTAAAATAACACATGATCTTACTTTTTTTTTGGAGTTAATTGCTAATATGACACGAGATAACATAATCATGACTAAGTTGAGATTTAGCTGATACCACTTAGTATGGGATAAGGTTTGGTTTTTGGTTTCACTTGATCGATAAGACTAAAGTACATCAATCAAAGGACGACAGACGAAAAGCTTCGATTTCAATTAAGAGAGAGAGAGAGAGAGAGAGAGAGAGAGAGAGAGAGAGAGAGAGAGAGAGAGAGAGAGAGAGAGATGGAGAAAGAGCTAACTCACATGGTTAATTAAAGGGTGTGTTTGGTTAACCAATGAATTTGATTTGGATTCCAGTTTTGAGAATCGAAATCTAAATCCATTGAGTTGAGCCGCTAAATCAGTCATGTGAAAATTCTTCACCTCTATGCCGTAATGGACCCACTTTACGATGAGGTGAGGCATGGGCTTCACCCGAAATCTGGAGAAGAATATGTTGTTTGAGTTAAAGGTCCAGTTTCGTAACTTGAATACAAGTCCTTGAGTTTTGAGAGTGACTTGAAATACAAGTGCGTCTCACCCCAAGAAATTTTCTGGATCTGCCATTGCCTCTATGATGCCGAGCATTGCTCTCGACATTCTTCTACTCTCGATGTGGAAGGGATGCAGTATTTCTTACGGTTTATACTATCCATTGAATTGTGTGAACCCTGCACACACATACATGGAGGGCTTCAGCTTATTAACCGAAGAACTAAGAGAGCCTGTTCATAGCTCCTCTCATTAGACTTTGGTTTGTCTGTGATTTTTCAGATTTGCTCATTTTAGATGAACCCGGTTCACACAATCCAAGTCCATTTTCTTGTTAGGTGCCCAAATCAAACCAAAACAAGCTCAGGTGATCCAAGACAAGTGAAAATACAATTGGATAGTCTAATATATTAGCCCTGACACACACACACACACAAAAGCCTAATATATGGAAGTTTGATCTTGTGGATGGACTCCCTCATGCAGGTTGCTGATTTTGGTCTGGCGAAGTTGTCCGAAGACACACACACTCACGTCTCGACACGAGTCATGGGAACTTTCGGGTTTGTGTAGACCTGATTGCTCTATTATCAAGTTTTTTATGATTATGTTATTGCAACAAAGTAGGCTTATCTCTCAAGCTAATTAAGAGGTCTATATGTGCTACAGTTACTTAGCTCCAGAATATGCATCAAGTGGCAAGCTTACAGAGAAATCAGACGTTTTCTCCTTCGGAGTGATGCTTTTGGAGCTAATAACCGGGCAAAAACCCGTGGATCCAACTGGAATGGAGGATAGCCTCGTCGAATGGGTCTCTCTCTCTCTCTCTCTCTATATCTATATATATATATATATATATATATATATATATATATATATATCAACTACAATAAGTACATCTACATTTGAACTGTTTACTGTTTTTTGCGCCACTAAAAGATCAAATGCACCACTAGCAAGGTCCGACGCTGCTAAAGAGGTTGCCGTTATATATTTTTGTGTCGGTAGAAAGGAATGAATGACGGTTAAGCCCGTCGCTATAGGTGATTTTTGCAACACAATTTCACACATATGGACTTCACCAACTTGGTATATACAGGCAAGGCCTCTCCTACAAAGAGCACTGGAGGAAGGGGACTATGATGAACTGGTGGATCAACGCTTGCAGAACAACTACAACCCTGAAGAAATGGCTCGGCTAGTTTCATGCGCCGCTGCCAGTGTACGACATTCGTCGAGGCGCCGGCCGCGAATGAGTCAGGTGCCCCTTGATACCTTGACCTTCCATCAAATTAAGTTTTCTATGCATGTCGATTTCTAGAGGTTAAATACGGCCATCGGATCCCAGAATTTCAAAGTGGACGAATTGGGCTCGTAGTACCAATGTGTGTGTTTTAGTGTTTGGGTTAGATCCAAACCTCAATGTTTTGGGCCCCTAAGGCGAAGTGGCCTTCTGTACAGTGATAAGGTGAAAACTTAATTCTAGAACTTTGCCTAAGGTTACTACATACACATATAAAAGAAAAGTGAATTTTGCAACCTCTAATATATGCATACTTATACTCATCCTTTAATTTTTTTAAGGACATTAGTATGGCTTAGAAAGTTATAAAGGTATTTAGAAAAATATAAAAATACTTTTATTACACTCATGTTTACTCAAAAGTAAAAAGGTAAAGGTTACAACATCCAATCACTCTAAAAAAATGTGTGCATATATATATATATATATATATATATATATATATATATATATATATATATATATATATATATATATATGTATGAGAGAGAGAGGGAAAGAGTGAATGATCCTACACACTGACACCTGCTTACTCATGCCTACTAATAAATTTGAGGTGATATGAGTGAAATTTCAAAATTTGTAAGGAACTTTCCTTTTGATATGTATTTGTGTGATATGAGTGTGTGTATATATATATATATATGTATGTATGTATGTGTTGATGCATATAAATTATTCAAGATATTATTGCCATTTAAACTTTCCTTTTGATTTCGAATGTGCAGATCGTCCGGGCATTGGAAGGGGACATGTCACTGGAGGCTTTTAACGAGGGGTTGAAGCGCGGGCAGGGCAGTACGGTCAGTTCCTCGGCATGGAGCTCCGAATATGAATCTGGGAACTACAACAAAGACATGAGCAAGTTCAGGAGGATGGCTTTTGAAGGTGATGATTGTGGAAGCACTGAGTATAGCCAGACGATGAGTGAAGGCATGCATACCTCCGGCTCCAGCAGCGAATACTCGCGAGAAATGGATCCAGCCGGCCCCCGGCGGAACTTCTCCAAACGATAATTGTGCACTAGTCGATCAGACTCATGCTCGTTCTCTGCTATTGTCCTCCATTATCAGCAATATCTAGTGGGATGGCCTACAGAAAAGGAAAAAACAAAGACAATGACTTCGGTTTCTTCTTGATTCATTTTTATGCGGTGGTGGATCTAGAAATTCTTTTTAAATATTTATGATGGAGTCATTGACGGATTCAAGAATTTTGTTGGGATGAGGTGTACTTCTATTTCGATGTCCACGTTAATATTTTTTTTTGTATACATTGATGAACTTATGATAGCCGACCCCGTCTAGTATGGGAAAAGGCTTAGTTGTTGTTGTTGTATTGATGAACTTATGAATTTTTCATATTTTATGTGAATACCTCACCTCACATTAAAGTGGATTTGCCATTGAGTGGGGGCAAACTATGTAATCTAACCCAAGAGTTCAACCGTGGACTATAACTTTTCTTTTCCTTAGATTTTACGGATTTGAGGTGGGATGGATGTCCCACCTAATTGACCATTGTTTCTCGCCAAGAAGGTGTAATTTGTACTCTGGACGAGGAAGAATGCTTATTAAACTTTTCAATAATAGATCCTTGAGGTGGAATGTCACAAGTTCGATATTTGAGGTATACACATCTTTGCGTCTACCTAACTCGAGCTTGCCAGTTTAAAAAAGAAAATTGTTATATTGAGTTTGGATCGGGATGATCTTCTTTCTCGAGTCTTTATGTGGTGAGTCAAGCACAATACAGCCACTAATATAGGTAATTTTTTAATAGAATTACGAATGAAAAAAAAAACTAGAAACGTAAGAGGTTTTTTTCCGGTTTGAAAAAGTAAAAAGTTAGTCAAGCACGAATGTGCACGCTTCTTATGCGTATATGTTTTATGGGAAAAGAATAAATCATTAATACTTCTCTAAACATTAAAAAGGTCCGCAAAAAGATTTCCATTGCCGGGATTTGAACCCGGGTCGCCTGGGTGAAAGCCAGGTATCCTAACCGGACTAGACGACAATGGATTGTTGATAAAGGGCAGCAACAAATTATATATCAACGTAGGCTTTTTCACCATTATTTTTCGTTTCCCCATCACCACCTCTCACACTCTCTCTCTCTCTCTCTCTATATATATATATATATATATATTGCCATCGACAGGTTAGAGCTTATTGCTGCTTTCTTCTATTTAATCATACTGTTTTCGCCATAACTGTACCCAACCTACTGTTAGTCTTCAAATTAAGTTGTTTGTGGTTCGGTCCCATCCAACAATAGCTAAACCTACTATCATAGTAAATAAAATAAGCTACATGAATTCTTTGTTTTCATAGAGTCAAATCATTAGTCAGTGGTTAACTCAAGATAAATTAGATCAATCTTTCTTATTTCCTTTCAATACTTTGACTTTTTTATATTTTTACAATATAGTTTCTCCTTCTTTTTTTTATAGAAGCTTCTTTTAGTTATCTTTCTACGTTTTCAAACCATCTTAAACTATTTTTTCTCATTATACATACCATCTTTTATTGTATGACCACTCATTCGTCTCAGTATTTTCATTTATAACGCTGTTCAAAATATAAATTTGTGTTGTGGTTCAACTTCTGTTAGCTCGTTCTTGTACGGGCCATGAACCCACAAAAGCCACATATACGCTGACCATTGAGTTTAATCAAGTATATGTAACATTTTATGTACATGAAGCTTGTTCTCGAATAAATGAGGTCCGTCACTTTTCTCAACTCGAAAGATGGAAACTCAGCTTCTTTTGGCTGCTTCATATACCAAAGAAAAGCATACTACTATTTTCGTAACATATATCACCATTCCAGCCACGGAACAATTGGAAAATGACCGGAGCTGGGCCTGGGCCGAAGCCTGGGAACACTAGCACAACCATTTTCCAGCCAGTTCGAGTAGGCAGATCAGGTTGACAAACTTGTTACTCACGTGGTCGCTGGAAAGCAATCAATTTTCTTTTTAAATAATGAGAAATTTTGGTCATTTTTAGCCATAAATTATTGGTATTCATCAATGTCCTCCCAGCATATTTTCAGAAGAAATTAGATTTAAATGACAGGTTTCTGTTACAACCATTGTCCAAACCTTAAAAGAGACTTGATATTGATGATCTAAAGGTGGATCTGGCGAACCTAAGCTAACTGAATCCATTCATACAGTGAAATAAGAGCTATCTTGATATAGGATCACATAATAGGAACTTACACGCTCTCTACCGGCAAGTCGCCAGAAAGAATTTGATGTCCTTTGTTAGTTAAACACATTCATAGTTGCAGTAGTAGTAGTATTCGAAAAACGAAGCATGGGAGCTTTCCTCGGCTTGTGCTCACACCCTAACCTTCTCATATGATACCATCATAATCAAACCCCTGCTTAATAAGGTCAATCAAGCTTGTTTTGTCTGCATAAGCGAAGGACAAGCATGGCCAAGGACTGAAGGTCTGTACCCATTACACATTTCCTATCAGTCTAATACTCGGAGATCGGTGGCTTGTTTCATTGTAGCTAGCCTTACGGGTTCCGGCGACGTCTCGGAGCTTCAAAAATCATCAACTTCTCGTCAAGAAATTGCTTATATAGAAGAAAATGGAGCTATGGAAGAGGAAGCGGCTAGTACCAAAGACCTGACACCTCGAATAAAACGCAACCATCTCGAACAACTCTTAAAGAATGAAAGAGAGCTAGATCCTATAAGAAAACAGAGTCTCTCATAACTAATAAAAGGTCCCAAAAATCATGGTTATATTAGTTAATTGGATCCTCCTTTCCACCTTATAAAGAGAACAAACCTTTGCATCCACCGGCCAACAGGCGTGGTAAGACGGAGGATACAATGGTTATCCGGAATGATTTGGCATAAAGCGTCATCGCAAACAACTAAACCAATATAAGATTGATTTTCCTAGAGGAAACTCGGTTTCGATGCATTGGAAATCCTTTACAGCAATGCTATTCAGCAAAAACAAACAATGGAACACCTTATCCCAACTCACTCACCAAATGCTTGTGGCAATATCCTACAAGTATACTTTCATCTGGGCTACGGTGGCAATTCAGACACAAGGGGCTACCTATAGGGAGGTTCTCGTGGGGTGCCTGCCTTACTGTAAGGCAGAGGCCCACTACCGGAAATAAACGGGCAGTTTTGTGGGTTAACCCGTTTTTGACACAAGAACAGAACCACACAACACAAACAGGAACCAAAATATGAAATCCCTGGCAATTTTAGACAAGACACGAAACCCAACATGAAGAATACTCGGAAAGTCTGTGTTATTCCCTAATATAACACAAAGAGCGGGTCATGTTCCGATTGACCTGCTAATATGACACAAACACGATCTGAAACATGAAAGTCTGCCCTTATACCATCTTGGAGGACAAAGAAACCATAGTTCCGAACTAATAGCTGTCTGAATCCAAACCATGTAGAAAAATGTTTTTAGGACAACAGGCTATGGTTTTAACCGTGGGATACAGTTTCTTATCGATTTTCAGTGAAGGGAAGTTGCAGAGGGCAAACAAAGCAGCTCCAGTTCTTACCACCTGGGCCATGACTATAGCCCACAGTTTTAACCATGAACTAAACATTTTTTCTTTTATCTTCCTAGAATTTGGGTGAGGTGGACGCCTCATGCCTTGTGCCGCCCATTTGCAGCTCGAGAAATACATGATCAAGAATGCAACACTGAATAAAGCACAAAGAGAGGCAGATAAACATTGGCCCAAATCCTCTCTATGCTTATTTCCAATAGCAACATTGGCCCAAATCCTCTCTATGCTTATTTCCAATAGCTCATGATCATAATATATAGCTTAAAATCAGTAATTACAATAGCAAACCCTCTCTTGCTCTTCCTTGCAAATGCACTTAGCTTCCTGGGTATAGACATGTACCATAACCTAAGAAGAGAGTCAAAAAATTAAACATTAAAGATAGAAAAAGTCGATGTGATAAATCATGAAATGAACAAGTCAAAAGAACAGAACACAGGTTGATCATAGTATCGTCTTTATCATATCTACTCTTGTAACTTTGTAATGGATTTTGATGAAAAATCGAGAATAAAACAAAAAAATACCAATCTTTTATATATAAAAGAGCGAAAGCAAATGAGAGGGACATAGAGGCCATACTGGGGTCTTTCGTGGTAAGGGTAGCCGTCTGGCTGAAATCGCAGTTCCACAGGTTGCGCCCGGCACTCTGGTAGAGAAGATTCATGGCATAGGTAGCATGTGAAGCAATTGTGTCAGGCATGAAGCAGGCACCACCCGGCTGAACGGGTCTGCAGTCAATGCCCTGCCCGCAGGCATAATCCAAGTTGGTCTGCAATTGTGCGGCCGAAACCCCGTCTTTAGGCACACACCAAACCCTTTGCTCCACTGCCGGTGGCGGAGTCCCCTGCTGAAATCACATGTTTTTAACTTCATCAAGCATCATCACCACTACCACTAGCAAATTAACTTCAATGTTATCATTAATTTCATGCCCATATGACCAAACATCATGACCATGTAACTTTGAACATCGGACTTAAGCATGAAAGGTGCTGAAGAATTCATATAACTGATGCCTAGATGCGGCAAATTCGGATCCAAGTGACCTAAATCCAATTGGGGAGGCTGGGTCCTGGCCAGTTTGTGCGAACTGACTCGCGGAAAAGGAAAAGGTCCGGCCAGGGTTGACCTGTTTTTACCTGAACCCGACGACCCGATTTGCCACCCACAAATTGACCTTACTTCGTGATGTCCACCTAAAAGAAAAGAGAGAATCTCGTTGAATGGTACCGTGACGGCGACGCAAATGGGAAAGTATCGATCCCATAACACTGCGAGGAGAAAGCAACTCCATAATAAAGTTGTGGGAGCCTCGTCCGCTTGTTCCCAAAGTCTCTAATAGATGCTTCTTGTCATCCATTAACTTTTAATTATCAGCTTGCTGATACAAGCTAAGATAGGTCTAATTAGATCACGGAAACAATCTTTCTATTGCGATCATATTGCAGGTTCCACTATGCAAGAACTCCAAATCATTCTCTCGAAGCACCCGTGCTCTCGCAGTGGTATCAGAGCTTCGAGTAGATCTCTCTCAACTTAACAGGGGCTTAAACCACTGGACTCATGGGCATTAACTATATCATGCAAGCTAATGCACAACATAGGCCCTAGGGCACTGAGTCCTAGAAGTTTTATGCCTTAAGAGGGCGTAACTAGGTCTCACCACCCCGGCACCGGCCGGTTGCGGTTTCTTTGATTTTTCCAGGAACAGATGAAGAAAACTGTAGGGCTCCAACCAACCAGTGGAAGACATGAGGATAGATAAGGGAATCTGCTCTGCCCTTTTCAAATCTTTCTTTGAGATGGATAAGGAAAAGAAAGGATCACCTAAACAATGCCCAAGGGGTTCACAACTTGACCTCAGGATGGTCATGATGCACATGCAATGGGAATAGCTCACTTGCTAGGGTCGACTCAAAGTTGAAGGTCAAGAGTTCAATGCTCGTTGTGTACATCTCACTTTGGCCGGGTCATATACACACAAAAGACAGGGCACCTTAAGGACCAGTTTAAGCTCATCTCACATATGGATTATAATTATAATCGACTTCACTTAGTATGAGAAAAGGCTTGGTTTTGATTATGGTTGATATGATCGAGATAATTATGTGTTATTGTTAAAGGCACAAGGAAACTGAAAAATGAAGCAAAACTAGGAAGAGCAGTAGAAACAGAGATGAGATAATGATGAGGGGAAAGGAGAACTAGAACCTGGCTGCTCTTGTCAAGGCCAATGTCGTAAGTCATGGCGAGGTCGGCAGGCCGGTAGAGACCGAAAAACTGCTCCGAGGTGGCGCCACCCTTGAGATCCTCATCGAAGAGGGCGAAAATGTAGGTGTCAACAGCCTTGCCAGGCATCAGAGGGGTTCCGGCCATAGACTTCAAGTTAGCAACCAGCCCGCCGTTATACCCCTTGGCGTTCTCCAAGCCCGGACCCACTTCAGTAGCCCCTCCTTTATACGGCCAGCCGGTCTCAGCCACCACGATCCGCAGGTCCCTGAACCCCAGCGCGCCCAGAGCCGAATGGACCGCATCCAGCTGCGCGTCGAACATGTTGTAGTAGGTGATCTTGGTGCCAGGGTCGAACCGGCCGCGGTTACGTTGAAAGAGGCAGAAGGCCAGGGTTTCTGGCTGGGGGTCGCTGATATAAGCGAAGTAAGGGTAAGGATTTATGGCTAGCGGAGCGTCTGTCAGATGGAGGAAGGTCAGCATCTGCTTCATTATATCAACCCCCTCGTAGGCCGGCCTAAATAGGCCGGCCGAAGGTGGCTCTGATTGTTGCAGCACTGCCATCGAGTGCACTGTGGTGACCTTGATCTTGTCAGCAAGGCCGGCACTCACGAGAGCAGTATGAAGGTTCTGCATTGCGGGGAGGACCTGCGAGACTAGGCCGCGGTCGCCGGAGGTTAGCACTTCATTGCCGACAGACACCAAGATAATGTTGCTGGCCGGATGGTAAGGAAGTATATTAGCAGCCACCCATTGCTTGGCCACAGAAGGGTCGCCGCTCAGGCCGGGGATCTCGCCATTGGAGGTACCGATAAATATGTCAATCCCCGAGTTAGCTAGTGCCCGGATCACCGACGGGTCGGCGCCGTAAAGCCGGACCTTGCCGATGGAGGTGCTCTGCAGCAACTTGACCGTTGCAGCCGCCGGCGGCAGGTTATCAGCAAACATCCCGTAGTTTACTCCGATGAATGACTGCCCATCTGACTCAAAACATAAAATTTGCATATTCAAGATTCTTAGACTGGTCAGACATAAAAATTGAAGCTTAAACACAAGATTCTCTGTCTTCATGAAGATTCCAGAGGAAATCGAACTCACCCGTGGATCGGAAAGCCTGCAAAAAGGTGAAGGCGAAGAAGAAGAGAACCGCCGGCCGATCTAGGCTCCTGACCATGGCTCGGAGAGGGAGAATGAGAGAGCGAGAGATGGTAGCAAGCAAAGTTTAGCGTTCACTCAAGGTGGGAGTCGATCGTCGCGTGCAGATGCATTTATATTCTTGAGAAATTGGTGTTTCGTGCTCCCTGCCCCACCTTGGCCACTACCGCTTGCCAGGGGAGCCGTTGGTGAGCCTACAATTATCGAAACGCACGAACGGTTCTTTCGGAAAATCTATCGACCACCGATTTATAGATCGAAAGGTGGCAATTTCGTGTTTTGGGTCCTGTATATTTCGTGTCAGTCGTTTTATGTTGGTAGGCCAACCCGAACACACGACTTCGTTTTTCTTCATGCTGACCCCGTGTTGAGAAATTGGTGTTTCGTTTTTCTTCATTCGGTTCTCGTGTCAAAAGCAGGTCACAGGAAGAAAATGATCCGAGTTTTTCCGTGCTGACTCTTGGTGACACTGACGTGTTGTGTTCTTATTGTATCATTTGGTGTCGTGTTTATCTCGTATCAAAACTGTGTTTCAGGTTGCATGCGAGTCAAAAGAGCTCAACTGGCCGTGACACCATAGTGCTTTTGCATCAATTTGTGTGGAAACAGGTACACACTTTTCAGGTCGTGCTGGTGTGTGTTTTTAGTACTGTGCCAAGCAAGCGCTATGGGAATTTCAGGCTTTCATGATTAGACTGTTTATGAGTTGTATGATCCGTTTCCAAGAGTAAAGAGAGGGGGAATAAAGGTCACAAAGTGGACATGAAGTACTAAAAGCTGGAGCCTTTTTCTTCGGTTGTAAGCAAAAAAAATATATATTGTGCTGAGGAAAGAAGGAAGACGAAAGATTGCGATCAAACCAGATCCCATAAAAAACTCTGAAGTTAAAAAGAAACGTGAAAGTATGGCTGGCAACATATCGACACAAATGCAACCCAAAAAGTGAATTACTAGGGTTGACCTGTTTCGGCATGAGTTTGACACGACCTGAGAGGAAGTACTGGCAGGCAATATCACGAATGGGCTTGTAAAAGAACATGAAATGACACGACATAAACACGTTTGAATAAGGGGAGGGTGAAAACAAACAGATTCTGTGAAACGCAGTTCAATGAAGAATGGCTCTCCTGGCTAGGGCCCTCCCAAAAAAATAAAATAAAATAACGGATTTTGCTTCAAGGCTTATGATTTTCTTTAATGATTTGAAAAAGGTGACGGTTGAGTGTGGTGGCCTATGTACGTTTTCTTTACCAAAGACAGTTATAGTCTCTTCGTCTACCTGAAACGCCTTTCATATTAGATCATGATGCATTGATTATTTCGGTGATGCGTGTTTCTTAGCTGCACGCTTCTTCGTGCCAAGAAACACATAAACTCATGCAAGAGATGATGCCCACGTCTCCATGCTTTTGGCCTCTATAACGGGGTCCAAATTGCTTGAAAAGAAGGAAAAATAACAGATTGATCAATCCATTAATCCGGATTCAACAATGACTTTTGAACTCTCAAGTCTCAATCATGAACGATGATTCAGCAAAAGAAACTCAAACAGATTTTTGTCTTACCTATTCACCTAACTAGGTTTCAGAATAAAGTAGAATAACATTGATTTGTTCATTCTACCCTTGGGATCATAGATGCCAAAATATTAGCAAACAACCAAATCAAAGAAAACCAGCTGTTAGCTGATGATTTCTCTTCATGATGTACCAAATGTCCTGTAGTGCATCAATGTTTGGAACTCCTGAGAGGCTGGGGCAGTTATGCAGAGGAGAGAAGAAATAGAGAATATGTCATATAATTGATTGCTATGCTTTCAAAGAGATCGAGATAAGGCAGTCAAACTGGAGAGAGACAAGAGGCAAAGTCAGAACATCAAGCCGATTCAATGTGTGTCATATTTACAGAAACCCTTGCATATCAGTTGAAAAGGACACACTAGTCTCATTTACCCACAACGTTGCTGAGGAAGTTCAAAGCTTCCTTTCCCATTTATCTCAAAAATTACCATGACAATTACCACGCACTGCAAAATTCAGTTATAGAATATGATTCTGCTCGTCAAATTTGTTTACCCAGTCCCACAACTGGATTTGTATGACACCACATTTAGTCCTATATCAATTTCTAGCAAGACGAGATGTAATTGAAATATAAGCTCAGTAGATGCAATCCTAAACACAGTCAAATGTAAGCAGCTGATAAAGTATAAAATCTCAAACCAGTTCAGTCTTGCATCGCTTCCATAAGGTCAATTTGTAATTCCTGACCCCCAACATGCAGAAGCACGCCTATGCAGAGGTTCATCAAATTAAAAGCACTAGCAAATTGAATGTACTCACTAGATGCACTCTTG
Organism: Brasenia schreberi; assembly: GCA_036023115.1. Lineage (NCBI taxonomy): Eukaryota > Viridiplantae > Streptophyta > Magnoliopsida > Nymphaeales > Cabombaceae > Brasenia > Brasenia schreberi. The sequence goes on along the minus strand of JAYKKT010000031.1, from coordinate 321,532 downwards.
AAGACATTTGAATTACACAATTGTTCATGCATCCATCAATACATGTAATTTGACAGCTTCAAAAGGGTCAATTTCATGATGCATGTCTCACCCTGTGCATGCATGTAACGATTCCTGTGTGTGTATGTGTTTACAGTATTAAATCAAACTCAGAATAACACTGCCAAAAATTTTGAATTTCATTGAGCCAGACAAAAAAAAAAGTATGCACTTCTGTGACATCGATTCCTGTGTGTGTATGTGTTTACAGTATTAAATCAAACTCAGAATAACACTGCCAAAAATTTTGAATTTCATTGAGCCAGACAAAAAAAAAAGTATGCACTTCTGTGACATCTACACGCATTCTTTGAAATAGATATGATGTACAGCTTAACTAAGACATGTATACAAGACTGGATTGCGCATGCTGGCAAAGTGAAAAACCTTACAACCATATCTGGAAGAAAGAACCGCTGGATCCGGCAAGTAGACTACCTTCATACCGATAATCAGGTGTCTACCTAACTAAGTCAATTGTCATCCCCGTGTGACACACATTCTCATGAACAAGTGCAGAAGCCAGTTCTCGTTAAGTAACTACGATTTTGGTGGACGTGCCTACCTCAACAAAATCTGCTAATTCACTCTGATAGCAGAGCTTCCAATTCTAGATGAAAACCATTGTTTTCTGCATCTTTTCCTGGGGGTTCTGTGCCAATTTGTTGGTAGAGTTGTTGTTTCTGGACGTCCCAAGTGCTTGCAATCTTCTCAACGCCATCCCCAACCGAATGATCTCCATCTACTGTGGCTTATGTCTCCAATTGGTACGGTCTTTTCAGCCACTTGAAAAAGGCATACAATGGTCAGCATGAATTCTGAACCAAGTACCATCAACAGCAAGGTTCTTTGCGGTTGCATATTCTTTTGAGACTTTCTTCAGTTCCTCTAGGCCTAGTGCTGCAGTCTATGTGAAAAGAAAAAAAGAGCTCAAATAGTAAACCAGAACAAAAGTCAACCAAGTAAGCAATTGAGTAGGAGGGAGTGGCAGGGGAGATACCATATCCATATGTATATGATCCTCAAGCCGTCTTTTCGATAAAACCTGCTTGACAAAATTGAAATAACTTAAGTGCAAACGCAACAGCAAATACCAATATATTATATTATTATGTTATACACAGATACATACTTGTCAGAAGCAACCAGCAGTTGTGCATCATGCAGCTTCGTGAGCTCACTAGTCCTCTCTGATATAGCATCATCATTCTTATCAACAAACCCAAATAGGAACATGTTTCTTGAGAACATCCTTCTAACCAAAGCAGGAACTTCCTTGCTACCATTTTGTTTTGCATCGTGGATTAGATCCTTCAACTTCTTTAGTTCACCTGCCAGATGAAGAACTCAGAAACGGGATGCAAATGGTATATAGATGCTTCATCGATGAACACCATCATGGTAAGCAATTTTCTTGTTGCAAATGAAAGAAAAAGCATACTAAGGAGCAACACAAATTTCTCTTTTTAGAGAAATCAACGAAGAAGAAAATGATTTAATCTACCAATAAATAACAACACACTAAAGGAGCAACTCTTTTAGTGAGCTCTTTCTCTTTTTAGAGAAATCAACTCTTTTAGTTCGTAATATATTAGAAACAGAAAAACGGTACATGTAGATGGGACCTGAATGTGCCAAAAACACAAAGTCACAACAAAGTAAACCATTCGAGAATTTTAGGGTCCTCTAAGAGTATATACTCCAGTGTAGACCATATGATTGCTCTTGATGGGCAATAATTGTCATCCTTGCCACATTTGGGCCCCCACCATGTGGCAAGGACAGCACATTGCTGGCTCCATCCTTGACCGCCCTTCAAGGACAATCAGACAGTCAACATCTGTGGCAGCGTCCTCCCAAAAGACCCTAACGTTCCTCTCTCTCTCTCTCTCTCTCTCTCTCTCTCTCTCTCTCTCTCTCTCTCTCTCTCTATATATATATATATATATATATATATATATATATATATATATATATATATACATACATACATACATACGTATATATGCGTGTATACACATACACACATATATATTGACCCAACTACGCACCTGAATGAACTACCTGAGAAAAACTTACAGCAGTATGTGGGAGCACCATTAACATGAATTGATGAAATGTTTCAAGAAGAAACTACAGATGTTACCTAGTAAGGCTTTGGTAAAATTCAAAGAGAATGTTCAGATGGTTCCAGATCAAAACCACCAACCTTGCAGAAAATTGAAAATTCAAGCATTTTTTGTTCAAAATAAAAGGAAAATCTTGTAAGCTTTTTCAGATCTCTCCTTTTTCAACTTTCCGGAAAAACATGAGATTATTGGTCCCCATTTCTGGCCCAGTTTTCTCACTTCTCACCGAAAAAGCACCTTTTTCCCAACCAAAACAATCAGGAAAAAAGACGTTTAACATCAGGAGGAAATACTAACAAGCATTACATATCACTAAAGCTGGTTGAAAAACAAGATCAAATCACTCAAAGAATGAAAGCTAAACATGTTTATTTTGGGTTGCTGAACAAGCATTGAATATCAAACAAAAATGAGTACAGTTACTAAATACCATCAGACTTGGTTGAAAAACAAGATCTAATCTATGGAAATAGTGAAACGTAAACTTGTTTGCAAAAAGTTTTTGGACGTATAAAGCTTAGAAGGAGTTTCAAACATTAAAGGTTAAACATAGTTGATAACAATAAATGCAAATGAATAGTCCAAAACTCAGGGGCAACAATTTCGTTTTGAGGTAGTTGCACAAAAATCATCATATAACAGAATAAATCTGATAATAGTACATTATGGGGGAAATCTTGGCCCACCAAAAGAAGTAATAAGACCTATTGTTTATAGCCACCTTTAAGGTAATGCATTTTATGAATAATGAATGTTAGGGGCAGGGGATGGGGTCTTTGGGAGGTCAAGCAGTAAGAGTCTTTACTACTTGGCTCTAAGGTCCCCTTTCTGCGTCACACAGTGCATTTCAGGAGTTCCATGATGAGCATTGAGAGACGAAGAGAGAAGGAAGTGCAAGCAAGGAAATAAATAAAAAGAAGAAACAGATTATGGAAACAAGAAAGGAAAAAGAAGAGAAGAAGGATGGAGGAGAAAGAAAAAGGAAGAAACAGAACAAAAGACATCACTCATCATTGAATTTTTGTTTGTGTTAGTTCGTAACTTCACTTTATAGATTTTTACATCGTGTATGGTATCATATTTTATAATCCCTTTTTCACAGTCATGCATCTTTCCGACAAAGGAAAAGGGAAACATTCCTGATGCATGAATCAGATGTTCCATTTCATCTAGCTAAAAGCCATTGCATCCTCAACCATGTCCTGGTCATCTGATATAGTAGCATCTCAGTTAATAGATAGGAACAGATTCTTTATAAATATTAACAAATACCATATAAAGCATGAGAACACAAAGACCCATTAGATAATGAATTATTAGCATTAGTTCTAGTTCATCTCTGGTGATGAATAAACAAATCAAAGGTCCTTTCTTGCTGAAAACGTATCCTTTTCTTAAAAGTCTAAATTGTTGCAAAAAGTACTGGAATTTATTACATGGAAAGTGAACATGGTAATGACATATTCATACAATACTGCCAAAGATCCCAAAGAAGATAACCGCATATTGACAAAATTTTTGTTTAAAAAGCAAAATCATTTTAAAGTTAAACTTATTTCATCAATGTAAGGTTCAAATACCACGAAATGGTAGAGCCAATTTCACAGCAGCATCCTAACATTTGAATGATATAATCAATGTCGTTAGTTAACTTCCAAAGGAACACTCCGCACATATTTATAACAATAGTGCGTATACTTGATGTAAAAGATGCCACAATCAGTCTATGGTATTGGACCCACCAGTTTCCCACTTGGACAAGAACATAATGTTCCTTCACAACTAAGAAACAGTGGAGTGTTCTTCATTGCATTATGCAAATATGAGAAACTAGTTTTGTCCATTTGATAGGATCAGACATAAGTTCCCCACATTTTCCTGCAAGAAATATAACATAAGCACATCTTGGATAGTATTTTTTATATGTGGTATATCACCTACACCTAGCTAAGATCAAATTGTTAGAGCATATCATCCAAATATTGGAACTAACTAAACTCGAGCATGTTATGAAATTCTTAAGATAAAAGGTAGTTAAATAGTGAACCATACGTTGAACTGATAAAATAGACAAAGGGAAAAAATAGTGCAAATGGTCCCCTAAGTGATGCAACTATAATTTTCTTCTCACTCTTGAAGGTGCATCAATGAAGCTCATAGCAGTACTTTTAAAACTGTCAGTTAAAGTCCCAAACTGTTCGCCATCCCGGAAAATATAAAATAATAATCTCGAAAAAAGACTAAAGAACACAAACAGAATAGCAAAGACATACTCAGTGAAAGATAGATATGGAAAGCGGGCTTGAATGGCTGCATCTCATGAAGACAGTACAGACAGTATAACGCACCCACTCTTTGGGATAAAGAAAGTCCAGATATGATGTGGCCTATAACAAAAGGAGAACTGAGTATGTCAGAATTTACAACGAAGGAAACTTCACGAATATTGTTAGAGTTGGACATTATGCCAATGCATCAAAAAATGAAAAGTAAAAGTTAAATGAATTTCATGTTAAAGAAGCATACAGATTACATGGGCGTACAGAGATTGCATGAAGAACGCAAAAATTGGTAGAAGGCTTGGCATCGAAAATGAACGAAAAATGCCGTGATCGACAAATCTTCTTCATTTCCTCGAGCGTGGTGACATTTTGCTGCATCAAATTGATGTTCAAAAGGTCTAAATTGAACAACAACAAATTGAAAGTATATATATAGCACATATATCAAAAGTAAGAAAATATGAAAACATACCTCAGAGAATTCATCGAAAAGCTCATCGATGTCTTTCTTAAAAGGAGAAAGATCCATTGCATTACTTTTCCAACTTTGTCTACGGATACGTATCTAATAAACAAACAACGGAAGACAATTATAAATAAATAAGTATTTGCGTCCACCACTGTTTTCCGCCTGAAACCCGCCATTTTCGACGGCATTTCATCCCGGGCAAGGTCGGACAACCTTCCTCCCCTACCGAAGGACCTCTTCCCTACAGTAGTCGCTGCCTAGGCCGCGGTTTCCGCTGGAAATCAAAAGGGAAAGAGGGAGGCGGGAAGAACAAGGGAACCGCCGGGAATCGCCGCTTTTGCGATAGTTTCCGGGCTCGACGGAAACAGAGGATGGATCCAACAGGTCCTTCACTCTTCCCTCTTTCGAATTCCGACCGGAATGGCTCGAGTCATCGGGGTTTCGCAGGAAAAACAACGCAAAACAGGAAGGAGTTTTGTACCTCCAAAAATCTGCCGAAGTTGGTGATTTCCTCCCGGTTCCCGGCCGTGTTCCTTGCGTTTGTCGGCCGCATCCACCAGCCTCCGGCAGAGATCGCCTCGCGCTCTTCCCCCGCCCACCCCGCTGCTACAATAAGCGCTGCGCCACCTGGGCGGTGGAGCGGTGCCCGAGCGGGTGGTTGGCGCCCTTAATGCGGGTCGGGTCCGACCCACCAGTTACCATAATTGCTCTTCCTCGTACGCGTACAGAGAGAAAGAGAGGTGTTACCTAAGCGTGACTAATCGACCCGAAATCTCCCAATGGACCGCTTTCTCTGGAGAGGGAGAGAGAGAGAGAGAGAAGGGCAGGGGTATCTGTGGATGAATCAAACCCGAACCATAAGCGTACTGAACTCCATCGGGTCAGGGTTTGGCATCGATGACTGGACAAGACTCATTACTTAGTGAGGTCCTAAATAGGAGGGGTGGTCACCAGAACCGAACCGAACTGGCGTTCACGGTTTCAGTTTTGGAACCGAACCACAACATTATATATAAAATGTATGTAAGGATATAAAACTTATTTATATAATCTTTATAAGTTTATGTATGTGAGTTTTATAACTTTATATACATATATATATATATATATATATATATATATATATATATATATATATATATATATATAAAGTTTACATACTTATATGGATTTAAATCTTGACAAGTTTATATATATGAGTTTTATACATAGATCTAAATAATCTCATGGCATAATACATTAACAACAACAACAACTAAGCCTTTTCCCATACTCATGGCATAATACATTGTATTAGTAAAATCATTAAATTAGTAGAACCTGGCGGTTCGGTTTTGATCATAGTACAGCTCAGTTTGGTTCTCTAAAAGTTGAGAATCAAAACTAGCAGTTTGGTTCGACATTAAAACTAAAACCGAATCAAACCAAACCGTGAACACCCCTAGTCCTGAACTCTGACCCTGATCTGGATTGCACTATCGGGTTGTGTCTAAAACCGCACCCCTAACAAGGAGGGAGTCTGCTAATACCTGATACATTGATAATTATTTCATTATTTCGCAACTCCGAAGAAGATGACTTCGACGTGATCATGTTGACGCATGAACTACTCTAATTAAGTTGTACCCAAGCAACATGTCATTTGTCTAATATTTTAGGTTTCCTTTCTAATAAGAGGTGCATGAATATGACTCACTCCATGACTTACTCAAATGAATATGATGCATTGGACCTACAAAATTCACATCCAATATCACTATCATTTAGCGACAAGATCACAGCCGTTGACAGAAAGCTCACTAGTTTTATCGAGACCAGACTTCCATCGTGGTCGTTCCGCCACCAATAACAACCCGAAGGGTGTTGTGCAGTGGCGGATCTAGAAAATGTTTTAAAGGTGAATAGCTCACCAGTTTAAACCTCGGACAAAAGAGCAAACTATCTTATACCCCACCAATTAAACCATGGGCTATAATACCTTTCTTAGATCAGTCAAGTTTCTGTTGGGCTCGACTGTAGTGGATCCACCTATAAGAATCGTACTCAAATTAAGCCTTTTGACTGAATCAATGGAACTTGGGAACGTGTATTATTAAGAAATAATTGAGCAGTGGATCAGCAAGATCTTCAGCCACTTTGAGTCTTTTACTCGCTATGAAGTCAATATTAGTTCTTTTGTGGATAGAGAATGGATCGTGAAAGGAAAGGAAGGATTGGTACTTTTTTTCCGGCATTGGGATCTGTCCCTCTTGCACACAAAATGTAAGCATACTGCATGTGAAGGAACAGGAGTGGCAAATCATGTCAATGTAATTTTAGCGCACGCACACATATACAAGATATATGTGTACGTGTTCTCCCTCTCTCTCTCTTTCTATATATATATATATATATAGTTAGCTATCTAACATGATCCTTCTTTCACATCCAAACTTGAGACCGATGATTAATACTTCATAAAAATATAGAAAAAATGATGCATCAAGTCTCTCTCTCTCTCTCTCTCTCTCTCTCTCTCTCTCTCTCTATATATATATATATATATATATATATATATATATATATATATATATATATATATATATACATATATAAGTCTGTTAACTACCTTACCTAACATGATCTTCCTTTCACATCCAAGCTTGGGACGGATGATTAATACTCCATGAAGTATAAAAGAATGACACATCAAGTGGTTGATATTTAAGGAGATCATTTTAAGAATCTTAAAAGCTAGAGACAAAATGGCAAGACCACAAGGCAGAAAGCATGAAATAATGAGCTGTCTACCTCCGTGACTCTCTTAATATCGTCGGAACAATAACAACAATAAGAAAACCTCTTTCATATGAGATGGAATAAGCTACATGAATTGATATTTAATTTCTTCGTCCCAATTGTATCTTTTTATGAAATGGGTATTAATGATTAGGTCCCACACAATAATTTCTCCAGCGGGCAATGCCTGTCACAAAATCTGTGATCGCCAGTACAGGCATCGTCATAAATTAATCTATGGAAGGACAGTTTTATAGCAGCGATGAAAACATTTTCTGTGACCGTCACAAATATGAGTTTGTTGTGATGAATTTGGTGCGGATTTGTGTCACATAGATAGTTCTAGCAAGGTGCTGTACTCATGTTGGATACTCGACACTCGTTTTTTATTGTTTGAGAGAGAGAAAAGAGGGAGAATTGGATCTTATCCACTTTGAAATATCCATGTTTTGAGTGATATAAGTATAATTAAAAAATTAAAGAATTTTAAAAATATATAAAAGATATTATTATTATACTCATATATATATATATATATATATATATGTACAAACTGTTTTTTGGTTTTGAATTCAACATGAACATGAAAAGAAGGGATGGGCTGAATTGTATCCATTAGTTGCTGGTCGATCCAGGCGATTTGAACTCGAATAGACTTGTTATAGCCGCCTACACTGCACCGGCCGGCATCGAATTGAAAGCCCATTAACACCGGCGGTATCTTAAGTGTATCGGACGTACATAGATGGCTCCCCTGGTCATGTTTCGAAGATGATATTACCGTGACAGGCTTCTGCCTCTGCCCAAAACGAAAAGATGAATGAAGGTACATTTGTGTTCAACCTCCAAAACAAGAAAATTTTAAAGTTTTATGAGTTTATGTTAATTTCACTTTTTCTCTAATCTGTAAGTAGAGGCGACAAACTGGGCCAAGTCTGGTTGGGGTCCATTTTAAAGATCCGGACATGACCCAGACCAGGTCGACATGAATATAATAGCATACACTATATACGTAGCCTGGGTCGGGTCCGGTCTACTCGGACCCTTACCTGGGCTTTTCTCGGCTGGAACGACTGAGATCCAACTCAGGGTGACTAACCTAAACTTGAACATGGTCTTTTCGGGTCTGTTTCGAGTAGGGTCTACAAAAAAGTATCAATTCAAGGTCTGTCTTACCCGTGGGTGGACCTACACTGAGCCGAGTTGGAGAGTCAGGCTCACCTCAGATTTCAAAAATCAATAATAAGTTGCGGTCCACGATCTATGATACATAAACATAAATGGTTCATAAGTTAGGTGGCTGAAGTAATGGTCTCAAAAATGAGTAGTTCATAGGCTAGCCTATGTTCGCCCCCACCACCACCACCCGCCCCCCCACCCCCCCCCGCCGCCGGGCCAGTGACTGTAACCAAATCGGAACCCATTTGATCTGGGTTATGGTTTTGGTTCCACCAGTTCCGGGTTCAGTTTCATGGCGGTCTCGTTTCTGGTTTGGTGGTGTTTTAGGTTCCAGTCCTGGTTTGATTTTGGTTCTTGGTTTCTAAAACATAATGAAAACCAAATTAACCAATACCAACTTAGAATTTGTGAGGAAAAACGCATTATACCTGACTTCATTTGTTTTGAAGTCATACATATATATATAATCGACCAGTTGTAAAATATTCCAAGATTACCTTTTTCAAACGGGAGGGCACACCCCGGGAATCGAACTCCCTCGCTCTGCCAGTTAGCAGATTGACTTGTTCTTTTTGGTGGCTTGTATTAAACAGCAACTTCCACTTGATTGAAGAGACTCGAAGCGTATTGGAAACCACGTTTGACTCCCCCCCACACCCCCCCACCACCACACACACACACACACAGAGGGTGTGGCTATTTTTAGACACGACACGAACCCGAACCAAAAAAACCTATATGTCTCAAGGGGTAAGAACTCCATGTTGGGTCTGCGTGGAGTTATTAGCCCTTGAGATATGATCCATAACAAAAACAGACACGGTTTGAGTCAACATGTTTTTCGACCCTGCCCCATTGACCCCATTTGCCACCCCTACTCTTTTCTTGGTTGTAAACTTTTTTTTATGTTATGGTATCTATTTATTGAACCAATCTCGTTGAATCTCTGTTGTCAAAAGAAGACCGTAAAAATGCGTGCATACACACACAGACTATAAAATCGTGCTGACATAATTAATTAGTTGGATATTCGATGATTGAATATTTGAAAGGTACTAAAGAACTGTATGAAAAATTAAATATCAAGTTACTAACGAGAAGTCAACTTATTTATTAAAAGCAATATACAGTTGGTTTCAGGTTCGAACAAGCCATGACAACCCCTCTCAGGTTCGTTACTCGGCTCGTTTGTCAACCCATACATAGAGTTGTGACCTTGTGTAGTTGGTTTCGGGTTCAAACTCAAGAGGAATGATGTGTCAAGTTAATAATTAACACGAGATTGGGTCAATTATTTTGCCAAAAAAAGGCTTATCTAAAATAAAAATATATACTTGAAAGAGTATATATATTAATGTCACGCCCTATCCATCTGACTAAAGTGATTGGCCGGATCAATTTTAGCGATTTTATAAGTGTTGAAGTTGCCCACTGCCATCATCACTACGATTGTGAGCGTTTCTCCTCGAGTGCCAAGACTTACAGTGATCTTTAGTCTCGAAAATGACTCACACAAGACCACACGATTTTAATTGATGATTGAAAGAAAAATTTAGAACACTGTTAAAGAGTTCGAGGTCGAGGCGTCACGGAGTGACAAGGACGAGCAGACCGAGCCGAGCCGAGCCGAGCCGAACTACAAGCGGCTTGGTTTATTTACCAGCCCTGCTCGTGTTAAACTTTTACCCGACCCCAGCTTAGGCTTTGAGATTGGTCGTGCTTGTTGTAGTTAAGGGGTCCCCACGGCGTTATTATGGTCAACTTGTCATCCCTATGCATGAAGGGATCTTCTCTCGCTTCTTCTTTCCCTGTATCGTCCCCGTTCTCTCCTTCCCGTCCTGATCGGTGGAGACAGAGAGAGAGAGAGAGAGAGAGCACCAAGAATAGGAAGGATAGTGATGAAGACGACCTGAAGGATTGAGAGGCCATCGATCATCATTCACCGTCGTTTCGTTGGTGCAAGTTGGTCTTGATCTGTTTTTCTTCATCGTTTTAAGTGAATTAGTCCCAGAACCCCTACCAGCCTCTCTATTTTGCTCTCCCTCTCTCTCTCTCTCTCTCTCTGAATATGCACACACACGTTGTTGTATTGCATGCATATCTTTGGTGATTCTTCGTTACTGGGTCTGAAGTTTGGTGGCGTTAGCAAGCCATGGAGATTTCTTTCTTCTTTTCGGTTCGCCTTCCATTTTTCTAGTTAATGTTTCCTTTCTCATTTGGTTATCTCTGTTTTTTTTGTATCGATAAATACCTTTATTTTTTTGGCTATAGACATGACTATTGTGCGTATTATCTTGAATTTAATCGGTTCCTCTGCGTTCTTCATTGTATATATATTACAAATATATTCAGCAGGGTTCTGGAAAACCGCATCCTAGTCTTTTGCATCTGTGGTTCCTTCCAAAAGGTTTCTTTCATCTGCATTCTACGCTGTGTCCATTTCTGGCTCACCGGATTGCTGAAGACTAGTCGATGAACTTCATAGAAACACCAAAAAGATCCCTTGACGGTCGTTATGAATTAGTTCAAATCTATTTTCACTTTAAGTGTTGGTACGCTGCTCTGTGTTTCTGCTCTGTTTTCTGCAATTTGTTCTCCTAAGCCAGGTAGGCTGTCGACCATTTGCTGCTTCAACCTGATTGCTATCCCTTTCGGACTAATAGTGAGTAAAATCAGATCTAAGTGAAGGATAGTAACTTGAATCCTCAGTTATTTGTTCAATGAGAAGAAAATTTGCACTCAGTTTAGTCTCTAAGTGGTTGTCTATGACTCCATGGTATCGACGACCCTTGTGTTTATTGATCTACGAAGGTCTCCAAGGAAAGATTTTAGACAAGCACATTCTGATGGACTTACTTACTGCATTTGAATAGTTTATACTATTGCAATGAGCCCATTCTTATGATTTTGCTTCTGGGCGTCGTCTCAATGTGTTTCGTATCGCATCAAAGTGATGGACTGAGGTTCTATGGTGGGTACTGGAAGTCATTCCCACCATGTAATACACCTTAACCGGGGATTTTCCCACATTGTGTGGGGTTGCTCAGACGTGCTGCAGAAGATTCCTGAATTTCTTAGGAGGTCAGACATGATACACTATAGTACTATTCTCGCCCAACCGTGGTTACTTTTAGACTTGTTATGGATCCAGTGCGTTAAGCTGAAGGGCTTGCATCCAAACCAAAACCAAGTCTTTTCCCACACTAAGTGTGGCCGACTGTATGGATTCTTAGTCGTAATGGAGCTTGATCTTGTGTCGTATTAACATATAGCTTCAAACAAGAAAGATAACATTTTATTATTTCCTTTTAACACTTCAAAGGCCTTTTTGTGTCTTTTAATGTGTGGCCGACTGCATGGATTCTTAGTCGTAATGGAGCTTGATCGTGTCGTATTAACATTTAACATCAAACAAGAAAGATCATATCTTATTGTTTGCTTTTAACACTTCAAAGGCCGGCCTTTTTGTGTCTTTTAAAGTGTTTACTACCTTCTTACCAGAGCTAAATATGGTTACTTCTCCAAATGTGCAAACCACCTTAAGCATGTACTAGTACTAAAGAATTATGTCTCGGTAAAATATTTACTACAATTTTTGTTCTCGTTGTTGGTGACCTAACACATCCCTCCTTCTTTGTGCTTGTGACCAGCTATTTAAGATGGACTCTCAGCATCCTGTGTATGGTCGAACTGTCTGCTGGCCTCTCACAAGGGCCATCTCCTTAATTTCTCTCATAAAGAGTGATCGGCCATTTACAAGCTACCCACCCATTTTCATTTCCTACCGAGTTTGTGGGTTTCTGTATCAAGCAAGTAGCATGTGCACACTATGAACAGAGTGGGTCCTGGATGATTTATTGTATAGACAAATGACCCTTGCATTATTTTCACTCTCTTCTGCAGCTGAGTCCAGAGTCCTGACAAAAATAATAGCATATAGTCAGTGATCTCTAAAATGGCTATAAAATGACAGAATGTGAAAGCTTCTTAGTAGTGGATGTGATATTCCACTGTGATTCTTTTTATTAGACTCATTGTCCTTGCTTTGCTGAGATCTCAATTAGGCAATCAAGAAAGAGCATATCCCCATTATGCAATTAAGAAGAATCATACGGTATATCTGCTATGCATATAAATATGTTTTGACATGTAATAGTTCCTGTGTGTTCAGTCTTGGGTTGTCTTCTTAGTTTAGATCTGTTTCTAGCTGTTGTTTCTTCTCACATCATCTTTATGTCATGGGCATCTTATGACTTGTGATGATTGATTAAGATTGGCTGGCCTTATAATGGTGAAACCAAACTCTGTAGGTTGTGATTTTCGAGGATGTTCCATAGAAAGCCTAGTGAAAGTCATCAGGCCCACGACTCCACGCTGTGGCAGGCAAAGGTAACTGAAACTTGCTTTTACTGTTTCCCGCAACTCTTCATATTTAGTTTATCTCAGGCCAGAGTCCTCTACCACTGGTGTGAGAGTCATCACTGTTACATCTCTCCATGACATTGATAATGGTTCTAGTTGCAGATCTGCATGGTCTGTTTACTTGAATAATTGCTTATGATTGTAAACACTCTCTTGAATTATTCCTACTGCATTTCTTTTTGTCGAACATGTAGATCAATGAGCTTAGAGCTCTACTGGGGCCATTATCTGGAAGAAGTCTTCAATTTTGCACCGACTCATGCCTAAGAAGATACTTGGAAGCACGGAATTGGAATGTTGATAAGGCAAGAAAGATGCTTGAGGAAAGTCTGAAGTGGAGATCAACTTATAAACCAGAGGAAATCTTATGGGTAAAACTATGTTAGCTTGGCCCTACTTTTCCTACTTTCAGCATAGATATCTGCATTCGTAGAAACTTGTGGTGACGAAATGGATATTTTTGGCCTACTAGATGCTTTGCAATTTTTGCTTCTCTAATTTCTGCAGCAAGAATCGGTAAAAAATGCATGCTCCAATTTATACATTTGCATGTTTTACTGCAGGAGTGTAAACAAATGGCTAGAGGGTTAAATGTTAATGTGGCACAAGATGAATAATGTCACACCCGCACGGGTCGCGACCACGACCCGGCCCGAGCCGATGCCACGTGGCCGCTTCTCGCACGGGCGTGATGGTGAGCATTAAACAAATACAATACCAATTTAATTCAAACTCAAGAAATATCTAACTGAAATAAATATTCATATCGAAGTTCTAAACAATACGTCCAAAATGGTGCGGGGCTCACCTAACAATAACCCCGAATAAAAGACTTTCTAAATTATTCTACACTTATCATACCATCTAAAATAAAAATGCTGCTCTATCAAACTCCTACTCTGCTCCATGTGCCTTTGAAGTGCTACCTTCAGGATGAGCTGTAAAACAATAGGGTGAGCTCCTATACATAGCTCAGTAGAGAGGTTAAGCATCTTTAAACAGAAAACATACTAAAAGCATGCATAGTTCGTAACCATTTCATAGCAAAACACATTTACCTTTAAATCATGATCTCAAATTCATACGCATACACTCACACACGCACGCACATCATTAGTTTCGATAATTACAGCCCATACTGTGTCTGCCCCAAAGGCCACGGGAGTCGTTCGGCTCTCCCTAACGTGACCTCGGTAACCCCGTCCATGACGGTAACCACGCCGACTCTCACGGTAGAGTGCCCGGGAACACAACCTATATTCGCCCCAAGCCGGATTGCCCAAGGGACCTGCAAGTCTCTAGAGACCCCACACAAACCACACAAGTACGGCTCGAATATTCACACATCATTACATTTCTAAAACCAATTACAGTTCATCACATTCACAAATCATATCCAGATCCACGAATATCCAAAATCAAACTCATATCCACACAACATTTAAACAACATTTAAATACCATGTTCACACAACACATGCATATCAAAACATGCTCTTTATCAAACAGTGTAATAAACATGTTCTATTTAAAAGACATATCAAATAACCCATAATTGCGAATAACATTTCACAAACTTCAATAAAACAGTTATCAATCATGCACATTTAAATCTATCTAAAACAGTAAAATCACTTCTAGCATGGTTCTGTAAAAGAATGCATAACCCCCTACCTGAATGAACAATAAGATCCACTCCCCAAGCTGTTGGGTCACTCTTATCACCACCAAATCCTCCAATTTTAATCTCTAAACAATTACAAATAATTGAAACATTAAAATTTATTTAACTATAAGTCTAACGAAACAAACTATATCCGAATCGAATCACAAACCCCAATTTGGATCCGTTTAAGCTATCCGAGATCCAAATCGATACCCAATTTCATACCTAATCCGAATGAGTGACACAATAGGTAGTTTATGTCACTGTATCAACACAGAACCTGTAACTACTGACACAGGTCTTATTCTTAACCCAGAAACCCATTTCAAGGTACGACCCAAACTAGACCCATTTCTGACACAGAACCTATTTTGACACAGAACTGGTTCTTAACACGCGACACGAGGACACGACACGAACCAGTGTCGATTCATGACAATCCAAACACGACACGACACGGAAATGAAGGACATGCCCAAAAGTTTTTTTTTTTTTCATCGTCGGTTTCCGGCGAATCACAACCGTTTTCCGACCAAATCAACGCCATTGCCTACCTACCCCACCAAAACGCTTAGTTCTACCTCAAACCTCCAATCCAAGCCCAAAATGATGATTTTCAATAAGTTTTTCATCAACAATTAGAAAGAAAAAACAAAAATCTGAAAAATAAGTCAACTTACCAGATTCCGGCCGATTCCTCTCGTTTTCCGGCTGGTTTGAGGCTGCCCCAACTCCCTGGACAATGTAGTATGAAGGGCCCCTTTTATAGGCCCTTCATCTTACATGGCTGTTACTGCACAGCCTGTGCAGTAACGCTTAAGTGTTACATTCTACCCCCCTTAAAGAAATTATGTCCTCAGAATTTAGAAAGTACCTGAACAGATATGGATACTTCTCTCGTATTTCATCCTCGAGCTCCCAAGTAGCTTCGCTCGGCAAATGATGACTCCAGTGTATTTTTACTGTCCTCAAAACTCGACGATGTAAGACTTGTTCCTTTCTATCTAAAATGGCTATGGGAACCTCTTCATAAGACAAATCTTCATGTATGTGTAGCGGCTCGACCTCAATGATATGTGAGGGGTCAGGAACATACTTTCGCAACATGGATATGTGAAATACATTATGCACTCCAATTAATGACGACGGCAAGTCCAATTGGTAAGCAACATCTCCAACTCGTTTCACGATTTGGTAAGGCCCAATATACCTAGGACTCAATTTACCCTTCTGTCCGAAACGAATCACTCCTCGAGCTGGAGAGACTTTTAAGAATACATAATCACCGACCATAAACTCTAGATCACGATGTCTCTTATCTGCATAACTCTTTTGTCGGTCTTGAGCTGCTTTAATGCGTTGACGAACCAAGTTCATCTTATCTGACGATTGTCGAAGTATTTCTGGACTTGTTGCAGGTCGTAAACCAGGAATATCCCAACATAGTGGAGTCCTACACTTTTCCCCATAAAGCATTTCATAGGGTGACATCCCAATGCTCGCTTGGAAACTATTGTTATATGCAAACTCAATTAAGTGCAATTGGTTATCCCATTGGTCCTTATTGTCCAACACACATGCTCGAAGCATATCCTCTAGAGTTTGAATTGTACGTTCAGCTTGCCCATCGGTCTGTGGGTGAAATGTCGTGCTAAACTGCAATCTTGTTTGTAGAGCATCTTGTAAACTCTGCCAGAAATGAGAGGTAAAACGAGGGTCTCTATCTGAAGTGATGGTCTCTGGCACACCATAGAACTTAACGATCTCAGCGATATACACAGCAGCTAATTTCGATAACGACATATTCTTCCGAATGGGTATAAATCGTGCAACCTTAGTAAGTCGGTCGACAATTACCCAAATAGCATCGTGCTTCTGTGAGGTGAGAGGAAGTCCAATAACAAAGTCCATGTTAATATGTTGCCATTTTCTTTCAAGAATAGGTAATGGTCTTAAGGTTCCTGCTGGTCGCTGGTGATCTGCCTTCACCTTCTGACAAGTCATACATCTAGTCACAAATTCATCAATAGACTTTTTCATTCCAGACCAATAATACTGTCGGCTTAGGTCCTTATACATCTTTGTGCTACCCGGATGAATGCTGAAGCGACTACGATGTGCTGCTTCCAGTATCTCATTTCGAAGTGATTCATCTTTAGGCACACATACGCGTCCCTCAAACCGTAAGGAACCATCATCCTCGCGTATCTCATATCCAGGCCAACTCCCACTATGAATCTCATCTATAATCCTCTTTAACTCAGGATCATCTCTTTGTGCACCAAGTACTCTGAGCCAAAGTTCAGGAGTTGCTCGAACAAGAGTAGAACAATGAATGTCTCCAAACCTTTTAATACGCATTACTACCGCGCTAACTCCAATCATCGAGTAAGGTAATTTCACTTTCATGAAGTCTTGAGTTGTCTGATGCATAAGCAATAACTCTCCTATGTTGCATTAACACGCATCCAAGACCAACTCTAGAAGCATCCATGATAAACTACATACCCACACCCTTCAGAAAGGTAATGCTAAGGCGGAAATTGCGAGGTCAATCTTAATCTTTAAGTCTTGGAAACTCTCTTCACATGCATCGAGTCCCTTTGAAAAGCTTGGCTTGCTTTTGTGTTAGTCCCTAGTCAAGGTCCCACCAAGTTTTGGAGAAATTCCCTCAATAAATCGACGGTAATACCACGTCTAAACCCAAGAAAACTACGGATCTCGATTCTGTCGACTTGGTCTTTCCCATTGCAAACACTTGCTGCCTCTCCACCTTTCTTGGATCTACGCTTATTCCACCCTTCGAGATTTCATGTGTCCCAAAAAGTCACAACTTATTCCAACCAAAACTCACATTTAGAGGTTTGGCATATAATAGCTTATTCTCCTTAAAATTTGTAACGTATAATTGAAGTGTGCTTTCGATGCTCCTCCTTGACTCTTGAGAATACAATCAGGATATCATCAATAAAAATAACTAACTCATCCAAGTAAAAATGAGCTTGAAAGACATCAGATTCATCAAGTCCATAAAGATGGCTAGGAGCATTCGTCACCCAAAGGACATCACAAGAATTCATAATGGTCCATACTGTGTTAGAAAAGCTAGCCTTGGGTATATCTTCCATCGGCTTCACATGATATCTCGATGATACCCGGAGGCGTGAGTCACATCTTGGAAAAGCACTACGCGGCTCCTACATTCGATTGGTCCATAAAGATCATCAATTCTTGGGAGAGTGGATATTTGTTCTTTATTGTTACTTTGTTTAACCTGCCGATAGTCCACACATAACCTTGAGGTGCCATCCTTCTTGCGAACTCCAATGTGCGCACTGGTGCTCCCCATGGTGACACACTCGAAGACCGATTTAATTACTTTTCCAAAAGCTCTTCTTAGCTCGCTTCTTTAGCTCAAGCTAACTCTGGCTTGGTGGATATCCGGAGCACAAAAAGTAGACACAAGACCGTTCTCCCAGCACTAAGGTCGATAGCAAACTCTATCTCTCGTTCGAAGTCTCTCGAGGAATAGATGAAAAATGCAGTAATCTCTCGCTTCTTGCAATCAATCACAGCACGGTTCCTAGATAACCAATCCATACCCAAAACTACATCGTAGTTCGAAATCTCCAACAAAACCAAGTCGGCTCTCAAGTCATGACCATCAACCAATACAGAACAATCTCGCAAAATCCGATGTGACACAATAACATCTCCATTAGGGAAACATATAGAGAATCCATCTAATGGTTTCGGGTCTAAACCCGTACGACTTACAAAAGTAGGTGAAACAAAGCAATGCATTGCACCAGAGTGAAATAAAACACGCGCAAGCAAACCACAAACTGATAAGGTACTAATAACCAAATAAGAGGTACCTGACTCATGGCCCTCTACAGCATAAACGCGACCCTGGTTAGTTACTTGAGGGTGAGGCAATCGAGGTGGTCCTTATTGATGAACAGGTACCGGAAGACGAGGAGGCCCCATAGTGCTTCCTTGAACTGAAGAAGAAGTAAAATATGTAGCCCGTGGACAATCAACCTTACGATGACCGAACTCTTTACATATGAAACAACGACCTCTCATGTCTTCTTTCTGTACACTGCTAAATGTCTGAGTCTGAACTAGCTTAAAGTTCTTCTCTAAAGGACATTCTCTAGCTCTATGATCCGTGCCTCTACAGTTATAACATGTGATCCTTCAATTTTGTTGGTTGTTTTGCTCACGTGAAGGCCCACTTCTCGCCTGAGTCTGACTACCCCTATTTGTCCACTGATGAGCTTGGGCTGATTTACTCTTCTTCGTGCCTTCATGTGAGTTGCCAAAAGTTTCTACTGGCCTCTTCTTACCCTTATAATGCAACATATCTGTCTCTACATGAGTAAAAATAGCTTGTAATTCATTAATATCTGTATATATCTTTCCTCTCAGTGACTTACGGATCGGATCAGAAAGTCCCTAGAAATATTTATTTGCTCGTGCCTTAGGAATTACCATACCTGGGTCAAACTGTGACAACCTTAGGAATTGGTTGGTATATTCTCTTACTGATAAATTGTCCTGCTGCAGTTGATTAAATTCAAGTTGTAAACGCATCTGATCATTGTCAGAAAAGAAATGACTGAAAAATGCCTTCTTAAATGCCTCCTAAGTCCACGGAGTGCTACGAGTCCCTTTCTGTGCTCTCCACCACTGTTTTGCATTTCCTTCGAAAAGACTCGACGCCAACTGCACCCTCCTCTCCTCGTCGGTAGGAGCCAATATGTCGAAAGCGTTTTCCAGTTTGTCAATCCATTCATAGGGTTCCAATGGGTCTGTAATTACTCCTTTGAACTCCTTACAACCGTTCTTTATTAAGTGTTAAATGGTTATAGTAGATTCTCTCGGAACGTGTTGCAATAAGTTGATCATCTGATCAAGTAATATCGCTGCATCTTGACCACCTTGCACAAGAGGAATATGTGGTGGCTCTATAGGTCCTTGAGGTATACCGGATGGAACCTTCACAGCTATAGCAGATCCGTAAGATGACATTTCCTCGTTATCATCACTCATAACGCTTAGAGTTAAGTTAAGATCTAATCCTCGTTGGTCCTACACATAAATAAAGCATTATATTTCAACGATTAACTCGCTATTAAATATACTTTAACAACCTTAGGCTCTGATACCAAGTTGTCACACTCGCACGGGTCGCGACCACGACCCGGCCTGAGCCGATGCCACGTGGCCGCTTCTCGCACGGGCGTGATGGTGAGCATTAAACAAATACAATACCAATTTAATTCAAACTCAAGAAATATCTAACTGAAATAAATATTCATATCGAAGTTCTAAACAACACGTCCAAAATGGTGCGGGGCTCACCTAACAATAACCCCGAATAAAAGACTTTCTAAATTATTCTACACTTATCATACCATCTAAAATAAAAATGCTGCTCTATCAAACTCCTACTCTGCTCTGTGTGCCTTTGAAGTGCTAGCTTCAAGATGAGCTGTAAAACAATAGGGTGAGCTCCTATACATAGCTCAGTAGGGAGGTTAAGCATCTTTAAACAGAAAACATACTAAAAGCATGCATAGTTCGCAACCATTTCATAGCAAAACACATTTACCTTTAAATCATTATCTCAAATTCATACGCATACACTCACACACGCACGCACATCATTAGTTTCGATAATTCAACCCATACTGTGTCTGCCCCAAAGGCCACGGGAGTCGTCCGGCCCTCCCTAACGTGACCTCGGTAACCTCGTCCATGACGGTAACCACGCCGACTCTCACGGCAGAGTGCCCGGGAACACACCCTATATTCGTCCCAAGCCGAATCGCCCAAGGGACCTGCAAGTCTCTAGAGACCCCACACAAACCACACAAGTACGGCTCGTATATTCACACATCATTACATTTCTAAAACCAATTACAGTTCATCACATTCACAAATCATATCCAGATCCACGAATATCCAAAATCAAACTCATATCCACACAACATTTAAACAACATTTAAATACCATGTTCACACAACACATGCATATCAAAACATGCTCTTTATCAAACAGTGTCATAAACATGTTCTATTTAAAAGACATATCAAATAACCCATAATTGCGAATAACATTTCACAAACTTCAATAAAACAATTATCAATCATGCACATTTAAATCTATCTAAAACAGTAAAATCACTTCTAGCATGGTTCTGTAAAAGAATGCATAACCCCTTACCTGAATGAACGCTAAGATCCAGTCCCCAAGCTGTTGGGTCACTCTTATCACCACCAAATCCTCCAATTTTAATCTCTAAACAATTACAAATAATTGAAACATTAAAATTTATTTAACTATAAGTCTAACGAAACAAACTATATCTGAATCGAATCCCAAACCCCAATTTGGATCCGTTTAAACTATCCGAGATCCAAATCGATACCCAATTTCATACCTAATCCGAATGAGTGACACAATAGGTAGTTTGTATCACTGTATCAACACAGAACCTGTAACTACTGACACAGGTCTTATTCTTAACCCAGAAACCCATTTCAAGGTACGACCCAAACTAGACTCATTTCCGACACAGAACCTATTTTGACACAGAACTGGTTCTTAACACGCGACACGAGGACACGACACGAACCAGTGTCAATTCATGACAATCCAGACACGACACGACACGGAAATGAAGGACATGCCCAAAAGTTTTTTTTTTCATCGTCGGTTTCCAACGAATCACAACCGTTTTCCGGCCAAATCAACGCCATTGCCTACCTACCCCACCAAAACGCTTAGTTCTACCTCAAACCTCCAATCCAAGCCCAAAACGATGATTTTCAATAAGTTTTTCATCAAAAATTAGAAAGAAAAAACAAAAATCTGAAAAATAAGTCAACTTACCGGATTCCGGCCGATTCCTCTCGTTTTCCGGCTGGTTCGAGGCTGCCCCAACTCCCTGGACAATGTAGTATGAAGGGCCCCTTTTATAGGCCCTTCATCTTACATGGCTGTTACTGCACAGCCTGTGCAGTAACGCTTAAGCGTTACAAATAATCACTCGCTGTGCTGTAACGCTTAAGCGTTACAAATAATCACTAAGAACCCATGAAGACCCAACTTAGTTCGGGAAAAGGCTTGGTTTTGGTAATACAAGCAATGGTTAGGACACACAACACGTACCGGAGGGCCATGATATGTCTATCAATCTTCTTATTTAGTACAACAGAGGCTGAAGCCGAGTATTTATGTCCCAGGAGTTGAACTTGCCGTCCATGCATTGCAAGTCGAGAGCCCTGCTAGGTGGGCTAATGCCCTGAGTGCAACATGTCTATGAATTCTTAGTGAGAACATGATCGTATTCCTCGCTAGAATGCATTAAGAGCTTGTCCAAAGAAGATAGCTTGTCTTCTCCATACATATAATCTTTAGAGTGCTTCTCTTTCATGTTCTTATTTAGTGTGGAAGAACAGGTTTTAAGGATCATCCAAGTGACCTGTTTATAGAAAATTTTATCCTTTAACCCTATTTGAGGGCTTGGCATTAAATGAATGGATGCTCCATACCTCATTGAATAAGGATTTTACACGAACTATTGTAGACCATGTTCACAGAATAGGCAGTTCTAAAACTCAATGATGTCAATCTGATCATTTAATTCCTACTTGAAACTCAAAGCTTACGTACACACTAAAGCCCAACCTGATGAACTGACACGAATCAAATTGCTTTTGAACCATCTTAACTGTTTTCTCCAAGATATGCCATTCACGAGCCATATATTGTTGATGCTCTGCTATTGAAAACGGTATTTCGTGCTAAGATTGTCACCAACTTATTTATCCAGACTGGAAAATCTCAGCTTGTAGCATCTTTTCTTTTGCACTTACATGTGTAGAATGGATAAGGCTCAAAAGAGTTTAGAATGGAGTATGTTGAGTATGCCTCAATTTTCTTTCAGCATGAAGTCGCTGGTGAAAGCGAAACCGGAAAACTTTACAGGGCAGACTTTCACGACAAAAGGGGTAGAACTGTTATTGTAATGAGACCAGCAATGCAGGTTGGTTTCCATCCCTGTATCTACTTTAGGTCGAGGGCCAAGGTGTGCATTTTCTAATTTTAAAGCTTCTGATCATGCAGAACACATCAGCACACGATAATCAAATTCGGCATGTGGTTTATGTGATGGAGAACGCGATTCTTAATTTACCGGAAGGGCAGGAGCGGATGGTGTTTTTGATAGACTTCACTGGATGGTCATTTAGGAACAGTACACCCATCAAGACCACTCGTGAAACTGCAAGCATCCTGCAAAGTCATTATCCTGAGAGACTTGAAATAGGACTTATGTATAACTCTCCCAAGATCTTTGGAACATTCTGGAAGGTTAGCTTAATACAATCTCCTACAATTTGATGGATATATATATATATATATATATAGAGAGAGAGAGAGAGAGAGAGAGAGAGAAATCAATGCTCAATCCCTCATTTCACTACTTCAACCACCGATCACCTTGTATTATTTCACCGCCTTTCACCAGTCAAAACTATCATTGTTACTATTAAAATTACCACCTATACATACAAAAATAATTAGGTTTTTAGGTGGCTTTGGTAGTGGTGGCAGCGTTTTTTATTAGTGTAAGACAGTTTTAGCCAATAAAGAAGTAGGGAAGGATGATAAAAGACTGAAGCCGGTAGTTAAAGTAGTAGAATCATAAAAGAAGAGGGACTAAGCATTACACACACACACACACACACACATATATATATATATATATATATATATATATATGGACATGTGCCCCGAGAGTGTGTGTGTGTGTTTCATGCCTGTGTCTCTACTTCATTCCAATTGTGGTTGTGCAGGTTGTGCGTTACTTTCTTGACCCCAAGACCTTTGAGAAGGTGAAGTTCGTATATCCAAAGTGTAAGGAGAGTGCAGAGCTTATGCAACAGTTCTTTGACGCTGAAACTCTTCCTGCAATATTTGGTGGAAGGAGTCCCTCCAAGTACGACCATGAGGCATACACGAAGCTGATGACCATGGATGATGTGAAATCTGCTCGGTTTTGGGGTTTCAGCGATCAACTAGCGAAAGCCAGCAATGACAAGTTATTAGCAGAGATAACTAAGGAAGTCAAATGTGCTCCTCCTGCCAGCTGATTAGGTATGGGCTCACAAAGATTTGATCACCCCCAAGCAAACTTCTCTCTAAATAAAGGAGCAACTAATGTAGCTCCTTGACTCTTAGATAGAAAAAATCACCAAGATTTCGCCAATTCCACCTTTAGACGGTTGTGCTTGTATTACAAATGCGAGATCATTTAGATTCAGGGTACTAAATCTCGCCTCTTAGGCTTTCAAACTGAGATAATTTAGAAATAAACGTATTAATTCTAACTTTACCCTTCAGGCCTGCCAAATTGCTTTTTCTCTCATTAGCATGACTGCTAGCAGATGTGCATGCCCCTGGTTATCGAACTCTTGATCTGCAACTTAAGGTTCTTCAGCTTTCGAGCTCTCAAGCAGCTAATCTTGATATTGTATGCGAAGAGAGAGCATAGAGGTGGAGTAAATTAATAGGAATGAGGATGAAATAGATCAAATCAATGTTGTAAATGTCGATTAGACTCTACATCCATATATGCTTTCTTTTGTTGGCATCGTGGGTAGAACAAAGCTGGATGCACAGCTATAGGTATTAAACTGACCTTCACCTTGTGAGTTAACCCCCTTGCCTTGTATCACATTAGCATTTTACTTCAAAAATTAGAGTATATGCTATTTTGTTTCCTATGTGCATGCTAGGCAACAAACTAGGATTTGAAATCAAGATATTCCACAGGAGGGACCATACACATAAGCTGAAGATTTGAGGAGCACTTTACAGAAGCTGCATTAAAAGCCATTACAGAGCAAAATACTGTCATATGCAGTCATTCACCTCTCTGTCAATCTATAAATAGTAAATTTTGTTAACAGCCATGCAATTTTGTGTTCAAAATCAACCAACATCCTTGGCAACAGTCGTTTGCCAGATTCTGCAATGAGAATCTGACCTTCAATCCACACTTCTGACATTAATAGTTGTGGCAACCTTTCTCTCAAACGCTATCTACTAGGTTCATCATGATCTGAATCCATGATGGAAAAGAGACATTCAGCATCAACTCAACCAAACTAACAGGAGAAGACGATCAACAATGTGGTACATTGTAAAACATATAATCATCATACAAGTTAAAAGCCTAAAAACTTGTCATTTATGTCTTAACAAAAATTAGCCCCAGAATGCGTCTCCCAATCTTAACAACGGCTAGCATCCCTACCAGCCATTTTCCTTCGTTGTGTGTCTGAAGGTGGGTGTCAGAGAGAGAGAGAGGCAGTCGTACACTTTGCACATCGAGAGATGATGTTTTTGCAACAGTCACACACTCCTAAACCACTAAGAGCATGATCGTTGCTCCACGAAGAAATTTGTTCAAAGAGCTTTGAGCATGTAACCTTATTCAATCGATGTTGATTTAGGCAAGAATAATAGCAACTTAGCCAGCTACAACATTAGAAACAAAAAAGAGAGTCGTCTGACAATTCTTAAAAGTGTCCAGATCATGAAATGTCTAGTCTCTACACACCAAAGCTCCCAAGTGCAACCTTACGGAATTGCTGCCTCCATAGAGAGCCAGCTGGCCTTGTCACAACGTCAGACAAAATCCTAGATCATGCCAGAAACAAGGGAAATAGGAAAATCAGGTAGGAAGCGAAGAAGAGAAACAAAAGACAGACTACTTGTAAATAGGATACTATGTGATCAAATGAGCTAGAGAATCATGAGATATAAGGTACACAGACTAGTTTTCTTGACTGTGTGTGTGTGTGTGCGTGTGTGTGTGTGTGTGTATATATATATATATATATATATATATATATAGAGAGAGAGAGAGAGAGAGAGAGTGGGAACTTATGCCAACATACGCATAACTTGAAAAGGAAGGGATGAAAATAAGAACCCACATAGCATCATCCAAAAAAGAAATTGAAAGCAAAACAGCAGAACCTATATGTTACAAATGTTGGCTGCAATAATTAGCTACAGTTATAAGATAAGCAAGAAATTTGGAAGCAAGAGTCCTTGTAGGTTGAAGTTTGGGTTAGACTGTTAAGGTACCCTAACACTTTGAAGTTGGGGATGAACATTTCTGAAAGAAATATCAATGTGGCATTGTCAGACAGAGAACAACAACAACAACAACTAAGCCTTTTCCCATACTAAACGGGGTCGGCTACATGGATTCTTTGTTTCCACAGATCCCTATCGTGTGCCTAATTGTTGCTCTATAATATTTACCTTTTAACTTTAATGGTATCTTCTTATCACAAAGAATACCTGATGCTACTCTCCATTTTAACCAACCAGCATTAATTCTATGTGTAACATCTCCATCAATTCTTCCATCACTCTGAAAAAGTGACCCTAGGTATTTAAAACTTTCCTTTTGGGGGATGCAATGTGTGCCAATTTTAATTTCTATATCCTATGAGGTAACCAAATGATCAAACTTACATTCCATATATTCAGTCTTTGTTCTACTAAGTCGGAGGCCTTTGATTTCTAATGTTTCTCTCCATAGTTCCAATTTTCTATTAACTTTTTCCTTAGACTCCTCCACTAATACAATGTCATCTGCAAATAACATACACCAAGGTACTTCATCTTGAATATGTTTTGTTAACTCATCCATCACCATTATAAATAAGTATGGACTTAAGGTTGATCCTTGATGTAACCCAATATTAACTTCAAAGAAGACTGTTGTTCCTTCATGAGTCCTCACACATGTTTTTGCACCATCATACATGTCTCTTATAAGGTTAATATATGTCAATGGGATACCTTTTTTTTTCAAAGTTCTCCAAAGAACCTCCCTCGGTACCCTATCATAAGCTTTTTCTAGATCAATAAATATCATGTGAAGGTCTTTCTTTTTTGCTCTAAAATGTTCCATAAGACGTCTCAAAAGGTGAATCGCTTCAATAGTAGATCTGCCTGACATGAATCCAAATTGGTTCTCTGTTGTACTTTATACTTGTCTTAACCTACATTCGATAATTCTTTCCCATAATTTCATAGTATGGCTCATTAACTTGATACCTCGATAATTCACACAATTTTGAATGTCTCCCTTGTTCTTATATATGGGTATAAGTGTACTTGCTCTCCATTCCTCGAACATCTTTTGGTTTTTCCATATTTCATTAAATAGTCTTGTGAGCCAAGTGATTCCTATTTCTCCTAGTATTTTCCAAACTTCTATAGGAATATTATCTACCGATTGACTTCATTCTTTTGAATACGTCGGTAGAAATTGTGGTTTATATACTTTTCTGATTTGGCTAACTCTCCTAAGCTAATACTAACATCTTTATTTTCATTAAAAATATTATAAAAATAGTTTTTCCATCTATTTCTTATATCATCATTTGCCACTAGAATTTTTTCATCATCGTCTTTGATGCATCTAACATAATTAAGATCTTTAGTTTTCTTATCTCTAGCCCAAGCTATCCTAAAAATATCTCTTTCACCCTTTTTGAGTTGAGTTTTTTATATAAGTCCTCCCAAATTTTAGTTTTTGCTTCACTCACGGCCTTTTTCGCTTCGTTCTTTTCTTTCTTATAAGCCTCTAAAGTTTCACTAGTTTTCTTAGCATAATGTAATTTGTAACATGCCCTCTTTGCCTTGATTTTATTTTGTACTACTTCACTCCACCACCAAGCTTCTTTTTGTACCGATACACCTCCCTTAGATACCCCTAACCTAAGTCACACAGGCACTTCTAAGGGGTGGAGTGTCAACCCCGACACTAGTGCGATACCGACACCGTGTCGGTGCGGCATGTCCAAAAAAAAATTGCAAAAAAATATATATATATAACTCACGGATAAATGGGTCGGATAATGAAGATTGATTGTGTATTATGATGAAATTAGTAGTTTTTTACCATTTATATGTTTTGCTTTAATATAAAGTTGTGTACTTACTATTATATTTATAGTTTTATACAATATAAAGTTGTTTGAATGATTTTGGGTGAGAACAATTGGTCTCCATACTGTATGCCTTTGCACATAATAATCTCTATCACCAAACACATTTAAAGACTAAGAACATTGCCAGATCAATAGAACAGAAGAGTATGACATCAGTAGTGGATCCTAGCACAAATACTAGTATATGTTATATCCTACAAAAGATCTTGAAACTCTTTGAATCCATAACTTGGATATTTTGCAGCTCGTAAAATCACTGTAAGTTTCATATCATTATGAGGGAACTTGCTAATTGATACCTACGTGCACCCAAAATTAGCAAATACTAGTTGTATTATGATTAATTTATGTAGCTTGAATATTATATATAATATATAATATTATATACCCTAGCCGTGTCGCCGTACTCAAAATTTTTGAAATTTGCCGTATCCCGCACCCGCACCCGCACCCATGTGACATAGCCCCTAACACATCTTTCGCCACTTTCCTAATATGTATAGCCATATTGTTCTACATATCACAGGGTGTACCATCATAATTCCAAACATCTCCTTGAAGTACTTTCTATTTAAATATATCTTCTTTCTCGCTTTTGAGGTTCCACCATTTAGTCTGAATAGCTCGATGCACTCTTTTCTTCTTTATCTATTTTTTATTTGTAAATCCATAACTAAAAGTCGATGTTGGGTGGTTAAGCTTTCTCCTGGAATTACCTTGCAATCTTTACAACATGCTCTATCTTTTTTTCTACAAATAAAGTAATCAATTTGTGTTTGTGATAAGCCACTCTTATAAGTAATCAAATGTTCATCTCGTTTTTTGAAGATTGTATTGACTATAAAGAGATCAAATGCCATAGCAAAATTTAAAATATCCCTACCTTATTCATTTATATCCCCAAAACCAAAGTTTTCATGAATCCCTTGATATCCTAATGCCTCTTTACCGACATGTCCATTTAAGTCTCCTCCTAAACAAATCATCTCCCTTTGTGGAATCTTTTGAATAACCTTATCTAACTCTTCCCAAAAAGTTGTTTTTATACTATCTTCTAGTCCTACTTGGGGTGCGTAAGCACAAACTATATTCAAAACCTATGCTCCTAACACTAATTTCAACAAAAATCCTACTTTAAAAAGCAAGGTGGAAGGACTTCAAGAATCTCCTCACCGCCATCTATTATTCATGCCTATTAGTGTAAGACTGTAAGTACAACCATGATGTTTCCATTTCTTCTCTCCAATTCACCATCTAGAGTATCATATACTAATACTTGTTCTTTGCAGGCCTAAGCACCATGAAAAGTTGTTCTCCTCGTTACCCCTAACATTACAATGCTACTTGAGATCTGGTGCATCATTAACAATAATCTAAGACTGTAAGTACAACAGACAAATAATCTAATATCTTCTCCCATACCTCTCTCAGCCGATATAGTTTCCTTATGACATCACTTTTTTCTATCGGGTTGCATGTTTTCAATAGTCTAACAAGCATGATCATACATGTATGCACGCACGCGGACGTGTGTGTCTGTTTGTGACTGCAACACGCTCAAATTCAGGAAAGGAAATCCACAGTTGTAAGTTTGTAACAACCGATTGGGTTATGTTTGTTATGCGATGCAAGCATCGCTATAAAAATGCTTGGATAACATCTTGGTTTTCAAACATTCTCATAGGTTTGAGTCCATCAGTCACGTGCCGAAATGCTCGATTCGGCAACCATTACCTTTGCATTAAGGGGTAGAGAATCTTGCACTGGAAATCGTTTTGAGGGTTCCCAAACAATGGCAGTTTCTCAAGAAACACATCAATGTAGGCCAGAAGCACCATTTTTCGTGTTTCTGTGTTCTCAGACAAAACGTTGATGCTTAAGAAATTGTCAGCTTTGCAGGTACTCCTCCTTTCTTAAGCCACAGAAAGGATTGCTTATAATGGAACAAACACTTTGATCGTCTGAGTAAAGCTGTAAACGGAAGCTAAATACAGAGAGTAATAAGAACATATAGTGTTGAGTGCAGATAGAAGAAGGGGAATACCCTGAGTGAGCCAACCCCATAACCGAGTGTCGACGGAAATGTTTGATTTCAGGCGAGCGGACGCAATGGCGCTGTGCAGGGGCATCAGGGACTCGGCAGACGCCAACGCTGGAGCCAACCTACAAAGAAACAGAGCACCCGATACGAATAAGACAAAAGGATAACACAAACAGAGAATAAGACAAAAGACTGGCGAAAAGAGGTTATTACTACCAAGGGAGTCGTCTAACAAGAGGAGAAGGGCGGGGGACCGAGGCGGAAGAGGGCCTTGGTCCGAGCCCGCCGGCAGAGCGGGTTCGGAAAGCAAACCTCGCAGCACCCTTCGTAGCAGATGACCGGCAAAAGGAAGACATTGCCTTTCTCTCGGGTCGATCAGGGCCTACTCTCTCACTCAAGCATCGGAGGGAGAAGACGGAAGGATTTTTCCGCGGGGAAGGGTTTACAGTGCCGTGCCGTGCCGCAGAGAGGTGACCGATTCGAACCCTTCACGCCGGTTAAACCGGACCGAATCGATACATGAACCGTTCAGAACCGGAACCGATAAAATGGAAACTGGAACCTTCGGTTCGTCGTGGTAACACCTTGGGGCCCAAGCCAGAACCGAAATCAGAACCAGCGGTTCCAAAGTCTTCTTTTGGTTTTGGTTCTAAAATCCTGCTTTTGTTCAATGGCTTTTTTAAACGAAATCAGAGCCAAACCAGAACCATTGTGGATCCGGACTTAGAACCTTAACCTGAAATTGGTGGAACCACAACTCAAGCGGGGCCACTTCAGTACCCCAGGTTCCGGTGGAATGGGTCAGGTTTACTGCATGTTAGTTGTGCATAACTTGAGTATAGGTCGGTTGGTATGATTATGCTCGCCTTTGCCGTTGGGTCTATAATTCAGACAGAATTGGCTTGTTTCAATTCACAATCTTTAATAGGACACCACAAAAACCCGACTAACACGATCAGGAACCGTGTTGTTTCATACCCAAGGCAACACGAGAAAATCATGTCGTGTCTTGGCATGAACATTAAACGATGCTACATGAACACAACTTGGAACACGAAACTGTCACGTGTAATACCTAATACAAGACTATATACACAAACAGAAAAGGTTTTGTTCATCCCTGCGCAAAGTAACATGAAAACCAAACTCTGGTGATAGTCAGGTTAACTTGTCTTTTACAAGAACGTAAGATGTCAGCTCATACACGCCCACACTTGAAATTGACACCCCTAAACATCAACTTGGTTTTCCTTTGGATCTGGATGCGTACCAAATAGGATTTATGTACTAACAATAAATATGCTTCTCCTCAATCTTATGTTTGCCGATGATATTATAGTTGGATATTTATTAAGTGCAGTTCACAAGTTTGGATCTGTAGAAGCTTTACATGAACTTATCGTGAGATTGGGTTCGGGTCAGGTACCAATGGGGTTAACTCCACAATGGATCAGGTTCGTATGTGTTTTGAGTTTGAGTCTGACAGAGACAAGCGATTGTGTGTAAAGGGCTGGGAAGGTTTTGTTTGGTACCATCTATGGGTACAAGCAAGCTGAGCTGCTCATGAGCTACCTGAGCTCAACTTGGGAAAACTTGAGCTCGAGTTGTTCAAGAGCAGAGCTCAAGCTTGAGTTTTGTATATACACACATATTAATGAGCTACCCAACTCGAACTCGAATTGCTCAATCTCTCCCTCCAAGAAAATTGATTGAATGGTTTATTCAGGACCGTCGGAACCCGGTGTTTGCAACCGGAACCAAACCAACCCTTGAACTGTGGACCACCCAATTTGGTTCCAGTTTCACGTTTCATGGAACCAAAACCGAGGTTCTAAAAATTCTTTTATTTAAAGTTTTTATTTTAATATTCTTTTGCTAATTCCGAACAGTTTAGGACTCGAGCCAGAAGCACTCGGAAACCAATGGTTCCGGATATCTAGGACCATCCACAAGCTGACACGAGGGTCTGATAGTGAGAACCCTTCTTCAATTAGAGCCCCAAGATCAAGGGGCAGCATGTCAAAGTCCAATAGATTCTCTTGATCGCGTCGGTGTGCTCCCGTGGCCGTTCTGACAACCAACTTGGTTTGGTCGAGTCGAGCACTCCCAACTCCAAGAAGCATTACTACGTTCTCAGTTCACTATATTGAAGGCACTCATCAAGAAGTTGGCGAAGGTTGGGATTCTCCAAAGCAGCAGCAACTCTTTCCTTATCATTCAGCTGCTTGTTCACTGTAAAATGAGATGGTAGTGTTTCACACAAGGATAGTGATACTAGTAAAATTCCAAAGGTATCAAAAACTTGTTTCATGATCTTGGACAGACTACTTATGGGTGAGGTGAAGCAGGAAATCGCACACAACCAGTGTGACTTTCTTGAAATTTTACATGGACAGCCTCGCATGAATTTCATCCAACTGAACTTCAGAAGGTTTTCTAGGTCTGCAACTGATGCTGATTCAGGTAATATGCAAGATCATGATCTACAACAAAAATAAATGAAATTGATGTCATCTCTGACGTCAATGTCATTGAGACGGCATGAATCATGTGTTAGGTGCCAGATCATGATCCTGCAAATGATTTGATCCATGTTTGTGTGTCAGCCCGTATGTATATGTGCACGTATGGTCCATGGACCGAGCACATGTAGCTCCCCATGGATACCGAACAAGTAGGAGGCGGACGCTTTAAGGAGAAGGACCTCAGGTTTGTCGAGAAAACCCCAAAGTAGAATATTGAAACCCACAACAAAGGTTACAGAAGGATATAGAGACAAAGTTATTCCCAGAAAGAAATAAGGGAAGCAACCAACAGTTTGGCACAATTGGAACAAGAATGACAAACTAAGCAACTGGATAATCTCTGAGAGGAACTTATATGAAATAAGTAAAGAAAGTCTAGAGTAGAATGCGCTAACCTGAATCTTCATTAAAGTGAGATCCTGGAGATACATTAATGTCAACCTACAGAGAGCAGATGCGAGTTAATCAACCGTATGATAAGGTGAGAAGCAAACTTCAGATTCAAATATGCAGTGCTTCCATGAATAAAGGCATGCAAACACAAACGGAAACAGAGGATAAAATTGCCCCACCATCTTATAAGCGTCTAGTTAGAAAATCAAGATGAAAAGGTACAAACACAAAAAAAAAATTGACCCTTTGATCCCGTTCCTTTTCCTGCTATCCTTTAAATATGGTTTCCTCTCCCACACTTCTTACTTATACATACATAAACGAAAAAGCACTAGTAACAAAGGTTATCGACCCCCAACTTATTATAGATGATGATTTGTTAGAAGAGGTATGGGCTATGGCAATTGTCGCCAGATCATGCTTGAATCCAAGGCCTTCCAAGCGGCCATTAATGAGATATATTCTTAAAGCACTGGAGAAGCCTCTCAAAGTTGTAAGCGAGGAGCCCATCAACTCCAGTGCTTCTGCCAAGCTACGAACTTCCTCCCGTGGTTCTTGGAATGCGGCGCTATTTGGCAGCTGGAGACAGCTCCTCAGAGACTGTAGCCGTTCCTGGGCTCCAAAGAGAGGGAAACACCAGCATGAGACAAGCTGGAATGGCGGGCTTGCAAGGAAGCGGCCAAGGAGGAGATATCTCATCCCGTAGAAGGCTTTCAAAAGACATTTCCGGACCCGGCTTCAATTCATGAAGTAGATAGACCTGGTGATTAAGGTTATGATTCTGCAGGTTCCCCATTCGAGTGCCTGCTCGATTCTGCTTCCTTCTCCACTCTGATTCTATTTGTTGAGCCATCCTTTCCCTTTCTGGTCAAGTTGTCAAGGGTTCTGAGGTGGAGACCTGGGTTCTTAATGGATTCCATTGACTTCCAATTGGAAAGTTCTTCATTCTTTGTTGGTATCTTTGGCATTGCCGTATATTTAACATCTTCCAGGACCATGAAGAAATTCCCTGTGGGTTATGTTGTGTCCTCCACTGAAAGGGGGTCACTGAATTTCCATTGATTGCAGAGGATTTCATCATAATCTGCAGTTTTGTAAAATTGAATCGTTCATTGTGTAAATGACAATTCCGCTATTTTTCCTCTGTTAGTGTTGTGATCATTAATTTTTCAGAAATCTCTCTCACACACGCACGCATACAAACTAGCATGACAAGAACGTGACTACACAGTATGGCTTTCTGTAAAGAGTGAAGCTGCAAACTCGTTCATGGACGCCTCACCTCGCTCGTGGTTACCGAACTGTAGATTTGTTCTTGATCACAAATACTGAACTTGTATAAAGAAGCACTTCTCAAAATGGGCACCTCAAGATTGCACAGTGAGAGAATCCTCAGGCACTGGTTATAAAGTTAGAGATGTCCGATTCCAGCTAAACACACTCAGAGTTATGAACCAGAGCCGAACCTGAACCCAGCCACATATGGCTACGGTTCCTAGCTGCCAGTTCCAATTTCGGACCTGAATCGGCAGATTGCATCCAAAAACCAGAAAAAGAAGGAAAATTTTAAGAAATGCTTATAAAATAGAACTGAACGACGGTACCAGATTCACGTTGCAGTTCTGGGTCCAGACAAGCAAATGGTTTCTGGAACGGTCAGTTCCAGTTCAAACCACCATGGCTGTCTCAAACTCATGTTTACACAAGGATACAACTGCAAAACGATATGCAAAAGCACTGCAATACTGTCTCAAATGGAGAACTATTTTGATTGCAATATCCAATAAAGCACTTTGGGAATACTGCCCCTACATTTTGCTTCAGTGTTAGGAAAAGCATGGTAGGATTTGATTCCTTGATAGTGGTTGGAGCTGTCATCAATGAAACTTCTTAAGAAGCTGCTCTCGTTAAATCAGGCATTCTCAAATCCAATTACTCGAAATACGCCTGCAAAAAAACCCCAACAAGATACCGGTTAAAATGTTCAAAGCAGTGTCATCCGTATCGCACCGTATCGTACGATACGGTGCGATACGTAGTAACCTGTATCGTAAGATACAGGTTATTGTGCCGTATCGTATGATACGGGCGATACGCCCAAAAAAAATTCAAAATTTTTTTTCCAATTTTTTTTTTCAAATTTTTTTTTTCAATTTTTTTTTACATGTTTCTGCCCTCTCTTCACTTCTCTTAAAGGCATCCTCCAATATGCTTATAATTTGGGTTTATAATTTCATTTGTTTAATAAGAATAATGTATAAAAAAAAATTTATGACAAAATCATTTCCCTTTCTGTTACAACTTTTAGGTATATTTTTGCTAACAGTTTCTAATTTCATAAGATCGTAAACAATTAAAAACATTTAGTTCTCTCGGTTCATTGAGTAAGGATTTCACAACTTCATTATTTTAGGGTTCACGTTACATGACTTCCATTGAGTTGAACATGATCAATGTGTGTGAGGCTTAACTCAGTATGTGAAGTGAGAAATGAAGCTCAAGCATTAGTTAAAAAGCTAGTCTCCAATAAGAGAAAAAGGGGACATCATCAAGTAATAATATTACATCATTGAGGTGTCATAGACTCAATAATCAAAGAAATGGAGCTCTTTGTTTTGCTCACATATGAAAATTAGCAAATATGACAACTACATGTACAAAGATAGCAGTTTGTTAATTTTGATATATTACATGAGTGGATTATAGAAGATAACGAAGAAAATGCACTCCTAAGTCCTAACTGAAGAAGACATTGCATGAATTAATTTGAAGTGCAAGTGCAACAACATCATCAAGGAGAAGATAAAGATTATTTAGTTAATGATCCTAAAACAAATTTACAATATGTAAAATATAAATGTATTTCATTTTTTTATTCAAAATATATAATTTTGGATGCAATTGTTCAATATTAAATGTTCAATTTGTGCTAAACTTTGCATTATATGAATTTAAAGAAATTACCAGATTTTTTTCAAAATTTTCCAGAATTTTCTTGATTTTTTTCGGATTTTTACTAATTTTATTGATTTTTTAAATTATTTTTATAGTTTTTTAATATTAAAGTACGATATGATACGATACGATACACCCGTATCGTGGAGCCCAGCGATACGCGATACGATACACGTCAGACAACACTGGTTCTATCCTGAAAAGTTATTTCTTCCTGGAGAAAGCTTTTTTTTTTTAAAGGGGCGACAGGGACTAAAGCACCCGTATCTTGAAGCCCACGAGGACCTCACTAATCCAGTTTGAGCTGGGTCGGCCCACTTTGAGAGCAAAGCTCTTCCAATGCTAGTTTTCAACATTCACAAGACTCAAGCTTGAGACTTTGTTTAAGGGGAGCAAGTGCCAAACCACTTGAACCAACGAAACGGTTGATCTCAAAAAAGTTGACCAAACAAAATCTGCCAAACCTTCATCCGTTTGGTATTTATTTTTGTCATCGCCTGCATAGGCCAAGAGATTGCATTTTGGGTTTCACTCTACGCTGTTCATAGCCGCTCTGCACGGAATCTGATGGACTGTCCTCCCAGTCTGAACATTGGACTAGGAAAGAAAAGAAACAACATAAGGAGTTTACGGGGGCAGTTTCATGAAATCTGAAAGATTAACTTGATACATGGCAAGAGATATCGTACAATGTCGATAAAAAGATCTTCACTGGCTGAGGCAATGTATTCTCCGGTATAATTGAAACCAACAGTCCGCACTGGCCACCTGCATGGAACAGAAAATGATCAATGCCTTCATAACTTGATCGGAATCCATAACAGCATTGACAACAACCACATGTGACTTGGATTGAGTCCAAGCCCAAGACAGGTAGGACTTGGAGGAAGGAAGAAACAATGAAAAACAACTTAGATATGGATGACTATTTTTGTCCTGTACATAAATTTAAACTTTGTTGAAACTTACTCAAGTTTTGTAAATGTTCGAACGCAAAGCATCTCTGACATATCCCAAAGGCTGACCAGTGCATCAGCACTCCCAACAGCAAAGTATCTGTTAAAAAAATTAACCAAAACAATAAGTTGTTCATATGTCTTATGATTTCAACCTTCTTAAGCATTTCAATAGCAATTTTTTGGTGTGTATGTAAATACCAAATAAAGGATGTCGTACATTCCACAATAAAAGTTCAAGTAAATCGAATAAAATGGTAAATGTATTGAGCTCAAGAGACCTTCCTAAAGGATCGATGGCAATGCAGTAGCAACCAGCTGTATGCGCAACAAGGGTGTGAAGTGCTTTAAGGGATGGATAAGCCAGCACCTCAACGGTACCTGCGTAAATTGTATAATCAATTATGAAAACTTCATGGAGGTGTTGAAGGGGGGCCGGAATGGCTGGGAAATCCTAGAATCCCTTGGCGTTAACTTGCAATCATTTGTATCAATGACACAGGAAATCACATCCAGTTAAGGAGTCTAAGAAACACAGCCGCGAGTCTAAAACCCAGAGGCATTGATTCCCCTTCATAAATTACAAAGCTCACTGAACCATTGACACAAGTCAGGTTGCAAAACTTTTTTGTTCCGGAACTTGAGAGTTTAAACTGGATAGTCTAATCAAATGAGTTAATTATCAAGTTGGCCACTTCACCATTTCCTGTGGTAAGGAAGAAGATGTCCCCTGTTGTATCCCATGCAATCTCATTGACCTGAACACAAACACAAAATGCAGGACGACATTCACAACGATATTGTGAAAGAACAAGAATCATGTTCAGGAAGGATCAAAGTGGTTACTGAAGAAAGCTGCACAGAGGTAGGAAGGCAGGAAAAACCAAAAGAAAGTTGGAACAATTAGAATCACATGAGAATCTCTTAATGGCAAGTCTAAGTGATTACATTTGGACTATTTTAATTACAAAAGAGAGGAAGAACATTTCCAGAGAAGCATAAACGATAAACCAGTTTGCAATGTAAGATAAGCAAGTGACAGACAAAGATACCTATATTCAAAATTGACGAAATTGTTTCATCCTCATTCCACATAATCAACAAATAAACGACAATGATATTCTCCGTAGATTGATGACAAACAAAACCTTGGGAACCAAACAAACAACTACAAACTCTTCAATTAATACTCATTGAATTACTAGACTGTTACTCACTTCATAGCTGAATTTGCGTTTGTGTATTGGCTTCAACTTACGAACATCCAATATTGTCAGTTCGTCATCCTGCAGGACAAATAGATGATGAGCTCCTGCATGATAATACGATTGAATGTTGAGAAAAAGATACGATACATGCTAGAAAGGATCTCTGCACTTGCACATTGAACAACGCATGTCAACACCCTAGCTTACTCTTAAGCTGGAAGGAAGGTGACACATTGGAACACTCACCCTATTCCCAACAGCGATGTGTGTCCCATCAGGTTTGAATGTGATATTTATATTCTCACCACTAAGTTCCACTTGTTGAGTGCATTTTCCACCTGAACAGGCCACTGATAACATCAACACGTGCAATAACAATATAGGTAGAGAGTACAACTAAAAAGTCAAAGTATGTGCATCGCAAGTGTGAATAACTCTTTCATATGTCATAGCTCAAAGTGGAAATCATGATTCCATACTTTCAATGTCTTTAAAGGTTCTTCATATTTCCATTTTCCAGTTAGACATTCTACATATTCCAAGAGATCTGAACATTTTGAAGGAAAATAGCCTTCCGAATATTGATGACAAACTTAAGTTTTGGTTTTTCAAACAAATTTGCAAACATGTACACAGCATATGTGCTTGTATATCAAGCATGAGAATGGTTGGCAGGTCACAACCCATGGTAGCAGGTAGAGAACCTCTCTATGCGCATTTATGCTATTTGACTTTGATCTAGGTCTAGAAGTTGGTATGATTTTGTCTCTAATGAAGCAACAGAATGCCAGGTAGGGGCATCAATTATCTGTGAATGGTATACATTGTGCAATAGTAAGCCACAGGATGGAAGATGGTACTTACAGGTAATTCAAATTAAGTAAAGCACTTGATAAACAAGGGCAAAGGACTATAAACCATAAGACAAGAAGATCAAGTATAAATAATCTATTTAAGCATGCTATGATAAGTATCATTACAGTAGCAAGCCATCATAACCTAGCTCCCGTAAGGAATATGTGTTTGTATTATTGTGTAAAGGAAGGAAAATAACATCAAGCACAAAATGAGCAGTTACACATTAGTGTCAGGGACAAAAATAAATCCCAAGAAGGATAACAGTGTCACAATATTATTTAAAGAAAAATAGGAGTCAGTTTCTTACTACGAGCATCCCACAGACGCACAGTCTTGTCTCCTGACGCAGTTGCAATCAAATCGGCATGTTTGGGGTCCCAACATAGCTGATCAACACTATCAGTATGCCCTTTCAACTCAATATCCTTTACTTTTGCCTATAAATTACAAGTAAAATGTGCATGAGAAAACAAATCTAAGCATGCATATGTTCATATTTTATGTGAGAAGGATATGTGCGAAAACCACCATATGAACCAGATGAGTCTTAATCCTTTTAGTGCTGCTTAACAGTTTGAACTAATATTGTGTATGAACTATATAACCACGTATCTTTCCTCTTCCAGAGAATGTCAACCCTTACTTTGTTTGCATGGAAGCTCACATCCTCCTATCTGAACAGATCTAGACAAAAGGTTCCAGTACTGCAACTTTATGCTAAAACCTGGGATCTCTAATAGCTCAAAGTGGCCATAAACCTCAGACTAGCAGTTACTTCATGATATTACATCATTACTTTCTACATCTTATTCGAGGACTGGCTGGTATATGCACTGCTCAATTAATAACTAAAACATCACAAATGGGTCCAATGCAAAGTGTAGCACCGTCTGCCCTTGAGAATTTCATACAATTTTGAATGTTTATTTGACAACATGGTATAACTTTCAATTTACTTTAGACAACAATGGTGTTATTGAGTAAGAATTCTAACCCTTGATATAGTAACACGAATTTTCATAATTTCTGTTTCTTATTTCCAAATATATCAATACAGACAGTGTGTTTGTATATATTGTGTTTCTTTAATCAGAATTGTGTGAACTATTTGTTCTAAGAAAGTGAATTTGTGTGATGGACAGGATTCTTGTTTATCCATAATATTCTTTTTAAGAGAAAATGCTACATACATTTTCCAGAATCCTCTTGGGGGAGCAAATGGCAACATTCAACATGCACACATGCAAGCACACACTCACACAAGTTCATTCAGAAAAAGTAGAGAAATAAAAGTTACCAGAAAAATTCAAGAGTTCAAGTATCTGATCCTTAGATAAATAAACAAGAAGTAAGCAATCTGGTTTGAATCTAAAAATTCAACATAATTAAAACCAACTTTGAACTATTCAAAACTGAAAATATTCATAACAAGAGATAACGCACATGCACGTGGGAAAGAAGCATAAACAACACATCACATGACATCCATGTTTATACAAATCAACCCATTTGATAATATGCTACAAGAGTCCATAAGAAACAAGTGAAGGAGAGTCTCACATGGCCATGGGGTTCTATGTGCCAAATGCGTGCAGTTTGGTCAACTGAACCTGAAGCAAGCTTTGTTCCACTACAATTCCATGCTACTGAATGCACCTTCTCGCAACAGAGTTTATATCATCATCATCATTGTATATATATATATATATATATATATATATATATATATATATATATATATATATATATATATATATATATATAGAGAGAGAGAGAGAGAGAGAGAGAGCTTACCTTCTTCTTGTGTCCTTGGTACTCTCTGGTTTGAAGGCCTTTGAAGAGGCCAGAAACCTCTGACATCTCTTTATAAAGGACTCCCTCAAGAACAGGATTAGGTTTCAGTTAACACAGAATCAGAAAGTTGTCCGAGCCTATCTAACACTCAAACAACCTGGAGTCGCAGATCATCCACAGATATCATTAAATGTTGGCAATGTTCTTGAAGCATTTGGTACATGTTTATGACATGGTCAATTTTGTCAAATGTTGACTAAACTAAGATAATTCTGTTACAGATCGATGCAATCTGTTTCATATCATAAACACGGCGAAAAACACAATTTCGTCATCCATCGATTTTAGTTGGTACCTTTTCTTGAATTGTTCAGTACGTATCATACCAACATATAGAACGTCAAAAAGAAGAGGAAAAATCATAAGCACTAACTGGAGGATGAACGAAACACACACCAATACGTTCAGCAAGTGATAAAACCAAAAACCACCATATATATATATGTATAGAACGTCAAAAAGAAGAGGGAAAATCATAAGCACTAACTGGAGGATAAACTAAACACACACCAATACGTTCAGCAAGTGATAAAACCAAAAACCACCATATATATATATGTATGTATATATGTATGTATATATATGTGTATATATGTATGTATATATATGTGTATATATGTATATATGTATGTATGTATATATATGTGTATATATATGTATGTTAGTCAATCGATTCTTCCCACAGATTTCGGATTGCCATCCATCACATATCCGTACACACAATCCTAATATGCAGAGATCAAAACGAAATTTACCCACCTTAAAACCCAAAATCAAATCTACTAAACACCAAAGCGACTTGTTATTCGAAATCAAAACAAGCATTGTATGCCTTTATTGCGACGCGAAAAGGGAGCAGGAACCCCGAAAAGGGGAGTGAGTGAGTGAATGTGTGTGAGAGAGAGAGAGAGATGGCAAGCACGAAAGCGAGAACCAGAGAGAGGTAGATAGATATTTACCAGATAAATAAGCATGAGAGGAAAACGAAGGAGGGCAACGTACCCGAGCGAATGGACACAGACAATGAGAGAGACCTTCACAAACGACGCTGCATCCTTCCGCCATCAGCGTGAACAAGGGTGTCCAGGGATCAATGGTCCAAATCCGATCCATAATGAGTTCGTCTCGTCCGAGTATACATGGCCGGTTCCAAACGGCCCCGTCGGTTGGACCGGAACTGAACCAGAATGCCTACTTTAGTTCTTGTTTAGTCCCGAGTAATCTCCTTAGCAATCTGGTTCAGTTCCGGACCAACTGGACATACGGTTTTTAACTGCTCTTTCAGTTTACCCGGAAACGACCATGTCTAGGTCCAAAAATATCCGAATGGATCTGTTTATTAGTCTCGGTTGGACTCGTAAGTCCTATTAATAATCCAAATGGAATCATATGAAGACTTAGATTCTCG
This sequence comes from Brasenia schreberi, assembly GCA_036023115.1. Lineage (NCBI taxonomy): Eukaryota > Viridiplantae > Streptophyta > Magnoliopsida > Nymphaeales > Cabombaceae > Brasenia > Brasenia schreberi. The sequence continues at coordinate 279,316 of JAYKKT010000031.1, read as the reverse complement.
TGGACTTTACCTAAAATAGGACCCAAACCTGAACTTAAATGGGTCAGCACCCCCTCCAGCCGGTTGACACCCTAACCAGAAATAGGGCTCGTAAAACTGTACATCGCTAGTTCTTCTTGCCTCAGCATGTGCTAGACGGATGTGCAAAAACGGGGGCACCCAAAGCATTAGCTCAACTGGCATGGTGCTCTGAGACCCACGCTGCCAGTGGGGAGTTCGACTTCCGGGAGGTGCACGTATGTGTGTGTGTTAGGTCTTCGACTTCCTTTGTAACTAAAAAAAAATCTTGTTCATGAAGCACAAGGAGCAATAGCTGAACCTGTGCATGAGATCATTTGAGCCAAGATGAACACGAGTTAAGTTAAACAAGCTGAACCCACGCTGCTTATTTGTATTATAAACATAACTTCTAAAATGAACAAGAATTGGATCAGCATTTTTGAACTCTTTATGCTATTTTCTTGTAGAACTAAAAGGATTGATCATTTAGTTGTATTGTGGTCACCCAATTGGCTCGATTGATATGGTTTCTAGCACATATGTACATAAAACAGTACATGCTCAGCTAAACAAGCTTATATGAACTAAATTCCACCCAACACACTGTTCATGTTCGGTGGGTATACTCATATGGCATCATTAGTTGGCTCGCTTTCAGCTTAGTTAGAAATCAAAAGCTTATGATACGCTTGACAAAAATTTCTAAAGCATTTACGATTAATCAAATATTCGGTGTGTTAGCACTCAGACTTACAGCTAAACTGGCCAGGGGACTCATCTCACAAGATGAAGGTCGTTTAGTTTGATACCTGGCATGTGCATGCTCGGCTTCAACCTCTCCATTGTAAAGAAACAAATAAATTACAACTAAGCCTTTTTCGATACTAGATACATGAATTATTTGTCCCCATTATAATGAAAGAAAAAAAGAATTGTTCGGTGTGGTAAACTCATCTAAGCAAGTATGCATCCCATATCATCGTATCATGGTATGGTTCTTTTGTATTTTTTGTTCGAGTCTTGGAAAAACTTCAGATTAATACCCTATGGTTTGATTTCTATATTGTAAAAGCCATAGGTTTCAAATTTTCATCGATATAGTACATTCTCCCTAATACCATCAACTTGGTGTCTGATGTTGCTAACATAGTAAATGTTTGACGTGGCACTAACATTGCACAAATCTCTAGTGCATGTCTCACATAATGTTGCCATGGCATGTTTGACGTGGTATTGGCATTAATGGCATAGTAATAAAACTTTAATTTTGTATCCTATGGTATAATAAATGTATGTTTTAGCATCCTATAGTATCTCGAGTATCCTTTGTTATATTTATTATGAATAGTTAAACATTTAAAAGTGAATTAGTAATTAATATCTATATTAAAGTTATTAATGCAAATTACTAACGAAAAAAATCATTCAAATGTTTAAAGTTAATATCTAAAATTAAGTTGATGTCAAAAACTATTTTGTTAAATTATCAAAAGACATTTGTACTTTGGATTTTATGTATTGAGATGCTTTGATTATACAAAAGACTCCTTAATCCAAGGCTCCAATTACTATGTCAAACATTTATTTTTTGATAAATTTAAGAAAAAATAATTTTCGACATCAACTTAATTTTAATGCCTATCAAAGCAATCAACTTAGTCCCATATAAATGAATTTATTAATCTAAATTAATATTCAAATTAGTAAATAAGTTTTTAAATAAACTCATTGACACAAGCTAGTAAATAATATTTAAGTTAAAGTTATTAGCATGAATTAATTCTAGAAATAACTTTTAAAAATTTTGATAAATTGTTTCAATAATTTACAATAATAAATATTAATTACTAATTTACTGTAAATACTTAATTATTTATTTCCGATATACCATAAGTCAAGATACCATAGTATACTAAAGTGGATTTTAATAAAGTTTTAGTAACACATTACCATGTCAATGTCACATTTAGCCACTGTTTCCCGTCAACATTCTTTATTAGTTATATTAGACATAACAATATTAGAGACATGTTACTAAATTGATGAGTTTTTGAAACATGAGACCTAAAAGTGAACCAGAAAGTACTTATTTGAATTTTCAATAAACCATATGGTATTGATCTAAGGTTTTCCCTTGATTTTCTTTTTTGAAGGCTTATTGCTCGTCTGATCTAAGGAATTAAACGAGTATTTGGCGTTCAATGTCCACAAGCCGAGGCTGGCCATACAAGTATGACATGAAAATCCAACACAACCCAGACAAAGCCTTGCCTATCCACCCAAAGTAATTGGGTCCTGCAGATTAACCTCCCAAGGTATTTGGGTCATGTTGGGGGTAACTTATGTCTCACATGGATAAGAAATGACACAACATATCCGGAACACGAAATTGACACTCTACACACACATATAGCATCATATGTTAGAAAGCCACATATCGTGCAAATCCATGGAAATATTCACTGTTGTCTACCAGCTACAAGCAGCTTTGAGAACTGGCAATCAACTTTCCTTTTATTCCATCACAACCACGGTTACATACTCCGGAAGAGCACACACAGATTTAAGTATCATTCAAAATGATCAAGAAAACAGGCTGCCAGTTATGGGGAATCAAATGCTACAAAGAGGATGAGCAGTCAATATTCCTTGGTACCAAAATTCTTGCACCAGAGTTGAGAAGGAATGGGGCGAACAGGGTGATGTGGCCGTTGCTGCAGTAAAAATGAAAATCGTCATTCCTGGTTGAACATCAATAATAAGCAACAACTTCTATAGAGTATAGACAGAAGATGAAATCACTTTTTCGGCCAATTAGAGGTTGCCTATATGGCACAGCATATGAATCGACCCAAAGTGCCCTAGAAGTCTTTCAGGGCTCATTAATTTGCACATATTCTTTAGTTTATACCTTCATAGCATTGAATCTTGAAAACTATAAAGATTACCCTTAAGCTTAATAAATTGCAAGACCCTATTAGACAGATTCTTTAAGGAGGTTTGCAGTAGCATATGAAACAATTCCCATCTAATACCAAACATGAAAGGTTCTGAAATGAACATAGCATGGGCGTGATATTATATTTAATCATACTGTAGAGTGATGCTTTTAGTCTAATCTCTACTACTATGTGATCTACTTTGGCTTCCGAAACATCAGCAAGCCTGATAGTGAAAAAGGCATGTGTCAACCCTATTACTGCAGCAAAGATTCTTTGCTTCACAGCCTTGAAACGTTGTCTTCCACCCGCTTCCTTCACGAGGTTTGGCTTTTTCACATCTTCAAAGCAAAGGTGCCATGACCTGGAGAATCTTAAAAGCTGCACCCATCAAGCCAAAACCCATCTTCACCCTATTAGAGTGAATATGGAGGGAAAGGTGATGGTAACAAATGAAAACCCCATGCAAAATGACCTGGTCATAAAAGTTACTACTTCAATCGACACATGTTGTGAATAGCTTTTCTGGAACCACCAACTAAATACAATCACAGTAATTAGTCATTCAACTAGCACACCTAGTTATTCAGATGTCTCACACGGAGACCTCATTCTGAACAGGAAAGGTTTGGAGGGAGATGGAGCAGTCACCTCCTAGGTCGGCTGATAAAATGGTCAAGGTTTGAAAGTGAATGAATTGGCCCAAGATCAGGAAGGAGTCTCCCCTAGGGTAGGGGCTGAACTTAAGTAGCGGACTTTGCCTGCCTGCCTTGTAAGCTTACTCCTAGTCCTATGCTCGTCAAGCCTCCACTTACCTTTGGATACTGGGTCTTCTGTCCATCTCATGATTGGCATCATGATGATTAGTGAAGCTTTTCTCAACCATGACAATTCTTTTACACTAGCATCTAGAAAAAGTTCAAATATGTTTATGATTTAACTATCCAGTTGAAATGCCCATCACTGCTACCATTTATTTGTTTAAACTAAGTTGGATTGCTACAACAAAACAATATTTTCTTTTAAGTAAAAATTTGCAAAAGTGTCTTATAATTTTCTAAATTACAGCAATTTCTCAACATTTTAAGAGAGACATGAGGTTCTTTATCATTAATCAACTAAGGACATGAAGTTTCAATCATTAATCAAATAGAGACCTTGTAGTTAACAACATTAGTTTTTCGTATATGTCGTAAAGAAACTCAAGTGTTTATCTGATTAACAATAGAAACCTCAAGTCCCTATTTGATTAACGAAGAAACATCATATCCTAGAAAACATAGAAATTGAAGTCCCAAAATGTAAAATTTAGAAGACCACAAGGTAGTTTTTGAAATTCTCCCCTTCCTTTATATCCATAGGTGATCAATCACACTACCACATCAATAAATCGCAATTATGTGCTTCTTATTTGAATTTCATTTATACAGTATTTTTGTAAAATTAAAGGTCTCATAAAGCTCTTCTAGAAACCCAAAAGGAGGAACTGCCACTGGGAAATCAGTTTCTGCACCACTCCTCCAAATCTACTCCCTATTCCTTAGGTTCTCCTTCTCACACTTAAAGCTCCCACTTTTCATCCTTGTATCTCCTCCTGAGTTTTTCATGCCAATGCTAGAAAAGAAAAAATAAATAAGAACAAAGACGATGAATAACATAAGTGAGTGTTTATTCAGACATTGCAAATAAAGAATCTTGAAGGTGAAAGACCACAACTACTAAGTGGCTGACATGCATTGTCCTTTCGCAATGGAAAATGTGACTCAAGAATGTTCAATGGTTTTAATTCTTAGCTTTTATCTTCAGTAGGTTTAAATCCTGCTCCCAATTATCATTGGATGTGGTCAACAGGCACGGTTAACTTCTTGCTATAAAACCTTCTCTCTTAGTTTATAGACCATATGTTCTAATCCAACATATGATTTTCCAAAACCATTTCCTTTTTGAACTCCGAGTCCAATCAAATGCTAGATTTTGGATCAGGTCACCAGAACTTGTACCTTGTGAGATAGATCAAAATCTATACACATCCAAAAGGCCTGTAAAATTAGGTGCATCAAAGTTTTTCGGTTGGGCCAAGTTCAACTGTACCAGACATAATATGGGGACAGTAGTCCATCAAGTGACTGAATCTACCGAGAACATTCCAGATAACACAACTAAACCCATACACCACATCTTCTGTGATTAAACCACGGCGTTCTGAACATTCAAAATAAACATGCAATTCTCACCCATCTTTGTCTATGCAATCAAATTCTCCTCTTGGCCTCTTGTGAAAAGATCAAGAGCCTTCACCAATGCTATTGCCTTTCTATAGAAGTTGTCCTTGCCATTGTTACTTTGTATTCAGTAATAGTATAAACAAAAATATATTAATGAGAATCCTTATTTAAATTGAATAAGTCTAATCTTTTCTTTGCCAAGCCTCAAGAAGTGATTGCAAGGTAACAAATTGCTGTCATATACATAACCTTCACAAGCATTTCTTTTTGGGTATAACTGTGATTGCTTGCAAAGGTATCAAGGTACAACACATAAGATTTGCCTTCATTGCGTTTGTCAAAATAAGTCTATTTTCAACTTATTTTCCAGCTCAAGCCTCTCATTTGACTCGTTTCTACAATTGAAAGTATATGCCCATACTTTTTCATGTGAAGCATCGTAAGGAAATGTGCCTCGTTTAGTAAAATTGACTAGAAAAAACATCACGAGCAAAAATTCTCAAAAAGGGGAGCATTCGACTGCACAAGGTAGATCCTACCATACTACAGCTAGAGCTTCACAAAGGTCTTAAAATCTTTCGCTGGAACAGAAAGGTGGATTAGGTAACAAGTCCTACCATACCAACCTTTTGAGAGGAGAGTCACACATTTTGGCAGGAAATTCTATTGTTAGGGCAAACAGAAGAGGAAAAAATTATGCAATTACCACTGTATCAATGGAAAAAATATCATCCTTTTTATAGAATTTGTGGATTTTCAGCCACATGATTGAAATATAGTTCTAATAAATTTTACGAATATTAGAAGATCCCATGTGCAACGAAGGATATAGGACATGTACATTGCTTTAGTTATCAAATACTTATATCCTTAGGAACTGTGGCAAAATTTGAAACTAAGTTCATCGACAGACTCATAACAATATCTAACATGAGTTCAACTACCTTCGACCCTATGACCTCAAGAAAGATTCCACTCTAGTCCAAGAGAAAAACTCCAAATAAACAACTATCCTCTCTGCTTTGCTCTGCTAGAGTTTCGAATGAGATTAAACATTTTGCATGGCGCCCTTGCTGCAATTCATCCCCAGTTCGCACCAAATTGAGGAGATAAGGAATTGCTTGCCCCATCAATGCCCTCAATGTAAAACAGCAGACAAAGATCTTGATCGTGTTTTTGCTAAATGCAGGGATAGTAGGAAAATCTGACAATTTGAGAAGGTGGACTTGACAACCACCTTGGCCCTATGGCTTCAAGAAAGACTTCACTAGTCCAAGAGGAGAACTCGAAATCCTCCTCATGATCATGCAAGCAATCTGGAAAGCATGAATCGGAGTGGCCTGTCAAAATTGGAAGCACTCCCAGATCAAATTTTATTCTCAGCACATAAGGCACTACAGGAATACAACCAGGCCAATAGTTTGAAAGAACAACCCAAAGCTAGCTCCAGGTAAAAGGAATGGAGGGCAGATTCAATCAGTCAGGGCCATGGCCTCCTAATTCTGGTATAGTCAAGATGAACACAGACGTGTTACAAAAAAAAAAAGCACAGGTGAGTCTGTAATCAGAGATCACATGGGCAAACTCATAGCAGCAGACACCAGCCCATGCAGTTCATCACGTTAGGGGAACTTATGGCCATAAGAATGGTATAGAGTACAACAACAACAACAACAACAACTAAGCCTTTTCCCATACTAGACGGGGTCGGCTACATGGATTCTTTGTTTCCACAGATCCCTATTGTGTGCCATGTTAGCAGTTAACTCTTCTTTCCAATACTTTTGTGGTCGTCATCTACCTCTTTTAATACTTTCCAAATTTAGTTTTTCATAACTTCTTACAGGTTCTTCTTTTGATCTTCTTTCTATATGTCCAAACAATCTTAAACGATATTCACTCATTTTATCCTCTATTGGTGCTGCTCCTAATTTGTTTCTAATAACCTCATTAGGTATACGGTCTTTTCTTGTATGACCACTCATCCATCTCAACATCTTCATTTCTGTCACATACATCTTTTGTACATGTTGATGATTAACTGCCCAACACTCAAAACCATAAAACATGGTAGGCCTAATTGCTGCTCTATAATATTTACCTTTTAACTTTAAAGGTATCTTCTTATCACAAAGAATACCTGATGTTCCTCTCCATTTTAACCAACCAGCATTAATTATATGCGTAACATCTCCATCAATTCTTCCACCACTCTGAAAAAGTGACCCTAGGTATTTAAAACTTTCCTTTCGGGGATGCAATGTGTGCCAATTTTAATTTCTATGTCCTCTGAGGTAACCAAATGATCAAACTTACATTCCATATATTCTGTCTTTGTTCTACTAAGTCGGAGGCCTTTGATTTCTAATGTTTCTCTCCATAGTTCCAATTTTCTATTAACTTTTTCCTTAGACTCCTCCACTAATACAATGTCATCTGCAAATAACATACACCAAGGTACTTCATCTTGAATATAAGAATGGTATAGAGTATGCAAGAGAAATCCAAATTCAGCAGATTGAAATTGAAACAGACAGCAAAGATGCAATTGAGGTGTTGTTTCAAGGAAAACACTTATAGAGAAATGCTAGTTCAAGATTGCATCATCCTACGACAATCCTTTCTATGTTCATGGAAGAGGATCCGTCACACAGCAAATCAATTATCAGGTGGCCCATATTCTGATGAGTTCAGCAATGCAACACCCTTATATTGTTTGGAAGGAGCAAGTCCCATCTCATGCCAGGGAGCTCATTGATAATGAAACAAAATGTAACTGTAACTGCCTAATAGCTTATCTCAAAAAAACGAAAACATACATCTACAAACTTTACATTGCTACATCAAGAAAACATTAAAGAGTTCAAAAATAAAGTAATCCCAGATTAAAATCAAAATATCAAAAACCAATGTATACAGATGGTAGGAGAGGATCCTAGGGAAGGCTCCCTCTTCTTCAAAATGCCTATTATGGTCTTCCCTATCATCCAGTTGCTGATGGGTAGGGGTACAACCATATAGTATAGACTCTTCTCAAAGTGAGTCTACAGTGCTTTGCTTTCCTGTTATGTCTGTGCGAAAGCTTACAACTACCTTGTAGTACCCAATGCACACTTAAACTAAACACCTTGGGTTGCATCCAGTGTACTCTATAGAGTTCACTCATTAGTTGTTTATGTAGCTTTGAAACCACACACAAATGATACAAAAATTAAACAAGCACTTTCCTGAGAAGAGCTCAACCATTAGCGGTTCTGAAAACTTTCTAAGGCCGTGCGAATAGCCTGTACAACTGTTCAGGATGGGATGAACTATACGTTACAGACCATGGATTCAACCCTCCTAGGCTATGGCATTTTCATTGAACTTTCCAAATAACGAGTGGGGCGTGTGCCCCACCTCCGCTCAAAGTAGATCCAGTACTGAGCTCAACAAACAAATTCCATCACAAGAAGTGTCAAATTAACAGACAGCACTGCCTTCCATGGTAGAAGAGTTATGCCTAACTGTATAGCCAGTTGCAACCATGCAACTCAAACTCAAATGTCCAAAACAAAAAGCAGAAACGAGAAAAAAAAATGAATAGCTCGCAATGCTTCAAAAAGAAGGAAAGCAATGAAAAAGAAAAGAGAGAAGAACAAACCTCCAGTTCAGCAGATTTCATGGCAATAGGGATGCAGACAAGCACAATACCGGCCATCGCAATTGCGGTATTCCTTTTCCAATGTTTCGGTCTACAATACGGGCCTCCTGTCATACTCCATACCTTTGTCCTGAAATCGCCATTAGCAGCGCCGTGATGCTCTCCGCCGCCCATTTTCCCAGATCACGAGAAATTCTTCCTATTTCTTCGTCTGCAACGTCAAGAAACAAATGGATTTAACTAAGATGGAACGGAGAACGAGATCATCCATCACCAATCGAGATAAAAATCGAAATTGCAGGGAACCAACGCTTAGTAATCTGAGTACTATCAAACGTCAAATAGAATCAGGGTTTCCACCATAACTTAACCAGAAAAACAACACGAATGTCAAGAAAAGATGACTTTTCCTTCTACAATCATATCAGATGATGTTTTATACTTATGGAATCACTTTCACCAACACCCAACAAAAGAATGAGATCCAATTTAGGAGGATTAAACAGCAAAATGAAAATAAACTAAAGTCCATGAGAAAATAAGGTTACCGAATCAAATCAAACACAATAAATAGGGAAATAACAAGATCAAGTACAATAATATGCTGAAATTTTAAGGAACGGAAGAAACGAAGGAAGGGCATGCATACCGATAGCGCTTGTTCTGATGTCGCCTTCTTCTCTCGATCAGAACAAATGGTCAGCCGAGTCTCTGGCCCATGGGGGACATGGGCCAGGACGATGATGTCAGGGATGATGCAGTTGGATCGGATTCGGGTCTAACAGGGTCCAACCAAAAGGCTAAAGTCAAATCCGGATAAACACGAAGCACTCCGGATTGGATAGCTAACTGATCAGAGATACTTGTTTGTGCATCAATGATCAATGTAGTCAATCCAAGATTATTCGATGAATTCAGATGTGGAGGCCAGATTGAATACTGAAATCTGAAAATGGGTGGGGTTGGATCCTCTTCTGAGCAAATCCGATCATCTAGCCTAAGTTATGGATCTGGATTTGGATCTGAAACTGAATCAGACCCATTAACATGACAGCAAAGTGCTCTACAGTTGGTGTTATTGGGGTGTAATTATGTAAAGAGGCCGCTTTCTGAAATCCGAATATGTGATCAGTCCAAAATGGTTCAGTCCATTCAGGTTTCAATGCAATCCGGTACCAAAATCCAAATCTGAGTGGAATTGGATCCTCTTTTTGCTTCAGATATCACCAACTAGACTTGGAGAAGAATCGCGTTTGTGTCTGAATCTGACCCTTTAACATGCAAGCAAAGTGGCATCACATAGGAACTTTAGTCCATAACCGGTCCACTGGTACACAACTCTACATGGGGTGGATTCTCAGAGGTGAGAAGCTACACTGCAATGGGTCAGGTTTGGATAACCCTTTCATGCAGGTTCAGGTTTAGGATGAACCTGAACCGATACATCTCTCTCTCTCTCTGTCTGTCTGTCTGTCTGTCTGTCTCTCTCTCTCTCTCTCTCTCTCTCTCTCTCTCTCTATATATATATATATATATATATATATATATATATATGAATTCAAATGGACGATCTTATGCCCTAGTCAAAAGAAACATTCATATCGTTGGAATGTTTGCTTGAACCTTTTGTTCATATAATTTATAATTTAAAAATACATAATTTTAAATTATATTTAAATAAAAGAAGTTTTTCACAGTATATTCAGGTTGGATTGTATCGGGATGTGTTCTGTTGGGGTTAGTACAGGGCGGGTGAGGGTTGTGAACCTTGAAACATGTGAAGTTCATCACGGGCTTGGAGCTTAGTAACTGCACCTAGATTGATTCGTTTAGCAATCACTTGCTCATAGAAGCCATAAAACGGGATCCACTGCTACAAAGAAACATACAAGAACGTGCTAATTTTAAATAGATGCACCATCAGTGCAACAAACAGCGGGGCACAAAAAAGTGAAAGCAAATGCACAAGAAAAGAAGCACCACCCTTCATCCCCAAATAGAAAGCTCAGAGAAAAACCATACAAAGAAAACTCTCTTCCTCAAATAGTATCACAGAACCCAAGCAATTTTAATCAGGAATATTTTGTGAAGGAATATCATACTGGAGCCAGCTCAAGTATGGGGCCTCTAAAGCAAAACTTGGCCACCATCGACTTCCATATAGCAGATGCACAAATCCCTTCGAAAGAGCTGTCATAGATTCCTCAAAGAAACGACATCTGAGAGGCAATCAAAGAAATGGTTGATGTCAATCTTTGCCTTCCCCGAGTGAATAGCTTCAGAATCTCCACCTTTCGCCCCTTGGGCTGCCATCTCCACCAGCATGTATAGTTTCTTAATTGGCATCTGAGGAGAGGAGAAAAAAGAAACACAAATATAGTGAGGTCCTGCTTCCTTCTTGATCCGATATTTGACAAACTCAATTTACCAACTGATCGTCCTGCCTTCTTTTTCCCTCTTCTTGGTAAACTATTAGAGAAACAATAAACACTGACATCTGTTTCCTTCTTATTTTCCTTTTAATTTGACACCTGAAGTTTTCTCCTGTTTGCATCTATTAGTTCTAGAGATAATATCAGCCATATAATAAATGGAATTTTTCAAAAAATGCACCTAAAGATTTGAAAACAATAAAAGATCCATCCAAAAGAATTGATGAAATTCAAAAAATGCACTTTTTGCTCTTTTAATCTGAATCAGCCTTTCCTCCTAAGTTAATACTAAACTATATTGGGCAAGTTCATTAAGTTTATAATCCTCAACGAGGTTCAATAATAGAATGAGGGCTAGTTAACACAACCATGGACATAACTCAGAGAGAGAGAAGGGGGGGGGCATCGAGCACATACATTGTCCAACGATTCTGCTGCAACATCGATATCATGTTCCGCAAATACATTAAGTGCTTTTAGAACCTGTGGAAGAAGAGAAGAATTAAACTTCAGGTGATTATAAAAATGATTTTTAGTACATCAACTGAAACCCAAATTAAGGACTTCCGTTAATTGTTAAGTGGACTCAACTTTTACTGCACCATAATCAACTATCAGTTTATGAAAAAGTGGTTGAGAATCATAAATCACAAATATTCTTTAAAACATTTCCTCCAAACAGAAAAATATTATCATAAAAAAGGAAAAGATCGTTTTCTTGAATTAACTTAAAAAGATCAATAAAGAAACCCTCAACTTTTTTTATAACAGAAAATGACCTTACTGAAATTTAGTATTTACTAAATAACGTCAAATGTAAGGGATCACCCTGGCATGATCGGTCCCAAACCCAAATAAAAGATGACCTCTACATTTTAGCCTGGATACAGTGAATCAAATGCGGAGAGGACTCCCACATCATGGACAGGTGTAAATAAAGAAGTTAGTCTCGCTACGTTACCGCACGAATATAGTGAATAAATTGTAGAGAAGATCTCCACATTTACAGTATGGACGGATACATGAGTAAGGAAGCTAATCCTATATAATAAGATTTGTATTGGTTCTTAGAATATCGAAAAATTGTTTGATAAGCTAATGGAGGTGATAGATACTATGATTTGGAAAAAGATTTATACCCTATGTTTATAAGAGACAAAGTGGGTTGGAGAAAAAGCAAAAGAAATTTAGGATACAAATTTTAAATTATGGTATTGAGGAAAGCAAAAGGCTCGAAACGAAATTGATATTATCATAAACAAAGATTTAAAAGATAATGTAGTAGAAATAAACGATATGGTGACCGAATCATGACGTTGAAATTAGTGCTAGGAGCAGACGTATTGAATATAGTCGGTGTTTACGCACCCCAACTAGGACTAGAAGACAGTATAAAGATGACTTTTTGGGAGGAGTTAGATAAGGTGATTCAAAGAATTCCATAAAGGAAGATTTGTTTAGGAAGGGCCTTAAATGAACATGTCGGTAAAGAAGCATTAGGATATCAAGGTATTAATGAAAACTTTGGTTTTGGAGATATACATGAGGAAGGTAGGAGATTTTAAATTTTGCTATGGCATTTGATCTCTTTATAGTCAATACAATCTTCAAAAAACGAGTTGAACATTTAATTACTTATAAGAGTGGTTAATCACAAACACAAATTGATTATTTTGTTTGTAGGAAAAAAGATAGATCGTGTTGTAAAGATTGCAAGGTAATTTCATGAGAAAGTTTAACCACCCAACATCAATTTTTAGTTATGGATTTAGAGGTGAAAAAGTAGACAAAGAAGAAAAAAGTATATCGAGTTATTTAGACTAAATGGTGGAACCTCAAGAGCGAGAAAGAAGGTATATTTAAACTGAAAGTCCTTCAAGGAGATGTTTGGAATTATGTTGGTACACCTTTTGATGTGTGGACTAATATAGCTTATAGATATTAGGAAAGTGGCGAAAGATGTATTAGGTAAATCTAAGGGAGGTGTAACGGCACAAAAAGAAGCTTGGTGGTGGAGTGAAGTGGTGCAAAATAAAATTAAGGCAAAGAATGCATGCTACAAATTACATTATGCTAAGAAAACTAGTGAAACTTTAGAAGATTATAAGAAAGCAAAGAAAGAAGTGAAAAAGACCGTCAGTGAAGCAAAAGCTAAAATTTAGAAGGATTTATATAAAAAAACTCAACTCAAAAGAGGGTGAAAGAGATATTTTTAGAATAACTATGATCAGAGATAAGAAAACTAAGGATCTTAATTTTGTTAGATGCATCAAAGACAAGGATGAGAAAATTCTAGTAACAAATGATGATATAAAAAATAGATGGAAAAACTATTTTTATAAGCTTTTTTAATGAAAATAAAGATGTTAGTATTAGCTTAAGAGAGTTAGCGAAATAAAAAAAAGTATATAAACCATAATTTCTATCGACGTATTCAAAAAAATGAAGTCAAAGAGGCTCTTAAACATATGAATGGTGGTAAATCGTTAGAACCATTCAATATTCCTATAGAACTTTGGAAAATCCTAGGAGAGACAGGAATCACTTTGCTCACAAGACTATTTAATGAAATATGAAAAAACCAAAAGATGGTAGGAATAGAGAACGAGTATACTTATACCCATATATAAGAACAAGGGAGACATTCAGAATTGTGCAAATTATCGGGGTATCAAGTTAATGATCCATACTATAAAATTATGGGAAAGAATTATAGAACGTAGGTTAAGACAAGTATCGAGTACAACATAGAACCAATTTGGATTCATGTCATGCAGATCTACTGTTGAAGTGATTCACCTTTTGGGACATCTTATGAAACATTTTAGAGCAAAAAAGAAAGACCTTCACGTGATATTTATTGATATAGAAAAAGCTTACGATAGGGTACCGAGGGAGGTTCTTTGGAGAATCTTGGAAAAAAGAGGTATCCCATTGACATACATTAACCTTATAAAAGACACGTACGATGGTGCAAAAACATGTGTGAGGACTCATGAAGAAATGACAAACTTCTTTGAAGTTAATATTGGGTTACACCAAGGATCAACTTTAAGTCCATAACAATTTATAATGGTGATTGATGAGTTAACAAAACATATTCAAGATGAAGTACCTTGGTGTATGTTATTTGCAGATGACATTGTGTTAGTGGAGGAGTCTAAGGAAAAAATTAATAGAAAATTGGAACTATGGAGAGAAACATTAGAAAGCAAAGGCCTCCGACTTAGTAGAATAAAGACAAAAATATGGAATGTAAGTTTGATCATTTGGTCGCTTAGAGGACATAGAAATTAAAATTGGTATACATTGCATCTACCAAAAGAAAAGTTTTAAATACCTAGGGTCAATTTTTCAGAGTAACAGAAGAATTGATCGAGATGTTACGCATAGAATTAATGTAGGTTAGTTAAAATGGAGAGGAGCATCAAGTATTTTTTGTGATAAGAAGATATAATTAAAGTTAAAAGGTAAATATTATAGAGCAACAATTAGACCTGCCATGTTTTATGGTTCTCAGTGTTAGGTGGTTAATCATAAACATTTACAAAAGATGTCTGTGACAGAAATGAAGATGTTGAGATGGATGAGTGGTTATATAAGGAAAGACCGTATTCGTAATGAGGTTATTAGAAACAAATTAAGAGTGGCACCAATAGAAGATAAAATGAGAGAATATCGTTTAAGATGGTTTGGACATATATAAAGAAGATCAAAAGAAGCACCTATAAGAAGATATTAAAAACTAGATTTTGAAAGTATTAAAAGAGGTAGAGGACGACCACAAAAGTGTTAGAAAGAAACAATAAAGAATGATCTAGCTTATGTTGAGTTAACTGCTAACATGGCATATGATAGGGCTATGTGGAAACAAGAATCCATGTAGCTGACCCCATCTATTATGGGAAAAGGCTTAGTTGTTGTTGTTTTGTAGATAACATCAAATCAAAAGTACTAATTATATTTTTCCAACATAAATCAAGAGCTTGTATAGGTTAAATTCACCCAGACTGATCAAAAGGCAACTTATATAACTTTTTACTTGGAGGCCCTCGATTTGTGGGACTCAAAATCTATTTAGCGTTGGGTTCATGTATCATTCTCCACGCTTTACAGATGACACTTTTGTCCACCCTTTATCCATTATACCTGTCTAGCATCATCAGTGCGTAATGTAGGGATATGATATGTGACAGAGAAAGCATCACAAACACCAAGAGATTCCAAGAAGTGCATCTCACTGGATGTTCCAATCACCAACAGATTCTTGCCCTGCATATGAGAGAACAATAAATGTTTGATAAATTGTGTAATCATCTAACCAGTATAAAGAACAATTCAAGTAGAAGCTTGCCCTATAAATGAGTGAGAACATCCAGTGAGATGAGTACTGACATGGCATTCCAAGACACTCAAATCAGTCAAAAGACCAAAGAACAAAATCTTGGTGATTCCCTTTTCTCCATCCAAAACACTCATTAGAGACAACCAAAATATTCATGCATAACCGTAGAAAAAATGAAAAGAATAATCCAAGTTCTGAGAGCCCATGAGTACTGACATGGCATTTCAGGGGTGAGTCTGTTAATGGCAAAGTTACGTTATCAATTTAGGTACATTTCAATATCTAGCAACTGCTGGCAACATAACCTTCATAAAAGATGAGTTACTGTCTATGATTTTAATTTGCATTGTGGACTTTACACGAGAAGGAAAAACTAAACTTCACATATAGTTTTGAGTTGCATTTGAATTTCATACGCACACCAAAAAGAGAAAAGAAAAGAATAATTTACCCTTGGCGGAACTCTTTTGAGAAGAACCAGTAAAGTCTGTGAAATCACATTAGAAAACCGAGGGCCAATTGCTACATATTCCAATAGCCTGGTGGAGAGATTCAATTCAAGTACAGATTTAGAGTAAATGCAATATCAAATTCAATCTTCCAAAAAAAATCAGAAGACACTTGATAAAGATCTCACCTTTCAATATCATCAAGAATAATGATACTTAAAGGAGACTTGTATGCATCCTCAAATACCTGCAGTTTCAGAAAATCAATATGAGTATCTGAACTGGTTCCAAGTTCAAATAAAATAAATACGCATCTTCAAAAAAGGATATGTTTTAACAAAGAAACTATTCATTCAAGTGTTCTTCTAGCAATATTAGTAGATTCCTTGTTGCCCTTCTGTAGCATACAAGACCAACAACAACAACTAAGCCTTTTCCCATACCTGTAGCATACAAGACCACTCCTACAAAATTTAAAGAAATTCCCAAACAAGAAAAGAGAGATAAAAATGCAATGGGATCAGAGGCCATCAAGTTAAGACCTCATAAGGAGTAGCCAGGTTAGGTGGATAGGTCACCGTATGAAGCTCTTAAACTGAACAATAAGCTTAACATTGCTCAAACCCAATATAACTTGAAATTTTGAACACTTGTGCTCAACTTTAGCCACCCACGTGCAGCTTGAACCTGTATATGGCTTGTATATTATATTCAGAAGGTCAGTAGTAGTCTGTACAAATTGCTTGCCTCATACTTGTAGACTGTCAACGTCACTATAATGGTGACAGGCTGTTTCTTTGTAATACAGATGTGTTGGTGCAATAACAATCTTGTCTAAGATAACTACCAAAGCAAACCCACAAGATCTTAAGTTTTGACAGAGGCACAAACGGGAGTTCAGCTCATCAAGCTAATGAGTTACATTGAATGAATATGGATCTCACTTGGTATTCTTTTATAATTGAAAGTACCAAAGTACAAGACACATCCTATCTTTACTATAAACATTCATAACACTGGATAACAGGTTGAAGCAACATACATATTTTTCCTATGGTTTCCTATTATAGTGCTCAACTTAATACTTTATATGAACTCCAATGAAATCATATTCTTCTTGAAAAGTTTGATATTCTGGCCTAAAATTTGCACGAAAAATCCCATCAACAAACCTTGGCAATTTTTGCACATTTTGTGCCTTCACTAAGGCCGATCATTGATTCAGCAGATATCTGAGGAAACAATTACATGAATCAGTAACAAAACCATTTAAAAAGGATAGAGAAAAAAAGGT
Source organism: Brasenia schreberi (assembly GCA_036023115.1). Classification (NCBI taxonomy): domain Eukaryota; kingdom Viridiplantae; phylum Streptophyta; class Magnoliopsida; order Nymphaeales; family Cabombaceae; genus Brasenia; species Brasenia schreberi. The sequence goes on along the minus strand of JAYKKT010000031.1, from coordinate 261,989 downwards.
TCGACTATTCATAAGAGCACTTACTATCTTCACAAAGGGGAAATCACTGTCAATACCAATTGTTGCTGCCAGTGCAGACTTACCACTACAACAATAAAGATAGAGTTCAGTGAAAATTTTGAAATTGCAGTTGCAGTCAAGAAAAAGCATACCTGCCACTAGGGCCTTCTAAAAGACAAGTAACCAATGGACTTCCTTTGCTCACTTTCACCTGCTCTACCAGTAACATAGCCCTCTCGTATATGTGTTTATGTCTCTCACCACAGTAAACAACTCCATTGAGTCTGTAAAAGAGTGAAAACCAACATAAATCAAGAAATACAATCACAATGCTTGGAATCACAGGGTAACTCAAACATGATCATTGTATGACTCATTAACTTTATGCATCGGTAAATTCACAATTTTGAATATCTCCTTTGTACTTATAAATGGGTTATCAGTATACTCTTCCTCCATTCCACAGGCATCTTTTTGTCCATCCAACTAACTAATTTTTAACCACTAATAGAAGTGAATTGTAACAATGGCATGTCTTATAGGCACGACTAATGAGACAGACTGAAAAGGATGAAATCTTTAGGTAAACTAAATGTGCTTATGTCATGATGCACCAAACAAAGAAATAGGATATAAGACTAATTCTATTCATTAGGAAGGAGTCATGCCACCTTCCCCATAAAAAAAGAATTCTCACTATATTCTCCTACTCCATGGAAAAAAAAAAGAACTGCTCAAACTAAGGAAGACATGCTTGTGAGTACTATGTAAATACTAAAACACAAATACAGCGAGTAACAATACCGGATGTAAGAGAATTTAAAAGTTACTGTAACCTAGCTCCTATTCATTACGTATATCTGCCCATTCAGCGTAGACTATAAAATGCACCATGTCATTACAACACAACATTGTAATCTTTGAGATCACCATGAGATCAGCTTTTCTTCCTACTCCAAACAAGTAGCCACAACTATGTAATGCAGCAGTGTGGCACTATTTCACATCTCAGCAAGGCAGGCAAACTCAGGAGTCCAGGAACTATAAGAACAGGAAAACATGGCATAGACCTTCATGATAAGATCAAAGAAGAAGATTTCTGAAGATTGCCCCTAATTTTATAAGAACTCCAAGTTGCAAATGCTAAACTCAGTGCAAAGCCTGCCCACTCCCTCCCTCCATATTGCCTTTTCCACTTTGTAGTTAAAATTGGAAAACCTGTCGTGCAAATATTTCCAGATAAGCATAATATTTTTCATTATTTATTTTGGATCTTACATTTGTATGAAGTTAACAACTGGAGGTTTCCACATCAACAGTTCAACGTTGTAATTTAAAAGTTTGATATATGTTGCGCTATATTTGGTTAATCACTGTTTCTTTTGTGGATGTTGACAAGTTCTGCTAATTATTTGAAATATTCCTTTTTCTACTTTGTTTCTTAGAATTATATGAAGTGAGAGATTGAGAATGTGGCAATATCACACCAAGAGATCACATCATCCATTAAACTTCATCATCTCTTCAATATTGGCAAGATGGTGTCCCTAGTGTCATCTTCTGCTAACTGTTTGAGCATCATCACCAATACGTGGTTAATTATATACATCTTTCATTCAAATAACAAAATGCAGGTCTTCCTAAAGGAGGATAAAATTACTATATAATGCGCATATTTTGTCACCATTTTACCTTCTCACTTCTAGCATCTCTTTGTTGTTGTTTACATAAGAACAAAGAATGCTACTTTCATCGGAGTAAAAGTATCCTGCACTTTCCATCACATACACATAGATCCAAATAAATGAACACAGAGAGTGCAGTAACAGTGAATGCAATCAATTGGCAAGGTAAAGCTTCTTTATTGGTGACCAGAGAATATCTAAAGACAAAAGCTAGCAAAAGGATCAAATTTAAAAACAAACAAAATCACAATCACAATAAAAAAAATGTGGCTCTGATGAACTTAGTTAAAATGCTAAAACAAAATTAACAAGAATATCAAGAAAGAATAATGCATAAAGGACAAAAAGAGAAATTGTACATTTTGGTTATTAAGGTCTATTCCTGTGAACCTACATCATCCAATCTTGGACAACAATTGGAAGAAATTCCACAAAAAGGCTTAAAGCATGAAACATATATTGAATCATAAGTTCAGAGAATAAATTGATTTTTAACATCTTTCACAAATTCCGAAAGAATAGTTTTGTAACTAACCTGCTTCTTTCCAGATCATCTGTGGAGGCTCCAAATGCAGGTCGGACTTCCTGAAGAGCATTCAAGAAATCTTCCATCGTGACCTTGATGCTTTCTTCATCCAAAGGCTTGGTAAGGTCGTCCAAGCTTATCTGTCTGTTCAAAGCAAAAGACACGGCACTTTTGACAACACCTTCAAGCTCAGCACCACTGTAATTTTTTGTTCGCGCAGCTGCAACAAGCATGGCCCAGTTAGGCATCAGAGCTATTTTATCCTCTTAAAGAGGTTCAGATTTCAGCACAATGTGTGGTACTAATAGAGGATAAAATGAGAGAATATTGTTTAAGATGGTTTGGACATATAGAAAGAAGATCAAAAGAAGAACCTATAAGAAGGTATGAAAAACTAGATTTTGAAAGTATTAAAAGAGGTAGAGGACGACCACAAAAGTGTTGGAAAGAAACAATAAAGAAGGATCTAGCTTATTGTGAGTTAACTGCTAACATGGCACATGATAGGGCTCTGTGGAAACAAAGAATCCATGTAGCCGACCCCGTCTAGTATGGGAAAAGGCTTAGTTGTTATTGTTGTAAAGAGGTTCAGATTTCAGCACTACTTTCCACATTCCAAGGACAAAAAATAGACACCACATGTTTTCCTCTAAAGAACATGTCAAATTTCTAACAGCAGCATGAACCAGTGGCGGACCCCTCAAGAATTTCGAAAGACTTGAGCTGCATATTGAATTTAGAAAAAATGAAATATCGCCCCCTCAAAATTTTAAGAAAGAAATTGAGTATTTGTTAAATTGTTAAAGTTTCTGTCTATCCGCCTGAAAAAACTAACATTTGAACCCTTTAATGATATTAATTATATATTCAGATCAGATTTTTTGAAAGATCCAATCTGAACCAATATGTTTTGTTGCCCTAATTCCTCTCTCTCCCAGTATTCTGCCGGAGTCCCAGACCACAGATCCGTAGGTGGGCTGTGGCTGCATCTGTGACGCTGATCCTCCCGTTGGCAACCTCCCTCTCTCTCTCTCCTCTCTCTGTGTGTGTATTTGTTGGCAACTCACAATCAAGGCGAAAGGCAAGAAAAAGATTGTTTCTTGGCTATAAAATTGATTACCTCTGTTGCTAATTCATGGTATCAAATATCAAGTGATACTCCTATTTTGGATTTAAATCAATAACAGTAGCCATTTATATGTTGCTTATGACACTTGTTGTTGGAATCATATGTAGATGGAATGACACATGATGAATTGTTTTGTTGTTGATTATTTTCTTCATTTAAGTTGTTTGTGTCATTGATTTTACTGCTAAATTATTTGAGTGTGTTTTTCCATGTTGATCTTATGTGAATTAGCAAGAGAAACTGAAAATTATCCATACTTAAGAACATGGATAATTTTGTCAAGTATTGAAAACTAATGAAAGCATTTATGATATAAATGATCTGAGTTTTGCCTCTTTTCAGTGAATCAGTTGGAAGACTGATGTAGGTACTTAATCATTTGTGATATAAATTATGTGAGTTTTGCCAATTGAGAAAAGAAGGATGTTAATGTTTCAGACTTGCCCTTGGTGCAAAACTCATATTGGAAGACCGATATGATCCCTCAATCAATATCCAGATCCTATACGAAAATGGAAAACCTTGAAAAATTTCAATGATATTTGGAAAACTAATGTTCCTTAACGTTTTAGATCGAAATTAAATCTCAATTTAAACTCAAGCAAGTTGGGTTTGGGCTTTTCCTAAATAGTTCCTTTGTGCCATGCTTGACTCCATGTAGTCTATTCATTAGAGTCTGATCAGAGTATTATATGCTGTAGGTATTGTCCAAGTTAGATTTTGCATAGGTTGGGCATGCCAAACATGGCCCTTGATGCCCTTACATGTTGCACAATTTTTATTTTTATTTGGTCCAGTGTTTGTTCACATCTAATTTTAGATTCAATCCAACGAGAACATCATGATTGTCTAATGTATTTTACATTTAATATTCTGCTACCTATTTGGTCCACTGTTTGTTCCCATTCAATTTTTATTATATTTGCCTTTAGTCGAAACAAAAACAGAATATATGGAATGTAAGTTTGATCATTTCGTTACTTTAGAGGACATAGAAATTAAAATTGGTACACATTGCATCCCTCAAAAGGAAAGTTTTAAATACCTAGGTCAATTTTTTAGAGTGATGGAAGAATTGATGGAGATGTTACGCATAGAATTATTACTGGTTGGTTAAAATGGAGAGGAGCATCATGTATTCTTTGTGATAAGAAGATACCATTAAAGTTAAAAGGTAAATATTATAGAGAAGCATTTAGACCTGCCATATTTTATGGTTCTGAGTGTTGGGCAGTTAATCATCAACATGTACAAAAGATGTCTCTGACGGAAATGAAGATGTTGAGATGGATGAGTGGTCATATAAGAAAAGATCGTATACATAATGAGATTATTAAAAACAAATTAGAAATGGCACCAATAGAAGATAAAATGAGAGAATATCGTTTAAGATGGTTTGGACATATAGAAAAAAGATCAAAAGAAGAACCTATAAGAAGGTATGAAAAACTAGATTTTTAAAGTATTAAAAGAGGTATAGAACAACCACAAAAGTGTTGGAAAGAAACAATAAAGAATGATCTAGCTTATTGCGAGTTAACTGCTAACGTGGCACGTGATAGGGCTTTGTGGAAACAAAGATCCATGTAGCCAACCCCGTCTAGTACGGGAAAAGGCTTAGTTGTTGTTGTTGTTGTTGCCTTTGAAACCTTTTTTTTTGTTACAATGAAAGAGTTAAACCTAACATACAACAGCCGCAGACATATTCAATTAGTCTCACATACACGCAGAAATATGCATCTAATAATCACATACTGTTCCATCCGTTGAGTATACACACACATATATATTGTCCCTTATATTTCAATGGAATGCATATACTCTTTTCTAATTAACAGTCATGGTAATTGATAACTTTTTACACATGTCAGTCTCGCATCTAGCATGTGATTGTGGCATATATTTTTGCCCCCCCCCCCCCACACGCTTTAAATTTTCTAGATCAGCCACTGCATGAACCATTTACGAGATAACTGTTATGGAAGTAAACAATGATCATACATGACAGACATCAAAAAGTTACTTGAGTAAAAGTTGAATGAGCTCTCAATATATCTTTACATCCAGCCATAGGTTAGTGTAGACTTCAAGTATCTCATGATATGAAAGACTGTATTTATATGATGTCTGGAAGGATTATCCATCCATCTACTCACATAGCTAACAACAAAACTGATATAAGGACGTGTAATAGTGACATATATTAGCTTCCCAACCAATTTTTGGTACCTTTCAATATCCTCATATGGTTCTGCATTATTATTATCATCCTCCTTGGGAGTCTCCATAGGAATAGAGCATACACGAGAGTCTTCCATTTTGGTTTCTTTCAACAAGTTCAGAATATATTTTCTTTAACTTAAGAATAATGTATTGTTGCTATGAATCACCTCTATACCGAGAAAGTAATTTAATCTTCCCAAATCCTTCAAATCAAATAAAATATTGAGTTGTTTCTTGAGCTCACAAATGCCTGTAGTATCATCTCCTGTAATAATGATATCATCAACATATAAAATAAGAATAGTAAATTTTGCTCCCAGCTCAAACTTCTCGATATAGGCATGCATTAGTCAGCAAGTATTCTCTTTAAGAGAACCAACAGTATAATCAAAATTTCAAATATCATTGCTTGGGAGCTTGTTTCAATCCATAAACGGGAACTTCTCCAATTTGCATACCATATGATCTTTACCATCTTCAACAAATCCATTAGGGTTGATCCATATATACATCCTCGTACAAATAATCATTTAGGAAGGTCTTAATATCCATTCTGATGAAACTCCAAATCAAAATGAGCAACTCAAAGCCATGCACAACACGAAAAAGAGTTCTTTAGTGGGAGACCAATAAGAAAGTCTCCTTATAATCAATGTCTTCTACTCTTGGTTATATCCCTTAATAACAAGTCTGGCCTAGTACCTCCCAATTTCACCTCCTCTAAGCATCATGTTTGGTCTTAAAGCACTCGTTTTACAACTAACGGTTTTATAACAGTGGAGACAATTTCAACAATTCCTAAACATTATTCTTCTTAAGCAGAAGTCAACTCGTCCTTAAAATAGCCACTAGCCATTGTGCACTTATCAGGGATCAATCATATTCATCGGTACTCTTGAAAAAGAAATAAGATCAAAATCCCTCAAGCTGAATTAAACTCATGCTCTTTGGCGATACACAACATAATCCTTGAATCTAGTAGACTTCAGTGGATATAGGAACCCATTTCCAGAATCTTCTCGGTGGAGTCCATGAAATTAACATGCGGGAATCACGTACATTATTTTTGGACTTCTTCGAGTGGATATTGATGATTATCAACGGATCAACAACATCATCATTATAGATCAAAGAAGATGGCATTATCCCTGGAAAAGGATCGACGAGAATAGGAACAATAATATACTCCTCACTTGAAATTAATAATCACGTGGCTCTCCGAAGTTCTACCGCTGTTCTAAGTCTTCCTTCAAAATACTTAGATAGTCCGGGAATGGGAATTCAATAATTCTAGTAGTATGAGAATGACAATAAAAACCCTAGAACATCTTGAGCCAATACGGTGAGCTAAATGAAGAAACAACTAATGGTTTTGGGATCAAACTTAACACAAATGTTAGTTATAAGGATCTCACATTTACCCTACAACCCCAAGGACAGAAAATGTCTCAGGTGGGTAAAGCCATTTGCATATCATAAGCTTATATGGAGTTTTTCAACACATATTTACTTCTGCACATGATTCAATATATAAGCGAAGAATCTTCAAGGCATCCCCCACAAGAATTACTCGAAGAGTAGAATGACTAAGCGGCCATCTCACTTATATCCATAAAAGTACGCTTTTGCACTTTCCTGCGGCAACCTACTATTTTTGTTGTGAAGCTGTCGCACATGGTGTAACTTTGTGCCCTCAATACCGTTTGTCCTATAAATAACCTAACAAAAAGGTCCGTGGAGTTTCTACCGGTTCCATCATATATGTCATAGTACTCACCACTTATATCGGACCTCATACATTTGATTTGTTTACGAAATTTCAATTCAACATATGAGAAACTTTGAATATTTTAAAGGCATCTTAAAGAATCGATTTTCACGCAAAGCAAATCAATCCACCCGTATCTAGAGAAATCATCAATAAATGACAAAACCCATTTTGCACCGTAAATATTAGGAAATGGATGAACAAGGACCCCAAATATCAGAATGCACAATCTCAAAAGGAATAGAAGATCTTTCTTCATTTAAAGGAAAGGAAATGCGATGGTGTTTAGCCTTCTGGCAAGTTTCACAATTCAAATTCAAATCATTACAATCTCTAAACTCTGGTAATAACATTTTTATTTTGTAAAACGGTAAATGGCCTAGCCGTTGGTGCCAACGAGGTATGTCCTCTTTCTGTCTCTCAGTAATTATCGTTGATTGTAGAGCAACCCCTTTATTGTTCTCGCACACATAGAGACCTATCCTCACATTACCATTACCAAAGATCTTCCCCGTCTTCAGTTCCTGAAAGGCACATTCAGTGGAATCAAAGATTATACGACATTTTAAATTCTAAGTCATAGCAAAAGCAGATAATAGGTTTACTGATATGTTGGGAACATGTAAAACATCTTTTAATGTACCAAATGATGTAACAATACTTCCTTTTCCCACTATTGGACTAAGAGACCCATCTGCCAGTCTAATATTGATTTTTCCCAATGTCAATTCATATTCATTAAAGAAATCTCTTCGGCTGACCATGTGATCTGTAGCACCAGAATCAATAACTTATATCCTTGAATAAGAAGAATTTATATTATCCTGTGTCAGGAATGAGAATGGATTGGCAATAGATGCTTGCGAATCATTGTGAGAGGAAGAAAAAGGATGTTGCGGATCAGTCAAACGTGCCTTTAACAATTCAATTTCTTTCTTCATATCAGCTAGAGAAGTAGTACTGTCTTCAGCTTTTTGTTTTTCATTCTGATCACTGCTAAAGTATGCCCTATTGTTCCGATTCTAAAAATAAGTAGGTTTTCCAACTAACTCCCAATATGTTTCTTTAGAATATCAAGGTTTCCCACAGTGTGAACAGATGATCTTTTCTTTTTCTTCAGATGTCAATCGAGATCTACCTTTGCCTCTACCATAACCTCCTTTTTCTCAAGCAAAGGGAGGAACATAGGTATTTTTCCCAACAAATGCTGAAGTCTCTGAATTGAGTTTGGTTTCTTTTTCCAGAATTTTTTTGTCTTCTTCTCTAAGGAGAAGTGAGTATACAGTGCTCAACGATGGAAGTTCTTCCCTACTGAGGATGTTATTCTTTACTGCTTCGTACTCTGAGGAAATCCCTCATAGAAGGTCGAACACTTTGCGCCCTTCAAACTTCTCATTCCTTTCGAGAGTACAAGCCTGACACTTAGTCTTAGAATACAATTGCAGTTCTTCCCACATACCTCTGAGCTTTGCATATTACTCACTGACTGACCGTTCTCCTTGTCTACATTTTCGAATCTTCTCTATGAGATCATATTTCTTAGCTATATTTTTTCTTTGAGCATAGGCTTCTTGAACTGTCAGCCAGATATCCCTAGCGGTCTCTAAAAACATAAAAGTGTTGTCAATAGGAGTCATATATTGAATTAACCAAGCACTTACCAGTGCATTTTCTCTGCACCATCGAGAATAAGAAGGATCTGAAATTGGGGGTCTAGGTATATCACCTGTCAGATAATCCCATCGCCCCCTAGCCATCATAGGTTGTTCTATTGATCTGGCCCATTGAAGGTAATTCTTACCATCTAATTTTAAATTTGTGATTTGAAAGACTTCGCTTTTGTCTAACGGAGATTCATTACTCTCTGACATCTTCGCTTTTTCCATTCTTATACTAGACTTGAAGTATCCAACTTTCTGTCACACACACATAACAACAAACACTTAGTATGTTAATACAAAAAACTGTTAAACAAATTCTCAATCTGCCTCCAACTGCACACTGCCGATTCCTGCAAGCAATTCCCAGTCTGCCACCAACTGCAATCAGCCAATTCCTATTTGAACAAGGTCTTTAAATAACAAACATACACGGTTTCGAATATTTAATCTGGTGTTGAAATATATGTAAGATAACGCTCCAAATAAGTGTTTCCTTTCTTCACAATGTAATATGCAAACCACGCAATATTCAGTCTCAAAAAATACAAAACAAACACACCTTAAAACGTTTGAAGAGTGTCTTCACTATGCAAAAAACTGATTTCACGTTCCCTCTTCGATTTCAGTCAATTCTTGAGGATTTAGGCTCTGATACCATGTTGAATTTTGGGCTTGAATCAATCATTGAATTGAACAAGAAAATACATTACACAATGGAGCACTACAATGGTGTGGATCGGCCAGCACCTGCCGCCCCCACTCTTTTCACATTAAAACCTAATAACAAACCCTAATGACTACTTATATGCTTATTTAACTTGAAAGAAGACTAAAATGACCCTAATAAGTAACTCATGGATTACGGATCCATTAGAACCTATATTACAAACTACTATACTTTACATGACTTAAACTTACTTATGACTCTACGTATACACCTATAACTAAATAATAACTCTAATTAATCAAGATTTAACTTGATTTCCAACACATCTCAGTTCCTAATGGATTAAGACCTGTATTACATATAACTAAATATATGTGAATCAACCTTACATACAACTCCACATACATACATATGACTAAATATTAACACTAATTAACAAGATTCAAGTTGATCTCCAACAGTACATTCATGGAAAATAAGCCAAACTGTCTGATGATAAAATATGGTGGCAACCTGATTCGTAAGGGAAAGAAACAGCAAGATGTGGTTTCATGTGGTGCTGCAGAGTTCAAATACAGAGAAATGGCTTTTGGTGCATGCTAGGGCAAACACGACAAGGATCCAACTCACCTAGGATAAGGAAGAGAACAAAGCACAGGGAGGAACATAATGGAAAAGGAACAACCGAGGCGTTCATGTTCAAACCAAAGATCAACCAGATGATGTGTTTGTCATAGCTAACAAGTCAAAGTATATAGAATTTCTGAACAACTTGTGAATGATATATTCAGTCATAACTTGAGAAGGAATAAAGAAAAGGCATTGTCCAAGGTGTTCTACAAAAAGAAGTTGTTCCTGGTCATGTTTGAAGTACGCAAAACTGTAAGTGGCAATATGGAAAAATAGCCTAAATACTAAAGGCTATTACATATTCTTCTCTTCTCACAATATCTCCCCCTACTTTTTTCTTCATTCTCGTTGTTTTGTCTCCCATCTGCTTTCCCTTTAAACATGGTTACAATTATACCAAATTGGAATTCTAGAGGCAGACTCAACTAAAAGATAACAAATAAGAAAGAATTTGCACTGATTAAAAGAATTAAATGAATTACACAAGAAATATAGCAAAAGCATAGTTCTAAAACATGAATTTACCTCCCCCTGAGGTTATACTATGGCTTCTAAATGGGATAGGCCTGGCTCTATTTAACTTGTTTGACAATCAAAATAATTGACAGGGCACTCGTAGACCCCTTGATTTGGCTTATGTTGAGTTAAATGTTAGCATGGCACATGAACGAGCTCTATGGAAATAAAAAATCCATGTAGCCGACCCCATCTTGTATGGGAAAAGGCTTGGTTATTGTTGCACTTGTAGAATAGGATTCCAGTTTCACAACTGACTAATTTAAAGCATCCCCTAGGGACCTTAAGCAAGCTAATGATCATAATCTGTCCACTCTGTGATTCACTGAAACATAGTCAAGATGATAAGTTTCTAGTTATCCTGAGTTATCCTGCAATAGATGTCCCATAGTTCAAAAATAGCTCAGTTACTTCTTATGTCACGTGTATGCAGGTGTGGGTGGGTATGAGAGAATGGATATCTTTACATATGCGGATCAAGTCGATTCGTGGTCACACACACACAGGGAGAGAGAGAGAGAGAGAGTGAGACCAAGCTCCTGCAGGTTGACATCTGCAGCAAGGAATGAATTCTCTCTCATTTGGTTGGTATGTATTTGCAGAATCTGGAGACGACCATTTTCATCAGGAAGGCTGATCTCTACTTGAACTTCTAGACGTCCAGGCCTGCAATTAAACAAATAGAACACGGCAAATTCGTGAAAGGAAAAAGAACCATCAAGAAATACTGAGAAGTACTTGATTGGGGGCCAATAGATAACAATGTTAGACTCAATTATGTAAGCTCCAAAAGAAAGCTAGCTGATGACTCCTGCTCATTGCAGAAGATAAAAAGTTTTGAGTTTGTGTAGCTTTTATACAAAGCGTGCAGTAGAAAAAGATGAGAAGAAATTAAATATGAAGTAAAATATAGCCTACACTTAGAGGTGGTGTTTCGAACAATTTAAATTAAAAGATTTAAAGAATACTTTAAAGAGGCCATTCTGACATGTATTGCACTTTTAAGACATAGGAGAGTACTATATGCACATTTCACAAGCTATAGAGCCTGACTATTTTCAAATAAAATATGAATGTGGCTCACTCATGTAAGCAGGGTTTCGAAAGGCCCACATGTATAACAGATCAAACGAATCAAAACCTTAGTGGCAGATCGGTTTCAGCCCGAAATGATGTAGAAAAGCTATAATCATATGGAACGGGATTCTTTCCCATTTGGTGACAAAACAAGTGCCATGAAGGAAAATAGATGTGGGGCCAGTATGTGAATGCAAAGTCTTATTTTTACTTGTAAACCAAGTAATGACCTTGTTCCTAGGTAAATATTTTACCTTAAGCTAGTGTTAAGGGAAATTTGCTTCTCACTTGAATTGGCGAACTTATCCTAAGTTTACAACAACAACAACTAAGCCTTTTCCCATACTAGATGGGGTCGGCTACATGGATTCTTTGTTCCCACAGAACCCTATCATGTGTCATGCTAGCTTACCAGTGAACCTAAGTTGGATTCTTTGATTCTTTGTTCCCACAGAACCCTATCATGCCACAAGGACCTAAGTTTACGCCACAGAATTCATTTTTGCCTAATAAGAGGATACGTAACTTACATATCAATAAGCTATACCAGTGAACTTATTTTTCAGAAATTACCTCAGAAGAGCTTCATCAAGTAGATCCTTTCGGTTGGTCATCCCAATGAGCAACACATTGTTCAAGGACTCAACACCATCTATCTGAACAGCAAGATGGCTCATTCAATTGCCTCAACCGACTAAGCAGAGAAAGGCATGTATATGTTACAACTAATGTTACCTTCGTGAGGAGCTGATTAACAATGCTGTCATGCACACCGGTTCCATCTCTAGTTGATCCTCTTGACTGTGCAATGAAGGAAAGACAAGAAACAAACATCCTTACAAGAGATCAAAACTAACAAGGAAGCAACATAGGGAAGAAAAGTTTGTAATAATTTGTTCAGAGCAACAAAAAGCGTCAAAAAAGACATGCAACTGTGTAAAACGAATCATCAATTTCTAACATCTATATGAATTAGCAGAAGATTACTTAAGAATACAAATGAAACTAGTTGCCAAGTTTTGAAGTAAGATTGTGCCAGTAATGAATAATTAAAGAATGAGGGAGAAACATAAAACAATTTAGCATTTATGAAGAGCATATGCTCTAACGAGTTGCTCAATACGTAATTTAATTTTGGAAAGCACAGGTTTGAAGAAAATGTGCAGCGTTGAATTAACAGCTTTTGAACTTCAACCTTTCACCAAGCCATCACATACACATGCTTAAGTAATATTGAAGGTTTTAAAAACTTCAGTATCCTCACCCACTGTCTTAACCATGCAATAAGACATAAGACACCATACCATCAATCCTGCAACACCAAATTCCTCTCCGTGGGCCAATACAATTGATGGCACACATTGTAAGAGTGCATTATGAAACAATATGGAAAATTATATTGCAACATACCGCCAATTTTCTAGACTCAAATGGAACATTTCTGACCTTTTTATGGATTAATGCCAACGTTAGTTATTTTGACATAATAGTGAAACTCAAACACCTAGGTCAAGAAGTATATTTGGGCAAAAGGTAGTTGGTCCTATTTTCACTCCACACTGTTTTTGCTATTAAACTTCCATTCATGCATTTCTTTTTCCTTACATAATTTAACATAATACTCCCTCCCTCAACAAGCATTCACGTTTCACATACGTATATACAGGAAAACTCATTCATGAGGACGTGGCAAATACACTAGAAAATAGTCCTTTTAAGCTAACCTAACAGCAGGATATGTGCTCAGATTGGCTTATTTCCTTTAAACCGGTTAATGGATTGCCAGAATCCTATGTAAAATGGCGATTTAGAACATTCATTTTTCAGGTCCTTGTCAAATCATATGCATGGATAAGAAGCAGATGATCAAGTGGCGATTCTCATGAAATGGTTAGATCATTAAAAAAGACTATTTATGGCCTGTCTGCAGTGTCATACATACAGCCACCGTATGTCTATGCACATCCGCTCATGAGCTTGCATGTGCACATGCAGTCAGAGACTTAGCATGCAAATAATGTAAATTTCAAGCTTCTTCAAAATTCCTGATTTTTATTTTTTGTATTTTAGTGCTGAAATTTGTGTATGGCATGACATGGTATTGTAGGACAAGTGTGTAAAAGTGACTCATCCAATATGAATTTCGATACTATATTTACCAAATTGTACCAACCTTGCTAGATACAAAACTTTAGTCAAGCAACAACAATCCTAATCTAGTGACATGACAAGAACTAGGTTAGATGCTTATCAAATTCAATGCTCACAATATGAAATTATAATAAGGGCATGTGAATGGCATGTCCATTTGTGACTTTTGAAGGAAACATCGTGCTTTAACCGTTACACCTTACAAGTCTCCAATCTTCACCCACTACCAGACATACAACTGACCATCTGCTACAATACATGGGTAAGGGTGCAGCTTTATAGTTTATAGGCAACGACAACTCAAACATTATGGGTAAGGAGGTGAGATCCTACATACAAACACATAAATGTACACATCCATGCAGCACACACAAACACATAAATGTACACATCCATGCGGCACACACAAACACACACGTAAACATGAACGTGTAACTGTAGTATGTGTATATATTAGGTTTGCCTTGGACCATGTAGACATAAATTTGAGTTAAACTACAACCATAATTTTCTACCATTGTTGAACTTTCTTTCACATAACTTTCATAAGGGGCAATCATGTTTTGTTGAATGCTTGCACAATTGTGAATCATGCGTCATTCCAAGTGATGGTTGAGAATGGGAAAGAGGAAAGGGATGATCAAACAGAACCAACCCATGGCCAACCTAGTCAATTTGGCTCCTTTGCCTTGATGTGCAGTCTGGTTTTGGCAAAAATCCAATTAATATTATAAATTTAGTCTCCCAGAGGCATTGGATTTCTTCTTTCACCTCCAGTGATGTTGATATAAAATTAGAGCAGAATTGGTGGGTGACACTCAACATTCGTTCATTGCAGCCAGTCAGGTCAGGTGTGGCATAAGTACTGCAACGCCAGCATGGCACCAAATAGACACATTGACATACATTGTATCATAACATACCTTGCAAATAGCATCAATTTCATCAAAAATAATGACATGCAGATCACTCTGATCCCCTGTAAACAGAAAAAAAGGTTAGGGCATAAATTTCCTAATTTAAGAGGTAAAGAAAAGGGATCCTTGAACTATGGATGCCACAGTTAAGCCCCATACCTCGTGTTCGTTGATCATTTTCTGCATCAGCAAACAGATCTCTCACATTTTTTTCAGTTTCTCCGACGAATTTGCTCAGCACTTCAGGGCCATTTACAATCTGAAGTTCAGTAAAGTGAAATGATTACAAGATAAAATAAAAACACAGACCATCAGGAATGCAAGCAAAACTTGTTGAAAAACTTAGAAAATAAATGTTATTTGGGCCTCTGAGTTTAGACTTCAAGTCTACAAGATGCAACCAGCAAAATCAAGGTTCTTCAACAGGAACAACGTTTCAAGAGACATTAAGCTTTTCTATGTGAAAGGAATATTGATTTATCATTTGTACACAGAAAAGGAAGTGTTGCAAGCAAAAAATGACAAGAACATAATATAGTTTGGCCAAATTTCATAACATTAAAGAAACCACTAGACCCATCAAGGGCTCCAGGATAGTTAACACGGAGGAGAATCCTATCTTCCATTACCAACCAAAAGTGTGTGGGGGGGGTGGGGGAGGGGAAGTTCTATAAGGTTTTCCATATTATTAGTCAAATGAATTCATTTCTTTATTAACAACAAAGTGAAAAACTTTCTTGCCCAGTAAAAGCACCA
Source organism: Brasenia schreberi (assembly GCA_036023115.1). Classification (NCBI taxonomy): domain Eukaryota; kingdom Viridiplantae; phylum Streptophyta; class Magnoliopsida; order Nymphaeales; family Cabombaceae; genus Brasenia; species Brasenia schreberi. The sequence continues at coordinate 246,283 of JAYKKT010000031.1, read as the reverse complement.
GCATCCCTGAGCAAAATGAACGGTTTTAATATATAAGACTACGGCTCATAACAAGAAGAACATTATTCTGCCACCAATACAACTACTAAGCCTTTTTTTCATACTAGATGGGGTTGGTTACATGGATTCTTTGTTTCCACAAATCCCTATCATAATTTGTAGAATCTATGATAAATAAGTCTGGTTTCCACATAGTCCTATCATAATTTGTAGAATCCATGATTAATAAGTTCGACAAAGTTTAACGATGGCTGTCAGAAGCCTAACACAATCCTCCTCCTTTATCCGGGCTTAGGACCAGTCATGCAAGAGTGATCCCTTACAAGGGCGGAGTTAACAGGATTTTTATTCTGCCACCAATATCTCAAGAAAATGTAGAACCATACAAACTCAAAAAGATATGTGCCTACTACCAGAAGCACCTGTAAGATGCAAAGACAACAAACCATACCTTTGGTTCCCGTCCGTTCAACATTTTTCCGATCTGACGAGCCATAAGAGTTTTTCCTGTTCCAGGAGGGCCATGCAGCAGCATACCCTTAACATGCTTGATTCCCAACCTTCATTGCAGATACACAAGTTCGGTAGATCACATAAACTTGAATTAACACAGAGAAATAAATATTAAATAGCCTGAAACAGACATGGACACGGTAGAATCTGCCAGTTGGCTCTGGAATATCTGATCCAAGACAGACGAAAGGAGAAAACATGTACCTTGCTGTGTAAGCTTTTGCATACTAAAGTAATCATCATAGAGATATATATATGTTTTCAGAGTCGGAAGAAGAATTTACTTGTTTGTTACATGTGGTGGGAAAACACGAGATGCAAATGCTCTTCGAAATATATCTGTAAATTCAGCACTTAATCCTCCTATTCCAAGCTTCAGAAGATCAAATTCCTTGTGTCTGAAAATATTGCTGCTAGCAGCTTCACGCTGGTTGACAATCTGAATAAGAGAATCGACATCAACATTAAAAATGTCATCTTCAAGATGCTAGTGGTAAGAAAGGGTGGAAGCAGCATAAAAGAGGAAATGAACAAAGTTGGAGAACCTTAGTGTACCTTAATTCCAGAGTTAGGAGATGTTTCAAATATAAAATAGGTCTCTGAAGACAGGATTCCTCTTTCTATACCCTTAGAATCTTCCTTGCCTTCTACCACAGCCTGATTGACTGTAAAAATATAGTTTGTCCCACAGTATTCAAAAGATACCCTCTGTCCTGTTGTCATCGCCTGCACTAAACATAAATGAGAAGCACAAAGAACCCAAATTTTGACAAGACAAGACAAGTACTGTGGTTCAGTTTCGAAAAGGAAAATGCATAACACAATGCAGAAGTTATAAATAAGTTAACAGCTTTGAAGAAAAACTCCAACTGTTGCAAACTCAATCCCAGATTCCTCAATTGGCCAGTAAATTAAGAAAACAGAAGTTCCTAGAAGCAGTAATTTTTGTGCCTGGCCTATAATGTTATGAAGCCGTCATTCCATTTCATAAGCAAACTCTATTGCCTTTGTTGAGAGACACCAGGATCTGTTTGGTTGTGGAGGCATCTTGATCCGTTCCTAGTTAATAAATATTAATTAGGTATTAGTGTAAGGGGTATATTAGTATTTCAAGTTATAAAGCTTTATATATGTGTTATGTAAATAGATTAGTAACCCTAACAGGGATTAAGGAATACAGTGGTGGCTGTTCCTTGAGTCGTCGTCTTCAAAGGGATGCAATAAAGAAAGATTAATATTAACATGGTATCATAATGGATCACGTGAAATCATGAGTCTAGGTGAATGCCTTGGTGGTAAAACAGCAGTAATTGCTGTTCTGGACCGTATGACATTTGTTGGATGACTCTGTGTGTGCTACAGTCAAGTAGTAGGTGTCGTATGTGATCAAGAATCATTGGAGCAGGAAAAAAGTTGTTTCACATCTGTTGTTGTGTTGCTGTTGATGTTCGGAGGGCAGCATGTTGGAGCAGAGGAGTGCTTATGTCGCAACGCCGATCACTATGGTTGTTGCGGCATGGCCAAGTCTGGTTATTGGAGTTTAGTTGTTCTGTAGAAGAACATATAGCAGAAATCTATTCTCTCCTTTCTCTAAAGAATTATGGAAAGGGGGAGAATGACTAATAAAGGGAAACAAGTCGATACTTCCTTCTCTTCCTCTATCAGTCAATCAAGAGAAAAATCACAGTTTTAATATTACAAATGCCAAGTTGGATGGTAGAAATTATCTTGAATGGGAAAGATCTCTTTGAGTTGGCAGCACTTGTTAGGGGGAGATAGGATTATCTTACATGCATACAATCACGACCTGATGAGAGTAGTCCGGACTATTTCAAATGGAGAAAAGATGATGTACTAGTATTTTTATGGCTGCTCCAATCTATGGTTCCTTTCGTAGGGAGAATATTCATGTATATAGAATCAGCAGTTGAAATCTGGAAGGCAGCCTCTGAAGCATATTTCAGGAAGAAGAATATAGTTAAAAATTATTAGATTCTAGAAAAAATCAGAAAATGTAGACAAGAAAATCATATCATAAGTGAATATTATGCAAATCTATGTGGTCTATGGGATGAATTGCAATTCTTTACATGTATTCAATGTGTTGCATGTTCCAAAGTACGGAATGAAGAGGTTGAAAATGTAAGGTATTCGATATTTTATGGAGAGTCTCTTTAAACTATGAGACAGTTAAGATAAATATTCTTCAAAAAGAAGAATTAACCTCATTGAGTATTGTTTACCCCTTGTTTCTTCCATAAGAAGACAGAAGAGTTCTTGAGAAAGAAGATATGACAAGTATAGATAAGATTGTTTTCTTTGGAAGAACTCAAAATCAATAAGGCTGTGAAAGAGGTGGCTATGGTAATTGTGGAGGAAGAGGCCGTGGTATCTCATCTAGTAATGAAAAAGAGAAATTGAAATGCTCTCACGAAAAAAAAAGCATACAAAGGAACAATGTTGGGATACGATTGGTAAGTCGAATTTCATTAAAAATAAGGTATATCACACTAATACTTTAGAAAGGCTATTAAAGAATGTTGATATGGGTACTATACATGGATTGTTAAAGCGCATAGAAGGCTTAGAGTCATGATTGAGTAACCAGACTTCTTCGTGTGAGTTTCAAGCCATGATGGCACAAACATCATTCGTGGTGACTAGTAACTCTACCTTTTCAGCACCTCAAATATGGGTTGTAGATTCTCGAGTTAATGATCATATGGTTGAAAACTAGAACTACTTGTCTAACTATCAGCCCCTTCGTAATAATAAGCCCATTAGATTGGTTGTTGGTTCTCATGCATCTATTATGGGAAAGGAAAGTGCCACAACCACTTTGTACCCATTTACCTTATGTTTTTCATGTCCCAAGTTTCCCCATCAATTTATTATATGTAAGTTCTCTTACCAACAACAACAACAACTAAGCCTTTTCCCATACTAGACAGGGTCGGCTACTTTGTTTGCACAGAGCCCTATCATGTGCCACGTTAGCAATTAACTCACAATAAGTTAGATTTTTCTTTATCGTTTCTTTTCAACACTTTTGTGGTCATCCTCTACCTCTTTTAATACTTTCAAAATCTAGTATTTCATACCTTCTTAGAGGGTCTTCTTTTAATCTTCTTTCAAAATTCATAAGTTCTCTTACCAAGCACTTAAATTATTCCTCTGGTTATCTTTTAGGACATAAAGACTGAAAAAATCTTTGATCATGCTTGAAAAGGAGACTATATTCTTGAAGAACCTCTATTTAAAGCTTCTACTCGTACTCTTTCAGCCATGACAACTGAAGTTGAACTAAAATTATGGCATGATCGTTTGGGACATATACCCATGTCAAAAATTAAACATATTATCCTAACATTTATCTGGAACTCAGTAATATAGTCTTCCAGTGTGATATTTGCCAAAAAGCAAAACATCGTGTTTCTTTTTCATGTAGTGAGTCCAGAATGTCAAAACCTTTTGAATTGATTCATTCTTATGCTTTGGGGTCCTTATCCTATTGCATTTCTTAGTGGTCATAGGTATTTTGTTTTTTATTGATGATTATACTCTATTTATCCTGATTTATTTAATGAAATCAAAGGATGAAGTTTCCATAATATTTTCTATTATCCATGAAACTTAGTTTCATTCTTCATTATGAATCCTTCGTTTAGATAATGGTGGGGAATACACATAAGGTCAAAATAAAAAATTACCCTAAAAAACATAGCATTATGCATCAAAGTCCATGTCCTAATACCCCCAACAAAATTTAGTGATGAAAAGGAAGAATAGACACATTCTTAAAGCAGTTAGAACCTTAGTTATTAGATGCATTGCTCCCAAGTCCTATTGGGGCAAGGGCATACTAACAACATTTTATCTCATCAATAGGATGCCCAGTTTTGTTCTAAGTAATGAGTTCCAATGTAAGTTTATTAATCCTAGGGCTACAACAACAAACATGTCCGAGATAAGTTGGATCCTAGGGCTACTAAATGTATGTTTATTGGGTACTCATCTTCTTAAAAGGGATGCAAGTGCTATGATCCGGTGAATCGAAGGACTTATGTTTTTTTGAATGTTACCTTTTTTAGTCAACACCTTAGTACCCATCCAAGGGAGAGTTGATTGATCATGTTCCTAAGCATACACTTGTTCTTCCTAGTTCCTATAAGTCCTATCGAAGTGGAGTAGGAGTTCGTTGAGACTGCAACGACTAACATAATCTCTAAGGATATAAAGACATGCTCGTGGAGAAAAGAAGGTAGTAATGCCCAATGCTCAAGTGAGTGTGACCAATGATTCTTCTTTGAATTCAGACCAGCTACCTCCATAGTTCTTGATTATGAGCTTTCCATTGCCATTCAAAAAGATACGAAAACATGTGTGCTTTATCCCATTTCTAGGTACATCTCTTATTATAGTACTCTAGGAAACTATCAAAAATTCATTATAAATGTTGAATCACATCCTCTACCTAGGAATGAAAGAACATTATCAGTCCCCTCAATGAAAGGAAGCTATGCAAAGTGAATTAACTACATTAGAGAAAAAAAGACTTAGATATTGTTGATTTACTTCCATACAAAAAAGCAATAGGTTGCAAGCAGGTTTACATGATAAAGTTTAAAGCTAGTAGGAGCCTGAAACGTCATAAGGTAAGGTTGGTAGGCTGGTAGCTAAAGGATACAACAAGTCATATGGTATTGACTATAATGAAACCTTTGCTCCCGTTGCAAAGCTCATATCTATAAGGGTTATCATGAGTCTAGCTCCACGCAACGGTCGTAATATATAGCAGCTAAATATGAAGAATGGGTTTTCTTGTAGAAAACCTCAATGAAGAAGTATATATAGAGTTACCTCTAGGAATTAATTATAAGAGACTCAAGGGCAAGCTGATTATGTCTCAAGCAATCACCAAGAGCTTAGTTTGAAAAATTTAGTGAGGGTGTAATCAGCTTGAGATACAATAAAAGTATGAATAACCATACCTTATTTATTAGAAAAATGAAGAAAATATTTATTTTGATTCTCTATATGAATGACATTATTGTTACATGAGATGATCTTGAAGAAATTACCATATTTAAGACAAAGCATCACCAACTCTTTGATTTAAAAAACTTGAGTCAGCTGCACTATTTCTTGGTATTAAAGTCTTGTATTCTAGCAAATATGTGTGTTTGACTCAAAGAAAGTATACTATGAATTTTCTTTAAATACTAAAATGATAGACTGTAAAAGAAGTGAAAATTCAATAGAAACTAACAAAAAACTACATCTTTGTGATAAAAAAATATAAAGATGTAGGTAGGTACCAAAGGTTAGTAGGGAAATTTATTTATCTTATTATTACCCGTCATGATATTGCATATGTAGTAGGTATAGTGCGCAGGGTAGATTCATGTATGCTCCAACAAGATCTCATATGGATTCAGTTGATCATATATTCCAGTATCTAAAAATGACTAATGGACATGATATTCTATAAACTAATAAGAGTCATCTTAATATTGAAATGTTTTTAGATGCTGATTGGGCTGGCTCCCTAGATGACTGAAAGTCCACTTCCAAGTACATAACACTAATTGGGAGCAATATCATTTCATGAAAAAGAAAAAAACAAGATGTAGTTGCTAGATCTACTGAAGAAGCAAAATATACAACCATTGAACATGGGATATGTGAGGGACTATGGTTAAAGTCACTTATGAAAGAATTGGGTACGGAGTCAAGAAGCGTAATTCTCCTATACTATGATAGTAAAGCATGTATACATATTGCTTCTAATACAATTTACCATGAAAGGACAAAACATATTTAGATTGGTTGTCACTTCATAAAGGAGAAAATGACCAACAAGATGTTCCAACTTATTTATGTAAAGTTTACAAATCAATGTGCTGATATTCTTACAAAGGCAGCCACCATAAGTGGACTAGTGAATACTCTCGGCAAGTTGAGAGTCATTAGTATCTTTCTCCCAACTTGAAGAGGAGTGGATTCATTCCTAGTTAATATTTGTTAATTAGATATTATTGTATTAGTCTTTCAAGTTATAATATATATATATATATATGTTCTCTAAATAGATTAGTAACCCTAAGAGGGATTAAGGAATAAAGTGGTGGTTGCTCCTTGAGTCGTCTTCTTCAAGGGGATGCCCCGTATGCTTTTGTATCTTTCCCTTCTAATAAAGAAAGATTAATCTTAACACTTAACAGCCTTCTCCTTATATATGAAAAATCTTGTCCTTCCCTTCTTCCAAAGCTCCAGAACAGCCCCCAGCAAGAAGGTAAAAATCAAAGATTTTATGAGAGAATATATTTGAGACCCTTGACACCTTAGTACTCGCCACTTAGGGAGAGAACATGCTATAGCAATATTTTAAGTATCCATGAAGCATTTTGAAGTTACGGATATGAATGAATTTCTGTATCCATTATTGGTTCAAATATCAATCCTTCAACTCATAAAGAACTGCATTGGAAACAAGATGACTATACGTGGAATATAAATATTGGACCTGGAACAAATGACAGGTACCTTAGAAGTAGTTAAATGAGATCACAGTAAAATGCAATAACTAAAGGCATGCACCTGATCCACAAATCGCTTGCGAAGTTGTTGACCCAATAGGACTGCGTCAATCTGAGAAGGATATATGATTCTTTTTAAGGTCATCTTATCAAATTGACATACATACGTAATAAAGCAATAACCATGGGTTTCCCCACAAGTAAATGAACACAAGCGAAAGGAAAGAAATATAAGCATGAAATGAGAAGAATATACCTTCCATGACTCTAGGGGACCTTACGGTTACTAACAAAAAAGTGAACTAACCATGCACAATAGTACCTGCTCATTTTTACCCTTGGCTTTGACAAATTCCAACTCCAGGGTAAGCAATGCCAGCTTGAAATCATCAGGGGGCACAAACCTAATGACAATTTCAATTGAAACTTTTTAAAACTTGTCAAACAGTATATCAATATGATATATGTCCAGCCTCCAGGCTAACATACCAATGCTTTCTTAGAAAAATTAATGTCAGAAGGAGAGGTGATCAAACCTAGAAACGGAGACAGTATCTCCAGTGGAAACTTTTATCTGTCTCCGCTGAATAGCATTTAGAGCTATATGTCCCTCATGTATGCTATCATGAGCTGTACAGATTCGTTAAGGGAAAGCCGATAACAAGTCTAGAATGCCTTGGGCCAATGAATATTCAATCAACATTTAGAAATGAAAAACAATTCATAAACAGCATGTGTAGAAAATAATTAGGAAGCAAGAAAATATCCTTAACTACGAACCAGGTAAGCATTAACCCGTTTGTGAGGCACACAAACAGAGAACGCAAACAGGCAAAAATGCAATTATATATATATATATAGAGAGAGAGAGAGAAAGAAAGAAAGAAAGTACATCAGTTAGGTTGCTAGACTTCATTCATGCTAAGCCATTAATGCCAATCTTGACCGTTGGATTGAAAAGATGGAAAGGTAGATGGTTGGATAGGAAAAGATGGACAATCAGAATTAAAAAAGGAAGAAGTCCATGGCACTTTTTGATTTTCCAAAAAGCAACTTTCGGATTTAACTTTTTTAATCTATACCATCTATCTCTAATCTCTAATTTGACAATACATTCATCTCTAATTTGACCAATTGTCTAGCATAAATGATAGTGCTAGCAGCTCTCTCTCTATATATCGCTCTCTCTCTATATATATAGCGTTTATTTTACCTATATGAGTATCAAGAAATGCCCAAGAATCATGGGAATGAAGATGCCATGTATACAGGTACTTTTGCCGACAAATTCTATGCGGACGTTCTAAGGTTTGCTTGGGCGTAAATCACTCCGTATGCGTACGTACGTATATGGATTTTCAAGCAAACAAGTAGCAGCTGAAAGCGACCGTAACTAGCTTCAATTTAACCCTCAAAACTCATTCCAACAACGAAATGAAGAAATTACGCCCAATAAAACCTTAGAACGTCCGCAAATCATCACGATCAACCAAAACAAGAAATCCCAACTCCCACGCAAAAACGTTTTGACATGAACTGATCAGTGCAGTCTTCAACAATTTATGATCGTTAAAACACCAATAATCAAAAAGAAAGCCTAGGAGAGATACCAAAAGCAGTGATATCATCAACAAATTCGACAAAAACTCATAATTAAAACCCCAAACAACTCAATTCAAATGAGATGGGCGGAAATTCAAGAAGAGGATATTGAAGGGTGAGTACTACGGTATCCCCGATTAGGACGAGCGAGGAGGCTGCAGCATGAACGGAGAATTTCCGGAGATCATATCCGGAGCAATAAGCGCAGTTGGTCAATGCCAGTTCGGCGGCGGGAGTATTCGTGACCACCATAGTCGCCCGATGCATGGATGACGGATTAAATCCCGACTTGACCGACATTGTCAAGAAGCGATGAGGCCAAGGATCGATCGATCGGCGGTGTCTTCGCCCTTAAGCTGTGTTCTTCCTTCTCCCCTTCGTCTTCTCCTTTCCTCAGAGAGAGAGAGAGAGAGAGAGAGAAATTGAACGTGGGTAATTAACGGAGCGGCCGACTTAATATGACCGTGACTCGTGTCTGTGTATTACAGACATGACGAGTCCCAAAACGTTAGAGAGAGAGAGACGGAGCGGGGCGACGTACAAAGCCGCGACACTTTACGTGAACGACTCGCACTGACACGAAGACCCCGCACGAATCATCAAGACTCGTGTTTATATGACTCGCGTCGACCAAGGTTCCCAAACTGTAAGAAATTTTGCATGCATACCTCTACGGATGTGCATAGCATAGCTCTTAAAACTCGCATCGCATGCATACCATGTTATTAGGGCTGGTAAACCCGATCAGCTGGTCGATCGGCTTGCTTTGGCTCATTATCATCTTGCACATTCGGTTTGTGACCTTGACTGACCTTCCTAGCGGTAACGTGCGCTCGGTCAACCTCTCATTTGATATATATAGAGGGAGCGATAAGTACATAATGTGGAAAGTATTTTGTATAAATATCTCCATTTTTTATTGATATGATAAATAATAAAATTAAAATTTTTATATTTTATTATCTTAATTATTCATCGTTTAAGATGGTTTGAACGTATAGAAAGAAGATCATAAGAAGAACCTGTAAGAATGTATGAAAAACTAAATATGGAAAGTATTAAAAGAGGTAAAAGGTGACAACAAAAGTGTTATAAAGAAACAATAAAGAATGATCTAGCTCATTGTGAGTTAATGGCTAACATGGCACATGATAGAGCTATTTGGAAACAAAGAATCCATGTAGCCGACCCCGTCTAGTATGGGAAAAGGCTTAGTTGTTGTTGATTATCTTAATTATAAATATATTTTATGTAAAATTATGTGCCAATCAAGATTGTGAATTTACCACTATTTCTTTATTTTATTTATATACATAAAAAGAGAGAGAGAGAGAGAGAGAGAGAGAGAGAGAGAGAGAGAGAGAGAGAGAAATTTGAAAACTAGAGCAGAACTTAATTGAGTGATCCTAAATTTGGATCTGATTGCACCGGTTTCATTCAACCGGTTCTAAACCTAATTTGATTCTGATTGGAACCGTCATACTGGTTCAAAACCGAGTATTTCTACCTCTAACCTTACTTTGGTGAATACAAAGATAACTAAAAACACATATCCTTGATGTATACTTTTTCACACTCAAACTCCTCATCAATCACAATGACACTTGTGATTGAGCTAACACACACATGGGCCCAAACCTTAGAGTCATGACTCAAAAACATCGAGAGGATTAGCTCAATGACAGGAGACCCTAGTACCTTCTGCTCGTGTGTAGGTGTATCTTAGGCTTAGGCTTAGGCTTCCTCTTGTAAAAAATAAATGAGACTCCAATTTCTTTTTTTTTGAGAATTTGAATCTTTCTCTCTCATCTCTCATCGTTTTCTTAAGAAGGTTAGTTTCCCCTTATTGTTATTTTATAAGAAAAAGAGAAAGAAATGGAAACCTTCTTTATGAAGCAAACTACTTTCGGAAAGAAAAAAATTGAGAGGAAAATTTTCGTGATTCAAGGTCTTCTGAAATTTCTGAGTCAGTCCTGGATTTTGTAGCATTGGTCAATTAAGGACTCTGTGTCGATCAAACGTGAGGAGTCTAACTGGGTCCGTGACACTCTGAACGAACCGGGTAACTCGAACCAGTTGCATTTATAACCCAAAACGTATTTGGCGGACCCAAAGGTTTGGGTCGGGTATAACTATGGACCCATCGCAAACCAGGTTCAGGTTTGGACATAAATATCTCGGATTTCAACCCAAACGTTCGCGTGAAAATGATATCCAAAATCGAGCCATTCGATACCCTACCTGACCGAATCTATGGTTCACACCGGGTTAGGTAAGTATGTGCCTGCCAACATTGGGCCTGAGACCCATATCTTAATCTCCTGCTCATAACGATCATATTGCTCGTTCTTAAGAAACTCGAAAATCCATCTTCACCATTTGTTAAGTTAGAAGGGTCATTCAAATAATTTAAAGGATACCTTTATTATATTCATGCTTCTAAAAAATATAACCGTATTTCGAAAGTTATATATATATATATATATATATATATAGAGAGAGAGAGAGAGAGAGAGAGAGAGAGAGTTGGGTATTTGTAGGCGCCCCAAGCCCAAAGAAAGACAATGAGGTTTTGTCCCCCACAAGAAGCATTCAAATAGGGTAGCCACCCATCCAGGTTTGATTGGGTCATGTCATCACCGATCAAATCAACAATCCCATCTTTAGTGGATTTTTTTGGAGGATTCATTTTTATTATTTAATGTTTATAAAACACTTGTATTTTTTATATATACAATGAACTCAAATTTTAATTAAGAGTTTATATATATATATAGAGAGAGAGAGATAGGGAGAGTTGGGTTGCCCCAATTCCAAAGAAAAACAATGAGGTTTTGTCCCAACAAGAAACATTCAAATAGGGTAGCCACCCATCGGTTTGATTGGGTCATGTCATCACCGATCAAATCAACAATCCCATCTTTAGTGGATTTTTTGGGAGAATTCATTTTTATTATTTAACGTTTATAAAACACTTGTATTTTTTATATATATAATGAACTCAAATTTTAAGAGTTAACTCTAAAGTTCTAAAGTGGATCATTGCTTATTCCTTAGTTGTGCTTGAAATAACTCTTGGTCCAACGTGTTTTGCATTCAAAATATAACTTCTCATGAAATTTTGCCAGAAAATTTCCCCAAATTTCCAGTTTAAAACTTTGTTTGTTAAACCAGTTCAAAGATCCAGTCCGAAGAAACAAATCCTCTAAAGAGAGAGCATAAGGACATTTGTGTCATTTTGAACTGCCAAACACGTAAGGGTCAGATTTCGCGTTGAGGCTGTGTTACTTTCACATCTTTTCGTGTCACGTCATCGACAGGCTAACCTGCACACGACCTGATATTTTGTTTTACTTGGGGTGATTACATGCTCATAAAACACATCATTTACTCAGAATCAAATTTTCTCAGTCGTGACTCCCAAGTTTTCGTGTTGTGCCATGTTATTTTGGTGGACACAAACTTACCTTGAAACATGTAAATCCATGACATGAATCCAGACTTTTAAGTCATATTTGTGTACATTTCGTGTTATGTTTTTGTATCATCGTTTGCCTATGAAGTTCAAGCGCAACTTGCCAGAGTTAATAAGTCATCATTATTTTCTTTGCTCATGTAAGAGATCATCCTTACATCGCTAGTCTCAATCTTAAATAAAGGAAAAGAGATACTCGACACGTAGTGAATGACTTATTAGGCTTAAGGGGTGAGACTTTTCGAGCATGCACTTAATTCCATAAGAATTCCGAAGTTTGAAAAAGATTAACGTCACGATGGATGACCTTCTAGGAAGTCTTCGTGTTGTATCCGACTACCTATGTAAGTCTTCGTGTTATATCCGACTACCTATGTAAGCGTGGATCATCATCAGTCGAGTTCATTTCACAAGCTTATCGCTTTTGTATATTAATAAATTGGATGCACTGTATGGCATGAACCATCTTCATGGGTTCTCCTTATCATGAGCACCCAGAGTGTTAGCTCAACGTCAAAGAGACTTTAACACTGTTGCTGTTGGTGGAGAGTTCGACTCTGAGAGGGTGCATGTGTGAGTGTAAGCTTGGGTCTCCTCTTGTAAAATGGAACGAAATGAATTAATACCTAAAATGTCGATTTTGTATTGTCCCTTTCGTGTTTCGTGTCATACACCCTAACGTACCTTATTTTCTCAATGTCACCTTATTATGTCTTGTTAAGGTTTGGTTTTTATTGTGAACAATGCTCTGTTTTTTCTCAAACCCAAACCCGAATCCAATCAATTTGCTGTGGGTCGGAATGGGGACCGTTTTGTTGACATCCCTGCTCCATATTATACAAATAGGTCGTGTTCGTGTCATGAGCGTGTTGCATCTTACACGAGATGTTCTTTCATGTCATTAACCATCTTCGTGGCTTGATTTGTCCAATCCGATGAAAGTGGACACCAAATCAGAAAATTTCACGAGAACAAACAGGTAAGCAGTTCCACACTGAAGGGAGCGTAACAAGCGCGCCCCTTTCGTGACGTTCGTTTTCCTTCCTTTCCCTCCCTCCCTCCCTCGATTTTCTCCCCTTCTTATTTACTATTTCCATAGATCATCGTCGTCTTCCTCTATCCGAGCCGGCTGTAGCTCAGCTCGTGAGTGGCGCCGACTCTCGACTCTCGACTCTCGTCTTTTCACTTCCTGGGGAGTCGCGCCGACGAGCCATGGACCGCAAGCGTCGCGCCAAGTCCGCCTTCTCGAAGTTAGCGTAAAGTTTTCCCCTCTTCAGTGTGTCTGTTCATCTCCTTCATGTTACAAAGGCGTCACCGATCTTTCCTTATCGATCCCTTATTTTTATGGTTTTTCCTTTTTGGTGTTCTGTAATTTACCGTTTCATTTACTTGCAGCGGTTGCCTCATGGGCTGGCCTGTGCGTTCTTCTTCCTCGTCTCGCAACGTCATGGGTTTGAATCACGAAGTGATCATCATCGACGATGATAATCATCACAAACGGAAGAAGAAGCAAGTAAGGGGATCTTCGTACATGCTGGTCTTACTTTCTCTGTTCTTGTTGAAATTTCTATTCTAAATAGCAGTCCTTTTTCCAGGAGATTCAGATATGGTGGTATCGCCATCGTCGTTCTCTTTTTGGCTTCTTTTCGTCGTTTTGTGAATTGATTGACGGTCAATTGTGTGAGAGAATCGTTTTTTTAGCTGTCTGCAGTCGAGTGTATCCTACTGTCTGCCGGAAATTTGTTGGTGGGGGCTTGTGATGATGAATCTGACCCCATCAAGGTCAACACGTTTATTTATTCGGATCTTATGGATCGAGTTTTTTTTTTTACGTAGAAGGCGTTTTAAAATTGAATCGTGATGTCTTACCTATCCAAAACATGGGTTTGGTTAATGGACCTTGAATGGCATCATACTTCACTCCCCTCCTGAAAACAAATCTTAGACTTTGACTTGTATTGGATAAATAAAGAGAAAACCCAAGAGGTGAGTTTTTCCTGTTAGGGACGTAGTCAACTAGATGTAATCTTATTGTTTTCTTGTGTGTGATATCTACTTGCTCATATTAATAGTGTGAGCTGGTGAATTGATTCTCTAACTTGTAAAAGGAAAAGAGAGTGCAAGGAGACCTGAGATTTCCAACCTTCTACCTTTTCTTTTTTATTATGTCGTCTGGATGCATGTAGTACCGGGTTTTATGCTAGTTTCTTCTTCAATACTTCTGTTTTATGCCGTTCATCGTTTTGTTTTTATATCTTCTAAATGGCTTTTACTGACTGAAGCATAAAGGAAGAAATTCGTAGCTTTTCAGATAGCCTGTATTGGTTAACTGGGTTGCATTTTTTGCTCTATTTGATTTTTAGTCCATGACTTCAGCCATTTTCGGTGTTGCTTGGAGACTTGCCACTTCTTCATTTTGTGGCATTTGTTTTCTTGTTTTCAGTATCTATCTTTGTGACGCTTTATGATCTTGTTTCATGCTTTCCTTTGAATATTTGACACTCGGTTTGTATACTGCTTCAACTAAATTTGGAACTTAACGTCGTGCTTTAGTGTTGCCTCGTAGATTGTTGCATTTGAGCAGTGTTTAGCCAGAAAGATATTATGCCCGTTTATAGGTTAAAATGTAGGGACATAGCTGCATACTGCTTTTTTAGCTTATGATTTGGAGTTGCCGCCTTCTCTTTTGACAACCTTGAGTTGAATGGGCTACATGCACAAAGTCATCTTACCAGAAGAATTAGGTACACTTTAGAAACATTTTAAAAGCTTAAGCATTTTCTAAAAGTAATTTGGAAATTGAAAATCTGGAAGTGGTAAATTTAGCATAATCTGTTGTAAACTCGACCAACAAAAAAAAAATTCAAAACTTTGTTGTTTTTAGCTGATGGAAACACATTAAGTGATTTTAGGTAATTCACTTTTTATTATGTTTGTATTTCAATTCAGAGGTGCAGGATGTTCAGTACGGTTCTAAGCATTTGTGGATTGGAAAGTATTTGTTCATGCAACTGCATTTATGTCTTGCATGTCATGCTTTAACCACGAATCCCATTAGCATCTACACCTCACTGGAGGGCCTCACTTTTTCTGTTTCCCCCTCTTTTAATAAACAGATTCTTATAAAGTTATATGTTATTTTCTGGCAACTCAAGACTACCAAGAGAAGATTGTTCAGCTCTCTTTCTGTTGTCATGCTCTTCCAAAAGTAACTTGCAAGAGAGATTCTATAAATGCAGGTTGAGCCTGGAATCTTGAGCAACTCTATACAGGAGGTTATTCAGATAGACGATGATGACAACATTCCTCAGAGTGCAATCGATGAGAGCAGCAAGGTTCCAATGGCCTCGGAAAAGAATGGACCTGTTTTACTTCCTAATGGTGTAAAGAAGCCTGAGAAGGTGAAATGCCCTGCTTCCTTCGGTAATGTTTGCTTGTGCTAGAGGAACAAATATAGTTCTAACTTTTTTTTTTGCAGAGCCATTCTGTGCAACAATTTGAAGCTCTTCTTAATCCTGATGATTTGTCATATCTTGACCTAAATGATAGTCATGGAGCTGCGGTATCTTCACCAACAAGCACCATCTCTAATAATTCCAACCAATTCTATGAAAATGTGGATGATGGTGGAGATGAAGAGCTTTCCTATATCCCAGAGGATGATTATCTCTTTATGGAGGATATTTTCAAACATCAGCCCCATTCAAGCTCTTCAGCAGGACCAAGCCAACCCATTCCTGTGGTTGATGAGATTGAGAAAACAAGTGAGATAATTAAAGAATTTAAAAGATTTGACACTGTTCTTGATCATTCAGATCATCATTTCTTTAAAGCACGGCAGCCAAGCAAGAGCTTCTTTAATCTAATTCCTTCTAGACAGAAGCCAGCTCCTGAGGTAAGGAAGATAGCTTTTATCTTCCGTTTTGTCCGCTACTGATGACTAACCAAGTTCATTGCTTTTTCAGTCACAACAACAGGTATCAAAAGAATGGACGAAACAGATACAGCGTGAATGGAGTATCTTGGAGAAGGATTTGCCAGGAATGATATTTTACACCTTTTCTTAATAATCATAGTCTATTTTCAACATGTTTAACGTATAGCAGCAAGTTCCACTGTTAGCACTTAGTTTATCCCCTCCTAAAGAATCAAGGGACTAACAATGATTTGTTAGAAAGGAAAAGATTATGTTACTAACAGAGGATGGAGAATCTTAAAAAATGCCATTCCTAGCACAAATGAAGTTCAATCTTGGTCAGTGCATTTAATGTATCATAACTAATTGAGATTTTCCTTTTCAGGTAATATATCAAAGAAATACAAATGTCAGGAAATATTTCTGACATACTAGTTATATGTTGGTCTGTTGCCAATATATCAAACTTCATACAAATAAGATTCTGACTTTCATAAGAAATGGCCTTATGCATTTGTGTCATCCTTCGTATGGACGGAGATGTATGCTTCACATAGATTCATTTATGTGTGTGTTTGTCTGAAAGGAAAAAACATGAATAGATGGTATAAATTTTCCCGTTCCATGTTTTCTTATCAGAAAAAATGGGGAAAGCACAGACTATTATTAATAAGTGTGCGGAAGGTGCAACCTCTATATTTCCCTTAAGTTAGCCTATGATTTCTCTCCACCTCTATCTTGCATCTTAAGTTAGTCTATGAATAGAATGTATATTGCAGCAAATCTTTATTGCTTCATCTGAAATGTTGGATAAAGTTTCATCCAGCAATTTAGAAAAGGGAATCGGTTCTCTAGTGGCACCTTATCAATAAATTCAATACTTTGTGCCTGCACGAACCTCTTACCGCATTTTACTGATTTTTCATGCTTCTGGAAAATTCGTTTACCTAAGTAGCTGTTTACCTTTACAGATACAATATATGTCAGAGTTTATGAGGAAAGGATGGATCTTTTGAGGGCTGTCATTGTTGGGGCGGCTGGGACTCCATACCATGATGGTCTCTTCTTCTTTGACATCTCTTTTCCATCAGATTATCCTCACAGCCCGCCGGTTAGTGTTCCTTGATAAGGACTCCCTTCACTCTGCATTTTTGTCTAATCATTGACTTTGTTTAAAATTGAATGCCTAACAATTGATTTTTTTTTACTATTATGCAGTTGGTTTACTATCAGTCTTTTGGCTACCGACTCAATCCAAACTTGTATTCTTGTGGCAAAGTTTGTCTCAGCCTTTTGAATACCTGGCCTGGAAGCCGTACTAATAGCGAAACATGGATACCAAGAAAATCTACTATTCTTCAAGTTTTGGTTTCCATTCAAGGTCTGGTATTGAATGATAAACCCTACTTTAATGAGCCTGGATATGAATCATCAGCAGGTAAAGAAGATGGGGAGAGAAAAGCAATGGCCTACAACGAGAACACATTCATTTTATCTCTGAAGACTATGTTGCACCTGCTGAAAAAGCCACCAAAGGTAGGATTTGGTTCACGTAAATGTGAAGGCATGAGTGATGCCATGGAAGTTCTCTTAGATAACTATAAATAACTTTTTTTTAGAAAATAGTAGCAAGGAGTATCCTATCTTTAGCTTCATTCCCTGACTCGAATACAATATTCCTTTGATCTGTCTGTCATTGGGAATCTTGTCAGCAATTTGCTAACCCTGTGATGATTGTCAAGGAATTTGTATGACATGCATTAGTTGACATTCTTGCTAGTTGCAATCTATGTTGTATTTGGAGCAGTTGAGTAAATTATTGGACTTGAGGTGCCTCCATCTCTTGTATTCCTCCACCTCTCTGTTATTGGTTGGTGGCCATACCCAATATGTTTTTATGAGCTTCTAACCTCTAGAAGCCTTCCTAACAATAACAGAGATCTAGTACTTCATGCTATCTCATTTAATCTTTTCACTTTGATTTTCAGCATTTTGAGCCATTTGTAGGGAAGCATTTCTGGTTGCGTTCATCACGAATTCTGGAAGCATGCAAAGCATACATTGGAGGTGCGGAGGTTGGCAGTCTTGTTGCACATGGGGTGCAGAATGGGGATCAGGAGCACAGAAGTTGCAGTAAAAGCTTCAAAGATACCCTGTCTAATCTGTTCCCGCAACTGGTGTCTGCATTTACTAACAATGGTGCCAATTGCCAGAAACTCATCCCCAAGACCAAAGAACAGCATCAAGAAAACTCTGCTTAAAGTTTGAAACTGATTATAACAGAAAAGGATATCTTCTAATACCGTATCACAAAAAACTATATCTCACTTCGTTTCTTCATCTCCATTGGACTTCACAGAGGTCCTGCTGCACTGGTGCAATTTCTTTTACCCTCAGATTCAACTTTGTGAATAAGGTGTATATAGTGGCACTGATGCTTCTGCTCGCTGGCAAGCTTAACTGGCGAATTTGTCGGAGTAATTAAATGTTTGTGTAACAGCTGATCCATTTTAACAATGAAGTATCATTGAATAGATGAAAGTTGGCAATTTTTTAACTAATTTAAGCTTGCAAAACAGTCCATTGCTTCTTTTGGTAGGATGGTGTCTTAAGGTGAACTATTATTGCTGAATTTCATTGACAGTGCTTTCTTGTGTTGGAATTCGCAGGAAAGCGCACCATGATCGAACATGAGAAATAATGAAGAGAAAATGGTAGAGATCGAAGGAGGGGGCAAGCCCTTCCAATAGAGGCCTAAAGAATACAAACTGTCAATATAAAATAACCAAATTGCCCTTAGTTATAAGGACTATTTATAATAATACCTAAAATATCAAAAATACTAAAACAACACTACACAACATTCTTCAATACCCTCGAGTTTGAATGAGATACTTTGAATTCCAAACTTGTTGAAAAACCTGTTCTTTCTTCACCACACTTATAAAAATGATCTCTATGAGGCTTCTTTAAATAAATTTGAATAATTAAAAATATACTTTGGTACCACATTCCTTATATAGGTTTTGTGACTCCTCTTGTTCTTTCTTATTCATGAAGTCACAGAGTGATAACACTTCATACACTCTTCTTGAGAAAGAAGATTTGTTTTTATGGTATGAGGTACTATCTTCACTACACACACTTTTATCGGCTTTTTTTGGTGTTCCTTCACATAGTGGTTGATATGAGTGTGTTGGTTGAGTGTCCTCTCTACCACTCAAATAACAACATGATATACACATATGTCCATACTAGTCGGTTCTGCATTCTTTTACATGGTGGTTGCAGCTTATTTTTCAACCCTCTTGGTTTTTCACTTTAGCAACTCAAAGTCTTAATCTTTATGTTTCTTTTAATTTATACAAATACTTTTCTTTTGCCTCTTCTATACAATGATTTACTTTGTCAAGCAACTGAGATGATAAACTATTTTTGTGCACTTTATTTTCTCTTTCTTTAGCAATTCTACTGTTTAGTGTTGTCTCTTCTCCTTCACCTTTCTCTGCATTAGCAACCTCATTACATAGCTTTCGTTGCTGCACTTTCAATAGCCTCTCTCTTTTTTTCTCTCAATCTACAATAGGATATCTCATGTCATCATTAAACACCTAGACTGTTTCTGCCTCAATGATTGCATCAACTCATCTTAACAAGAATCAAGGGAACTTTCCTTCATTCCTGGATTTCAAAATTCCAACTACCCTAAACGGAACATAAACTGCACAGTGGCAAGCCACGCAACAACATCCATCTCTATTTCTTTAGGTTGATGGTCAGTCCGCATATACACAGTTTCTGCAATAGCCAGTCATTCACTATGCTTGCTACTAATGCCCAACCTCAGTTAATCGTGCAAGCCACTCAACCATCACAAGCGGTTTCCAAGCAAACTCAAAAAACTATAGGGTAGTACCACAACCTAATCCTCTGGATGCCAAGCATAACGCTAGGAAGAAACTTCCTGAGGATCTTTTTAGTCCTGTCCCGATCCTTGCCTGGCAATGTAGAAGGTATATGGTGGTTAGCAGTTAACAACTTTTTTTTCTAAAATTGTAGAGATAATTCCTTCTTTTTCTTGATTATTCATAGCTTATTTCCTTCTCTTTTGATCTTATCTTTTTCACGAAATCAGGAAGGTTATTTTTCATAACTACTTTCCTGTTTTGCTTTCTCACAAAATGAGGAAAGTCATCTTTTGAAAATTACCTTTCAAAAAAAAAATCACACAAAATCTAGAATTGATGGGCTAAACTTTAACATCACTTTGGCAACTCACTGGGCAACCAACCACCTTCCAAACCCAATCCTTAGGTTGATGAGGCCACCCCCATGCAGCTTGGCTAGAATCGACAACCCAACAACTCAACTAAAGCTTTTCTTCTTCATCACCAACAATTAGCTGCTTTCCAAAGAAAGTGCAGAACTTTCCAAACTCACTGTCAAAGTGTTCCTTACCTTCTTCAACAAGACTTGTATTATTGTAAGCCATTAAGACGGCTGCAAATGTAAAAGCATTTGGTTTCACTCCTTGATTCCGTATTTCAGCAAATAGCAAAAGGACATCCTTTTTGTTGCCATGTGTTGCATAAAAAGTTCCAACATGGCCAATACTATATCATTAACATAACAAAAACCAGAAGCTTCACATTTCTTAGCATGATGAAGATCAGTCGCCCAATTGATTGCAATATCACATTGGCCAAGGTTTAACCGCACCACGTGCATAAGTCTGGCAGAAGGAATAAATACCATAAAAAACTGGGCAATCTTCTCCAACATTGAACCTTTTCAACTTCCTTATTTGGTCCTGTTGTGTCTCGGGTGTTATTTCCTCGAGGGATTATCTAATTGGTCATACAACATTGGTAAAGATCAAGCAATGTCTAGCATGAGAGATTATCTAACAGTTTTCTCTCTCCCTATCTCTTTGTCTCTCTATACATAATATATATATGAAAACTCAATGCATACCTTTTGCCTTTAAGAGTGCATGACTTATAAGAGTATTTCAAAAATATAAAGCACACCTTATTTATACTATGTCCCTAAACAATAAAAGGTGCCTTAGTAAGCATGTTTCAAGGTTTTGGATAATGTTGATGATGTTCATTTATGTTTTACTATTGTTTTTTTGGAGCATGACTATAATAATATTGTTGTTATATATTTTATTTTTTTTCAAATATTTGAATTATATTTATGTTATCGAAAAATAATTGGACGTGATTGGGCATGCATATCAAATGTGGAAAACATTAGGTTTTCTTATATATATATATATATATATATAAATAGAGAGAGAGAATGATTGGATCTTGCAAACTATTATCATTACTTTAATAATATTGTCTTTCATTTTTACACCCTTAATTTTTTTTTAAATTACACTTGTATCACCCAAAGACAATGGGAGGACATGATAGGTTTTCTTATTTTTTGTATATCATATTCAGTTATCACTCTATATGGTGTTGCCTATATGTGCGTGGGCATGAGAGGGAGTTGTGTTAGAAATTTAAACTTTCTGATGTTAAACTATATTATTTGAATTATGTTTGAGTAATTATTAGTTTTTAATAAAAGTACATCCAAATTTAAAACTTTTATTACAGTTGAAATTAGGGTAGGACGAGACCTATACCGGTCCGCTGTACAAAGTTTAGAAAAACCGCTGCACATTTCCTCGTAACTTTTGTCACATACACGACGCAAATCCTTAACCTGCTCATTGCCATCCACTGATCCAATTAAGATGAAACGTCTAAGCACGATAGTCAATTCATAAAAAGAAAAGGAACAAAGGTAGTTTTGGGAATTATACCCAATACAAGTCTGAATATGGTAATATATGGAAGGTGACGGATATATTTAGATAAAAGAGCAGATGAAAAGAGTAAAAGACGGCCCCGCTCCGTGTCTTTAAACCTTTCCGAAACCCTAAACCCCAGGGGGTAGAAGGAGAGAGAGAGAGAGAGGATGTGGCGATCGGCGGCTTCTTTTGCTTGCAGGGTCCTCCGGCGGGGATTGTCTTCTGCTTCATCTCCGCCTCTCTTCCTTCTTCCTCGCATTCTCCTCCGCCCCATCTCCTCTTCCCCTTGTATTTCGCCTCTCGTTGCCATCTCGAATCGGAGCTCTGTTCAGTTCTATGCTGGTAGCCCCAGGACCTTCGCCCGCGGCGGGACACGAAAGATCGAGAGCGATGAGGAGGAGGACGAGTGGAAGGGGTCTGATGAAATTGGTAGCGACGAAGAAATGAATTCCGATTACGAAGATGATGATGAGGATTTTGATGATGATGATGAAGACGATTCTGCTGATGACGGTGACCTTTCCGATAAGTGATAGGATATGAGAGAGAGGGGGTGGGGGTCGGTTATGTCGCAAGACTTATTTGGCTTAGCCTGATTTGCATAAAGATGAGTTTTCTTCGTCCCTTTAGAAACGGTTCCGTTCTTGGCTATTGTTTTTGGGATGTTTTGTTTGTGCGTGAGAGAGATGCTATGTTGCAGGACTTGATTTGGTTCAGACTTCAGTAATTTGCATAAATTTGACATTGCATTCTCCCTTTATAAATGGTTCTCTTTCGTGTTTTGATTCTGTCTACGAGAGAGAGAGAGAGAGAGAGGATAAATTTGCAGAATTTGGCAAGTTCGATGTATTGTTTTTTATTGTAACTCGAAGAAACTGATCTCGGCGGTCTAAACTTCCAAGTTAAGCCCCTCGCTTGCTGGGGATGATGCTTGGTGATGGCTTGCATAGGAGTTGAAATGACGACGATTTACCAACCCTTCTACTCCAATCCACCATTGTGGCTATCATCTTCATGCTCACTCATTATAACTACTTTTGAAAGTACGAACAGTTGATTTTAGAAAACATGGTCCTGATCAGACCATTCTAGCTATCAGCTGTCGATTATGAACTATATGAATTTGAACTGTGGAAGTTCCGAAATCGCATATACTCGAACTTGCTTCCTTCGCTCTCTTTCATGGTTGCATGAGCACTGCCGTGGCCTGTGAACGGGTTGTCACTGACAAGGTCTAAGGTTCAACGCATGCGTATGGCGATCACGTGGAGGGCCTCTGGTCGTTCTCCCAACCTGGCGGTTGATCGTGCACTAGGGTGGTGAGGATATATAACTCTCTTCCGTTTTCCACTCTCATAAACTGTACCACGGGTGTGGCAGATTGAGATAAAGAAGAACGAGGTACCTAGACTCCACACCTTATTCAACTAACGTGCTGTTTGATTTGTTATGGAAGGGTGTTCGCAATTCTCAATTTTTTCACACACATATATATATATATATATATATATATATATATATATAGAGAGAGAGAGAGAGAGAGAGAGAGAGAGAGAAAGAAATGATACATGTTAACACACTTAAGTGTACATTTGTATTCTTTGTAAGTACACTTTATTCACATAAATATTTTTATTTTCTTAATTTTAAATTTTAAATTGAGATTTATTTAGATTTGTTAATACCTAAATGTGTTAGCACATACTAATTCTCGTTTAGAGGCTCTTCTAGGCATTGCTTGATTATTATCATTGTCATTGTTTGTTAGATCAATGGAACACTAATCATGAAGTCCTTCGTTCTATTATCAATATTTTCATTGATGTGATAGGCAGTTTGATTTCAATCGTTTGTACGATCACACAAATGATGTAGATCTTCTAATAAAGTTTGACATGGGAGGTTATCTTACAACTCCCATCAAACTTGTGCTAAAATCTTTTTAAAAATTTCCGTTTCACCATCTTTAAAGCAAAATGCAAAACAATATCAAGTATATTAAAAAAGTATCATTATAATTTTGGACTATTCATTGATATCAATACAACATTTGAGATGTTTAATGATGTTTGAGTATGGATGAAAAAGAAAGCTTGGAGTTGTTAGACACTCTCATATTACACTCTACTAGATGTGACCCAAATCCCATCAACATCAATAAGGATTGATGTCATTTAATGTCAATGATTATATTAAATGTGATACGAGATGAGTACCTCGATCACCAACCACATGAACGGTAGTGATGATCAAAGAACATCTAGTATGGGAGGCTCTCTAAAAGCTCTCACTTTATATATATTCATACATATACACACATATTGGCTTGATCACCAATTACATGAACGATGATGATGATCAAATAATTTCTAGTATGGAAGGCTCTCTAAAAGCTCTCACTTTCTATTATATGTATATATATATATGAGATAGTAGTTAATGCTCAAACACATTTGAGCTCAAATTTATTTAAACATCTTCACTCTTTGATTAGACATGATAAAAGATAGAGATTTGCATTAAAAGTATAATTGTAATTTATGTTTTTTATTCAATGCATGCATTATATATTTTTTATTTTATCATCTCAATCATAAATGAAAGTAAATTTTAGGTTTGGTCATGAGATGATAGTGATTGGAGTATATTCTAAGAGTTTATGCGTCCAATTGGTCTCGAGGGAATATAGGTGTGATCTACAACCGTCCACAACCCTATGATGTTTTTTCAAAAGTATGTATTCCACACACACACATATATTGATTGAGGGAGATATGAATAGTGGTAAATGCTCAAACCTCATGCACAATCAAATCATTCAATTTTTGATATGGATAGTTGAGGTGATGAAGCAAAAAGCAAATCCTTGATGCAGTTGGAGAGTACTTTCATTATGAATATCCATTTTTGATAATGGCAATAGAACCGTGGAAATGTTTTGAGAGATTTAAATACGTACTAGGTTTTAACATTTACCATTCCCTCTCTCTTTCTCTCTCTCTCTATATATAAACATTAGTCAATGCATATTAATCCATACTCTAAGTCACTTAAAGTCCTCAATCATTTACCAAATAAGTGGTTGAGATTTCTAAGTTAAAAAATAAATATTATCAGATGCATTTATTTTACGTGCAAAAAGTACTAAAGTACTTTTGTTTTTAAAATTTTAATTTCAGCTTATGATCTCGTTCATGAGGCGATTGAGATTCTTGATGATGTTTAAGCATAGATTGATATGTGCATATACTATGCTCTCTCTCCATATACAAAATCCAAATTTAGGAAACTCACTAAAATAGAGAACTACAACAAACCCATAATCTCTACTATTTGATCGATAAGATCCAAGTTAAAGATTTGAATTAAAAAGGAGATGCCTTTTAGAGGTTGTATTTAACACATGATGTACATTAAATAGTTTTTGTCTTCTAACCTTAATCTATACATCTTTGATTTCGGGTAGCCTTGAACTTGGAACTATAACCAAACAATTTCGAAATTGTCGGTTCCATTTCGAGTTTGGAACTACTCAAAAATGGTAATTTTATAAAAAATTCAAGAACCACTAGTTCCAATTTGGTAAAAGGTGAAACCAGAAATAGACCGGGCAATTCTCGGTTTTGGGCATGGTTTCACCGGTTCTTGCTCAGCTTGGATCTAGTTGAAACCACCAGACCGGTTAGGAATCAATCATATCTACTTCAATCTTTAATCTTAATGATTGAATAATTGTGATGAGTCTCTTATGATTCTTTATTTTGGTAGGTTCTCTAGATCTAGACTCCCTCTATAACTCTCTTTATATTATATATATAGAGAGAAGGGGGCTAATTTTTTAGTGCTTTTATTTGAAGGACATGTCATCTTAAAAGACTATATATATATATATGGAATATGTTAGCAACATTCAAACAAATCTCAACCATTAAGTTCAAACGATATGTGATTTACATTTAAATTAAAAATAAAAAAGTTGCTTTTTGAAATAGTTATGCTTAAAAGTATAAATATATTTTTACTTTTAAACTTTCAATATCAATAATCCAAAACTTTATGTATATATATATGGTTGAGATTTGTTTGGATGTGTTAGCATATAATGTGCTGGTATATATTAAGTTTTATATATTATATATGTATATATACTATGCAACTTTAATACATGCATGTTCATGTATTTCTCTTGCTTTTTAAAGCATGAATGACATTTAAAAGCGATCTCAAAGCTTTTAAGTGGAAGAGAGATTCTATATCATATACTCTTACTAAATGAATACTCGCACATTTTCTGTTGCTTGTTAAGAGTACTAGTATGGGTTAAAACGTTAATAAGAGTGTTTGAAAAAAATAAAGAATATGAATGTAAATAATAATTATTTATAAAAATCAAACCATCACAACTCCAGTGACATTGAAAGCCTGCTCAACCTAATTGCTCTTGAGGAAAAGGATTGGAGCCTCGTGTTGTGTAGAATTTTAAAATCTTTTTGCACAATTAGGGTGGTTTCTCTACTCTCTCTCTCTCTCTCTCTCTCTCTCTCTCTCTCTCTCTCTCTTAGATCTGGGGGAATAGTGATTTATTCATCTCTCCATTTTGGTGCTTTTCGGGAGGAGTGATAGAACGTGAATATCGGTTTACAGGGGGAAGACGAAGGGCTGTTCGAGTGAAAACGACGAGTTCCGACGGAGATCATTCAATAGATACCCGAACTCGAAGCAAAGTCTAACGGGGAGAGAGAGAGAGAGAGAGAGAGAGAGAGAGAGAGAGAGAGAGAGAGACGCGTGCATGTGAACCAAGTAACTCTTGGTTACTGTGAATCTTCCAGATTCGACTCTATGGCGGAAGTCTGAAGAACAAAAAGATTCACTACCTTTTCATCTCTACCTCTTCTTATGTTCCAGTTTGGGGTATACTTTTGAGCACTCTCTATTCCTTTGATGATCAATGAATACCTTACTGTTTGATGAAACACTTAGGTTGCATCATGTACATACAGAATGAACCATACATGCACCATGCTCTTAGACCATATGTATACTGCCAGTTAGATTTCATCAAATGATCGAATCGTCCGAAAATTGTGGTTTGGTGGGAGAGGAGCATTTCCAGGCCGCACCGAGATCATCACTTGCAAATCTAAAAGATGCGATAAAGTTTGTAATGAGAGAACTGACTGAAAACTAACAAGCTAGACTCGGCTGCATTTGATTCAATTCGTAATACTTCACCTGCAGTGCTTGCAGCCTCTGCTTCTTGAATGACATCAGTGGCAAACAAGATCTCTGATGGCTTGTCTACTCCGAGTGTCTGCCAAATTTCAATATAGCGGCGGGTCTCTCGTTTGTTTCTTTGGAGAGAGAGAGAGATTAAATTGACTCCAGCATAAAATCAATCAATCAAAAGGATCAAGCAGTCCGGTATTTGAGATAAAGCAAAGGAGTGATTCACCAAGGCGACCTACCCTACTGTGGTATCAAAGAACCCACAGAGATTTTCTCAAGTCACCATACGTTGTCTTTCCAAAGATTAGCCTTTGAGTCTCCCTACTACCACTTGAATATATATAGACCTGCGACAGTATGACAGCATGAATTTCAGACTTGAATGAGGAAATCAAAGTTGTGTATGAAAGCAAACACTCCATAACAAAGAAGTTATGATGATCAGAGAACATAACCATGTGATGAGAACTAGCTTTACAAAAGGAACAAGATAAATTAAGTCATGCTTAGCCTTTTGTTGGTGTTATCTGGTTGAAATATGCCAGATGGGTTATGTGTGTCATTCCATAATATGTTCTTTGAATGTTCAGGGGGCAAGAAGATGCACATGTTTCAAAGTTTGATTCCTTAGTCATACCATCTTCGCAACCATGAACTAGTTTCCCAGGCTTGGGCTTTGAATTTCCCAGTTCTGACTCTTATTACTATTATATTCTGAATCAAGCCCAAGAGAAGTACCCTTTTAGGAATAGGAGAATGAAGAATTAATAGCAGATGCACCATCTATGGAAGAGAAGAGAATAGTCACAAAATAAATAAAATCACACATTGCAAGCTTTCTACCCATTGCTCTGCCAACTCTGCCAACAATAAAACTACAGTTTTGAGGGAATCAGCCTGAGATCTAAGTTTCTGATGGCTTCTCAAGAATTCAGTCTGTTTAAAGTTCCAATCACAATTCCAAGAGCGTGAAAGAAGTCTAACTCAGTCCTTTTAAAAGTTGCATTTGTCTTTTAGAGACCACCCTAGTTTTGGGGTACAGCTTGCCTTTCACTATAAAGCGCCGAATAGTATAGCTGAAACAAGGTTTAAACATCTACATTTTCTTCGAATGTGTTTGATAAGAGCATTTCTTCAAGATGGATGATGTTCCCTAGATGCACTAAGCTAGTGATTCAAGGGGCTTGATTCAGATTCCCTTCCCCTGGAGTCCATTAGAGTACCAGAAAGCATGGTTATTATATTATGGCTCAGCTATAAAGTAAAGAGAGCAAAATGGTGAAAGAGTCTCAGAAGAGCTAAGATCTGAAGAGCGAATTGTCTCATAAAAGAGTAAGAACAAACGTTCAAAGTAAGAAAATCAACAACGCCGCTAAAATGCTCATTACTGATGAGCTTGAGGCAAATGACCATGGAAATATATAACCTTGATGCCCATGGCGTGCCATTTAGCAATAACTTTAGGTACATCCTCAAAAGTTCGGTATTGTTGAAACCCGTTCTCCATATATGGCCCTGCACTAGGGTAGAAATTGGCATGAAAAAGAATTTCCAATATTGAAAAGAAAAGATGATAGAATTTCATTACCTGCAACTGTTTTACTGCAGTAACTTTTCTATCAGACTGGATCATTGCTTTGACATTGACTACCAATGTGTTAATAACCTTCTCTTTCCCATCATCTTCAGAAGGTATAGGCAGTGAACCTTCACCTATACAATAATTACAGATATTGGTACTACTATTTGCTTATGTTTCAAGCCTTATGTGGTGTAGGCTGTGAACCAGGAACTCTTCGCTCTACATCTTCCTTCACCTATACAAAAATTACAGATGTTGGTACTACTATTTGCTTATGTTTCATGTCTTGTGTGGTGTATAATATTTCGATACTGCATTTCATCATTACTTTTAGCAGTAATAGCTTTTCTTAACACATTCCTGTAATTTTCTTTTCTTTTTTCATTCTTAGTTGACCCTTGTTTTCTTCACTGCAATCTGTAAGAGTAGTGCAAATGGAAACATTTTTCTCAACTTCATTTCATTTATAATTTTCCTTTCTTAATAAATTGAAGACTTTTTACCTGCCAATGAAGTCCTAAAATTCGTCTTCCTTACATGCAATTTCCTCTTCTCTAGTACAACAACAACTAAGCCTTTTCCCATACTAGACGGGGTCGGCTACATGGATTCTTTGTTTCCACAGATCCCTATCGTGTGCCATGTTAGCAGTTAACTCCCAATAAACTAGATCATTCTTTATTGTTTCTTTCCAACACTTTTGTGGTCGTCCTCTACCTCTTTTAATACTTTCCAAATTTAGTTTTTCTAACCTTCTTACAGGTTCTTCTTTTGATCTTCTTTCTATATGTCCAAACCATCTTAAATGATGTTCTCTCATTTTATCCTCTATTGGTGCCACTCCTAATTTGTTTCTAATAACCTCATTATGTATACGGTCTTTTCTTGTACGGCCACTCATCCATCTCAACATCTTCATTTCTGTCACAGACATCTTTTGTACATGTTGATGATTAACTGCCCAACACTCAGAACCATAAAACATGGCAGGCCTAATTGCTGCTCTATAATATTTACCTTTTAATTTTAATGGTATCTTCTTATCACAAAGAATACCTGATGCTCCTCTCCATTTTAACCAACCAGCATTAATTCTATGTGTAACATCTCCATCAATTCTTCCATCACTTTGAAAAATTGACCCTAGGTATTTAAAACTTTCCTTTTGGGGAATGCAATGTGTGCCAATTTTAATTTCTATGTCCTCTGAAATAGCCAAATGATCAAACTTACATTCCATATATTCTGTCTTTGTTCTACTAAGTCGGAGGCCTTTGTTTTCTAATGTTTCTCTCCATAGTTCCAATTTTCTATTAACTTTTTCCTTAGACTCCTCCACTAATACAATGTCATCTGCAAATAACATACACCAAGGTACTTCATCTTGAATATGTTTTGTTAACTCATCCATCACCATGATAAATAAGTATGGACTTAAAGTTGATCCTTGATGTAACCCAATATTAACTTCAAAGAAGTCTGTCGTTCCTTCATGAGTCCTCACACATGTTTTTGCACCATCATACATGTCTCTTATAAGGTTAATATATGTCAATGGGATACCTCTTTTTTCCAAAGTTCTCCAAAGAACCTCCCTCGGTACCCTATCATAAGCTTTTTCTAGATCAATAAATATCATGTGAAGGTCTTTCTTTTTTGCTCGAAAATGTTCCATAAGACGTCTCAGAAGGTGAATCGCTTCAATAGTAGATCTACCTGGCATAAATCCAAATTGGTTCTTTGTTGTACTTGATACTTGTCTTAACCTACGTTCGATAATTCTTTCCCATAATTTCATAGTATGACTCATTAACTTGATACCTCGATAATTCACACAATTTTGAATGTCTCCCTTGTTCTTATATACGGGTATAAGTGTACTTGCTCTCCATTCTTCGGGCATCTTTTGGTTTTTCCATATTTCATTAAATAGTCTTGTGAGCCAAGTGATTCCTATTTCTCCTAGTATTTTCCAAACTTCTATAGGAATATTATCTGGTCCTACCGATTTACCACTCTTCATATGTTTAAGAGCCTCTTTGACTTCATTCTTTTGAATACGTCGGTAGAAATTGTGGTTTATATACTTTTCTAACTTGGCTAAATCTCCTAAACTAATACTAACATCTTTATTTTCATTAAAAAGATTATAAAAATAGTTTTTCCATCTATTTCTTATATCATCATTTGCCACTAGAATTTTTTCATCCTCGTCTTTTATGCATCTAACAAAATTTAGATCTTTAGTTTTCATATCTCTAGCCCTAGCTATCCTAAAAATATCTCTTTCACCCTCTTTTGAGTTGAGTTTTTTATATAAGTCCTCCCAAATCTTAGCTTTTGCTTCACTAACGGCCTTTTTTGCTTCCTTCTTTGCTTTCTTATAAGCTTCTAAAGTTTCACTAGTTTTCTTAGCGTAATGTAATTTGTAACATGCCCTCTTTGCCTTGATTTTATTTTGTACTATTTCACTCCACCACCAAGCTTCTTTTTGTGCCGGTACACCTTCCTTAGATACCCCTAACACATCTTTCGCCACTTTCCTAATATGTATAGCCATATTGTTCCACATATCAGAGGGTGTACCAACATAATTCCAAACATCTCCTTGAAGGACTTTCTGTTTAAATATACCTTCTTTCTCACTTTTGAGGTTCCACCATTTAGTCCGAATAGCTCGATGTACTCTTTTCTTCTTTGTCCATTTTTTTATTTGTAAATCCATAACTAAAAGTTGATGTTGGGTGGTTAAGTTTTCTCCTGGAATTACCTTACAATCTTTACAACACGCTCTATCTTTTTTTCTACAAATAAAGTAATCAATTTGTGTGTGTGATAAGCCACTCTTATAAGTAATTAAATGTTCATCTCGTTTTTTGAAGATTGTATTGACTATAAAGAGATCAAATGCCATAGCAAAATTTAAAATCTCCCTACCTTCCTCGTTTATATCCCCATAACCAAAGTTTCCATGAATCCCTTGATATCCTAATGCCTCTTTACCGACATGTCCATTTAAATCTCCTCCTAAACAAATCATCTCCCTTTGTGGAATCTTTTGAAACACCTTATCTAACTCTTCCCAAAAAACTGACTTTATACTATCTTCTAGTCCTACTTGGGGTGCGTAAGCACAAACTATATTCAAAACCTCTGCTCCTAACACTAATTTCAATGTCATGATTCGGTCACCATATCGTTGTATGTCTACTACACTCTCCTTTAAATCTTTATTTATGATAATACCAACTCCGTTTCGGGCCTTTTCTTTACCTGAGTACCATAATTTAAAACCTGTATCCTCTATCTCCTTTGCTTTTTCTCCAACCCATTTTGTCTCTTGTAAACATAGAATATGAATCTTTCTCCGAATCATAGTATCTACCACCTCCATTAGCTTACCCGATAATGTTCCGATATTCTAAGAACCAATACGAATCTTATTATCTAGGACTAGCTTCCTTACCCCCCGCATCCGTCCATAATCAAAATGCGGAGACCCTCTCTGAAAATTTTTCACTACATTCGGGCGGCAATGTAGTGGGACTAACTTCTTTACCCACACCCGTCCATGATGTGGGAACCCTCTCTGCAATTGATTCACTACATTCGGGCGAAAATGTAGTGGCCCTTGCTTACTTCTTACTGCATTCGGGCTCTGCAGCACGTCGCTAGGCAGGGACGCCCCAAAGCAATGCTCATAATTTTTGTAATCCATGTTGTAGAAATCCGACAAAGTTTTACGCTGGCTGTCGGAAGCCTAACACAACCCTCCTCCTTTATCCGGGCTTGGGACCGGCAATGCAAGGGTGATCCCTTACATGGGCGGAGTTAATTTCCTCTTCTCTAGTACCTTCAGTAATTCTTTGATAGTAATTTAAAATTGCATTTATAATTCTACCACCAAAGTGTAGATTTCATTCAATCTAACATGAGAAGTTTCATCATGATGAATAACCTTTTGTTCTCTTCCATCTAAATTGGTCTTCATTTAGCAACATATGAGTTGATATTGATAAGTTGATAACAACTACAACCATGATACGTTCAGAAATGAGTCTCCTCTAGAAAAAGCGTTTAATTGAATCTCTGTATCTGAACTCATGTGTGAAACAAACAACAACAACTAAGCCTTTTCCCATACTAGATGGGGTCGGTTATATGGATTCTTTTTTTTTTTAATCCATGGTAAGTCCGATGAAGTTTTACACAGGCTGTTGGAAGTCGAAGTCTATCACAACCCTCCTCCTTTATCCGGGCTTGGGACCGGCCATGCAAGGGTGACCCCTTACATGAGCAGAGTTGAACTCATGCGTGAAACTGGAAACAAATTTCAATGATTTGTCCAATAGGCACACAAACAAAGATTCACATATTTTTGCTTAAATTAGTGCACGTTTGAGTGTAGCTACCCAAGATGATCATAAATAAAATCTTACTTGTTCCCGTAACAACATTATGTCATCTTGAGTTTCCTTGCTATTGTAAGTGGCAGTTAAATGGTTCCGCACATTATCATGTGCAAATGGGAAAAGAACCTCTGTCACAAAGGATATTGGAGTAGTCGTCCCTTCAATATCAAGTAGAACGCAACTCTGCAAAATCCATCAAGGAACATAATCAGAAATCAAAATCTTATAGAAATTTATGCATACCCATCAAGTTTATTATGCTCGCATACATGTATATGCCTTTGTGTACATAAATGTCTTATTTACTAGATGTACATCATATAAAACTAACCCAATATGAACTCTCTGCTTGATTGTCATTCTGAGCAGCTTTTGCAATTTCATGAACATATTTAGGTCTGCTCATCATGACACCTATGTGGTAGAGCTTGATAGCAGAACCAAACAGATGATGATAGCGTTCTGTCTGCCATGACAAATCACAAGTTCGGCAAAAATAACAATTTTTGATATGTTACATGTTCAAAATCAAGATAGAAGATAAGCATGATCACTGAAAGTCACCATGACACCTAATAAGCATAAGATAGTAAAAATGCCAGCTACCTGACTCAAAAATCGCCTCCAGCATATCAATAAAATGGTATTCTTATAAAAAGAGAACTGACCGGAAACATGTAGCTTCCCTGCTTTTAGAATTGAAAATAATAGCTTCTTCCAGTTGCAAAGTTGAAAGTGAAAAGCAACACAAGTAGCAGTACAATCCATGTAGCATGAGGACAGGGTGAGTAGCACAAAGAGTCGGACCATTATTACAGCAAAAGCACCCCTTACACAGCAATAAACTGCTCAAGTTTCTTATGGGCGCCTTCAACTAAAACCAAAACCAAAACCAAAACCAAGCCCTTCCACTCTCTAGTTTCATCTTTGTCACCACTCTTGTCTAACTTCGGTCATGTCCACATTTAACTCCAAAACATCAAGGCAATGTCTTACGTTATTTTTTTCCAGGTTAAACCGGTATCTAGCGTGCAGTTCTCACATCTTCACACTGGACTCTGTTGTTTGGCAACTTGATGCGTCTCTTTGATTTTTGCTTCTAAATAGAGACATTTGCAACTCACTCGAGATTCATCTAAGAGAAAATTACACAAAATCAAACTTTATTTCATAATCTGTAATGACCAAAGAAACCGATGGAAGGAAGGTTTTCGAATTTCCTTACTAGCAGAGCATCCAAAAAGAAGTAATGTGAAGGAACTGCCACCTTTCTAACCAAGCGTATGAAAAAACTGGACACAAGACCACATTTCAAATACTAAAACAGAGAAATCAAAAGAAATATGTAAATTCAACAGTTCCATTGGTTTATATGGGGACACTTGGTCATCAAACTAGCATCACTTTATCTTCCCTATTAATTGCAGATTGGTTATTCGTAAGCAGGGGTTTTACCTTACGATGTGAATGGAAACCCTTGACCGAAATAATATTTTACGGAAAGCAGACAAGGGATTCCATTAATAATATGGTCGTTTCGATTCATTGAAACAACTCGATGAATTTAATCTATCCTTTCAGGAGGTCCTTAATGACAATTCTTACAGTGAGAGATGGTGGAGTCGCTGTATCTATCGCTTCTTTTCTTTAAGGGGTCAATATCAGCAATGCAGTTCGTTCAAAGACAAAACAAATATATGTAATCTGAATTATAGACATATTACACAATCAAGTTGGAAAAGAGAAACCACTGAATCACCGTACTCTTTACAATAACCTGCCACAAATTCGCAAATAAACGCAAAGGAAATCAGCCTAGTCCATTAAAGACACGTGTGTTTAGACCCTCATAGGAGTTATCCAGAAATTAACCTAAATAAACGAGGAAAAGAGATGGGCTTCGCTGAATTACGAAGGAGGCGCGATGGAGACATTTTACTTGCAGAGCATGCGATTGCCTGCAAGGCTTAGGAGCGAAGATTCTGGCTTCCTTGACGCTTCTTCTATCAGTGTAGACGTGAGAAGACAAGCAGAGAGGGGCATTTGACGCCATGGATGGCCTCTCTCTCTCTCGAATAGCTGGAACTGAAGCCGTGAGAGTAAGATCAGCGTTCAACGGTCTTCTAGTGTATGTCTAACAGGTGATCCTCTACGGTTTTGTGGTGCTTGGTCCAGCACCAAGGGGAAGACAATCATGTGGACCGTCTTCTCGCCTGACGATGGAAATTGGATCAGATTCGGTTTCGTACGGCTTCATCAAATCCAACTATTTGGATACTAGGGTGTTGAGGTTGGGAGTCAGATCTGGATAGCAAATCTGCATCTGAAACTGTAAACAGATCTTGATACCCAATATTGAAGGGGCGTTTTTTTTTATTTTATTTTTTATCTCCATCAAAATATATTTGAACAAAGTGCAATTCAGATTTGAACTGGGGCCGATAAATGAGCCGACCAAGCCGAAAAACCGTTGTGCATTGCTCGGCTTGTTTCAAACAAGTCGAGCTAACCATTAGCCGTGTTGTAATAGGCTCACTAATAGCCTTGGTTCGAACATGTTTGCGAACCACTCCCGATCCATTTCTGAGCAAAGGTGAAGTGAGCTGAGAGAGAGATTTGTTGAACGGCCACTCATTCACCTAAACTTTTCCTTTATGAAAAATGTTTTGAAAAATGACTCTTCATTTAGTTTGAATACCCTAATATAACTATTTTGGAATTGTTATTTAAGTGAAAAGTTTTGAAATTCTATGTTCATGTTCAGTTCAAATGCTTTAATGAAATGAACCCAGACGAGCCATAGATGAGCCTAGCTGGATTACATGTAATAAAAGATAGGCACACATTTTAGATTGATCAAGAAAAATGTACTAATCGTGCTGATCTCCTTCAATGCAATTAAGTAAGTCCATGGCGATATGGGTGTTGGAAATCATGCATCCGGCATCAAATTACACTGCCCAAACCATACCAAGTATAATTGTCATAACGTCTCTCTCTCTCTCTCTCTTACCGGTTTGAAATGATCGGACTCAATTTCATTCAAAGAATGAAGAAACATAATTCTACTGTAAATCTGAATCCGGTTTATCCTAGACAGGCTTTGGTTCAACCTACACATGACCCGATTCTTTTGTTAGGTCTCTTTTGGACGACCCAAACAAGAACTGGAGTGCCTAATCCTCGACCTGTGGGTCGAGTTATTGGGTATATATATATGATCATATGTACATATCTATTATATATGTATGTATTTATTAAGTATTTATGCATTATATATATAAAACATACATACATACACATACATTATAAATATGTATTAAGTATGTTATATATAAACATGTATATATATATATATGTATGTATGACAATGTAAAATATATGTTTCTATACAAGAAGTCGGGTCAGGTCCAAAATTGCTGCTCCTACGCAAAAAGGAGCTTAGGATTTGGTTGAGTCAAACATAACTATTATGTGAGAGATTGGCCTGATCTATATTTGGTCTATGCCATAGGTGGCTGAATTTATAACAAAATATAAGGAAGACGGGTGGCCCTGTATGGATAGCGGCAGACTTACTTTAGGGCGAGGTGAGGCATGCATCTCACCTGAAATATGAAAAATATAAAAAGCTGACAATGTTAAACGACCGGAAAGGCAGAGGTGGTAGGATTCGTGGCTTGTCTGAATAAATTGCTGCTTGTGGTTTCTCTCGTTTGCTTCTTTAAGATAAAACCGAGTATGAGTTTTTTTTAATTGATGACAAGCATGAGTTTGCTCATCATCAAGTTAATTTTTTGTGTACTTTTTTATTTTAAAAATAAATTTTGTTTCTCATTTAAGTTAAAATGATCACCAATGCTTGGTTGTTCTAAGTGGTTCTGCACTTCTTCCCTGTAAGCAAGGTCTCGATTTTAACTCTTATCAGTAGAGAAAACCAGCCCAGGGAGAGATTTATCCTACCGGTGGTTTAGGGAAACACAGTTAAAATGATCTTTTAAATGAAACCACTTATGCAAGAAGTAAAGCTCTTCATCGAGGTGTACACCCCTCTTAACTAATTGGTTCATCAATTTTTTCTACCATTATTATATTATATTATACTCAACCAAGGTTACACCGTGCGTGCGTGCACACACACACACACTCTTGAGGAAGCTAAACTTTTCGTTTCTGTCCATTTTCCATGATGAGATAAATGAAGAACCATTCAATCAGACATGATAGGAAAGTTTTTGCTAGCTAAATATGTTCGGTTTCGAGTAAATCAGAGCTGAGGGTTTTAAATCGTGGGTTTTTGAGTTGCTTGGATCGTGGTATCCAACCGTCTCGAAGCTGGTTTCAGTTTAAGTTTAAATCGTCGATTTCAGAAAGATTTAGATTTTAGAACTGTTTCTGGACCGTTTTAATTTTATTTTGAAAATAAGGGTATATACGTCTTCTGAGAGTTGAACTCTCCACTGCGACAAGATAGGAAGCACCCTACTGTTAAGCTACTACCATTCTTGTAATAATGGGTATCGAAAAAATATATAAAACTTAGTTAGCGACGGTTTAAAACTGTTGGTTTCATTTTTTATTTCAAATTTGTTCTGAACATGTCTACTGTAGCTTCAGACTTTTAAATGTGAAATTGTTCCACCCCCTTGAAAGTTGATTTTTTTTTCCGAGTTATATAAAAGAAGAAATCATTTGGAACATAAAAGGAAGATGAAAACAATGTAAAAATCAAAGTCTTAAACATTCAAACAACTCATCTGGTTAGGAGATTGATTCACAAATTGAAGGTCATGAGTTTGACAGCATGAAGAGGAGTGCTTCTGGCTTTGCCCTCTACAATGATGTTAGGTGAGGCCCATTCAAAAATTGGAAAGTTAAGAACCAACACAGCCCACGGTTGAATCTGTTGGCTGTAGATAGCCCATATTACAACCTTGGGTTATTCCCCAACAATAAGAATTTTTGAATCCACAAATACGTAGCCCATGTTATAGCCATCTGTTATTCGCCGCATGGCAGAAGAATCTTTAGATCCCATTGCATTTGAACGACTTTTTCTCAATACGGTAGAGCAAAACTGCGGGCACCAACAAGATCCCACATCCATTTCCTTAATAATTAATGACTTAACAGTATTGGACTCTGGACATCATGGAATTCTCACAGCAGGATCAAGAACAAGAAGTTTAGGAAGGGATGTAAAAGCTGAGCATCTGCCCCACATTTGTAGGGATTGTGTGCTACATATGGTCGGTCGCAAGGGCCTCATCTTAAGCAAGGAATCTTAAGCGAAGATTTTAGTCGTTCATCGGTTCATATTGGTTTCATATCGACGGTCAAGATCAGCTGAAATGCTAGCCATCCTGATGATTAATCCAGAGAGATGGTGAGGTTGAATTTCACAACCCTTCTTCTAGGAGATACTCCAGCAGCTGGCTTCCGGCCTTGCTGTATCTTCTGCTGCAGAAGGATGTCAGTGAGCACAGTAATGGGCACATGCATCTAGCCAGGCATGACGTGGACCAGAATAATAATCATGGTGTTCATGCATGCAGGCATGATACGAGGCATCTCACCAATACTGTGAAGGGCTGAATGATGCTTCTCTGTGAAAATTTGAAGTCACCCCGTTCAACTTCTGTCTAACTGAAAACAGTCGACAAGAAAGGAATCAACAGAATGATTACCTTCCTGGATCTCCGTTGCCCAGCCTTTCATCAGTAAACGATTCGAAAGACGGTGACAAAATTATTCTCTTTCTCTCTCTTACACATTTTTGATTCATCAGGTTTAGACATTACTTCGATAAAATTAGAACGAGCGGGTTTTCTTTTTCTTGTTGCACAAGATGTCCCCTGGATCCCTCTTCGCGTGCTAAATAGTGTGGAGGTTCGAGTCCTCCTCAAGGCATGACACGGAGAATGCTCATCCAATGAGCAATTCATTAACAACATATATATATATATATATATATATATATATATATATATATATATATATATATATATATATATATATATATATATATATATATATATATATATATATATGTATTCTATGTTAGACAGAGAGAGAGCTATTTAAGGGTGTACCTTTGCTGTACCTCAACAATACAGACAATAGTGCATCATAACTTGTTCAATTTTCGATTGACATATTTGATATCGAATCGGACTCCAGCAATTGTGAGGGTATCACCTGGATGAACATGCATTAGACTGTCATATATCAGTTTTCAGGAGGTCGAAATCTTTTAACATTGAATTGATGAACTCTATTGAAATTGAACTGAAATTAAGCATAGTTGGGAAAAAACTGCTGTAGGATGAATGTCCTCTCGAAAGGCAATCCCACCCCAACACAGTTAAATCCATCGGTAATACCACACTTCTAAAAATTCCGTAGATAATTCGGCCCAATCTCTTTTCAAACAACCCAAAAATGACCTGATCTTGTAAAGATATAAAATGACAATCAAATTAAGATAAAATTAAACAAGTCTCTCTGCCAAATGGGGGCAGGTCGAACTTCAACTCTAAATGCTTTTCTTAGATTAAAGAGATTTGTCTACACATGTTTAAGTTTCGACAAGTCCTCCCTCCACAGTACTTTTTCATGCACTCATAGTAACGCTTAAAAAGCTTTTAGAAGAGAATTACGAGTTAGAAGGCAGCCTTGTTCAGTGACGATATACCTCTTGGATAAGAATTCACCCACATTAACGTGAATTGGAAGTGCCAGCCTTTATTGCTTACTGAAAATTTTGCAACTAGGATGTGAGTTGTCTTCTTCAGTGTGACAGAAATACAGCTCATGCAAACCAAGTTGATGGTACCTTTCCAAGATGATACGCAGCTGTGAAACTCATGATTTTAATGAAAGTTGATAGCGATATTTATACACTAGAGTTGATCTTATAAGTTTAACTGCAAAGTAACTGAACGTGCTTCGTGTTTACCTTGTATATATAGAACAACAAATTAAACCAGCTCATGTTATTTATGTTCATGTGGATGACAAATCTGATCTGAATCGAAAACTCGGTGCTCATGTATCATAAAAGAGAGTGAATCTAGTATTCAAAACATAGCTGTCGATGGATAGGCAACTGCTGCAGAAATTGAATGCCATGAAATGCACCAGTCACTCTTTTTGCGGGGCTTTGACATAAAATCTGGAGCTCCGGCTATTAATTCTCATTTCCGGAAATCCCAACGACTTTCCTGTCCCACTCATAAATTTCTCATGAAAACAAACATGACAAACCGACGAAGGGCATTTACCACACAGCGCTCTCTTCACTTTCTCCTGTTGAACGAAAAGATTAAGAAGCAGAAAACTTTTCCTTCATGTTTTAAGGTTAAACCTAACAATTTAATTGCATTTTGAGTTAAGATGGCATAAAACGAAAAGATCTAGGTGTATTTTCCAGCTCTCCTTTACTGTATGATTTGTAATTTCCAAGTTATAAACATAAACGATATATATAATACACAAACGCATAGACATCTACAAAGTGGCAGCTATAGTGTCTTTGGTATGTTAACTAGGAACGATGAGCGGCTTCTTTGGCTTTTATAGAATCCTTCCAAGTTTCTTGATTGTATCAACCGACTTTTGAGTAAATATTTCTTTCTTCAAATAGCATGAAATTCTCTCGCTCTTGGCATCTTTGTGCCTTCTTATGCAGTAACATCTGTATTTTAATATTGGCTTTCAATTGTCTTGTCTTCCAAATTTCACATTGAGAAATAACACGGATTCAAAATTTTTACTCTATTCTCTCCGCCAAATGGTCGTTTTCATTTCGTTCTGTTGCATTAGAAACGCCTGTACTTTAAACTGCTACCTTTCTCTCTAAACTTTTGCTTGAAGATATGGCACCACCTTCTTCTAATATCGTAAAATAGTCTAGCATATCAAATTTCCTCTCCTTTCAAGTGCCAATATGGCACAAGATGTACAATCCAATTGGAAGCGATGGACTCTTTCTCGCTCTTCAGTAACAAAAATACCTGTCAGACTCGTATTGACCGCTTCTCTTTCTCTTTTTGGGGAAAACACGACTTTAAGATACCAATATTGATAACGTCGGGGGCAGATCAAGTCATAAAACAACCAATTGGTAGTATTCAATCATCCCCGTGCATCAAAACTCATCGACCCCCTCTTACAGATCTCAACTTAATACACCATTTCCAAGACACAGGTAGATCTATATAAAGCTGCTACATTACTATAGGATCTGACGTCTTCTCACAATTTACCCTCCAGAAATTGCAATAGTTTCCTGCATGAGGAAACAAATCACGTTAGCTGGAAAATGTCTCCATTTCATATTCTAGTTCTTTGTAGATCTACATTAAGTTGAGGTGGAGCTCCTGCATCACCCAAACTTTATATATATAAATATATAAATATATATATATATATATATATATATATATATATATATATATATATATATATATATATATATATGTATATGAATATATTATATATATCCTTTCTCTCACCAATAATGGCCCACAGTTTTAACCAGGGCCTTTGCACGACACCCTTGATCTACCATTGCTTGCACACGTACCCCCCTTGCCGGCAATATTACATTCATCACATACACAGAACACGCACCCTTGACAACCAGGATTATGGTGTGAGCCTTTATAAATTTCTATAAATGCACCTGATCCTTGTTGTCCAACCACAATGACACTAAAGCTGCTGCTATTTACTCTCAGACAACTAACCTCTAAATCAATTCATATAAATACGCATCCATCCATCCATCCATTCGAACACCCCTCTATTTCTTTCTTTTCCCTTGTTACCTTTTAAGAAAAAATTATAAGATACAGCCAGATTTCAGCTTCTTCACCTCCTGCAGATATGGGAATCAAGAGAAGAGGCAACTCCATGAGTTTAGCGTGCTTGCTTCTTGGGGTTGCGGTCTTCCTCAATATTTTCATTCCTGCCAAGTGTAGTGCTGAAGATGGTCTTGCTGACATGAAGACCTACTATTCACCCGGAAGTGGGCATGGTCTGTGATGCATTTGTGTTTTTCATAGTGTTTGTTGATCTTTCTATAGAGTATTGTTGTATATATAGGAGGTAGAATTAATTCAACCAACAAATACCAGTGAATGTGGGAGTTGCCTGGCCAATACAACCATGCTAAAGCTCCTTTTATCGCACTCTGATGACTAGCATGTGCTTTCGCGTGAGGGTTCTAAAACTTGAATCCCTTTTATAAGCTGCTAGAAAGGCAATTTCTTCATACAAGTGAAAAAAAGAGAAGTCTTTTCGTTCAGTAGCATGTATTCATCTTTGAGATTATGGCTGTCAAGTGCAACTTGTTTTGTTTCTCTGCACCCTTCAAGTCACCATACTCGTAAATAGTTTTACCACAGCCCACACATCTTCACCTTAAAACATTCGCTTTGAAACATGAATAACAGTTTTACGTATGCATGTATTGAACTGAAGTTCCTCTACCCCTGGCAATACATTTTAATAAGCTCTGAACTTGCATGTATGAGACCTAGTGAGTCCCTAACTGTTGCACTAAAGCAAGTGCATATAACTGGGACACGTCAAAACGACACGAGATACGTTGCATTGTCAGTTTTCTACACGAGTGACACGGCACGAAGCAATTAGCTGAATTGTACTGTGGCATATAGATCATAGTATCATACCACTTGCATTGCACTCGTATACACTAACAGATCAGACTCTGGATTGTTGTTGCTGTTGCAGGTAGTAGCAGTCCTCACCATGGCGGAAGCTATGGGACTCAGACATACGGTGGAGGATCGCCTGGAGGGTCCTATAACTCACCACCAACCGGCGGGGAACCCGGTGGTGGCTCCTACAATCCCCCATCTTCCAGTGGCGGGTACTACAATTCTCCGCCTACTGGCGGAGAACCTGGTGGTGGATCGTTCACTCCTCCATCCTCTGATGGTGGATATTACAACTCACCGCCTACTGTTGGAGAACCCGGAGGCGGCTCGTTAACACCTCCATCCTCAAGCGGGGGATACTACAACTCGCCACCAACCTTGGGAGAGCCCGGTGGCGGCTCATTCGCTCCTCCATCCTCTGGTGGATACTACGATTCTCCGCCACTTGGAGGAACCGGAAGCGGCTTCCCTAGTTATACACCACCTCTCGGCGGCGGTAGTGGTCTCGGCCCCTTCCTTCCATCACCAACCACTCCCACGTTCGACCCTCACATTGGCTCACCCTTCTTTGGGACGTGCGGGTAAGATCTCTCTCTCTCTCTCTCTCACTGGAATAGGATAAGAAGAAAAGATCAGTCATACTTTTCATGCTTGTAGGTTTAAACGTTTCACATACATTATTAAGCTTAAAGATATCCCTGTGAAGACGAAAAACGCAGTGCTTCTCCACTGTATCTTATGAAGCTAGACTATTTCTCTAATAGGGTACTAAAAGTTAGCCTCTTGGACGCACTATACGAGAAACAGTTCACCTGGCTAGGGAGTTGGCTCATATGTTAAAGGTCATGAATT
Source organism: Brasenia schreberi (assembly GCA_036023115.1). NCBI lineage: Eukaryota > Viridiplantae > Streptophyta > Magnoliopsida > Nymphaeales > Cabombaceae > Brasenia > Brasenia schreberi. The sequence continues at coordinate 202,668 of JAYKKT010000031.1, read as the reverse complement.
CGAGACCCGGGATGCATCTGTTTTCGGCCTCCCCATTTGTATATATAAAAAAGTTAGCTTCATGGTCATAATCATATATGTCATTTTCAACTTTGGACATGGTGAACATCTCAAAAAATGCCACCCATATAGATGATTGTCACTATCTTGATCAAGCAAGCAGGGTTTTAATTTTGAACTTCTTACACATTTTCTTACTTAAATTTCCTCCAAAGTTTGGGCACTAGCAGAAGGTCTATTTCTTATGGATCGTGAAGTATGAACTCTAATGGGATTTACGGGTAATTGTCAGCTGGTGGCTTGCTCACCCCGAGGCCATATGGGGTCTGTTCGGCTACGTTGGCACGGTTGGTGGAATATTCGGTTCTCTGTGCACACCAGTGTTTGGCCATGATTTGAGCTTGCCCCAAGCTCTAGCCAACACCCGCAACGATGGGCTCGGCTCACTCTTCCGCGAAGGCACTGCTTCTTTTCTCAACTCCATGGCTAACCAGCGGTTCCCCTTCACAACTGGAGAGGTGAGGGACAGATTCACAACTGCACTCTTCTCCGTCGACGCGGCAGCAGCTCAGGCTGATATCTTTAGGCAAGCCAATGAAGGCCGGCTCAGGCCAAGAGCCTAATAATTTGTTAATGGTCCTGGCCAACTTAGACCATTTCCCACTTTTTCTATGTTAGGTCATCGTTGTTTTTGTGCTTAGTTCTGTATGTGAGTGTGGGATTGCAGTTTGAGCTGCTTTATTGTTGCGTATCTGTATGAAGAGGAATGCCTTGTTCCATATTGTGAAACTCATTTGTTTAAATCAGAGATTCTTCATTACGCCAAAGAAATTGAGAATTTGTGTCAATCCAATTAATTTTGTTTGCATATTTTTTAAGTTCTATTTGATTAATGTTAAAAGGTGCTGAAATTAGAACTAGTAATATTATTCAGCCTGCGCGTGCCTGCGCCCAAATACACATGGATACACGCGCTCTTTCTTTCTCGGCGAGCTCCAAGAATTCATGACATTCCTCCAAGGATGGCACATGCATCTCAAAGCAGTTAATGTGAGCATGTGGTCAGCAATGTGGTTGGAGCAGGTGATCTGGGCGAGATGGTGATCTATCACCAAAACCTGTCATTGAGATAAAATGACATGGCACAGAGAGTGAGAACTCTCCGAGCTGGGGCCTACTGGAAAAAACCCTTCAAGTTGAAGGTCACGAGTTTGGTAGTGTGTGTGTGCGTGCCTGACTCCAGCTTCCTGTGACACATACAAATACAGGGAAGTAGCTTAAGAGATCAGGCATAAATAATATCAGAAACCTCACTATAATGTATTGCACTTACAAAGATAAATCTTTTCACATTCCATTAATCTTAATCCTGTAGTTTTGTGGGATACACTATGCTTTTCTTGCTGGCCACTCATGGCCTTTTTTCTATTGATGAAGACTTGTGACTCATGGCATACTTTTGGCTTTTGGTTATTCTAACATGCCTTTCTTTAGCTTCATATTGAGGAAAAGAAGCATTTGCCCTCTCCTACAAGTCGAGGAATACATAAAGAAAATACAGTAGTTGCTTAACCATATTGACGAACAACCTCTTTTTGCCTTTCTTAAGGCAATATCGGCAAGCAGAGCCTGGAAGAGCCAATTGAGAGAGAGAGAGTAGCCATGGGAGTCCTAGTTGCAATTGCTCGACATCTAGATTCCCTGATAGGGTAAGACTCTCCCTCCCTCTCTCTCTCTCTATATGTATATATATATATATATATATATATATATATATATATATATATATATATATATCTTGATTACATGTTTGCTGGTAGGGGTTAGCAATTTCAGACGCAACATGAAAACCAGCACGCGCGAAGCCTAATGTAGCTCGTGTTCACGTCCAACCAAAGTGAAAAAAATTAGGTCATGTTCAGGTGGACCTGTTTTTTAGATGAGGAAAAGTATCGCCCATGGTTAAAATCATTAAACCTTCAGATATTCCACCAATAAAACCCAACACGATGAGCACCATGCAAATGAAAAATCTGACTTCGTGTGCAACCAAAGAGATGAGAAAAAATCTGGTCGTATTCAGGTTAACCTGTTTTTGACTTGAACGTGAAATTAGGCGACCATAATAGAATCTGGAACACAAAATCTCCACCCGAAGTTGTGGGTGTTTCCACATGCGTTAAACTAAATGCCATATTAGAAAAAAGCATAAACCTAAGTTCATTTTATTAATTTGGTTCTTCTTTCTTTTGACAGGCCGCTCGTGATGCTCATTTACCCACTGTAAGCTACTCTTTTCAGTGTTCCTTAATATTTTAAGCATTCTTTGTTAAATGAGTCCTCTGTGTGTGTGTGTGGACATATTCTTGACTAATATTTAAACATATAGAATCACAGATCATATGGCCCTGAAATATGTAATGTGAAAAACTTACAACAAAAAGAAATTAAATGAGTTATTTTCCACTAGGAAGTCAAAACCAGAAAAAGGGAGTAGCTCAATTGGCAGTACAGTTTTGAATCTTGTATAATTTTAAAATAAATTATCTTTTTTTATTAATTTGCTATCAGGTACTCATCGGTACGAGCAATCGAAAGCCCGTCGGCCCTCGATGATCAACAATGGCTCACATATTGGGTGTTGTATTCCTTAATAACATTGTTTGAGCTTTCTTGCTGGAGAGTCCTAGCTTGGTAAGAACGATATTTCCGAATCTGATTGCTTTAAGTTCAAATTACTGTAAAAATTCCGGTATTGTGGGAACATTGTTCATCTGTTGACCCCATTTAGCTAGTGTGGCATAAGTCTTGGTTTTGGATTCAGTCTTTGGATCGAGCTTTATGAACATAGGGATGTCAAAGGATTCATGTGCTGCTGAAACACACCTCATCATTTTTTGCACAAATGGATTTAGATTCAGGTTCAGATTCGATGCAAAAAGGTGATAATTTAACATTGGATCCAAATAACTAATCAGTCTGTATTATATCTCTAAGCAATGTAATCATGATTGAACTATCAGGTTGATGGAGAGATGAATTAATAATATCGATTCTGAACCTGATCTGGTTCTGCTCCTCAAATCTGTCTAATCAGTCCCAGACTTCAGTTGGATATGGATAAGTATCTGACCCCTTGACGTCCCTAAGGTTTGTGTCGTCTAAGAACACAAATAAGGAAATGGCACTGATTTCTAGTTATACGTGACTGTTTAAGAGAAACTTCTGTTAGTAGAAAAGAAGTGCTGAGGATGGTGTCAACCATAGCGAGAGAGAGAGAGAGAGAGAGAGAGAGAGAGAGAGAGAGAGAGAGAGAGAGAGAGAGAGAGAGACCCCAACAAATCCAAATAAAATCGACATGAACTTGAGTGTTAAATCATTTTTGACTCTGATCACAGGTTCCCGCTTTGGCCTTACATGAAGCTGCTAGTCTCTCTGTGGTTGGTGCTGCCTATATTCAATGGAGCGGCCTACATATATGAAAATGTTGTGAGGAAATACTGGAAGATCGTGGATCAGCCGAGCTCCAACATCACAGAAGGACAGAGACGGGTGCTGCAGATGATGAGCCTCGATGCGAGGAAATCCGTAGAACAATACATCGAAAAATATGGACAAGAGGCCTTTGAAAGGGTTGTCAAAGCGGTAATTATTTTGTGTAGAATGAGGCTAGGAATCGAACTCTGAGCTTCTACTTTGTAGGTAGAGCCCTTTCCACTAAGCTAATTCCTGATCCATATATCAAACAACCAATTGCTAATAAATAATTGTCGACAACAATGAATTTTTATTGTATGAAACAATAAGCTTTTGTTAAAAAAAACAACCAACACTTTGTTGGTTCAAGTGCTTTAGCCCTTGTCCCCCTTAACCAAGTCTCGAGTTCGAGTCTTGAATGGAGAAAACCACTGCTGGGTCGAGAGCTTCAACCCCCAAAAGCAGGGCAAGCTGGGTTGAATAGGATTAGGTGGGTTTTTGTGATCTTCTGGACAATTGATATAAACTTAAAAAAGAAAAAAAAATATCAAACATGAAGAATTGAAAAGCACATATATGCTAAAAAATGTTTAATTATATCAAAACTAATTCATCGGATCAGTCATCACTACTGATCTCGTCATAATTTCGAAGTTAAGGATGGTTGAGTGAGAGTAGCATAGGGACAGGTGAGATCTCGTGGAAGGTCCAAACAAATAGGTGATCTCTACTGGAATAAAGTCTAAAAGGCTTAAACTATGCATAAAAATGAAGGCGAGATAGATGTAAGCAAATTCAACTACTTCGCATTCACCGAAAATGTTGGAACTTTTTGTGTTGCAGGCGGAAAAGGAAGCAAAGAAGCGATAGTTCACTTGAGAAGATTTGAAGAAGGCTGCCATGCCTATGTTCACATGCTCTTTATTTTCTCTCTTGTTTTTACTGTGTCATCTTTCTTCTCACACTTTCTGTCATTCCTTCAATGAAGGTCCAAGGTGGGGATGTATTTGTATAAGAACACTTCTAATTTATGTCTATGAAGCATATATTCAAGTTATGTATTGTTGTCACGACCTGAAAAACTCGTTTAACATGAACATAAGACCCGTGCATGCTACATGACTGAATTCTTTGGACCGTTGACAATTCAGTGGTTGACATAACTCATAAAATTCAAAATGTAGTTCACATACATTTATTTATTTACAAGAAAGGTTAAGTATACGTGGTGGTATAACAAAAGCAGAAAAAACTATTTTCAACCCAACTAGCCATCATGCCATCTTACTCTTAGTGTCACCTCAATGTCTCTGTTGTTTGAATCTTATAATATAATAAACTATGAGCACAAATAATCAACGTTCATAGATGGATGTGATATCTTTACGATTACGATTATAAACATACTAAAAAACATGCATATTTCAATTCATATATCACAGGATAACCATATTACTAATTAAATAAAGTTTATCAACTAAAATCATGCATGTAAGATCAAACACTCATCAATAATGCAATTTAGTTTCGATATGAGAACCACTACTGTGTCCAACCATGATCATATCATAGGAGGCTCCCGATCCCCCCTCTTGTCCTTATACGTGATCTCGGATAGCAACCACATAGGCTAACCATATCCTAAATCTTTACGGATTGTAAAATAATGCATAAAGTCCTATTCCTCGAGTCTACGAGACAACAATTTTAGAAAATCACATTAGTATGGTCATGCTTTTACACAATTATGTAAACAATTCCAAATTATATCCTTCCACCTGGGACATTTATCATTTTCATGGTATCAACAATAATCCGTAACATATTTTTATTTCAAGCATCTAAATCATATATCCAAATATAATATCAAAACCATTTCTTTTTAAAATACTATGTGCTCTCGATGGTTTACCATACGGCTTCACATGTCCCTAACCTAGGCATACTGTACAACATACACGAGCCGTTAAATACAAGCTACATGTGAGCATGTATGACTAATGAAATAACCAACGGGTTAGCATCACCCAACACATCTATCCGAAAACTTGTAACCTTCCCATCCTGATGTTTACTCTTAGTGTCACCTCAATGTCTCTGTTGTTTGAATCTTATAATATAATAAACTGTGAGCACAAATAATCAACGTTCATAGATGGATGTGATATCTTTACGATTACGATTATAAACATACTAAAAAACATGCATATTTCAATTCATATATCACAGGATAACCATATTACTAATTAAATAAAGTTTATCAACTAAAATCATGCATGTAAGATCAAACACTCATCAAAATGCAATTTAGTTTCGATATGAGAACCACTACTGTGTCCAACCATGATCATAACGTAGGAGGCTCCCGATCCCCCCTCTTGTCCTTATACGTGATCTCGGATAGCAACCACATAGGCTAACCATATCCTAAATCTTTACGGATTGTAAAATAATGCATAAAGTCCTATTCCTCGAGTCTACGAGACAACAATTTTAGAAAATCACATTAGTATGGTCATGCTTTTACACAATTATGTAAACAATTCCAAATTATATCCTACCACCTGGGACATTTATCATTCTCATGGTATCAACAATAATCCGTAACACATTTTTATTTCAAGCATCCAAATCATATATCCAAATATAATATCAAAACCATTTCTTTTTAAAATACTATGTGCTCTCGATGGTTTACCATACGGCTTCACATGTCCCTAACCTAGGCATACTGTACAACATACACGAGCCGTTAAATACAAGCTACATGTGAGCATGTATGACTAATGAAATAACCAACGGGTTAGCATCACCCAACACATCTATCTGAAAACTTGTAACCTTCCCATCCTGATGGTTAGGGTTACAAATTACAGATCCATATCGAGTAATGGTTTACCCACACCCACTCAGACCCATGTGTTAGCACTAATAGATGTAACCATGATACAACCATCTACCATTCAATGCCATTCTATACCGCCATGAAGAAAGTAGATCCATATACAATAATGTTCACTCGCAATCAAATACACTCATGCAATACATCATCGTAGATAAAAAGAGTTTTCAATCACATCCAATAAAGGTAACATGTATTTAATCATTTTAAAATATTAACAAACATTTCACAACCTCATGTATCATCTAAAAATAGTAAAACTATCTCTAGTATGTATATGGAAAGGGAACACATCCACCTACTTATTGCTTCTATATAGATCTGAAACACACAATACTTATCCCTTTAGACTACCCTGATTTAATCTCTAAATCATGATAAAAATATAACATTGATATTCTACATTTGAATTCGAACTCAAGGTTCAAACTACATTGAAATCATATTTCACTGGGTTCAAAATGACCCCGAATAAATTTAGATTTCTTTGGGTCTGTTAAGATCCGATTAAAGATCCAAATTCAGTTTTTGTAAATTGCTATGGATTTATCCAGAACCGATCCAAGTCCAACACGTGTTGCCCCATAACATGTAACCATAACACTATGATATGGTACACAACACTTCTTACTAGAAAATTCACTGTCACCCATTTTTGGGGTCAAGATCTGCCACTTCTAATGACAAGGGGCGTTGCGCCATAAAAATCGCCAACCCTTTTTTTCTACTCTCTCTCTCTCTCTCTCTCTGTTTCTCTCGTTCTCCCACTCCCCTGCTGCTGACAGCCACCGCATATTGCACCGGATCGGGTCCAATTCGGCCCGATCCAACCCGTCATCACAGTTGTACTCTCTTTTAAAGTTCTGGTTTCTATATTTGTGTTTACTGTCAATCAGCTGTACTCTCTTTGGAAGTTCTAGTTGGCATATTTATGTTTACTGTCAATCAGCCGTTCTTCTTACATAACTATTAAAAAGATGAAGTCTTCGAAATGTTTGAGGGAATTAAACGATACTATATGATTTTACTGTTTCATATATATATATATATATATATATATATATATAGAGAGAGAGAGAGAGAGAGAGAGAGAGAGAGATTCCCTTTTCTGAGGACAAACTCTAGACATACATTATATATAAAAACCGGCATTAATTCCGGCATAATATTCTGACGGTAGAATTGGCTTAGACCAACACTGACGCACTTGAAATCAAATTTCTGGAAAACGCTCATCTTCTTAAATATCGAATATAAGCATGTAAAAACAGCAGTCTCACACCCCTACCTAAAAAATTAATGCTTGATCAGTGGCGATAATTATATCTAAATTTGAGCCAAACGCTTGAGATCCAACGGGTAAGAATCTTGGGGTGACTCTGCGCTGTAGGTTCTCCTGCCGATGATGAGGTTGGCTGCCTCAGATGGATGGAAAGCATCCCAGAAGAGGTAATCGTTTCTGTTTGCGCAGGGCATCTGCAATGGAAGACAGGTGATCTGGCCGTTGTTCCTTCCCACCCCACAGCATCCGACGTTGCTCACACTGAACCCTGAAAACGATCAAGATGGCGAAGTTGAGCTAGTCAATATATGCTTCCATTGGCTTCAGCCCCACCACAAACAAACACATACAGACACACACACACACACACACACATATATATTAGTAGCATATGAATTAACTTTGGATGTTCTTTGGAATTAAATGCTGGTACTTTGTGGAACCCAAAAAAAAAGAGTAACGGGGTGCACCTGCTAATGAGAGGTTTATTTTTGTTTTGGTCGTTGCTATATATTTCGTGCAGATTAAGCTTCAGTTGCTTTTCAAATTGTGATCATATTACTAACCAAGAGGAACATTTAACTGGGGATGACATTTCGTGTTTCAGGTCGTGTTAGTGTCGTCTCATGTCATTTTATGTTTACTCCAGGGACAATCCAATCTTGGTACAAATACAGACTTCTTAAGTCATTCATGTTTCTTTCGAGTGTCATACCCCAGCAATTCACTTTTGGTTCGTGTTGGTATTGTGTCGTATCGTGTACGTGCCAAATGCAGGACAACCACAACACAACGCAATTTTGTTTTATGTTACTTCCTTTTTTTGGTTAAAAGGGGAGGCCTCTGCTTGCTGTTTTGTGTCGTTTCCTGTCATGTAGCTTTGTGTTTGTTCCAAAACAAGTTTATATAATGACGACACGATCTTTGTTTCCTGTCTCCATATATGGGTGAATGAAAACATGGACTTTCCTGGTTGGGTTCGTTTCAGGTTTTCATGTCAAGCCACCCATAACACACAAACACATACACAAGCACACACACAAACACACACACACACACACACACAGAGAGAGAGAGAGAGAGAGAGAGAGAGAGGCTGACCAAACTGGGAGGGGTTCCTGAGAATATCTGCAAAAATGTTGAATGCATTGATGAAGGTGAAGTGAGCGCCTGCAAAGTTATGGTTGAAATGGTCCACAAGTTGAACCAGCCGGGAATTGAAAATCTGAACAGCATTATTAATTTTCTCCACGCAAGTCGCACCGTCGGAGCTGTAGCGCGATAACTCATTCGGGCTGCATCCCACCGGACCCACGCCAATCAAAGCCACCTTCCTTGCACCATAGTTATAAAGTGTCTGCACAGACCGCCGTACAAATTAAAATTTATTAAAAAATATTATTATTCTGGAGAGAAATATATACAATTATTAAATGGATACAGAGAGAGAGATGTACCTAACCCATCTACTTCATGAAAAAGGCTTGGTTTTGATTATATTATCTTTTACCATGGTAAAGTTTTATTTTGGGAGCAAAGAAACCAGAGAAATTCATCTAGCTTGGTAAGGTAAAGGTTCAACTCACAAATTGAACACAAGCAGCTCGACAAAGCTGGGTTAGTCAAGTATGTACGAGGTTGTCTGTCTGCTTGTTTGTGCATGCGCATGTGTGTGTAGAAGCCATGCTATCCTTGACTAGTTTGTGGGTTGTTGGACTCAAAGTCCTAATTTCTAACTTAAAATGACTTGTTTAACTTGATAAAGGTTTTTTTCATTCTTGAACATAACTTTTTCGTTTCTTGAAATACTCTCTTAGTTATTAAGAAACTCTTTTAATTCTTGATATACTCTCTTAATTCTCGAAAAACTTTTCAAATTATGTTCTTGAGTAGTATTTGGAGAACATAATACTACATTCATAAAGTGTGCAATATTAAGCGGTGTCCCTACCTAGAGTTTCAAGAACTCTTCCGGTTCTCAACACAAAAACTCTTTCCATAAGAAGGTGATTGTTGTGGGGATTGAAAAGAAAGAACATACTTTTCATCAAAATCAACAAAGGTCAAGAATTTCACTTTCATATGAGAACTCTTACAAAATTAGCTTTTGATTTTAAACAAGAATTATGCTTTACTAATGAAAATTGTAATTCAGAAAAAGGTTTTCATTAACAAGCAAGCTCACACTCATATCAAATCATGTTCAGCTCTATAACTCATAGCTCGTCGCAGTTCGGCTTAATTACCAACCACAAACACCAACCCGAACTGAACAAAATGAGTCGAAACTGTTGTCCACTCGAAAGAAACCAAACTTTAAGATGGCATATATTAAAAGTCAGTATAGGAAGGAAGAAGTAATTTTTGAAATTTATTAATAATTAAGAAAGTATTTTGTAAATTAATTAGAGATCAATCATACACTAACCGTTAGATGCTGAGTATAGGTCTGGACTAGATTATCGGCAAACTGCTCCGGGCTGAACTGCCGGCCAGTTGGGTAGAAGTCAGGCATAAAGTAGTTGTTGAGGTAATCATTCCCACCCAGCCCAATTGAAAATATGCACTTGCTAAGATGATTTGCTGCAGAGTCCTCGTCGCCGAACACATTTACGATCGACGAAACGGCATTTCGATAATTCTCCACTTGACCACTCATGGTAATTCTTCCTCCCTATCAACAAAAGTTGTTCACAGAACAAAATTGTCACTAATTTTGAATTGATACCAAATTTTTAAGCTCAAACTACTGATTAACAATAATACATCAAATCTATGTTCATGCATACGCATAAACAAGAAGTCGAGTTATTCCTTTTCTTTTTTTAATATGATGATTAATTTTTAGAGAGAATTATTCAATTTCAACTATTAATTACTAGCTGGTTGCAGATCCGAACCCCAAGCCAGATCTGTTGACTGAATCCCACAGGTCTGAATACAATCAGGAATACTTTCATATCTGTCAACTCCATAACTTGCTTTTCTTTTCTTGGTACAATTGACGATTCTTTATGTACTTCCGGTACCGACTCATGAACGTCAACTCCTCAAAACCCCTGAGCTGTGTGAGCTATTACTCTTTATGCACTCTATCTATTACTTAGAATCACAATCAGATGAGTCTTTCTCCCCGCATAAAGCTAAATAATTAATGACTTCTGCAGAGGAATTCAAAAGCATTAAATTCTTGGCACCAAGTCATGAATGTAGTGACTTGAATTGGATTGGATCCATGACTTGCTTACACCAAGAATTTGGATAAATGATTTGCATAGCATATCTAAAGTCTGACGAACAAATTTGGAGAAACTAATGAAAATTACCAATTGCTGGCCTGTTTCTTCACGGATCCCGGCAGCCGCAGATGCGAAATTTGCTCCTCTAAGAAGAGTTTGAGGGTTTGTGCTTACATAAGGAGGAATCAACTCAGTGAAACCCAACAGTTGAGCTGCATCAAGTAAGAAATGTAGCATATTTTTAATCTTTTAATATATCAGTATTAATATTGTTCCAAGAACATGATTAATACATAATTGTGTGCGCATACACTCACACATGCATGGGTGCGTGCATGCACATGCGCGAAAGGAGCAATTGCACAGCACTAGTGCTCTCTTACATGTCCCGTGGTCCTACCTCTTGTCTCAGATTTAGAAGGCAACTGCTGTGTTAAATGGTGGCGAAACTTAATATCATAGGATGGTCCACAACACATTACTGCCTAATCCTGGCCCTTGTATTTGCCATTAGTGGTTTGCATGACATTTGTATTAAATTAATGTATCCTCGTTTTCCAGAAGAAAACCACATCAGAAAAGGAAGGACCAATGTGAAGATGTGCACCGGAAATCGAGACGAACGTGCCCGGAAAAGTTCTTAACAAGAGAGCCCAAGTATGGAGCCACCGTCGAACAGGAACCTAGGCATTCATGCCGGTCATTCTATCCATGAGCACACCCATGAAAGTTTTCCACATTCAATAAATGATGTTGATTCTTGTCACATGATGCAGCTAAACAACATGGGGCAAGAAGCATGACCTAAAGCAATAAGGTGAACAATGTCATGATTATTCAAAAACTTCGTAATGTGTTCTTTTCTTAAGGAAGAAACCGACTATAAAACTGAACCTTTTGCTTATACATGGTTTTCTTTCCTAACTTGGCTAGTACGACTGATATAAGCACATAGCATGACCCATGACTAGTGAGTTCACCACAACTAAACTATTCATAGATTATGGCCGGCCGGTTTCTGAAGATGATTACCGGTGATCGATAAAGTGGTCGCCGGTCAACTTTTCATGTGAATAATGGAAAAAATGAAACATAGGATCAGGCATATTTGAACACCTAGGATGCCCTATTTATGCATGGTTTTCACTTGAGAGAGCAACTAATGCAATTGTGTTCCAAAAAGTTACAAGTGTTGTAGAAAAATTAAAGGTATATGCTAGCTCCATTGTCACGTGGAATCATCATGTGGGTCTGGGGAAGAAGGTGAAGATGGAGGACTCACAGATGACATCAATGGTGGTCAGGCCATTGCTGAACCGGCCAGTCGGCCCTTGCGGGAAATCAATACCATAAGGCCGGTAGTCGGCACGAGCCAGGGAAGCGAGGTTGTTGTTGTTCCCATTATCCACAAGCGAGTCCCCAAAAATAAAGTAGCATGGCGCTTCTTGTGCTGATGCCATGAGTGTCGTCCCAAGAAGAAGCAGGCAAACAAGCAGCTTCATGCTGCATCTTCTCCTTGTTAGCCCCATTCTAGAGAGAGAGACAGAGACAGACAGCGAGTCTACAGGGAAAGAGTTGAAGATACAAGAGAGATGTTGAATGGGATATGTATACAAGCCATGTCCAGAAAGAGATGTATATATAAATATGTGATTTAGGGTTTATAAGATAGATGGCCTCATATTTTACCTTTACGGTTGGGAGTTGGTGACGACATTGAATTCGCGCGCCTACGTAACATGAAGTGCTGAACTTGGCGCTTGGTGGGGGGAGAGAGAGAGAGAGAGAGAGAGAGAGAGAGAGAGAGAGAGAGAGAGAGAGAGAGAGAGAGAGAGAGAGAAGTTTTGTGTCCCAGCTTATGGTATCATTAACAACACATTTATTGCAGACTAAAATAGTGAGTGTTAGGACTCCATCAGATGCTGAATTCAGTCAGATGGTTCCGAACTGCCTTACAGCTGCAATCTGCTAGGCGACCCTCAACTTCATATGGATATCGTTTGGGTTCGGTAGGAACTTATGTTGCCTTGTTTCATGCCTGGAGCCAGTGAAGCCACTTGGAGACGAGTTGAATGGGAAGTCTGTCCCTTGGTGATAGTGCGAAAAGAATGGAATGGCAGCTTTCATCATTCGAGACTTCCGTGATCCCATACTTGTTTTAGTATTGGAAGGGAAAGAACAAAACGGAACACTTTGTTGCTCTTAAAAAACAGGACAGAATAGAGAACATACATACACACACATGTTTGTATTTTAAAGATGTAGCAGCTACTGTTATATCTTAGAGAGATTTTGTTCTTTCTTTAAATCATATTGAGTTTTAACATATCCGGTGATTGCTGAGTGTTAACATCTTCTCCCTCTAATACGTATCATCTTTACATGCATTCAGGCATACATATAGGAAGTGGGGCATGCGCAATGGTGCACAATGTCCCACGTTGCCCCCTCCCCACCTGAATCCGCTCTAGCTGTCCTCAGACACCTTTAATTCCTCTACTGCCTCCGCTACTCTCTGACACCGCTCATCAAAATGTTCACCGCCGAAATCAAAACCACCACCTCTCTCTCTATTTATCTATCTATCTATCTAGAGATTTGGCTGAAACAGGGTGGTCGTGGAGAGCGGAGGAAGGTAGCTTGTGTGTGTGTGTGAGAGAGATCCTTAATGCAACATTTACTTTTCCGTAGATGCATGGTCTCCATGGATCATGCACCTTACATGGTGAGGGGGGGACAAGTGGAACCCACATTCTGCGAAGAGGCAAGAGCTCCACCAAGGAGTAAATTTTGCGTTCCTTGACTGTCAATTGTTCATTAAAGCCACAAATCAATAAACGGGTTGAAGTTTTTATGTGATCCTTGTTCCCTTGCCTCTGCTCTACAATGGTTGAGTTGCACACCCATTACAAATCGATCAGATACATTGGCAAAATAAGCCGTTGATTTATTTGATGGACGGTAGACATTGCGAGAACTTTCATTATGATCAGCATTTAGAACAACCGCTTAAAGAGATTCCAATAATATAACTAGGATAAGGCAATTAATAACCCATTTATTATATTATGCATATATGTATGACATAGAAGTACCAGTCTGTAAATGTTCTGAAATTTCTCAAAATACATCTTTTGTTATTACGAAAATCCAATGAGAAAAAGGACTATTAGCAAAATGTATGTGGTGTAGGGTTACTGCTTGGTAAATGAACCACAGCCCTCGTAGTTCTTCTTGTTTGGCCTTATATTTAGCTCGTTCAGGTTCGGTTTATTGAACCATATGATCTAAACATGAATATGGTATGATCGGCTCGTGAAAGCTTGTTAAATGATTTTTCATAATTTTTTACCTAACTTTCATGGTAATTATATTAGGGTATTTAAGAAAGCTGAAGGGTAATTTACAGGAATATATATATATATATATATATATATATATAGATATATAGAGAGAGAGAGAGAGAGAGAGAGAGTTTTAGCTCCATAATAATGTCTTTTGGTGTATAATCTTACATAAATATTTTTATCATTCATGTTTGAGATCAATGATAAAAATTTGAATTATTTTACATTAAATACAAAATACATGTATTTTAATTCAAATATTGTGCTAAGACTTCTTGTGTCCTCCAGCATTCAATCCCATTGAGAATCATACTGAACCCGCTTTTAACTGGAATAAACCCCTTGGAGCTACGGTTACATCTATGCGGAAGATGCATGATCATCGAGCCCATGCATATGTGGCAAAGAAGATCGAGTATCTTTCTCTCATAGCACATATCTATATGTGTACACTCATATTTATTTATTGGTTTTAGGTGATATGAATGTAACAACAACAACTAAGCCTTTTTCCATACTAGACTTAGGTGATATGAATACAATTTTAAAATTTTTATTTAAAAAAGAATGCGAACGACATTTATATTACACTAATATCACTAAAAAATAATAGATGAACGTACGTGAAAATGTGTCAGAATCTATTCTCTTTTATATATATATATATATTATGTCTATATCGAGAGATAAAAATACTGTTAAGAACGATGGACTATGGCGTGGAACATATGGCTCCTCTTTAGAACTTCTCCCCACTCCAATTTTTAGTCACAGAAATTCAGCGTGTGAAAAGGTATGTTCGATGTCGACTACTTGCACTGTTCCACAGAGAAAGAAGTGTAAGGCTAAAAAATGTGAAGCATTTAATGCGTTGAGGGAGTTTTCAATAAGGGGTAGTTTGAGAGGTGATGTCTGCAACAATAAAGAAGGCCACCTCCTTCATTCCACTGCCGACTGCTTCTTTGACATCTCCCCTTGATCAAGGCCATTAATGGCTTCGCACTTCCACATGGGAGAGTCTCGACGTGTCGATCACCTGACCCTACCTTGTTGGGGTGGCCAGTTTTGTACTTTTCGGGTCATGCTCGTGTCAACACAGATAAAAAGGAAACACAGTAGATCTTGTGTCATGTCACTACCTTGTTCTTTTTGTGTAGTTGGTTGAACACGAACTTGGATTTTTCGGGTCGTGTTGTGTCCGAAGAAATGACACCTTCACTTTTTCAGCAGTTGAAATGTTTCCACATAGAACTGGGTCTCATCTTCAAAATTAGGGCAGATAAAGCAAACAGTTGGAAAAGTTATTGTAGTGCTATCATTTCACCATTCCAAGAAATCTGCAAGGAGATCTGGTTCTCCTGTCAAACTGGGTGCCTCTCATATTTTATAATATCTAAAAGGTGTTGGGTTTTCCGGGTTAGGGATGGCAATGGGCGGGTTGTCTCCCCACCCGCATTAACTCTTTATGAGACCCCGCCCCCACCCTGCTCCTTGCATCTTGGGGATCACACTTTGCACCCGCCCCGCCCTGCAGCATGGCGGGTTCTCCATGTAAACAGGACGGGTAGGGATTGCCATTCCTATTCTAGGCCAAAGAGTCCAGGTGAGCTGTATTTTTAGCAGGGTTCAGGGTTCCTAGATCCAAATCAAGCAGGATTTGCATGAAGAAAATATTCTTCAGTACCTTATATTTGACGGGTAGGAGGAGAACCCTACTCGGGTAGGAGGAGAACCCTACTCGATATTTAGAAAATAGAAAAAATATAAGCAGAACCTAGATTAACCGGTAGGTCTAGCAGTTCCAGAATCGTCAAAGATTGGTGAACCAGCAGATTCGTTTGCAACTCCGTTGAAATGCTACCCGGATCGTATCTTTTCCGACGTACCCATCTGCCTGAAGAGTTCGATCTGGCCGGTGCAAAGTTATACAAGTAAAATATGTCGATATGAGTGTTATAGAAAATAATCCCAAGAAGGGACTGGTATGAAGGGATTTTTCGTAAACCAACCCTCAAAGGCTTGAAGATTCAGTAATCTTTTAAAACTGGAGAGATTCGTGCATTTTGTTTGATCCAAGAACGCATACAAGCGCTAAAGGAGTTTAGAATCCACTAATCTTTTCAGAGATTTATAGATTATTTGGTTGATCTAAACAAGTTTGTAATTACTATACATTCATATATATATATATATATATATATATGTGAAAAATCGGATCCTGCTCACTTATTGGTTTCCCTTGCGTGAGTGTAATTTATAATTTGTCAAGGGTTTTTGAAAACGAATAAGCGTAATGTTATTACTCTCATGTATCAAACACGAATGAAGATATATATATTGTTGGACATACCATAAAAAGTCTATCCATGTAATCTAACGTGCACAGGAACACCACATGAAGCTAAGGGCTGTCCAAAAACGAAAACATATAATTACTGGAAAAAATACACGATTAAGTAAGCTGAAGCAAAAAGTATAGGTTTGCTTCATGAGACTTGTAATTATTTAGTATACTCTATTACAGAGTATAACCATCATAATATTAGCATATTAAAATGTAATAAACAATGGTTTTGAACGTTATTAAACCTAAACCCATCGTTTGGTTTCCAAAAATTTAAAATCCATCGGTTTACTGTGATTCGTGGTTGAGGCTAGAATCAAACCAAACCCGACTACGGACACCTCTTCTAATTATGAACTACAAAGTTTATCTTTTGTACTTGGAGTAGTGTGTCTTTTGATTGATGTAGCCAATGAAAAGTGAAACTATTTGAGATGAAAAGCTACTTTCCTTGCAAGATCGAAAGCTACTATGGGGCACACTTACGGCAATGGAGAGAGAGAGAGAGAGAGAGAGAGTCATAAATGAAGGCCACACTGTAAGGAATGAATGCTACAGTAATGGCAATATAAATAATAAAAGAGGACACAATGCAAGATTTTTGACACGAGAAAGCATGAAAAGCAACCTTAGGACGTTGACCATTGCCTTTGTTCAGTCACTTGTCATGGGCATGGCTCTAGTCTAA
Organism: Brasenia schreberi; assembly: GCA_036023115.1. Taxonomy (NCBI): domain Eukaryota; kingdom Viridiplantae; phylum Streptophyta; class Magnoliopsida; order Nymphaeales; family Cabombaceae; genus Brasenia; species Brasenia schreberi. Next base: position 185,389 of record JAYKKT010000031.1, on the reverse strand, counting down.
GGATGCAAATATGGATATGACACGAGAACATGTGTGAACATGACCCAAAAACTCTTATATTCGTGTTTAGCAAAAGTGACTCAAAAGATGTTCAGGTCTTATGTCTTAACACGAAGAAACAATACAACATGAGCACGACCCAAAATTCAAAAATTCGGCAATTCCATGTTTGACTCAGGAAATGGAATAAATACTATGCAAAGAGTTCGTGTCTATTGCCACCCGAAGTGAAATGAAAAGGAAAGTTGGTTGTGTTCTGATTGACCTACTTTTGACACGACTAAAAAATGAATAGATACGATGCAAAGAGTTCGTGTCTATTGCCAACCGAAGTGAAATGAAAAGGAAGCTGGGCTGTGTTCGGATTGACCTACTTTTGACACGAACACGAAAAGACACCACACGAGCATGAATCAAATCAAGAATGTTCCTTCTCTTTGATATGTTTTTCTTATGCTGCTAATATTCGGTTGTAATTAATATATACATGGACAGATTCCCAGCTTGTCAATCCAGAACAAATGGAACATAAATAAAAGAAGTAATCCTTGGCATCTTCTTCCTTGTGCTGGGGATGTATGCACAATCATCGGCATCTTTTGGCATCAAAATGGGTTGCAATTTCGTGTTATGGGTCATGTCCATGTCGTGTCATTTGGTGTTCTTATCAAAACAAGTTAGCCCAAACACGGCCCTGCTTTTCCCTGTGTTACATTGGCGGACACAGACAGGAATTTCAAGTCGTGTTCTGGAGTTCCCATGTGCCTGAAATTGCCAGAAAAAGTTTGTGTTTTGGGTTATGCCCATCTCGCATTATTTCATGCTTGGACACAAACACAGATTTTCAGATCGTGTTCGTGCATCTTGGGGCAGATTTTGCCAATAAGAGATGATACCTTTGTTTCAGATCCAGACCCAGAACCAAATTTAGCCATATGTGAGACTGGGAAACGTCGGTTAATCTTAACTGCTAATAATTCACCGAAATAAATGTGTTTCAGAGGCAATCATCACTGTCAATGTCTCAGTCCTTCACGAGAATCCAACGCACTGCGCCTCATATGGATCCAGAATGAGCTGAACCCCACATGCTGCATTAGGATCATTGGTGAAATTAGCACTCCCATCCACCGGTCCCAACCCAAACAAGTCTCTTTAGGTACATGACCCTCACTCTGTGCCTTGTAGGGCACATACCCTTAGGTATGTGGTCACTAAATTCTTCGCCTACCCTCATTAATTTTGTGAGACCTTAATGCAATTCTTCCAAAATGGAGGTCAGAATTTACTTCACATGCTGCTGTCCGTGTGTGAAGTAAATATAACGCCTCTGCATTGTGGGATGATTCAAGGTGGGAAAATGATAGTCACCATGGTGGGAAATTCTCTCCATGGAAGATTGCCGGTCGTGATTTCTATATATATAATGAGACAAACTTAATAATATAATAACTTATTTAACAATAAAAATATTATACATTAATTGGTATATCAATTGTATATTGAGATAGCAAACTTAAAAAACAAAAAAGATTTAACTAAAAGGACATATCATTATTCAAGGTCGTAAATTTTTATTTTATAAGATAATAATGAAATTTAAATTTGTATTGACTTAATTAATTATTAGTATTTACATTTTTCGTTAATAGATAATAATAAATTTTTTTAAATTCAAATTTAAATTTATAATATAAAACATTGATGACACAATCTAGAGATAATACTTAACATGATTCTATAAACTTGGTTCTCTTTTTTATATATCATATCATATCATTTACATCTACAAAGTTTTTTACTATTTGATTATAGTTGTTTTCACTTATATTTTATCCCACTTCTACTTTAATTTTGTCTATTCCTTATGTGAGGTAATGTGAATCTTAGTGTTATGTATTAAGCATTTTCCTTTATTTTAAAAATAAACATTTGATTTTAATAAACTAAAATATATTTGATTAACATGTCTTTTATATATAAAAGTAAATACATTGGTGTTACCTTAGGGTTGCTCTAAAATTTACTTTCCCTCCTAAACTAAAGGTATTTAAGGTATTTTACATTTAAGTGTTTTAATTAATTACTTTGGAATTTTCAACAATATTAATTATTTTAAATTTCCTAAGTAACTATCTTAATTATCTTTAATTTTTTTTTTAAGGACTACAATTCTTATACAACTTACTTAGTTATATTTTCATTGTATATTTTCATTGTATTTTTTCAACAATATTAAGTGTTTTAAATTTCTTAAATAATTATCTTAATCACTTTTGATTTTTTCCAATGCTTACGATCCCTATACAAATTTCTTAATTATATTTTCACTAGAATTTTTACTTACTTAATATTTAATTTCCATTCACATGATATTTAAGGGCTAATTTAGATAATTTTATGAAAACGAATTTTTTAAAGTTTTTATTTATTTATTTATTTAAAGATTGAATTTATACAAAATTAAAATCATGTATAAGAAGTTTGATAATAAAATTCAGTTGTTCTTTATCTAAATACTATGCTCACAAATCTTAGCATAGTTAGCTAGGTAATAGACAACCATATCTTTTATATGAATAATGTTAGGAACATATTATTTATCACACTCCTTTTAACACAATTTGTATCAAACTTCTTTCAACATTCTTTTTATTGAGTTACGCCATATACTAAAATAACACTTAATATTGATTAATGCCAGTAATTAACTCGATTAACACTGTAATAACTTAAAGTAACTGTTAAGCAATTGCTTAATTAAGTTTAAGTGTTATTTTATTATGTGACGTGACTCAAGAAAATAAAGTATATTAAAAGTGAGTATGACATATAATATATTCCTAGCACTTTCTCTCTTATATTATTTATTTATTTATATATAAAAAGATTGAGTTGCTGAAATTTGAGAACCCACGAGGCTGAACTTAGGTTGGATATGGGCCAAGACCATGCCCGGAGCAAAGGATGTTGTTTCACGATCCAGTGCCGTGTTGCTAAAGAACTCCACTACCTTGGTGTGTGCATGCATGAATGCATGTGTGTGCATTCATACACACCTGCGCATGCGTGCACTCACCAGGAATCAGTCCCAACTGGAACCAAGGATCCAATTTGCCAACTCGTAGGATGCATGCCTTAGTGTTGGTCAGGTTTTGGAGTGGTCGAAAAACCCTACAGCCATGAAGCATCTCTGCGTGCAAGTGCTTATATATGTATATTTATAAAATATATATGCGTGCCTATATGTAAATTTAAATGATATATCATCGAAATAATGAGCAAATATCTTACTGGTATTTAGGTTCAGGTGCCTTCAGCTATGAACACTTTTGCGAGCATTGAGCTAAAGATATATTAAGATCATATTAACTCAGCTATTAAATATTTAAAACTCTAAATTTTCTTTCTTTTTCTGCCCAAGTCCAGTTAAGAATATTGATGCTTTTGTTCAAATCCTTCGGTAATAAACAATACATATTGATGCAAACCAGGCATCGGAGGGGCTGTATGTCACTCTGTGTGTGTGTTTGAGAGAAGAGAGAGAGAGAGAGAGAGAGAGAGAGAGAGAGAGAGAGAGAGAGAGAGAGAGAGAGAGAGAGAGAGAGAGAGAGAGAGAGAGAGAGAGAGAGAGAGAGAGAGAGAGAGAGAGAGAGACTCAATAGTGTTACCTTGAATACAATTATCAAATGGTTGGGATGAGATAATCAAAAACTTGTTGCAGATGCTCCCTACTGTGAGGATTCTCATTTTCCCACTGTTGACACCGCAAACTTTCCTTGAATCTTTTTCACTATGAAAGTGTTTCCGGGACATGTCAAACATACAAATGATTGAAAATTTCTACATCCCTCTAGGAAAACCAAGTTTCTATACAGTATCGTATGATCTTTTTATAGGTATGTATGGTGTTTTCATTACTCGTGTCACATTTAGAACTCTGAAGTTAAGCGTGCTTCGTTAATAATAGGATTTTACATCTTAGAAATTCCTCGTGTTCGACCCTATAGATGACCTGACGTAGCGTTGGAAAATCTAGGCTTTGGTAATGGTTACGGTTGAGAATGCCTTAATTTCTTCTTTTCTTTTTTGTTACAACGGGGAGGTTGAAGTCAGGTATGCATGTTCCAAGTATCAAACTCGCGACCTTCATCTTGTGAGCCGAGCCCCCTGCCAGGTGAGATAACGGTCTGATTGCAGAAAGGTTTAGTTTCATGTTCAGGTTTGAGTTGATTCCTGACAGAAAAGGATCTTGGGTGTACATTGGATTGGGTTTGGATCAGTTTAGGTATGGCTTCTACGAAACACTTTTGGTTCATATTTTAAACGGTTTGGATTCAGCATTTCCAGGTCTAAATCTTTTCTATTGAAGAACCAACTAGATATTAATTGGATATATAACTCAGGCTAGGCATGGCCGGTTTGGCCGTTCTAACCGGAAATCGACCGGGTTAGAACGGGAACTGGACAAATCGGACCTAGAACTGGGACCAACCACAGAAGTGGAATTGGGCCAGAACTGATACCGGTTGTTTCAAACTGCAGGTTTCGAATTTTGTTATTTTTTCCCAATATTTTTCTCCGGTTAAGGATGGTTTAGGACTCAAGCCAGAAACGGAACCGGAGCCGACCTGGTCCCAGTTCTGTTCTGATTTCTGGTTCCAGAACCAGTAATAATTTTTTCAAGGTCCGGCGCTGAGTTGATTCCCCAGTTTGATACCTGGGTATGTATCATTCATTAACCTCCAAGAGTTGTAAAGGGATGAGCACAGGGTGGATCTTGAGCTCTCCTGACCTGGGTTTCAACACAAAAGAACCTCCAAACTGAAGGTCCCGAGTTCGATACCTAGGGTGCACATATTGGGTGGGATTATACCTGGCCGTAGCTTGCCTTTCTTGACACATCTACACGATAGGATTACTTGAACATGACTCTGTTTCTTCGGAAAGGTCGGAAGTAGACATGGCTGGTTCTGAACCGGCCTGATGGTTCCAGTTGAAACTGAACCAGAACCTTGTTCCAGCTTCTGAGGCACCGGAACCAGTGATTTGAAACCATCAATTCCATAATTTTTTAAAATAAGTTTTCGGTTCCAAATGATTTAAGACCTAAACCGACCTGATCCTTGTTTGGTTTCAGTTCCTTGTTCTAGGCAAACTGAAACCAACCACAAGAACGTACCTGATGTTGAAGTTGAACCATCGAAGGTGTTGTCCAAAAGTTTTCCCCAACCTATAGCTCACCAACTATGCATGCGGCAGTGATGGCGATCTTGAGTTCCGTGTTGTGCTCATGTCGTGTCATTTCATGTCCATAACCAAATCAATTCAGCTCCACCTTTTTCGTGTTGATTTGAATGTGGACACTTTGGGTCTCTTTATTGGGTCTTGATCAGCTTAAAGAAATCCGTAATAGGTTCAGATAGGATACACTGCATGGGTCCAATCCGAACCCGCTTAGGACAGGTCCAGGTTCGGAAAGGGCTTCATACATAAACGGGCCGGGTCCACTGCGACCTGGTTTTGACCAAAATCTAAAGTGAATCGATCCAAGTTGCCATCATTCGGTAAGTTTGACAAAGTAAAAGGTCCACTATGTCACTCAGTAAGCTCAACCCGATATGTGTAATACCCTGAAAATGTTCGAGGCAATATGAAAATATTAACAAATTAGGTAGTGATTCGAACTTTAATTATATTGTTGGGCGTCGCAGCAATTATCAGCTTCTTTCTCTTTTTTCAGTCAGGTACTTGCATTACATTTCTCAGGTGAATAATATCATCATCTCCTATGCTAATAGAGCTGCATGGACGTAAATGAAAGCCAAATGATGTTTGCCGAACAGATGCCAGAGGCTGTTTGATCATCTCGCCGGTTTTGTTTGCGAGGCGTGTGGTTAATGAATCCGCAATCACGCCATCATTTTCAAATATTTGTAGAGACAGTTTGCTCAGTTGGCAGCAAGCTTGCACTTCATCTTGCCAATGATGGTAGAAAGTGTTCTAAATGGATGTAAAACACGACACGGTAACCCGGCACAAGAACATTTTACGATTCACATGCAGCTAAAGTAGTGATCTCCGAGAATTTAAACGTTTAATTTCATGATGCCCACCCAATTTGTTGTTTTAACATGGTTTTCTAGTGCACATGTTCATAAAAGTTCATGTGCAAAATGGTCCTTGTTAAATGATTATTTCAAGCAAGATCCCTGGAGATTAATTATTGTCATAGATCTGACCATTTTGCGAAGAACTTGAAAAGGTTGGAGTTTGAATTGATAAATATGAAAAGTCAAGGACTTTTCGTTCATTAGCTATTCTTTGAGTACGAACCCCTAAAAATAAGTTGCGGCCGACAAGCAAGATCCGCCTTTTCACCTGGAAATAACCTGGCCTTGATGGTTGTCATCACATGCCGCTAATTTTTCGACGCTTTTAATTCGGGTTTGTGGTAGTATTGTGTCCTTTCGTGTTAGTGTCAACCTGAATACGACCCGAACATTTTGGATATGGCTTTGGGTGGAAATACAAACATAGACCTTCGATGGCAGTGGGGCTGGGCTGGGCTGGGCAGGACAGGGTTATTAGATCCCGTCCTATGGGTCTTGGGAAACAAACCCTACACTCGCCTCGCACCCACCATCTCTAGTATAACCTGTCTCATCCTACCCTGCCCAATTTCAATGTAACCTTTTTTAAAAGAAAATTCAGTTAATTTCATATATTTTATGTAAAACGTAAAATCTAATCTGTGGTACTCTATATTACTAAATCAAAAGCTTTATATGTACATTTATATTTATATAACATGTATATACATGTAATATATATATATATATATATATATACATAATATGCATAAGGCACATAGATTTTATATAAAAACACACATATATATTTATTTATTGGGGTGTGGTAGGGGGGTTTACCTCAAAACTCCTGCTTGTGGCCTTTTCTGTCTCGCTCCACCCCGATGGGACGGGTTTTCCCCCTTGAGAACCAACCTTATGTAGGTGTGGGTAGGGTATGTACCCGCAGGTGGGTAGAGATTACCATCCCTAAGCTATAATTTTGGGGTTATGGGTTTTTCTTGTTGTGACTGAAATAGTTGGTAATTTTGTGTTTGCCGCTGTGTCCAAATCGGGTCACCTCATAATCATGTGGAGACTAGGTTTAACTTTAAAATATTAAAATTGCCACCCTGAATGACGTAGGACTTGATTCAGGCCTGAATTTGGCTTGAATCCGAATCTGATTAACTGGATCTGGTGACAAAAAACGGATCCAATTAACAACTGTATTCAGATCCAGATCTAAAGTTACGGATCCAAACCCTAACCAAGGTCTATAACCCCACCTAGGTTAGTTTACATACAAAATAGAAAGGGATTCTTTGAGTGGGTCTGATTTTGGATTTAGAACCAACCCGTATCCGACTCGAGTAGTATTACCTTGCGATCCTCGCCAGCTAGCTTGACCATGTTTGGACCCACTAGACATCCGGTTCATTCTATAGTCCAAGCGGTTGTCGGTGGTAGACGTTGGCTGTCATGCAAATTGGGGAGAGAGAGAGAGATTAAAAACCGCCGACTCTTTGCTGTCAAAAGTCTAAAGATTTTCAACCATACACCCCACACCCCACGTTTCCACTGGTTCTCTTACCACCCAAAGGCCAGTGAGGCAAATAACGCGAACTAGATTCAGTGGTGCCTCCCCAGATTGGAGTTCCTTTCCAAGAAATTCCGTTTCTAGTGTCAGACCTCTGTTTGCGGGAAACTCATTTCTTCTTGGTGTGATTATCGTCTAATTCCCAATGGCGAGGAGACCAGATGATGAGTATGATTACTTGTTCAAGTTGGTATTGGTGGGAGATTCCGGTGTTGGGAAATCAAACATTCTTTCCAGGTTCACCAGGAACGAGTTTTCCTTGGAATCCAAATCCACAATTGGGGTTGAGTTTGCCACTAGGACTATTCAGGTGTGTGGCTTTCCTTCCTGTTCTTGGGTTTCTCTGGTACTTTTTTAGATGGATGCAGGTAGATCTTGTTTGGATCCTTTTTCTTTCCTTGGACTCTGTCTTTGGAATTCCATGTATTCATGTTATTGCTTGGTTTATGTCTTTTTTTTGGTAAGATCTGCTTCACTTAGTGTATACTTCCTTGTTTTTTTGGTTAGTTTTCTGATGGATTCATCAGCTTCTATGATTTGGTGGGAGTTGTGTGCTGTTACTTCAGATCTGTTGATTCATAACATCGAAATGTGGATTCTATCTGTTGATTTGCACATCCCTGTAAGAATATTTGATTCTTTCCGTCGCCGCCAAAACTTTTCAAACGAGGATCTAGTCCTGAAGGGGCCGATTGGCTAACCCAAAGCTGATCAATGGCCCCTCCTGGCATGGCTGGACGCGCATCTCAAGGAAAATTCGCGCCAGCTAACACTTACTGATATTGGTCCTGTTGATTTCTAGGCATTACAAAATTGAGTTGGATTTCATTAGATTCCTCTTCAGTTTGCAATTCTTTTCCGATAGTGGAGCTAATTTTTTATCTCGGCTATGATTTGTTTTGGTTATTTTGTAGATGTCTCTCTCAGCATATAATGATCGTAATTTGGGAACTTGAATAAAAAGATACTGCCTTTTGAATTGTATATAAGTGGGGAAGACTTGACGAACTGTCTGTGAACTTCTACTATGAGGTGAGAGCTCTCAGTGTGTTTTTTCATCTAACAGGAGATCTAAATCCATCAGTTGTGAGAATTTGAGGAGTTAACACTTTAATAGAGGGAGAGGAAGATCACTAAAATATTTGAAGGGAAATAAAAACATGATCTTGCTTGTTAGAGGTGAATGCTAATATCACATGAAATCAAGATCAAGGGTCACTTAGAGTTCATATAGCTGACCCCACTTAGTGCGAGAAAAGGTTTGGTTTTGGTTTGGTAGAGATCTAAATCAACCAGCATTCACATTCCCTGTGGTCCTGTGGATATTACCAGGTTTTTCAGGACTTGTTCAGCTTGTAACTTCTGTCAACTCTAGTTATGCCTTTTCCTGATATTGGTACTTGCGCTATGAGATTGAAATTCGGCAGGATAACTAAAGTGCCTAGATGTTACTCGATATTGGAACTTATATTGAGTTCAGATTGACATATATTTGCAGGGCTTTTAAATCTGTGAGGTTGAATCCATATTTCAGACCCCATGCGCCTTACTCGCTATGAAATTCGGCTGTCTTTGTTAAATCCAGTTTACAGTTCAAACTAAGTGGAGTTTGCTGCATGATGGATTCTTAGTCTACATAATACTCTATCTTGTTTCACATTAGCATTGAACTCCAAAAAAGAAAGATCTTATTTTACCGTTGACTTTACATGAAAGATTTCATATTCCCGCCGGAGATAAGCCATTCATATTAGCTTTCTTTAAATAAGAAACAGGCGGATGAACTGCTTTACTTTCAGTCCCACATTCTTCTTTCTACATTGAATTGTAAGAATGCATGTGTATTGTCTGTTTAGAAAAGTTGGGAAATATTTATGGGTCAATGGCAGCAAAATGCAGATTATATTTTCATATGATTGTAGTGTGATTGTTTTTTATCTAATCCAAGCTTTCAAATGATGCATCTGCAAGTGGATATGAAAATAGTTAATGCATCCTATGGATTCTTGGCACCTGATCTAGCTCTGTGGAAACAAAGAATACATGTATCCGACCCCATCTAGTGTGGGAAAAGGCTTAGGTGTTGATCCTATAGATTCTGCAGCCTCATAGATCCTGATTATATTTGATTGTTATAAGATTGGTCAAATTTCTCAACAAATGAAAAGTACTAGCAAGATGCCTCTCTCACTCTGATCCCGTAAGCTATGGCTAATGCGATTTCTTCAATTGCTCTTTCACATGAAAAGTACCGATTTCTCTTTTTCTTTTAAAATTTTCTATGCATGATAGAGGCGTTTCCTATTGTCTAATAAATTAAGTAATTGACCTTATCAGCTTAATCATGATTTAGGTTATTCCCAAATTAGCTCTAGAGAATTAGATATTGGTACTCCATTATCCCTCATCTGTCTCTGCCATCCTAAGCAGCAGTATAGTTATCGCTGTTGGTAACATTTGTGTGTAATGATACTTTCCAATCTGGTGCAACCCAGTGAATAATTATTTATCAGATATATGAAAATTCAAATCAAATAGGCCGTTAAGTTTGTTTTCATGCGCTACTATCTCTTGCACGAGGCTTAAGCCAAGTCCATGCATGTTGTGGAGTTGCAAGAGGCATCTATTCCTCAAGTAATCTATTAGCTGAAACCTTATCCAACTCCACCAATCTCCTCCTAAGGCTTTTTAAACATTCTTGGCCATGGTGTTCCTTCTTTGCTGTGTATGTTTAATTTCATGATTCTCTGTTGTTGTTGTTGTTGTTGTTGTTAATCTTTCCTTTTCTTTTTTTGTTTTCTATCTAATCTGAGTAACATCCCTCTTATGCCTTTTACCTTCCTTTGCCTGGGCTTGTGACTTCCTTTTAGGTTGATATCCCTTCTTTTCTGTTTGTGTTTAATTTCATGATTCTCTGCTTTTGCTGTTGATCTTTTTTTCTGAGTGTAATCTGATTAACATCCTTCTCATACCTTTTACCTTTCTTTGCTTGGGCTTGTAACTTCCTCTTAGGTCGATGGGAGGATCATAAAAGCACAAATCTGGGACACAGCAGGTCAAGAAAGATACCGAGCTATAACAAGTGCATATTATCGTGGGGCAGTAGGTGCTCTCTTGGTTTATGACATATCAAAACCAGTAACTTTTGGGAATGTTGGTAGGTGGCTGAAGGAGCTTCGCGATCACGCCGATGCGAATATAGTCATAATGTTAATTGGCAACAAGTCTGACTTGAATCACTTGAGAGCTGTTCCGACGGATGACAGCCAGAGTTTTGCTCAGAAGGAGGCCTTATCTTTCCTCGAGACCTCTGCACTTGATGCAACAAATGTGGAAAAAGCTTTCCAGACTATCTTATCTGAAATTCACCGGATAGTAAGCAGGAAATCACTTGCCTCTGATCAATCAGCAGGCAATGGCATCAAGGAAGGGAAAACTATTCAGATCAATCAGCCGGAAACTGCTTCAAAGTCTTGCTGCACTTGAATGAGGGGGACTGGATCATCCCTTCGTCAAGTTGATCCTTTTGGCATGTCTGTTGTTTGTTTTTATGAATCAACTTGATTAAATTATAGCATACGTATTGAATAACTACAGTGGTTTCTTTCTAGAATCGAGATTCGGATAGTTGTATTATCATACTGTATTTGGCTCTGCTATTGAATTCATTTATTTTAGTGGATTCGTAAGAGCAAAGACAAGCGTAAAACCTGTGTGTGTGTGCACACGGCATGTATGCAGGTCTTGCCAACCTTTTCTACTCGTTTACCAATCAACGGAAGCAGGAAAACTTCATTAACATATGTTAAATAGACTGATAGACCTTGATCTTAGTCAAATAAATAAGAAATGAATTACCAAGTTTATTCTACAAGTCTCAATTACAGTTTGAACTGATGAACACTTTGACACTTTGGTTGACTTCAGGTGTTGATTAGTTCCATGCGATAGTCTGTAGAAAGCTTTTCAGACTATCTTATCTGAAATTCACCCAATAGCAAGAAACCGAGTAGTCAACCTTGGTTGGTTTGGTTGGGCATTTATTCCCCTTAAGCAAGGTCTCGAGTTCGAATCGTGGGTCCACTATGCTCACACCCATTTAGCCAGGGTCCTTTGGGCTTTCGGATATCGGTGGTGTACCTCACCCTCTAAAACATAAAAACTTAAATCCGGCGAGAAGAAAATTGTAGCACTGTAAATTCAAAGACTAACAAAAGCTGATGAAGTTTTGGCTAAACCCAAGATTGACATGATAACCATGGTAGGCCCAAACTGGTCTATGGATTTTATCCATGGTCCTATTACTTCACTTGGTATTTGTGTATTTGATTGAGGAGTTCTCTGAAGTCTTTGTCAACCAAGTTTCAAGTTCATGTTGGTTGCAACAGAGACATTCAATTGCTAGGTTAAAGACCTGATTTACATTCATGGTCCTCTCAGGGAAGATGGGCGGTGGAGATCTTATATAAGCAAAACATGGGTGATTTAAAGAAAATATGGATTGGATACTAGTAAAAACCAGCTTATTCTCCACGGTTCTTGTGCATGGCATGGAGAAAAACAACAAGTACCTTGGGCAACGTAAAACAAAAAAACGTTATTGATGACTCCATTCACTTCCAGCTTTCGTGGATGACAAAACCATTGTGAATTTATAAAAATAAAAATAAAATTTAAACAAATCTCAATCATTTCATGTTTGGTGATGGATGATTAAGATTTGAAATTTGTAAAGCAAAAAAAATAAAATAAATAAATAAATAAATAAATAAATATATAAAGAGAGAGTCTATGCACATGTTAAGTAATGTTTAAACATGTTTTTAAATCTCAAAAGCAAAAAAATATGTTGATATTTTTTATAAATATAATAAACGTGTTGATTACAAGTTATGTTTTGATTCAAAAGTTGATGTTTAAAATTGAACGATTAAAATTTTTGTTTAAGCATATATTCATGTGTTTATGTAATATAATAATAATAATATATATAAAGGAATTGCCATCCCCAAGTCATACAAGCATGTTGATAAACATGGTTATGTACAAACAGCAGAGATGAGTTGATATGCGCCCCCGGCGGATGCCACACGAGTCTCAACTCTTAATAAGTCGAAACCCGGAGAGCCGGTCTCCGAGAATTTAATTCGGACGCGAGAGTAGACCTTTCTTCTTTGGCTTCGCTGTTCCGTTTCAAAACGTTGAGAATCTGCACTGCCAGCGACGAAGGGCGTGGGTGTAAAACGCTCGCTTGTCGCGGAAGAAGGTGCTCTTGCTCATTAAGCCCTTTGATGTCTACCGGACCAGGCTAACAGCAGCCCGTACTCTCCCTTCGTTTGTTTCACCATCATCTGTTCAACAGGTAGGCTTTAATGCACAAACATATATTTGCTCTCCCCTATTTTCACTCTTTTCCGTATAGCCAAGTGAGAAAACGTCTATTTCCTCTTGTTTTGGGGGTTTGTTGTCCATAGGTGCATCTCTTTCTGGTTTCTTTGAAGACAAGATGCCTGTTTTGAAGTCCCCATATGGAAAACGATAAAGAAACATACTGTTCTTCCTTTTCTAGTTCTCCGTTTCATTGGTTTATGCGCTCTCCACTTCTCATGATTTTATATGTTCTTTAGTTCTGTTCCATATTTGAAGTCCGAAAACTCTTGCTTCCTCACGATTTTATATATTCTTTTGATGGCCGTGTTCGTTTCTCGTTTCTTTGGATATAATACCATACCAGTTCCGTAGTTCCCTGTTGGGAAAAGCTAGAGAAAAGTGTTGGTCTTTTGCTAGGTTCCTAAGTTTGAGTTTCATGTGTTTATATTTCCTCTGATGTCTTTCGCACATCTAAGGATTATAGGCACTTTACCATATTGACCACTTTCTTGCATATTTGAAGGGAAAAAATGGCGCTTTGTTCGTTCATTGGATTTTGTGATAGGGGCAGTTGGGTTGTTTATGTGCGTGCACCTGTTACTTGCAGATTCAATTGTCAGTTGATGGGGATGCATGGCCACTGAACTGAATGCGTCCACGCAGTGAAGAATTCTCTTCCAAATATGAAGCCATGTCATATCAGTGTGGTGCTATAGTTCTTTTAGAGACTATCTGTTGGGGTATTGTCTGTGGTATTTGAGGTTCTCCGAAGCACAAGTGACACACGCGTGACAATAACATAAATCTCAATCAGTCCTTTCTTTTATCTAACAATTGAATCTGGCAAGAAGTACCATGAGAGCGTCCATCTACCATATGCACAGACAGAAGTAGAAATGTTGATAGAGATTTCTGACAATTCATCAATGGTCCCACTGCCACAGAAACAAATCTTAAGTAATGTGATAATTGAGGCAATGCACGAATCTACTTGTGCCTACATGTTTCCTTATCACATCAATCTTGGGTTAGCCCAAGCATGATCTGGCTATTAGCTATTTGTTTCTCTTATAACTAATAATGCTTCTGTTCTTGGCTTCTTATGAAAATTGGTGTGACTTACAATCTTTTTTTCTTGTGCTTCAACTTGAGTCACTTATATCCTACCTTTTCGTCATGAAACATGTTGGCTTGTATATTAGAACATTTATTCTTGTGGTTCAACCTGCTCCACTCATGCCACTGGAAGGTAGGTCACTTTTTGTCAAAAATTCATCAAAGTCTGACTCTTTTGTGGTTTCCCTCCTCTCGTTCCCTCTCACTAAATGTAAGTCTATGATGACATTCTTAATAGTGCTCCTCTCAATATGAATCCTTTGATTGATATATCCATTTATGTATGTTACCGAAGTGCTACCATTTGTGACTGGATGTCTCTTTTTGCACTTTCTTTGTGCTTATATTTGTTGTGGCGTACTTGTAGTATGAACCTTCATCTCTTAAGGTTTTAGGCCACCATAAATTGCCTTCTAGTTGAACTCTTATAAATTGACAGTGTTCTCCTATGGAAAGTGTCGCCGTTTAACTCAGCTTCCATTTTTTTTTTGTGCAAAGAAAGAATAATCTTTTGTGTTCCATTATTTATATTTGTTTTCCCCAGTTACTATAAGGTGATCGTTGTCTTTCTTCATGCTCCATTTGAGCTGAAGTATGCCCTTTGGTTATGTTAGGTTGTTTTAGTTGTTGATTGTGCATAAGATTTAACTCTGGTGGATATGCCATTGTACTTCTAGGCTTCTAGCTGTATGGAAATGTTCTCTGGAGTTCATTTTTGTGAGTACTTGAATATCGTTCAGGTCTTGACCGATATTCTTGAGGGTAGCAGCCTAGCAGGAGGGCTTCTGAACTTTCTCGAATTTTAGTAGCTATCAACAATCAAACACTAGCAACTCATGCCCTGAATGATATCCTTATAGCACATCCTTGTCCAGCAACAGTGTCGAGGTTCTCATCCAGGTATGCTCTTTTCAGTGGGGTATCATTGGGAGGAACAAATATAGACTTGAGGTATCAAATTTCTTTTCTATTGCGTTCAGGATAAAAGATTCTGAACTTTGCTGTGCTCTCATAAGTAGCCGATCAAGTGAACTTAGAGTATGCACTGCTGCTGGTTCGACTGCGGCCATGCAATAGGCAGGGGGTTTTCCGATGCAAATTTTGAGTAGGGATCTCCAGTATATGGTCAGGGAGCCGATTTTACCTGGTGCCACTGCCCATCTGATGCATGGGTTAATCAAGTCTTGTGAATCCATGCACGTTGTTTGGAATTGCAAGGGTATTGTCTATATCGATGGTTGTCATGTGTCTCATCCAGTTGAAGAAGGGGATACCATTGAGATATCTGTAAGAGCTCCCATCTTAAAAGTTTTTCTGCCATCCCATCTATTATGATCCATTGTATATAAAATTCTGGTGAAGATATATCACCTTTAATTTGTATACAATTGTATTTCGGTCCATATGATATGATAATACTGATACATAGCGTAACAATCACGATCGGGGGTACAATTCAACATTGTATTGCCAGTCGTGACTGGTATATCCTATGTATCCATTACTTTTACAGTACCAAGAGTGCTCGGCGAGAGGTGCTTTCATGCATGTTCATGAAGATGTGCTGGGTGTGCTGAATCCAAACCCGATCGTGACCACCAGGTGGCCATGGTCTCTCTCTCTCTCTCTCTCACACACACACACACACACACACAGGCATATGGGAATAATATGGTGGTCTGCGGCGTTGAAGGTACGAGAGTTTAATGTTAAGTTTGAGAAAGTGAGCTAAAAAAGGCTGAACCAAGTTGATGATTTGTTCTTCATGGCTGGCTTATCAACCACAAGCGGCTGATGAGCATGTTTGAACAGGTTTTAGATGTTGACGAACGGGAGCTAAGCTCGTACATTAAACGAGCCGAACACAAGCTGAACTTTTGATTCGCCAGCCAAGTCAAGAACTCGCTTCTATACTGTAAGAATTGGAAACGTAGTAGAAGGCCGACATTGTTTAGACTGTGAAAGACTTAGTGAGCTCCTTGCCTCAGATCATGTGATCTCTGGAAATTATGATCGATCCACCAAATACATGTCATTCATGTTATCAACGACATGTTCGTGCTGAGATGATATCTTGTGTTTTTTGCTATATCATGACCTCCTAGTTCACCTGATTCATGTGAAGCCAATTGGGTCTTATTCACTTATATATGCATCATCTTTTAGGGGCTGTTTGCTTCACTGGGCCGTGTCGTGCTGCTAGGGCCAACTGATATCAACACACTGTCGCCTGGGAAATGCACAATAGTCACGTGACCTTCTTCTGCATTAAGCAAAGTGTGGGTCCATGTAGTGCCCTTTTTTTTGTCATTTAGGCCCAACGATGCAAACATCTTAGGGGGTGTTTGATTACGAGAGTGGGTAGAACTCACCCTTAAGGTTAGGCTGTTGGTTGGCCTCATAATTCTATTTTTAAAGATTCACCCTTAAGGTTAGTCTGTTGGTTGGCCTCATAATTTCAGTTTCATAAGCTCAGGCCTCATAATAATGAAAGGATATTTGTAACTCTTACTCCAGTCTCCATTCTCATGATCATCACTAATTACGTGATCTTGGTGTATGGAAATTTATTCTATTTCCCCGACAAGATATGCTGGGGTTAGGCAGACTCCCATTTGATTGCAACACTTACGCATTTGTGTTACTTTATTGAAACAAGGCAAATCCAAACACTTGCTTGCCCGGCCACCTACTCTTCTGTCTATCCTTACAAATGAAACTTTTGGTTCTTTCCCCGAAGTATCGGGACATGTCCCCAAGATTAGGTTCTCGACAAGTATACTTCTTCATGGTTGTAGCAGGTAGCGAAATACTTTATTTATATTTGAACGCAAAACCCTATTTATTTCAAAAGAATCTCTGCAAATAATTAGGAGCATTGTGTTAATATGGTTGTCTTCGTTCTTTGTTGCAGAATATCAAAATAAGAAGATGATCATAAGATTACAGTGTAGCTAGAATCTAAAAATAAGGTCCCTTATGTCACAAGCATCGCATGGATCGCTAACTGTGGATGATAAAGTTTTCTGTGCGTGTGGTCGTGCCTCAGTGTGTTTTTTAGAGCGAGAGAGCGAGAGAGAGAACCATTTACCTGATAAAGATTATTACAAAGTATAGTAGCATTTTTCCGATGCTCGAGAGTGTGTTCTAACTTCAATGAACGAGGTGGAGATTAGTGGATCATCTAGCAAGTGTTCTCATCCACCCGGTCGTGGTCATCTTGCTTGTTCATTTCATAAATGGTGACTCAACTAATTAAGCCTGAATGAAGAGTCACCATCTCGTTCATTCGGTGACTGTGTGCACTGGGGCCAAGTACGAATGTGGATACTACGCTCTTATTCTTTATTATCGAGCTTAGGATCTCCAACTTGACGGTTTTCAAGCCGACTCCCTAACAATGGGAGCTAGATCATCCCTTGTGCTGGGAAAAGAAATACTCTTTGC
This sequence comes from Brasenia schreberi, assembly GCA_036023115.1. Classification (NCBI taxonomy): domain Eukaryota; kingdom Viridiplantae; phylum Streptophyta; class Magnoliopsida; order Nymphaeales; family Cabombaceae; genus Brasenia; species Brasenia schreberi. The sequence continues at coordinate 167,785 of JAYKKT010000031.1, read as the reverse complement.
ATTAGATTTGTGTATGTACCCCCTCTTAAACATGATTGCATGCACACACACACACCACTTATGTAAAATCCTTGCACTTAATTACACTCCTCTCGATATTCTTTTCGATGATTTGCTAAAGCATGATGATTGCTGTTAACCCTTATTCTATGTATAAACTCTATAATGTCAAATCTTTTGGCAATACGTATTCTTTCATTAACATTCCGGCCGAGTTTTGAGAAGGCCACCTACTTGCTAATAGCTTTGTAATTTCATTTCTTATGACTTTGCAGGAAATCTAAGTGTCTACACTGTCGTTTGATTGCACGGATTGATTGTTTTTGAAACGATCTTCAGGCAGAAGATTTGCAAGTTAATTAGCTGTGTGTTTGATTAATTGTTAGACATCCCGAAAATTTACTACCTGAGATTGTGGGGGTCGACTATGCGTTTCGGTAACGCCCCACAAAAGAATGAGGGCGTGAAATTTCCACACTTGCCTTTCCAAACAAAACGAGAGGATGCTTCATTGGACTCTAATAATGTGGACATCAGTGGTCTGAGCAACTCGCGATTCAAACACCGGCGCGCCTGGGATTCAAACACCAAATGCCATGGCAAGATGCACGATTCTGTCAAGTAGATGGACAGTATAATAACTGTTAGGAAACAGAATTATTTAAGCAACGCAGTCGGATTGGCACCCATGCTATGCTTGTTACAAAGGCTTTATGCATGGAACAGGTTCCCTCGTGTGAAGATAAGGAGGATTATATATATTATAGAACAACACTAAGAATAGAATCTGAAGAAACTATTGCCACTTCATGCTCTATGGCGTGCATTCGAGCAGAGCAACTTCTTCCTCAAAGAAAAAAAAGACTAGCATCTAACCATATGTCCATTCCTTCAAATTCTCCGATCATCGACGCCTGAGAATGAGACGTCTCATGCTTGTGCAATCTCCCATATAAATCAACACAAGAGGACACGAACTGAGGTGCTTCTGTCACATAAAATTGAACCCTGCTTGCATGAACAAGATACAGATACAGAAATCACAAATCCTCATGGATGGTGTCTAACATCGGTTGCCATCTCTCACTAGACAAAAACGGACTTTCTTCTTGCATCATGCAGTCGGACATGCTCGCGAGCTCAGCTACAACATCCTCAAGCGAGCCCAAGTCTCCTCCGGACCTTGACAACAACTGAGCCACCTCCTTCTTTGTCAACACAACCCTGACCCTCAACACCCCCTTCTCATTTGCTGCACCCTTAACCTGCTCACTCTTCTTGATTAGTCTATATGGAACTCCACGCTTCATTTCATGGTCACCAGGCAGAGGACCCTCTTCAGAGTTCAACACTATTTCACATCCAGGGTTGTCAGAGAGAACTCGACTGACACTCACTGGGGATTTGTACTCCAAGAACTCGTAGTCCTCTTCTCTTAGGACACTCACCATCCTTTCCTTCTCCATAAGATGTCTTCTACACACCAAGAAATTCCCCATGGAGAGAGAGAGAGAGAGAGAGAGAGAGAGAGAGAGAGAGAGAGAGAGAGAGAGAGAGAGAGAGAGAAGGGGGGTTGGTGAACGAGCTCAAGAGGGAACTGAAGCAGAGATATATAAGGATCATTCTAATTGAGAAATATGATATGGGAAATCAAATGTTTTGACTCCGAGACGGCTAAAAGCCACTGAATTAGTAGTCAAAGACTGACCATTGAATGGAATATGGAGCCCCCTGAAGACTATGCTCTTTATACGAACGTTTTCTTCAATTCCACTGCAAACTACACTCTTCAATCCAAGATCGTATACTTTCTTACTTCGGTTTGTGAACTGATCAGCCTTTCAACTTGAAGGTTCTTTTAAAGTTGCCTGTCCATGGAGACGGGACGTCGGCACCCACCCCTCATTAAAAGAAGAAGCACTACTTAACCACCATTAATACCTAGAAAAAGAAGGCATTCAATTTCAGTTGAGAGTCAACATAAAGAACTTGAGACATTATCAACTTGATTTCTAGCATCCAATAAAGATTAAAATGTGATAATTAGTATGTAATGATAAACTAATATGTAAATAAAACCATGAAAATGCCAGTTCAAGTGGTTCGGGACTTGTTCCCTTTAAGCAAGGTCTCAAGTTCGAGTCTTGTGAACGGCGAAAACCATTCCTTGTGCTTAAAAAAGAAAATTTTTGGTGTGGAATCCCATTCGAGAGAGACTTCTAGTGTGTTTTAAAATTGTATTCCAAGCAATGGTTGGAGAGAAGTGTCAAATTTGGGTGTCTGGGCCTGAGGTATTTTTCATACAGTCCTTGTTGTTTCGTGCATTTAGTTCATGCGATTCAACAATTTTAAAGTCACGTGGAAAAACTATCCAGCAAATTGCAGCACGTCTTCTCGAAGTTGAATACCGAGGGATGGCAATGTTGGCCGGATTCGACGGATCGGAACCGGTAGTTCCAATCTTTCTGAAATCAGGAACCTCAACCGAACCAGGATTAGGTTGGTTTTTCTTTTCATTCATGATAGCATAAAACCGTCAAAAATAATTACAACATTAAAAGTTTGGGAAAAAACTAAAAAAACTGAAGGTTTGAAACGGTCGGTTCTGGTTCTCATTCTTAAAAAAATGGATTTAGAACTAAAAGACATGATCCTTCGTTCCAGTTCCAGTTTTATACTGTCATGTCTAAGCCGGACCCATGGGAACACAACCCATTCAGACATGAATAATGTGAGGATTAGTCAGCTTGATGGCATTGGGCTTGGGCATACGCAAGAATCTTCGACCGATATGTGACAAGAAGTACCGGACCCGTATCTGACCCAAACTATAGGCGGCCTAAAATGCCGCTTCGGGCATTCTTTTAGTGGGTTTTAGCAGTTTAGGAGTCAAACCAGAACCTGCTTGGTTCTGTTTTGGTTTCAGTTCCTGGTTCCAAGAGAACCGGAACTAATGGTTAAATCTAAACCAGTCATAATACACGCACACACATACATACATACATACATACATATATATATATATATATATATATATATATATATATATATATATATATATATATATATACACACATACATATATATATATATATATATACATATATATATATATATATATATACACACATATATATATATATATATATATATATATATATACATATATATATATATATATATACATATATACATATACACATATACATATATACATATACACATATACATATATACATATACATATATATATATATGTGATGTTGACATTTCAAAAATTTCAACTGTACCTAACCTTAATTTTCAATTATTTGGATTATATTTATGATCGTTATTGAAAATACCTTTAGTTTTATGAAATTTTCTAGAAATCGAAGTTAAGGTACGGGGTGCCGCCCCATATCCTACCTGTTATCTGTGGAGGGAAAAGAGACCGAAACCCGGGTGGAGATTCAGGTATTGGGTGGATATCGGTATAGACCCATCCCTGACCCACTCATTGCCCCTATTTAGAGCTGGTCATGGTCTGTGAAAATTTATCTTTCAATTCAAAATATTTTCCGGTTTAAATCACAAGTTAACTGGTTTTATTCGATTTCAAGAAATATGTCGTTTATGATCCGAGCATAAGCCAAAAGGTCTGCGTTCGTGTCCACCCAAATCAACATGATCGACGTGCTTAGGTGAGCACGAAACGATACAACATCACCCAGTATATCATATATGATATTGCTATAAATATATAAACTCGACACGGGCACGACTCATCCACACAGTAACATAAAAATTGGAGCCGTGTTTAGGTTGACCTATTTCTGAAACAAGTCGGCACACACACAAACGAGAGCGCAACACGAAATTGCCCACCCTTACATCAGGATCTGCTGAAAATCAAAATACCTTAGAAAATGAAACTAGAACTGGCAGTTTAAACTGCCGTTTCCAGATCCATGGCAGGACGAATCATGTCATGTCACGGTTCGATATGGTTCCGGGTCTAATTGGCCAGTTTTAGTTTCAGTTGGTTCCAGTCCAAGTCGGCTTGTCAGGTCTGAACCGGTTACATGGTATTACTTTTGAGTAAAAAATTGTAATTTGCAATATACCCACAAACAACAACAACAACAACAAAGCCTTTTCTCATAGTAGACGGGGTTGACCACATGGATTCTTTGTTTTCTCATAGTCCTATCATGTGTCACGAGTTAACTCACAATAAGCTGGATCATTCTCACAATAAGCTGGATCATTCTTTATTGTTTCTTTCCAACACTTTTGTGGTCTTCTACCTCTTTTAATAGTTTCCAAATTTAGTTTTTTGTACCTTAGTTTTTCATACCTTCTTAAAGGTTTTTCTTTTATCTTTTTTATATATGTCCCAACCATCTTAAACGATATTCTCTCATTTTATCCTCAATTGGTGTCACTCCTAATTTAATTCTAATAACCTCATTATGTATATGGTCTTTTCTATTATTATGATGTAATTATTCTTTATTTTTACACCGAGTATTTTAGTTCATGAAATAATAGAAGTCGTAAGCAGAAGACAAAAGGAAGGTGGCAGAGAGAGGCCGCAGCACACCAGCTCCACTGGTCTAAATTTGAGTTTTTTTCCCACATACACCCCTCCTTTAATCGCTATCTGCCAATTGCCTTTCTTCCTTAATGGTATTGACAAAAACACTTCCATTTTCTCCAGTTGAAGAATCGTCTCATTTGTTCGTTGCCTTCACTTAGCAATCCAGCTAAATTTTGGTATATCTGCGGAGATGGTTGCGTATGATGCGTCTCATTAATGATTTGCATGAAGGTCACAACTACAGTCAGTGGCGGATCTACAATGAGACAAGATGGGGTGATCGCCCCCATGCAGAATTTGAAAAATGAATGAAAAATATTATATCTTGTGGTTGAATCCGTGGCCATAATCTATCGTTCTATCCACCTTAAAAGCCTCATGCTGGATCCTCCACCCGACTATTGCGACGGTGGATCCTTGATGAATTTCGCCGGAGAACTTGACGGTGTTTTAGCTATATGGGCATTTTATCCGAATAGACTAGGAGTGGCAAACTCAAACACTTCACCCGACACACACACACAAAATATCTGAAAAAATTGTGTTTTATCTGTAAAAGGTAACACGAAAAAGGATCATGGCATGCTTATTTCAGAAGTTTTTTACTTGAAATCGAAGCGACATAATAAGAACATGAGCGAAAAATGAAATTGCTTACTATTTCAACCTAGCACGAAAAACAATAAAAAAGTATGTATTCATCTCCATCAACGAAAGATTGTGTTGTGTTGGGGTTGAACCTTTTATTGACAAGTAATGAATTAGCACAACAGGAGCACCACTTGGAATTAGACATGTCAATACGGGTCGGACCGGCCCTGACCCTGATGGGCCGAGAAAAATATGGGCCGGGCCAGGTCAGTTTTTGGCCAAGCCTGTAAAATGCTGGCCCGGCCCTGTCGGTCCATATAAATAAATATAGAAATAAATAAATATTTTATTATATATATAGTTTTTATTGCATATATATATATATATGTATTGTATATATAGCTTTTTTAAGTATATATACATGTATATATAGATATATGAATGTATATGTATACACACATATATAAAGTTTTATATTATATATGTATATACACACATAATTTTTATTATAGTTAAGTTTGGATATTAAGTAGATATGGATCAGATCTTATAAATCCGATCTAATATCTAACGTGTCTGTGGGTCAACCCGGTCAGGCCTGCATCAGCTTTCAGGGTCAGACGGGTTGGGCCATTTGAACTTGTTTCTAAAATGAGCTGAGATTTTTTTGTCCGACCCTACATTTTTCCATGGCCAGACCGGGTTAGTCCCTTGGGCTTCACCCATTTTGACAACTCTACCAAAATGTGTAACCCTTTAACGTTATCAAAGAAGGAAGCAATCTTCTTGTAAGGTAGACTGCTTTTCGAACTTAGCATAAAGAGAGGGATGTATTTGAAAGAGTCATCTTCCTCCTTTGAAGCATTCCCACCATTGTGGGGTCCCGTCAGAAGGCTCGCCATGGATTCCTTTGCTCGAAGACAAAGGCACTCACGGCGTGTAATTCCTTGCAAGACTCTTACTTTGGCCTCTTCTTTGCTTGGTTCTCCAAATTCAGCAAGACCGCTTGAGAGCAACTCACATGCATTTGGTCTGGCGTGGGGTTGTGGCTCGACGCAAGTGGAGGCCTAAAGCTAAAATTGGATGCTGCATTTGACTCAAAAACGTTAATTGTGGGGCCTAAAAAGTTATATAAGCATATAAGAACTTTTGGGGCCTAAAAGTCATATGTTGTAAGTATAAAAAAGAAAATGTTGGGGCCTACAAAATAAATGTTATAACAAGTTCAAGATTCGGGGCCTAACAAGTTCAAGATTCGGGGCCTAAGAAAGTCATACAAAATAAATGTTATAACAAGTTCAAGATTCGGGGCCTAACAAGTTCAAGATTCGGGGCCTAAGAAAGTCATACAAAATAAATGTTACCCACAAGCCACCCCTGGGATGTGCAGCTTCTGCCTAACCTATGAACCAGGAGTGTCACCGCCAGGAGCGGTCATGTCGGACTCAACCCAACAACTATTCTGAAGCCTGACCTAGGAAACCCATGTGTGAATTTAGGTATGGGGGTCCTAGGTACCAAAGCAACCCCACAAGCTCCGGGACCAGTTCTGATGGATATATATAAAGAGAGAGAGAGAGAGAGCTTATGTTCTCATCTACTTAAAGATTTCGAGCTTATGTTCTCATCTACTTAAAGATTTCAATCGTCCCATCAATAATGTGAACAATTGAGATACTTAAGTCAAAAGTTTCGATTGCAATAAATACACTTAGAAAAGATACAAATATATTTTTTTACTTTTGAAAATTGAATTTAAACCATCAATCTACCGCTTTAAATCCTTGAGTTTTTTTAAGTATATAACCACACCTACATGGTACTAACCTCTCTCTCTCTCTCTATGTGTGTGTGAGAGAGAGAAAGAGAATAATGGGGTGTGGTAGTCAGGGAGTAGGGTACTTTAGACGGAGTTGCTGGGGGTTGGGTTTTGGAGTTTTCTGTATTTGGTAGTATTAGAATTAGTATAAGGATGGTGTTTGGTATTAGAACCAGTGCATGGGAGGTGGTGTTTTGTATCCCAATACCGCCACAGCACCGCCTCCCATGTACTGGTTCTAACACAAAACACCAATTTTATACTATTCATTATGCATCCGAACACTGCCACAACACCACCTCCCATGCACTGGTTCTAACACAAAACACCATCCTTATACTATTCATTATGTATCCCAACGCCACCTCCTATGCACTGGTTCTAACGCAAAACGTCATCCTTATAATAGTTCGAACACTACCAAATGCACAACCCCACAAAACCCAACCCCCAGCAACTCCCTCTAAAGTACTTTATACTCTCCGACTCCCACACCCCTATTATTTTTCTCCTTTGATGCATTTTTAACCCCACCAAACACCCCTAACCCCACATCACAACTGCCCACACATTAAAACCACCCAACTCCACAACTTTGAAAAACATAAAACACCCCACACAAGCCATGACCCAGGCTCTACGGCTTCAAAAGTACCATCTACTCCCTACTCACATACCTCTAACAAAATTCAAATCAAACATGACCATGTATATATATATATATATATATATATATATATAGAGAGAGAGAGAGAGAGAGAGAGAAACTAGGAGCTAGACCTTACGAGATGGTGTGTTGTCCATACAATCACATGGACAATACATATTGATCTTCACATCAAGATTGATATAGAGATCGATAGCATTTAATGCTCTATGAATGTATGGATAGTGGTGATAATGAAGCAATATTTAACACAAAATATTGTCTAGCAACTCTCACTCTCTCTTTGTCTATATATATATATATATATATATATATATATATATATATATATATATATACTTTGAGGGGAAGGGGGGGGGGGGGTGACTGCATTAGAGAGAGACCCTTCCCCACTCTTTTCATCAATAACAACAATAATCAAGCATTTTCCGTATAGTATACATATGGATTCTTTGTGTTTATAGGACTCTATTTATGCTAACAATTAACTCCATAAAAAATTAGACAATTCTTTATTATTTCCTTTTCTTTCCCACTCTTTTCATCAACCCATATTCAGCACCAGGTTTTCCAGGTGTTAACCCCTCTTCTCGTCTCTCCTATTGCCTTTCGCTTCAACGTATTCCTTCTATGTGACGTTCCTAACTGGATTGATGCTTGGGCAGAAATATACCATTGTAGCACAACGAACAATAGCTCACCTGGCTAGGTGTTCATGTCACAAGTTGGAAGGTCATCAGTTCCATTCCCAGGGCGTGTATTTGGGTTCATCCTCTCAAGATGCTGAGAGAAAAGAGTACGATATTTTCGGCCACTCAAAGATGATCAGCTTACCTTTCATTACATTTAGCAGCACTTTACTGATTACATTTAGTAATTTAGTAGCACTTTCCTTGGTATCAAGTTCATATGGCGAATCAAACGAGGAACCTGACAGGCCCATAGAACTACCTATTTTGGCTTAAAAAATGGAAGCTGGTACCAACTTCTGCCTTCTGTTTGGCGTGTTTGATGCCTACTCCTCTTTCTCTCCTCCTCCCTCCCTCTCTCTCCATTCGATGCAGCTCTCTTCCGCCTGGTGCCACTATTTTCGACGAGCTTAGTGTAAAGCTCCTTGCAGACGAGCTTGATCGAGAGAAGGTCATGAATACACTTGAAAGGAGACTCTTCTACATCCCGTTGTTTGAGATCTATAACCAGACTCTACTATTCCAGGTCTCTTGGTTGCACTGTCAAAGCTAACATTCTTGCCCGCTTGCTCCCTTGTACTCTTGCATTGTACCGCATTGGAATTCATTTTCGGGCATCAAGACTAATGTGTTTTGTCGAAGTACTTTCCATCAAGAATTTTCAGTTTTTTCGATATCAAGTTTTGGGACGAAATATAGGTCCCTTTTTTATTTACTATCGTGCTTTCTACTATCTCTGCTAGCATAAGAATAGATGCAGGAAATAATTTTTGTGCTTGATTCCGTTAGTGATCCCTTAATTGAAGATAGTTGCAGAAAATCATGCTTCTTGTTCGTTTAGTTTTTTGTTGGGGATTACTTGTTAATAGTGCAAAGGGCCCATCAGCACCAAACATATAGAATTTTTCTTATAAACACAAAAGCATAGAATCAAACGCCGAACATTATATCAAAACCTCAAATAAAGTTCTTTTATTAAAGGTGCAGATGTCCAATTAAACGAGAGCAGGAAGGCAGAAGATCAACTGCAACGCTTTTTCTGTCCCTCATGTATATATCAAAGGTGCAGATGTCCAATCTCTTTTTCTTAGATTACGTCTCCATAAACGTCGATAGCTGTCTTCTCCTTTACTTTCCGATCTTTTATAAAATTGATTTTCAATCACATATAATGAATAACAAGATTTCAGAGTGACAGATCTTTTCAACGATTGATTTTCAAAATCGGAATCTCATGTACACGTGAAATCGAGAGTCACGGTTGATTTTCAAATTGATTTTCCTTTATATATCAATGGTTGATTCGAATGAAATCAAGAGTCTACAGTCCGAAATTAAAAGAAAAGATTGACAAAGTACAGAGAGAGAGAGAGAGTACATAGATAAATATATGAAACGATATAGAAAAATATCAAGTACGGGAATGCGATTCGCTCGAGTTACGTAAGACTGATCCCTTATGTGCTTTCATTTTGGTATAACTCGGAGATCGAAAGCACATGGACCCGGTATCGAACTCATGACCTTGAGCTTGTCAGTAGACCCCTTAACCAGGTGAGCTATTGCCCGTTGTGCGATTCTACATTAGTTAATTGAAATTATTCTTTTCTGAAGGAAACTGAAAAGATATGATGTAGTTTGGCTTTTGACTTTTCTTTTGTTCCTTTTACCTTTTAAGATTATCCAGCCGTATATTTACCTCAACGCGATGAAGAAATTTCACAAACATTCGGTGAACGATCGTTTCGAAGTCTCAGGATCAGACTACTTGACTAATGTCGACTGGTAAGCCAATCTCTCTCTCTCTCTCTCTCTCTCTCAAATTAGATCAAACAGATTCAACTCTTTTTCTCTTTGCAACAAAACAGATTTATCTTTCATTAATTTCTAAATCTAAACAGTGAGGCCATCACAATCCAACTCCTATAATGCTTATCTTCTTCTCTAAATTAATTCAACTTCTAGAATGCTTATCTTTTCTAAATTATGTTAATGTAGTTCCTAAGTCATTATAAAAACATGAGATTAATATTTTACTTTAATTACGGACACAATAGACCATGAAACTTAAATTTGAGTTCTAAAAGACCATGAAATGACCCTTCGTCGTCGTTTTTGCCAATAAGCAATTCAATTAAGTGGGCAATTTTACCTAAAATCCGGCATCCGGCGTTTCTCTCCGTTTTCTGGCACGCTTCATCCCTCGATCCAACTAAGCTTCTCTCTCTCTCTCCATATTCTGGTGAAAATAGCAAAGCTTATCACATTCTTAGCGAACGCCGGATGATGGCCATCGGGCAGGAAGGGGGCAGTCGCCCCTTCATGCGAATCTGGCTCAGGATTGACCTAACGGGTCGATCGAACCTGAATATCACACTCACAACCTGAAACCTTATGAGTTTACAATTCCAAGGATGCTAGCGAGTTTTAAATAACTCGTTTCTTTAAGATATGTTAACATTCTTTTAAGAGTTATCCAATGCTACAAACTGGGATTACTTTGATATATACTCAATAAGACCAATATAATATCGGGTCTTCATACAACATAGCATACATCAAGCTACCCCCACACGTATATAAGGAACATTGGGCTTGTTTTCTCTCTCACCGAGACAATCAACCTTACTCAACTTGATCTCTTTAACAACAGGTGTAACTGTAGGCTTATAATCACTCATTCTAAATTTCTTAATGATATAATCAATATATCTCTCTTGGCTTAAAAATAAAAGTTCAAATTCTCTATCACGTGAAATTTTTATACCTAAATATAAGATATCTCTTCATATCCTTCGTTTCAAACTTTGAGTTTAACCATGACTTGGTTTTGATAATCATCTCATTATCATTCTCAGTCAATAATATGTCATCTACATATAAAGACAAAATGATAAAATGTCTCTCACTATTCCAAACATATACATAGTAGTCAAGTTCATTAGCTATAAACTCAAGTTCTAAAATTATATTTTGAAAAATAAAATATCATTGATGAGGTGACCGTTTAAAACTATATAGAGATTTTTCAACCTATATACTTTATCTTTATAGCCTTTAATTGCATATCCTTCTACTTGTTACATATAAATGATTTTATTTAAATCATCATTTAAAAAGCTGTTTGTACACCTAACTGATATACATATAAATCACCATATAAAAAATAACCAAAATAATTCTAATGGATGCATATTTTATAATAATAGAATATACCTCGACATAATTTATTTTCTCTTTTTATGAAAATCCGTTTGTAAATTTTTTTATTGTTTCGTCAACTTTATATTTCTTTTTAAGAACATATTTGCATCCTCTAACTTTGTTTTCTTTTAACAAATCTGTCAATTCCTATACTTTTTTTTCTCAATAGATTCAATTTTTTCACCTATGATTTTTTCTCAGTCTGCTGATTTAGATAGTTAATAGTCTGTTGATATGTCATGTTATCAGTCAACTCATCTAAATCTACTGGATTAAACACTTCAAATAAGTATGATAATCTTTTAAGTAGGATGGTACAACCTTAAGTCTTTTATGTCCACTTAAAGTTTAAATTTATTAAGGAAATTCATTTGTGTCAGAATTAATGAGTTCAAATGATAATGAATCTAGATCCACTAGATGATCAATGCACTTATAATCATTTTCAAGAATGTTATTTTTAATATCCTCTAAAAATTCAATATCTCTACTCTCTATTAGACTATGATCTTTGTGATATATCCTTTAGAACCATTAGAGTATTCAATAAAAAGAAACTTTAATAACCTACTATCTAGTTTGTCTCTACCTAATCAAGGATCTCGATATGAGCAATAGATCCCCATATTTTAATATGACTCAAGTCTAGTTTTTTGTCAAACAATACTTTATATAGTGTACAAAATATAACCTTATATGAAACTCTATTTAATATGTAAACGATTGTAGTCATTGGTTCTCTTTAAGATACCTTGAGAAAATAAACATATATTAATATAGACTTAATCATATTAAAAAATGTCCTATTAAATCTTTATGTTATACCATTTTGTTGAGATATTGTAGGTATGATATTCTATTTTAAAATACCAAAGTTTTTAAATTTTTTTGTAGAGGTGTATTTACTACCTTGATCATACCTTAAGACATTGATTTTCTACCTAATTGATTTTCAATTTTTTGCTTATATTCTTTAAATATTTTAAGTGTATCGAATTTAAGCGATAAGAAATATAAGTATGTATATATCGAATAATCAGCGATGAAGGTTATAAAATAAACCTCTTCACTATAAGATCTTACTTTAAAGGGTCACATAAATCTGTTTGAATGATGTCTAATAGAGTTGTTGCTCTAATTTTTTCTACTATTTTTCTCTTATAGTTTCATACAATTTAGTAAATAAGTCAAAGTTGATTAGTTTTCTTAACTTATTCAAACTTATATGCCCTAAGTGTTTATGCTATACATTTACATTTATAACAAATGCACAATCGATATAAGCATAATAGGAACTTTTATTATCACTAATATTTAACTTTAACTGATCATACTCAAAATCAAATAAATATAAAAAAGTTATCCTATCATGTTTCCTCATAATGACTTTCTAAAGAAAAAACCTTACCTCAAAAATTGTTTCTTTATCAATGTAGGGATCAACACAAGATTGCATATAATATAAGGCACAATCAATACATAAGTAAGTATAACTGATGTTTCTTTTAGATAAATCCTAAATGACCCAACTCAAAGAACATTAGAAAAAATATTATTCTCATATAAACACAATGCTCTGGAGGTTGATATTCATTCAGATACATAGCTCCCTCTTTCCTCCTCGAGAAAGTCGGATCACTCCAAAGTCGAGCTACCAACCAGTTACATGATAGTACATATAAAGACACTCAAAAATCATGTAGATTATGTTATGCTTCTCTACTCAAACACGACGTTGGGTGTTTTATTATTGTTTCTCTTGTTGAAGTTATCTCGTTTGTAGTAACTCATCTTGTCATAGTTGAAGTACTTGATACAAGAAGCGGATTTTTTCTATTTCTTGAAAAACTTATCACCCTTCTTGTTATTTTTACCAAAGTTTTATTTGTTTTTTTCTTAAGACTAGTACCCCCAGTGTCAATTAAATACCTTTTTGGTTGTTCCTGAAACTTGATCCTAAATCATCTTGAGCAACTAACAATTTTTCTCTTTTATTCTTGTTCAATTAATAGTTTCAATAGGAGTTAAAAAAATGGTAAAGTAAGACCCAAGTCGGAGGGTTGTGGTTACCATGTTGTAAGATGGGAAAAGATTGTTTAGGATAGTGGATTTCTACATTGTTTTAGGTATGAATGATTTTACTATAGTTAAATCTCTAGCTATTATAAATATTTGGTTAACATGTTCAATTACATTATCTCCTTCTTTCATTTTATAAGAATTATATTTTTGAAGGAATAGTCAAACTTGAAATTTATATCATATTTTTCTATTAAAATGTTAAACAACTATTTAGTGGTCTTGAATTCTTCAAAAACCCTAATCACATCATTCTTCAATTGAAACTAGTATCATCCTTTTAAAATATCTTATTTTTTCTTTATCTATTGCAATTGATGTAGGGGTAAAACTGTTTTCCTAAGTGCATAATCAACACCATTAAAGTTAAGGCCAACGAGATATTTTTTCACATTTAAAAATTTAGGCAGTTTACTTTCTCAGTCTTTGCCAATTGAGAAACATAAATTATAAAAGTTATTTTAATAGTTTGACAAATATAAGAATTAGAGGTTTCAAAAATGATGTAGCAGAGAGACAACCTGCTCTAATACCACTTAAGGAATCACAACAACGTTGAGGCTAGTCCATGGAAGCCAATTACAAAAGAGATCCTCTAAGAGCGAGAGAAAAGGAAAAAGAAGAAGAGTCTACTATTTCCCGTAGAGGGATTTCATAGGGAAGAATTTGTTTATTTTTTTGTTATGTGTATATCTTGATAAACGAGCATATTACTCGTTTATATACCTTAGCTTATCTTCTTCATGTGTTTTTCTCTATGCACTTTTCGTTAAAATCATTTGTCTATCTTTTGATAGATTTTTACACTTTTTCTTAAAGTAAAAAACCAATTTTTAATATAAAATTATTTATCTCCTTTTAAATAAGTAACTCATGAAATCCAAGAAGATACTCTTCTATTGGCATTTCATGGTTGCTGTTAACATAGTAAAGCACAACCAAAGAGAAAGGGCATCTGAGCACATGTATAACAGAATGAGGTATGGGTTCTGCGCGTACATCAACCCACATGATTTGTGGAGCAAAAACTAGATTGACTAATTCGAAGATGCAAGCAAACGGCCGGAGCAAATCTGCTTGAAAAGATTGCGTTTGCAGTTCTTGTCCGCACAACAAATGGAGACATCGGCTTTGGGGAATCACATAAACTCAACCAATGGTGGAAAAAGCAATAAATGGCCATCACTTCAGTGAGCATTTATCAGCAAAATCCAATCTCTCTCTCTCCCTCTCTCTCTCTCTCTCTCTCTCTCTCTCTCTATATATATATATATATATATATATATATATATATATATATATATATATATATATATATATATATATATTGTTATAGGATGCTCGAGACATATAGACATTCTTGATACGTGAGCTACATGGCACATGAGTCTAGTTGGAGGCCCATATGTGATTCGATTTAGAGTTGTTTGGATCCGTTTATAGTTATTAGAATCACAGATAAGTATTAAGTTTGGATTTAGATTCAGATTGATTAAAATTTGTATTAATGCCATTGCATCGCATTTGAAGTGTCATATGATAATGTTCTTTCCCATTAGTACATCATGCTGGTGTAATGAGGTCATTTACACATTTTGTTTCTAGTGTACAAGATGGACGATCTAATTTATATTTGAGATTTTTCTTATTTCTCTTTAGGTTTGAAACAGAGGTAGCGAGCTGTGAGAAAAAAGAGTTTGGCTGGTGTATGGAGAGAATATTTTCGGGCTGGTTTGTTCCACATGCGGTTGAACCACGTCTTCACGAAAGAGAGCAGAAACATGAGAAGTAAGAGCCAGGCAATGAGCATTTTGTTCCACAGGCAATCGAACAATGCCATCACAGATAGAGTCTACGATGCTTTAGTGCAGTTCTCGAGGTGACATACACTTAACATGACACCGACAACTCTTTGATGTGAAGGAGTGCATAAATTATACCATTTTAGTATGCTTTGTTTAATTAGCATATTTGCTAAGCTTAGAAACTTGATATTGGTTAATTAGGACAATGGATTACAACGATGATACTCTTTTCTTGTTTCTTGGTACAATTGGGAGGCCGAAGCCAGATGCATACTTTGGAACTCATCACCTTCAACTTGAGAGTCACCTCCTATCTAGGTGCTATTGATTTTTTAATCACATCTTTTAAACAAAGGTACCTGATCTTTTATAAACACTCTTCCACGAAAGTTTAAATTTGGGGACTTTGTTCAGGTCAATTTCTTGTTCAAAATAAATTAATACATTAAAGGTTTTCAGTGATTTTCTAGTAATAAATTAATACATTAATAAATTAATACATGAAAGTTCCTGAACCTTTTCAATATTTTCTAGTAATTTTCCTTATTTTGAGTATTTTTAATCTGTCCTAGACTAATGGTATCGATGCTTGCTTCCAGAAGAGATTCTTAATCGTGGTCCATCGTAACTCCACAAAGAGCTCACTGAATTAATATGTACGTGATTACAACTCAACAACTAGCATTAAGAAACACCAGCTTTCATATTTGAAACAACGTGGGCACCATAGATCATGTGATACAGAATAGTTTTCTTATCTTTGCAGCAAGATTCTAGGAAAAGCAGCTCGCGTTTCGATATCATTCCAACTTCTAATCTCACTTAATTTATGTTCCCAGCCGATTCTCTCTCTCTCTCTCTCTCTCTCTCTCTCTCTCTCTCTCTCCCCTTAATAACTTCATCTCTCATCTGGTTTTTCATTGGGTAGCTGCAGAAAAGGGGATTTTGGAAAGGCTGGGAAGGTTCGGTGGTCGAATTTGGTGTACTTGACTAGCATCTAATTG
Source organism: Brasenia schreberi (assembly GCA_036023115.1). Lineage (NCBI taxonomy): Eukaryota > Viridiplantae > Streptophyta > Magnoliopsida > Nymphaeales > Cabombaceae > Brasenia > Brasenia schreberi. The sequence goes on along the minus strand of JAYKKT010000031.1, from coordinate 151,345 downwards.
CCTAGCACCAACGTCTCAATCTCGACGGCTATTTATCTTCGCAGCTTTATCTTTCAAGTCGCCCAAAAGAGCGCCGGCAATCCCTTGCGTTGTACTAGTGGTACACTTATATGTGCCGGGGGTTTTCCCGTGCACGATCCTCGTCAAAACCTTTTTAGATCATAACGGAGAGTGGGAGGACCTTGAAGGAAGGAAGACCGGTAAACATAGCATAAAATTTTCAGCGAAGAGTTTTTCTTTTTGAAATTTTACTATATTCACTGTTTTGTTACTATTTTATAATGGAAAAACTTTCATTACACTCTGATTTCGTCTTCCTTGTATTATCATTATGCATTTTATATTACAAGTCTTAAAAGATCCGAGAAGATGGCATGTCTTAGTATATTTCATGAATTTCTTGTCAAGAATAACCAATTTTTCGTTATATCTCTCACTTTTCATTTGAGTCAAACTATTATAACATACTGGTTTTACCTCTAACTTTTGTGGGTTTTCTTAAATTGTGTCGACTATAAGTGAAAGTGTAATTGCAATCTATACATGTTGTGTGTTTTTTTGTATACAATACATTCTTTCCTATACAACAATCATCATGGTGTAACACACTTTAAACAAATTTAAAACCCATATTTGCAACATGCTTTGAGAAAAGATCCTCAGTCATAACTTTTATCAAAAGGTCACCCAACATATCATTAGTTAGCATATATAATGTAAATATCTCATTTCTTTTAATCATATCATGAACATAGTGATACTTAACCATTATATACTTGCTTCAAGAACTATCAACTCGACTCTTAATAAGAAAAATTATTGTGTTGTTGTCATAATAAATGACGACTGACTCATTGGCTATATCCAACTTTAAATCACGTATGAAATAACTTATCTAAACGGTACTTGTTGCAGTCATAAAACAAGCAACATACTTAACTTCTTATGTATGCAATGCTACACAATCTTGCTTCTTGCAAGCCCAAGAAACATCATCACCTCCAAATGAAAAGATTTGTTTAGAGGTTGATTTGATGTCGTCTTTGCTCCCAGTAAAGCCAGTATCTGAGTATCCTACACTTTTATTTCATCTGCTTGAAAACACAACTTCAAGTCTTTTGTTCTTTTAAGATATATTAAAATACTTTTCACAACTATCCAATGTTGACAATCATGATTACTTTGATATATACTTACAAGACCAACAACAAAGCTAATATCAGGTCATGTACATAACATAACATACATCAAGCTATCCACAATTTATGCATAAGAAACATTAAGCTTGTTATTTCCCTCAGTAGGACAATCACCCTTGATTAATTTGACCCCTATTATAACGGGTATAGTTGGAAATTTACACTTACTTATTTTAAATTTCTTGAGAATATAATATATATGCCACTCTTGATTTAATCATAAGAGTTTAGATTATCTATCTCAAGAAATCTTTATTCTACCTCTCTCATATCATTCCTCTCGAACCTTGAGTTTAACTGTGACTTTGTTCTAACAATCATCTCGTTATCATTCCCAATCAATAATATGTCATTTACATATAACGATAAAGTTACAAAGTGACTCTCACTATTTCAAACATATACACAGTGATCAAGTTCATTAGCTACCAACCCAAGTTCAATTATGGTATTTTGAAAAGTCAAATATCATTGATGAGGTAATTGTTTAAGGCCATATAGAATTTTTTTCAACCTATATACTAATCCTCTTTGTATCATTCTCGCTATTACATATATATGATTTCATTTAAATCTCTATTTTTAAAAGCAATTTTTACATCTAATTCATTTAAATTTAAATATAATATATTAAAATTGTCAGAATTATTCTTATTAATACAAATTTCACAACAGGAGAATATGTTTCAACATAATCTATCTCCTCTTTCTGCGATATATCCTTTGCAACCAACCTCACCTTAAACTTGTCAATAATCCATCAAATTTATATTTCTTTTTTAGAACTTATTTACAGCTTATTGCTTTCTTACTTTTGTCAAATTAACTAATTTCTAGACTTGATTTTTCTCGATGAATTCTATTTTTTTATTTCTAAATTTGTCAATTCACATGAATCAATACCCTATTGATATATCAAGTTATTAATCATCTAATCTAAATTTATTGAATTACACACTTCTTTTGTAAGGTAATTGTGATTTAAATCCTTTAAGTAGGATGGTGTGACCCTATGTATTTTATATCTACTTAAAGTTTCAGTTTGTTTAAGGAATATCATTATTATTAAGGGTTCAAATAATGATGGATCTAGATCTACTAGATCATCAACATATTATGATATATTGAAATTACCTTAATAATGATTATCTTGATATATATATAATTTTTTATATTCTTTAGAACATTTGGAATATCCAATAAAAATACATTGAAAAGACTTACTATCTAGGTTATTCATAAACTGGTCAAGGATTTTCACATGTATATTCCTACCTTCTAAGATGACCTAGATTTAGTTTTCCTTCAAGCCACATCTTGTATGGTATAGAGAATATAACCTTACAAGATACTCTATTTATGATATACAGGATTGTACTTACCGCTTTTCCTTAAAATTCTTTGCAGTATTCTAAAAATTCTATAAAGGTGTACTCTCTATCTCGACTAGACATTAAGACTCTGATTGTTTTCCTAGTTAGTTCTCAACTTCTTGCTTATATTCTTTGAATACCTCAAGTGTCTTAGATTTATGTGCTAAGATATATATATATATATATATATATATTTTATATCTTAAATAATCATCGATAAAGATTATCAAATAAATCTTACATCGATATAATCTCACTTTAAATGATTCACATAAATTAGTGTGAATGATCTCTAATATGGTTGTTGTGTTAGTTATGTCTTGGATAAATGAATTTTTTGACATTTCCCCTTGTATACAGGCTTCTCACTTACTAAAAGTGTTTTTCGAAAATCCAACCACTAAGTCAAAATTAGATAATTTCTTAACTTTTTCAAACTTATATACCCAAGGTATTTATACCATACATTCATATCAATAATAAAGACACAATATATATAAACAGAATAACCATCATTTTTATTGATGTTTAATTTGAAAAATTCATATTCAACATCAAATAGTTTAGAGAAAACCATCCTTCTATTCTTCCTTACAATTACATTGCTAGGGACAAACCTTATTTCAAAGCTTTTCTTAATTAAGAAAGATATCAAAACTAAATTGTGCCTCATAGATGACACAATTAGTATATCAATTAATATTACTAGTGTATCTTTTATATATATATATATATATATATATATATATATATATATATATATATATATCTTAAAGGACCCAATCTCAAGGACATCTGAGATAGTGTTTCCCATATTCCCTTGGTTTATATTCCTTAAGGTCGAAAGACCCTTCTTTGCTCTTAGAGATATGTGTAGTTGCTCATGAATCTATCCACCAATCAATTATTGAGTAGTTCATATAAAGGTATTTTAAAACTACACAAATTATGTCTTACTTCTCTATTTGGCCATATTGTTGGGTGTTTGCACAATTAGTTTTTTTATTGTGACAATTCCTCTTTTAGTGTCTCATTTTTCATAGTTAAATTACTTGACCCGAAAAGTATTTTCCTGTGGTTTTCTTTTTAAATTGATTGTCTTTCTTGTTGTTCTTGTCAAACATCTTCTTTGGTTAATCCTTTTTCTGTTTGAGTTTTGAGATCAATCCTATCTCATCTTGAGATATTAACAAATTTTTTCTTATTTTTATTCATATACTTAACAAATTTTTTCTTATTTTTATTCATATACTCTTGTTCAATTACTAGTTTCACGAGTAACTTAGAAAGGTTTGTTTCAACTCCTAATCTAAAGAAAGTGACAACTATATTCCATGATGGGGGAAGACTATTTAGGATAGTGGATATTTGCATAGCTTCAAGGATAACCAATTTTGTTACAGTTAAGTCTATTGTCATTATCATATGGTTTAGATGTTTCACCACATTATCTTCTTCTTTTATTTTGTAAAAGTTGTATTTTGTAGTAATAGTTAGACATATAACTTGACTGTAGAGTCATATTTGGTTGTTATTGAGTCAAACAACTACTTAGCTGTCTCAAATTCTTCGAAGACCCTAATTAGGTCATCCTTCATATACGTCAGCATTATGATTATGACTATTATGTCATCTTTAAGAAATGTTTTATACATTTTTCTTTCTTTTTTAGTTGCATTGAGAGTAGAGGAAAAATTGTTTTCCTAAGTATATAATTTATATCCTCCAATATAAAGGTCAGCAGGATACATCTTTTCCACATTTGTAAGTTTAGACCACTTAGTTTTTTAGTTTTTGTCAATTCAGATACGCAAATTATAGAATTCATTTTTAATTGTTTAGCAAAAATAGTAGTAAGGTGGTTTGCTTGTTTTTCAGATTTTGGTTAATCTCGCCCTAATACTAGTATTAGGTTTTTCCTATGCAAGATCCTCACTAAAAGTTTTTCAAATCAGAACTGCAACAGAGAGTGGGAGGACATTGAAGGAAGATTTATGAACATACCAGAAGAAGGAAGAGGAGAAAGAGAGAGAATGTTTTAGAGTTTTCCATAAAAGGATTTCCATAGAAGAGTTTCACTTTTTTCGTTTTTGATTGTATTCACTGTTTCGTTACTATTATATTTATAATGAATACATCTCCCTTTCTTTTTCAGTTGCATTGGGAGTGGAGGAAAAATTGTTTCCCTAAGTACATAATTTATATCCTTCAATGTAAAGGCCAATTGGATACATCTTTTCCATGTTTGTAAGTTTAGACCGCTTAGCTTTTTAGTTTTTGTAAATTAAGATACGCAAATTCTACAATTCATTTTTAATTGTTTGGCAAAAATAGTTGTAAGACGGTCTGTTTGTTTTTCAGATTTTGGTTAACCTCGCCCTAATACCAGTATTTGGTTTTTCCTATGCAGGATCCTCACTGGAAGTTTTTCATATCAGAAGTGCAATGGGGAGTGGGAGGACATTGAAGGAAGATCTATGAACATAGCAGAAGGAGGAGGAGAAAGAGAGAGAATGTTTTACAGTTTTCCACAAAAGGATTTCGAGAGAAGAGTTTCACTTTTTTCGTTTTTCCATTGTATTCATTGTTTCGTTACTATTATATCTATAATGAAAAAACTTTCATTACAGTCCGGTTTCGTCTTCCCCATCTTATACTTTTGAGCTTTTCGTTACAAGCCTTATCGTTATATGTAAGAGGTGTAAAATGTATATGTTTTAATGAATTTTATTTTGAAACAGTTAACACATCTATGAAATCCGAGAAGATGACTTGTCTTACCATATTCCATAAACTTCTTGCCGAGAATGACCAATCTTAAGTTAGAATATGGTCGGCTCCGCTTGGATAAGGGAAGATGGTTCCGTTTTGTAATTGTCGACTCACCAACTTTTCTTTTACCATGGATGATTTGCTTGAGAATGACTCATTGTATTGGGATGTAAAGGATGGACAATGAGACTAGCTTTCTCGTTCGTCTCCGGTTCATTAGGGGTGATCTTCATCAGAAAGAAGCCAAAGTAATGGCAAACGAAAAGGAACTCTGCTCATTTGGATGACGAGCAACCCAATAAGTCTTCATCAATAGTCCAAGCTTTATGACGAACAGCCCAACAAACCCACCAGACGAGTCTTTGTTTGATCTGTTGCAAACTGACGCAGCAATTTTGGGACTCTCTCTCTCTCTCTCTCTCTCTCTCTCTCTCTCTCTCTATATATATATATATATAGGACAGAGGCCATTTTATAAGCTTCGAGTACACTACAATCTTTTTTCTTTTTGTTTTATAATGGTAGCTAGATATAGCTAGTTTGAAATTGAGTTGGCCGTTTCAATTGAAATCGAACCGAGACAAGAACCAACTAGAATAGAAATGGATCAAAATAGACTCGAAGCTGAAGATCACCCAGTTTAGTTCCGATTTCACCTCCATGAAACTGGAATTAAGTTAAAATCAGAACCAATAATTGTAAACTGTAGGTTTCATATTTTCTGCAGTTTTATTTTTTAATAATTATTTTTAGTTCCGAGTTGTTTAAAACTCAAACCAGAACTGGGATCAAAACTAGTCGGTCACAGTTTGGTTCCAGTTCCTTGTACTACGAAAACTAGAACTGGTTGCACTCAATAGTCATAAAATCACGCATGCACCTCCAGGACATTGAATTCACAACCTGCAAGTGGGCGTCAGAGAGCCCTACGGGTGGAAATTCATACAAAGAAGGACCCTGTCCCATGGCAGTTGACCTTAATATCTCGCTGTTTGTGCAACGATTTGAAAGTCGTCCTCTTCTCCTTTTCCTGTCTTTCTCTCTACGTTTCTTCTTCCTCTTCTCTCTCCCTACATGGAGTTGAGGGTGAGAGTCCGATCAGGGCAGCACCCTTCTTTTCTGGGAAAGGAAGGTTATGCCACCACAACCCAAAAAAACAAAGAAGAAGAAAAACAGGAGATGACGGAGGAGGAAGGAGAGGAGCAGCCGCTGACTCCTGCAGCGCAGATCTTCACGCAGCCATCATTCGATTGCCACATCGTCACCATCATCGGCGTCGGCCGGCCGTTTGACGTCTCTGCCATAGTCTCCGGCCTCCAAGTCACCCTTGTCCGCCACCCTCGCTTCTCCAGCATCCTCATTCAGGTATGCATTCGAAATCCATAAATCTTCCATTATTGGATAATCCATCATTTTAACATCATCGCATCATCGCAAGCCCGATATCTCGTCTCCTTCCGAACCTTTAATCATGAGCAAAACTCTTAAGTAGCACCAGCAAAATCACCGAGAACAATAGTGAAGATAGAAGGGTTCCAACGGCGAACGTTCACAGTTCCTTCGAGTCCCCGCTTTTCCAGACGGTTCTGTATTTATTTTTGGTGTTTATATTCTTATGTCATGACCATTTTGTTCGGTAACACCTGGCCGGAATTTCTCTTTTCAGCCGCTTTTACTTTGACGTTAGTTTGCGTGAAGATTGAAAAAGAGGGGTGGCGACGAATATGGATTTGTCTTTTTCCCCTGTAGGGAACAAGACAGATACAGGGTACCTCATCTCAATTCTAATCCTAATAATATTTATTTATTAAAATTAGAAGCATCTTGGAAATATTAAATTTGATAGAAATAATTGAAATTTTTAAGATCAGGTGGTTGAAATTTTGAAAATTCAACGTGATACATATACATATGTATGTGTACATATGTACATTTACATAGTTCACTTCAAGTCGTTTATGGGATTCTTTTGTCACGTACATGTCCGGTTAATACGTGATAAACCGTTCAAGAAAGAAAAACTGTTTCTTTGCGAGCTTAACGTTAAAATCGGGAATATCAAAATGAAGGGGTGCTCTCAGTCTCAACCAATGCAGGATGAAGGGCGAGCGGGCCAAGCGAGGTGGGTTCGGACCAGGGTGTCGGTTGAAGATCATATCGTGATACCGGACGTGGACGAGGCCGGCAAGGAATTGCCGGCGGATTTTGTGGAGCGGTACGTGGCAAGCCTCACGGGGAAACCTCTCGACAAGTCGAAACCGCTCTGGGAGATCCACCTCCTCAACGTCAAAACCGAGGAAGCCGAGGCGACGGCGGTATTCCGAGTCCACCATTGCCTTGGAGACGGCATCTCGCTCATGTCGCTCTTCCTCGCATGCACCCGGAAGGCCTCCGATCCCGAGTCGCTCCCCACCTTACCGGTACCTAAAGCCCGAGTCTCTGAGAGGAAACCGGCTCTTGTTTCGTTCCTAGCAGCCCTCTGGGTGTTTCTTCAGGTCGGTTTCTGGATCGGGTTTATGGTTTTGCTGTTTTTCGGTATTTGGGTCTGGTTTGGCTTAAGAGGCGTTGTCTCATTTCGTGTTTCGTATTTGAAACAGGTTAACTCAAACATGACCTAGTGTTTCTAGGTATCAATCTTGACACAAGCAATTCGTGTTGGGTTTCAATGCGTTTCATGTTCTTTGTCGTGTTTGAGCACGACCATTTTTCTATACTGCTTTAGTAGACACAAACACCGACCTTTTGGGTCATGTATGTATGTATTGAATGTTTCTTTGTCTCACTTGCCAACTTAAAACATACCAAGGCTGAGCTATACAAAAGTTCTTGACTGCCTAAGAGTAGGCATGGCCGGTTTGAAACCGGTTCGGTGTTTTCCGGCCAGAATCAAACCGAGCTAGGAATCAAAACCGGTCAAATCAGACTCAGACCAGAACCGAAACCGATCTGATTGTAGTTCCTGATTCTATAAAATCCGGAATTGGACATGTCTATTTGAAAGTATGATTTCTCTAAATTGGGTTAGCTCACATGAGGTTAAGAGTTCGAGTGCTAAGGGCACTTTTAGGTGCCTGTGTGTTAGGGGCAGGGTTAACACCAATCTTGCTTACCAATAAACAATAAATTATGAAGAGATTTTCTAAGAACTGAACATGTTCATGATTTGCAGGTGATTTGGTATAGCTTGGTGGATATTTTGATATTCATGGCGACGGCATTTTTCTATAAGGACAGTGAAAGCCCTATCAAGGGCTCGCAGGGAATCGAAAGCCGGTCGAAGCGTATTGTCCATGCAACTCTCAGTTTAGATGACATCAAACTTGTTAAGGAAGCTGCATCTGCGGTAATTACCTTCTTTGATTCAGCTAATACATGATTAGTCCCATAGTTATGTGTCAAGATCCTGTTTGGGCATCAATCTAAAAATCGTGGCTGAGATCATGATTTCCAAATTGGGTACCAGTTATTTACATGAATTACACCCTGCTTAGCCGTGGGTGGCTTGGAACCGGAACCGAACCAGGTCAGGAACCGGCTAGAAGACTTAGAACTGGCATAGAGTTTTTCCAAGATTTGAATGAGGCAGGTGACTCGACCGGCGACAACGTGGATCGGCCAGTGAGTATATAGTGTATTCTTAATAGGTTGCAGCCCGTTATTTATATTTAATACACAAAAACATTAACTGTTTAAGTATATTAGCACAAGCTAGCTTAAAATGGTGAGCATTTATTTTAGGCTCTAACCCCATTTTGGTTCTCACTGATTTGTGCAGACTGTGAACGATGCATTGCTTGGAATAACTTCAGCAGGACTCGCCCGGTTCTTGAATAGAAGATATGGTAAGTATGGATTAGCTCAGTGATCCCAGACACCATCCTTGAATTTGGCCAAGATTCATTAAAGGTCATGAGTTCAATACGCCGGAGGCATACATATCTGCTTTACCCCAGCTCGCCAATGTGAAAGGGCCTTCGATTCTATAAAAAAATTTCGCGGGGCATGAGTCCGGACTGGATCACAAAATCAAAGTTCTTATAAACTGCTTTTATTGATTCAATTTTAAGAAAAACTTGTTCTAATTAAGTTTCATTTGGTGTTAGCAGAGGACAATGGTCTGAAGGAAGGTGAGAAAGCAGACATCCTTGCGAAACTTCGTATTCGAGCCACTGTTCTCTTCAATATCAGGGCAATTCCAGGGCTCCATGTATGTGTTTTCCTATATTTGGATATTTAGTTCACTATGATCCTAGCTGTTTCAAGCCAACTCAACCATCAACCACCAGCTGCCGCCCTTCACCACATTCCTACTCCTTCACCTTTCAAAACCACCTTCCACAGCTCAAAACCGCTGTGGCCACCGCATTCTTGGTGGTCACTTGCTTAGCTTTATTTTCATGTTGAATCTGTCAGTGTGATCAGATGGATGAGAACTACCTGTGAAATGAGAAGGCCTTTCAGGTTAGGGGTTTCACAAGATTTAGTGCTCACAAACAAGCAGACTGAGCTGCTCATGGCTCGCCCAATTCCGAATCTTCTTCATCTTAGGCTTGTTGCTTATTGGGGCGAAGACTAACATGGACAAAACTAGACATGTCCGGTTTTGTATTGCTTAGAACCTGGAACAGGAACCAAACTGCCATTGGGCCGGTTCAAGTTTCGAAACCATCCTAGAACCGTTTTTTAATTTTTGTTTTTTGAAAAGAGGCCATATATACCCTCTAGGAGTCGAACTCCAACCGACCTCAACAGTTAGTTTGTGTTAATGGGTATTGAAATATATATATATATATATATATATATATATATATATAAGTTAACTCAAAATTTAATCTGTATAGAATTTTCATGGCAAATTGAAGGATCTGATAATTTAATTACATTATAAGTATGCACCTAAATAGTTTGGCTAACATGATTTTCTAGGGTATAGGTACAAAATTTCTATATGCTTTACTAAAGAAGCCTATAGAAGCTGAGATGAACGCAAAATGGATTTGTATATATTTAATTAAACGAGCTTATAAGCTTAAATGAACTGAACACACATTGTCCATGTTAGCTCATGTTCGGTTCATTTAGGTTCAAAGTCGAACATGATCAAGCTCCTCACGAGCTAAACCAAGCTGAACCATGAGCTGTTTGAACCCTTTCAAGCCCGAAACAGATATTTTCCGGCCACACCTGCCTGCCCGGCGATTCGAAGATCAAAAGGCTAACGATGGATTGGAATTGAATGAACAGGACATGTCTGAGATGATGAAGAAAGAAAACAAGAAAGTGAGGTGGGGGAATCAAATGGGATATGTGATCATCCCCTTCTCAATGAAGAGTAAATCCCATCCTCTGGATTACATCCGGGAGGCCAAAGCCATTGCTGACAGAAAGAAATTATCACTTGAAGCTCCCTTTACATATGCTAGTGCTATCTTACTAGCCAAACTCTTCGGCTTCAAGGTCTCTCTCTCTCTCTCTCACACACACACACACTATAAACAAAAGTCCAATCTACTTATCTTTAAATTGTACGTAAGTCGTTCATGGTTTTGCCCATATACGTCACAATCCGTCTGCTTTTTTTTGTTTAAAAATACACTTTGAACTGCACTATTTTGCTTGAGAATATTGTATATATATATATATATATATATATATATATATATATATATATATATATATATATATATAGATAATGTGGTAAATAGATACACCCATTGAATGCTAAAAAACCCTTAAATATACTAACCATTCAATCAATGAGATTATGATTTAAATTTAAAAATATTATTTTACTTTTTATTTTAAAGATCTTAACCTTTAATCTTAAAGATAAAAACATTGAGATCTTTAAAAAGATTTTAACAACATATCTATTCACATTGAGTCTTGTCATTCGCACTCGCCCATTATTTTTAAGTGGTACGAAGGATACAATTAGGTTTCGTACTTTCTTAAAGCTTCTTATAAATTTTAAAATTATACTAATATTTCCTAAAAGCAATGAATAAACACAATGAACAAATGTGCGCATGATCTAGTTTTATAAAGGTAATGCATATCTGATATCTGACGAAAACAGGTAGCCACTGCATTATGTCATAAGGTGCTGTCTAACATAACGTTTTCCTTCTCAAACGTTGTTGGTGCCGTTGAGGACGTGGAATTTTTTGGCCATCCGATCGTCTACCTTGCTGCTACAGTTTGTGGGCATCCGCAAGTAAGTAAATGTATTCTCATGTACTCTCTCCGTCGTCCCTGATAAAGGTAGCTTCTCTCTTCCTTTCGTTTTTTCTTCTCTTTTCCTCTTCAAGAGAGGGAGAGAGAGAGGCAGCTGACCTCCATTGCTACTAAAAAGCAATGGTTGTTAGACAAGGAGACTCTGCACTGCTGTTTGAAGCCAAGCAGTGGCTTCCTGTGTTTTGAAACATGAATGCGGAAGCCAACCAAACCAATCGACTATAAAATGTTCTCACACTAAGCGGGGATCAGCTACATGATTCCAAGTCTCCATCTGGTGCTATAGTAGCATTTAACTCCAAATACACGAAGATCATGCTGTATTTTCTCTTTCCTTCCTCTCCCTCTTTTAAAAAGTTAACTTCCATTATTGTAGAAACAATCAAAAGAAACAGCATGCCCTTTTAAACATTTGGTGGGTGTAAGCATACTTCTGATGGCCATCTATCAACCAGAGCTTTTTTCATTAAGCTAACCCTCATCTGACAACAGTATCTTCTTCTTATGTTCCCCTCAATGGGAAGATAAGGGAAGTTGGAAGGAAACTATAATTAAACATGATCTTTCTCTTTTGCATTACAGATATTACTTAAGAGAGGTCAGAGAGTTACAAACAAATATTCTTACATATAATCGATCAGACTTAATACGAGATCCTCCTTTTCAGTAGCAGGATCGTTTACTTCAGTCTAACTCCTGTGGTTCTTTCGCAGGCATTGACTATACACTTCCAAAGCTATGTGAACAAGGTGAAAGTGGTGTTAGCAGTAGATGAAGAAGTTATCCCTGATCCTCACCAATTGTGCTCGGACATTGCAGAAGCGCTCTCGCTAATAAAGGATTCTGTCCATTAAAAGTCGGGAGATGTAAATCTTTGAGATCAAGAGTCGGTGTTTCTAGGAGTTGATGAAATATGGCAAAATGAATGCCTTTGGCATAATCAAGACGTGAACAGAAAGGTGATAATGTATATGTAATGTTCTCTATGGCATATGTTTCCTTTACTCCTTGAAGCGAAAATGTGTCAGAAAAGAAGATCAAGAATCCTTGTTTTAATTAATTAGAGATTTCTGTGAAAAACGATTCAGGAGAGAATTCGGGATTTGAATTTAGCCTGCAGCTTTATATATATATATATATATATAAGTTTAATATGCTTTTCATGTTATATAATTGAGATTAGAAATAAAAGAGTATTTTTAAGGTGTACTTGATTCATATTTTTGACTTTTGAACTTAGCCATCTATCTTTAAAAAATACATATGCTTGAGATTTTCAAGGATAAAGAAGCGTATAAATGAACATGTATATTATATATATAAAGATGGGTAGTTCTAAAAACGGTATCTTCTATAAACATCTCCATTATTTCTTCTTTGAAATCAATTATAAATATTTGAATTAAAAATACTATTGTACTTTATATTCAATTCAATGCATTAAATGCAAATTTATTCAAATGTCCACCATTGGCATCAAAGATCAAGTGAGGTGTCCACTATAAAGCTCTCCCCGTGCTGTCTTTCTCTTGCTCACAAGATTCAAACTCAATACCTTGCTTAAGAGGAACAAGTGCCTGAGCACTTGACCCAACCAACCGTTGTTTTTTTCTTTTTCTTTTTGTTGAAAAATATTGAGGGCAGAATTGAGTCAAGCGGAAATTTAGGCAGCATGATAGAAGGAAACCCTAATACTTGACCACCCTACAGCCTCGAAATTCCTTGTGAATAGACAAAACAAGCGGTCCACCATTAGCCTTCCAACCATTTATTCCCCTTTAAAGCAGACTTCCAAATTTGAATTAAAGAGGATTAACTACTAATCTCTCCTCCCAACCCTCAAATATTTCACCAAAAAGCCATCATCCACATAATCATGTTATCATTAATTATTAATCTGATAATCATAGAAAATATTTTTAAAAATCCATATGAAGGGTGTTTGAGTTAATTAAATGGCACATAAGGTTAATTTATTGAGCTTGGTTCAGTTAAAAGGTCTCATTGTTCTCATCCTTTTCTTTTGCTTCTAGCCAACATGGCAGGGCAATCGACAATGCTGCTCATTGCCATTGCCCAACTGTGTACCTTCGCTGTGTGTGTTCATGGACAACTGCAGATACAGATTCCCTTCTTTGGTGAGATCGATTTGCCATTCAATTTCCAAGATCTCGACCCGGTCGTGGTGTTCGATCTAGCGAAGCAACCCGAACGTGCCAAATTATCAAGTGAGTTCCTTTGGCTTCACAACTTGATCCGAATCCGATTCAACGAGACCCTGCTTAGTTGGAGCCATGAGCTAGCCCACTTTGCCCGTCGTTATGCTAATGAAAGGCGTGCCGACTGCTCGCTTACGCACTCGGGCAGCGACTATGGTGAGAACTTGTTCTGGGGAAGTGGGTCTGCTTGGAGGCCCTATGATGCAGTCAAGTTGTGGTTAGAGGAGTATGAGTACTACAACCAGGACGATAATAGCTGCTTGCCGGATAAGATGTGTGGCCATTACACACAGATGGTGTGGAAGGACACGCAGAGGGTCGGGTGCGCACGGGTCATCTGCGAAAACGGCGACGTCTTCATAAATTGCAACTATGATCCTCCTGGCAATTACATAGGGGAGAGCCCATTTCAGTGACCTGATTGCTTTGGCAATTCATTCATGACTTTATCAAGAACTCAATCTCATGCACCTAGAATTCAAGTTATCGGATGAAACTCAAATAAGAAAAGAGAAATTGTTTGATTTTGTTTGAATTTTGTTCAATGTGTTTTTTTATGGCTAGCTCACTGGCTATGGCTCTATGTATCTTGTGCCTTTGTGATATGTATGTTGAATAGGCAATGGAGATAAAATGTTGAACTGTTGCCGGCGAGGAGAGGTTTGGAACCCGCACCGTGGTTCATGGCTGTGTGCTCTAACGGTCCTCTGAGCTACAGGTGCCACCCATCTCCATTGGGTCCGTTCCCGGGAGCACCCTCTAAAGGAAAGTTTTTTCTTCTCTTCATCCATTTTATTTCATATTAAGAGGTAGATGTGTGTTTTCTCTACTAGATAAAACAACAGTGTTTTGTTTATTCTAATGTCAAGATAATTAATAATGCTGAAAATACTTTTCTCCTCACAATGCTTCATTGTTGGCTATCACAAATTTGAGTAATTTATCTCTTCTAGGGTTGAGTTAGATAATAATCAAATCAACAAAATGCAAGTAAAAGAGAGAGCTCTTTTGAAGAATCAACCCATTGTGTCCCCTTTTACAATATGAGATTTAAATGCAAGACTACCATAAATCAACCCATAAAAAATCTAAAAATTCTTTCACAAGCAATCTTTTCTTTTAAAAAAAATTATAAATGGTTTCACCTAGATCAATTTAACTTTTCACTTTCTTCTCAAAAGTGAAACTCCCCATCAGCAGCAATGGCACTAGAGAGTTCGTCCAACGCCCTCGCGCATTTCGGAAAGTGTTTTTAAGAGGAGACATAATTTCCGTTTTTATCAGTACAATGGAGAGGCTGAAGACCGATGCACGGCGGGGTGTCGAACTCATCACCTTCAACTTGCGAATGGATCGTGAGCTATTGCTCGTTCTGCAACAAGGGACAAATTTTGCAAAGCGACAAAAACGCCATCACCATTTTCAGCGATCATTCCCATTAAATACGAAAGCCAAATCAGGCATCCCACATCACAATCTGTAGATTCCGACACAAATCTAATGTTAGGAAAGTATCATCGTTACCAAGTAACCACAGTAACTACATTCCCATCTTTCGATACTCGGCAGAAAACGCAAAAGATTAGCTCCAATTATTGACAACACAAAAATCAAATCAAGACAATGATAGACTAATCCATCGCCATCATTCTCTCCTTTGCGGTCTGTAGTTACAAGTTCAATCTGTGTGAGAGAGAGATTTTGATGGCTTCCATCTTTACAAAAGGGAACTCCAAGTTCAGTCTCTGTCTGTGCGTGTATTCATGCGTGCGTAAATGAGTGTGTGTGTGAGAGAGAAAGAGAGATTGATGGCTTGCATCTCTAGAAAATGGAAACCCAAGTTCAATCTTAGACAGAGAGGGATTCATGGCCTCCCATATCTACAAAATGACTCCCCAAATCTCTGCTTCCATTTTCATGATCCAACCAAACTATCTGATCCCCACCTACCCATCATCCCATCTAATCTGCAGACGTCTGATCCCCACCATCTCTCCCTCTATCTAGCAATGGAAACCCAGAACGGCGCCATCCCTTTCATCGACGGCAACCCTGCAATCCACCGTCGATTCAGCGTGGTGCCTGAAGAAATGAAGCACCTTCACCCTCCCCGTCATTCTCATCCTGGCTTCCACCTCAATGGTGGCCGGTGCCGCAGCGAAAGGCCTGAAATTGGCCGGAGAAGTGGCAGATAGAGGGAATCCCTTGACAAAGAAGGTGATGGTCATGAGCTGGGTGCGGCCGGCGTCAATGGTGCCGGCGGGGATGAACATGAAACCGGCCTGGTTTCCGGCGAAAAGGAGCTGCGCCGTGGAGTCGTAGTGGTCAAAGGAGCTCGCCCTGTTCGGGTTGCGGACCCAGGCGAAGATTGAGAGGGTAAGGGACAGTGAATCGTTGCGGACAGAGAAGGTCAGGATCTGGACGCCATGGAAGCCGACGCTGGGGTTTTGAGGCCGGAAGAGTGTGAAGAAGACGACCAGCAGGACCAGAACCAGGAAGACGAGAAAGATGGTCGCCACCAAGCATGACGCCAGGTTCGCTCCTGACCCTCCTTTCTTCATTGTTTTTCTTTTCTTTGTTTGCCGAACTGACCTTTTGCTTTACTTTGTTAAAGAAGAGTGATAGTGGGAGTGAAAATGGTGTCTGTGATAGAGGATGCTACTTGGTTTCTTGGATTGCTTCTGAAGAGAGAGAGAGAGAGAGAGAGAGGCGAATTATTGGAGATTGGTGAGGGGAGAGACTAGAGAGGATGGATCACAGGTATTTAGGTACAGTGTGCGTGCGTGTCCTCTGCAGAGGTGGGTAGTGAAAGTAAATGAGAATCATTCTTACGGTTACTATATGGGCTCATCACACGTATGCGCACATATACACCGAGGAACTGAGATATGCGCACTAAGTTTCATGTGCACTCGTTCTTCAATACCACTTTTCACTCTCTGGACCCACTTTTTGACACTCACGACCTTCTTCTACTTCCCCAATCCAAAAGGCAGTTATAATGCCAGCCACTACCACCACCTATGCAGTGAGAAAGGCGTGCTTGAAGAGAGCAGTGACGGTGGTGGCAGCGGCCGCTGGTATCACAAATTGATGGAGCAGATCGGGCAGAAGTGGCTAAAGGTATCAAAAAGTGGCTCGAGTTTCCGTGGAAGGTGCAAGGAGCATTGCACACAGAATACGCAAATAAAACCTGGTGTACATATCCCAATTTGTACATATATATTCACCACCATGCATGCTGCTTGGTTTGCTCCACACCTCCCGAGCCTAGTATACACAAGCATGCCCACCCCTCCCCTGGAATCGAACTTGCCACCTACATGGTCGGAGTCAGAGAGCCCCTTCAGGTCACACGCATACATATTTAAACCAACAAAGTCATGCCTTTACATATGTGTGCGAGAGAGAGTTCTCCATGGACCCTGCAAGAACTGCAGGTGATTGGTCCAGATTAATGTCGACAGGGCCAAAGGTGATGATGGTCCAGGAGCCAATATCAAAATGACTCGACTCGAGCAACATTATGCCATCCGCACATCATAGGGTTTGGGACCAAGGGTCCTAACCCCAGGGTTTCAGTCATGAGCTAAGTCCCACAACCTGGGTGCTATTTCATTGAACTACAAATAGCACAAGATATGGTAAACAAGGTTCTATATGCATTCCAACTCAACTGCTAGTGGTATGGCTTGGTTCTTTCAGCTTGTCCCGGGCTCGTCTCGAACTCAACGTATTTTAGACGAGCTCAACGTATTTTACAGAGTTAAATTCTATATGGCACATAATCAAGCTCTATGACGACTAAGAATCCATGTAGTTGACTCTACTAAGTGTGGCAAATGACTTAGTTTGGTCCATTTATTCCCTAAAACTTGACTTGTTAGGTAAGAAATAGTTGCACCTCAGGCAGTATCAAACTGCAACTGCTTGGAACCAAAGTTTGTCCAATTGAATGAACTAGAAAATGTTAATAACTGGCTCATCGAGATCCCGCCTTTTGGCAAGGCAACTACTGCCCTCCGAACAAAATATGGGAAACATATAGTTTTTTAGCATACCACCATGGATTTGGTCTGCCTGGAAGAGGGATATGACAGAAGGTGCTGCACTGAAGGCACCTGAGTTCGATCCTTCCGATGGAGCATGTAAACCATAGACATGATTGTGCCCCACCATTGCTTTACCTCGGAAGAGAGTTCCTCATCATTAAAAGGAAAATTATAGAACCATTACACGACTTTTACGTCACATAATTCAAAGATCAAAACCATTCTCATTTATCTGCCATGCAGCACAGATTATACATTCAATGGTAGAGTACGGAGATTACATGAGAAGCATGAAGAGTGGACTTGGTACTCATTGCTCATCACCATGTCAAAGATTTAGTGCATATTTTCCCCTCTTTCAATAGCTGATTTTCTTTACTGACATAGCTGGCCATCTTCCACCTCCGATCTAAAAATGAAACTAGGAAACGCTGTTGTGATTTCCCTGCAAATTTCAATTTTTGAGAGAATTTGTCCTGATGCGACAATCCAGGATTTAACAAGCTTATCTTTCATCTTGGATCTAATTATTTTTGTTTAAGCAGAGATTTAGTATTTGTTGAGATGTTCACGTCCAGAATTAAGGGTACATAGCTCTCTTTATCTTCTTAACATCACATTCTTTCCAAATAGATGCATCTGTGTTTAACTTTATGCAACGCATTCAGTTATCTGTAAGCAAATATGAACATCCTAAACTTAATCTTACATGAATTGACAGTATAATAAAACTCTTATATAGAGGATCTTAGACTTAAATTTGATAGAGAACTCTCTAACCAAAGTTGGAACTCTCTATTATATATCATAAATTTTTTATCTGTGGGGCTCTGACATGCATTATACGTGCTGATTGTTTCATGAAAGCTTGAGTTATAAACAGATTAAATCATTAAAGAATTCTCTAAAAGCTCACAACAGAAAAACTTAAAAATGCAGCAGAAACAAGTATAACTATATAGAGTTCACATTAAGGATGTAGCTTTCAAAGTTGATGGTTACGAAGAATATATACACTTTTTTAAGTAGGAAAGGTCTTAAGATCAAAACCAACAGGAACACAAATTTCTATATCATAAATATCAGTAGTTCACAAAGTTCTCGGTACAAAAAAGCCGAATTCGTCATGTTTTCTTTTCATCGACATTTCAGCCAAAAAGAAGTATGGGTTTTGATGGATAGAACTTTAAGGGGTCATATATTGTCAATCAAAGAAAGTGGTCTGATAGAGGAAACAAAGTTTGTCCTATTTCACAAGAAAAATTTAGCATATAAGATGGAGAATGGAATTACGTTCACTAAAAGAATCCCACAAAGTTTTGATATTTAAATGGATTCAAACTTCAAAGTACTAAAAGAGATGTAGTTTCTGGGCTTGAAAAGCAGTATTAGTTGCAGGACATCTACAATATTCTATGAGATAATGTGCCAAAGGCAATACCATGAGGCGCTTAGTTGCTTCATTCTTAAAATAGAATAGAATCTAATTCTCGTCTTCTGTAAATCCAATTTAGAATTTGACCATTTGGCTGCTTAAGCAGATATCTGGAGACAGATACCTTCCACCATATCAGCTTCAGCAGCCTTTTGTGGCTTTTGGTTTCCGCAACTTGCAAGAATTAATTATCTTTCATGGTGTGGACAAGCTAATGGAATGTCCTCTTACATGAATTGCTTTGACAGGCAAAGCAAACAGCATGATCTCAAAAGAGCATCCTCTCATCAGCAAGGACTAGATACAACCATCTATAAACATCATATCAGCAAACCCTGAGAGTACCTTAATCAGTAAAGTGGTGGATTTGCTAGTCATATAATGAATCTTTTCTAAATCTTGACAGACAATTTGATAATTTGATAAGCCAATGATTTTTTCTGTGCATCTAAGTACAATAATTGGACCGGATTTTGCAGATTCTTCTTCTCTCCAACATGACATGAGCATGAAAAGGGTTCAAGAATTTGTTTTATGATACAATACATAAAATTTAGGTTGTCGCTTGTGATTAAAGTTCATAATGCAAATGTGAGGGGCTTACTTTAGATATGGGACGGTCATGTTCTGAATAGAAGATGGATTTCTGGCTACAAACTCCTTCCACTCATCCCGATCGATCTTTCCATCACCTTTCAGATCCACAGCAGAGAAGGTCTGAAGAAAAGTAGGACATGTACACCACAGTTAGGGATTCGTGCTAAGGTTATTCACACAAAGACAGAACTAAACCCAAAAATCTGCTGGAATCAGCACCAGAGTAAAAGTTCCCTTGCCCCAAAGGGCCATAGCTCACTGGCTAGGGGTTGTCTCTCTGAAAAAGGTTAAAGAGTTGGATACCCGAGTGTGCATCTGATGGGGATCTGCCAAACCCCAGCTTGCCTTTCAAAGAAAAAAGCAAAAATTCTGTTATTCTTACCATGTCAACAATATATTCGGTATCAACTTCAGAAAGGCTCAGCTCTGATTCCTTTAACAGTGCACTCACCATCATTTTTACCTGTCAAATGGAAAATAATAAGATGGTTATCAAAACGATCAACAAACTGATCGTCTACTGATTAATGCATACATACACAAACTAAACTACAGAATCAACTCCAGTGGATGAAAGACAAACAGTGCACAACCTTAATAGCATGAGACTAGTTTTCATTCTGCACGCATCAATTGAAATACTCCCCATGAATCAACCTCATGTCGCAGATAGTGAACCGACATTGTGTTGCATTCAAATAATGATGTCAAATTGATCTAAAATCTCTCCTTAGTAGACTGACATAACCAAGCAAACCAAGAACGATGGAACACCTATATGGGTGCAATCATGCCAAAATATATGCATAGGCACACGAAAGCATTTCCTCATATCCATGGGCATGCATATTTGGACAAAAAGATTGTGCAACATTCATGCATGAACTGCTTTATGCAAGGGGTCGGCAGCTAATGGTGGTGGTGGGATAAGGAGCTCCATGATTAGAACTGGACGGTTCAGATGAGGACTTCCTATCATTTGTAAGGGGTTCTACCTCAAGGAGGATTCCTATGTTAGGAGATACAGAAACTGAATTTTGTTTGATTACTCCAAGTGAGTTTCACCTCCTCAAAAATTGATCTTTTTGTCAAAAGAATCAAAAGAAAAAGGATTAATCTGATGATTACCTCTTCCCTTTCAATGTAACCGGTATGACACAGGTCATACAAATTGAAGGCAACTGCAATATAACAATTTTGTGTAACTAAATTTGGATTCATGACAAACAGCACTAAGATTAAGGTGAAAACATTTAATTTGGGATAATACGAGTGTCCTTACATGAAATTTTGTCTGCTGCAGGTGAATTCGGATGAAAGATGCTCATTGACCGAACGAATGCGCCGAAATCAATCACACCATTGTGCTTCACATCAAACAAATCGAATATCTAAAGAGGAGAACGTCAAAAACAGAAAGGTGTTAATTTATCCACTGACATTCATCCATTAAGACTAGCCATAACTACTGGAGTTTCGAAAGAAGCATGTGAAAAGAGAAAACAGAGAGACCAACAGATGCCTTACCCTGTCTGAAAAGAGATTCTGCACTGTAGTGCTCTTGAACAAAGCTAGGTGAAACTCTTCCTGGTTAAACGAAGAAATGAAACCACCAAATCCATAAATCTCATCGAGATGATAAAACCACTATGTTTGAAACAATATACAACCCAGTATCCAATTCATTAAGATAAATCAATAAAGAAACAAGGATGAACATATCAAGATCCAGATAAACGTGGAGTTTTCTTTGTTATTAGAACAACCTTTATGATCACTTACCCTGTGAATACACCCATCATCTATCACAGACCTGCTCAACTTCTTGAACAACTCATACAATGCTTCAACTTCACTAACAGTAACTGCAAGCAAGGCAAAACCCTTCCAAATATAAATAAGCAGAATTAAACACCAAGAAACGTCAAAGAAAGGGTTTGGAGGACAACCAAAAAAGGAATGTGATAGCAAAATGAAAAGAATTAAAGAAAATTGGTCTCACAGTATGTCTGGGCGGCAAGGAGAACGGGGTCTTCATACCCTGGTGGATTCTTTATTTGCTTAGATAGAAAGCAACCCATGCAACCCTTCTCCTCTTTGAACCTACTTAATATCACACAGTCACAGTTCAATGGTGGTTCAAACAATTGAATTCAAACCAAAGCAAAAGAGAAAGACATTAAAGATTTGGATTGCCTCATAATTACCTAAATAATGAATGGATCCTTCCTCTGCAAATTATCAGCAACTAGCGGGAACCTCTCAAAGAAGTGTTACCATGTACTTAAATCTCTTTGCTCAAACACGTCCTAAGACCAATATATATAATTCGTTTGCGGCATGTTCTTCGCATTATATATAGCACGATCAAGGTTGGCCACAGATGCATGCGTGAGGCTGCCCAGAGATGCATGTGTTGACTTAGATAAGCATTGATTATATTGTTGATATTGATCTAAAAGGGAATGCATCACCAGGGAGAGGTGGCCGCGTTGAAGAAACGAGCTGTGTGACGTCTGGCTCCCCAAACAGGAAGCCTGAATCAGAAGTTAATAATGGATCGAGGGAGTTGCTTCTTTATGATGCCTGGTGTATCCTAAATTTTGCCTCACTGCTGCTCATCTAATTCATGGCTTCGTTCACGGGATTAATGAGATTCGTTTCATATATGCCTTCCTTTTCAAACTCCATCTCCTCTTTCTGGTCATGAA
This sequence comes from Brasenia schreberi, assembly GCA_036023115.1. Taxonomy (NCBI): domain Eukaryota; kingdom Viridiplantae; phylum Streptophyta; class Magnoliopsida; order Nymphaeales; family Cabombaceae; genus Brasenia; species Brasenia schreberi. The sequence goes on along the minus strand of JAYKKT010000031.1, from coordinate 128,750 downwards.
AATTCGTTCCCCTTTAGGTTAAATCTATAAATTGGCTGGTAAATGTCGTGGTTCGGTTAGGTGCGACTCGTGATGAATTTGGATCACGATTTGAATGCCTTAAGCTATACAAGCTGAACATGCAAAAAATATGGGTTTCTCAGCTTTTATATATATATGTGTGTGTGTGTACGTATCTATGCTAAAATCAACTCATCATTTTAATGAGTGCGGATCTAGAGTTTAAGGTGGAGAAAATAGCTCTTTGAATGGTTTAAGGTTGAGGCAACTACCTCATAGATCTGATCATGAACTTTAGGCTTTAAGTTGATTTTCAAAATTTTGGATCACCTCGGTTGAATGTAGATTCGCTACTGGTGTTAACTATTCTTATTTTTTGAGATGAACGATTGATTGAGGTGATAAACATGAACTACGTTAACGTGCTCGCTTAGAGAATTCTTTTGTTTGAATCTCAATGTTAAATTCTCTCTCTCTCTCTCTCTCTCTCTCTCTCTCTCTCTCTCTCTCTCTCTCTCTCTCTCTCTCTCTCTCTCTCTATATATATATATATATATATATATATATATATATATATATATATATATATAAGTAGACAAATCCACCTTAAAATCGGCTCAACCGTTTCAACTGAAACGAAATTGGGTCAGGATCACCTAGTTCGCTTTGGGTTTCGCCTTTCATAAAACCAAAACAGGCTCAATTTTTTTAAATTTTCTTTACAATTTAAACTTTAATATAATTTACTGTTTCGGGTGGTTCCATGCTCAAATCAGAATCGTCCTGAAACAGACCGTTCCGGTTTACCCCGCACTGGCCATATATATATATATATATACATATACATATATATATATATATATATATATATATATATATACATATATATATATATATATATACATATATATAACAAATAAAATATTTTTGTGTGTGCTGTAAATCTCAATTCAGTAGGGACGAAATCTAAGAACTTGATTTGGTCCCAATCTGACTTTTCGAATCAAAGCGACATTTGAATCTCTGATGACAATGCATATTTTATTAAAAAAATAAACTAGAAAGGAAAACGTAAATGCTACTTTAACTTCACAAAAACACTATTACACATCAAATTTTAAAACTAATTATAATAAATTAAGAGTGCAATCAAGATAAAAGGATCTAACCTTGAAAGTTCTTGAGACCTGAAAAGCACAAAGAGCTATGACTCTCTTGGCTAGCGAGTTGACTCAAAAAGAACCTTCGAGTTGGCACTCTCGAGCTCGATGTTCGGGGTGCCCAGGTCATAGGGGCTACCCTATGGGTTCTCAGGCACATCATGATTCAAAATATTGATCCAAGTCTGTCCCTATGTCCAAATCCAATTCATAGATTCCAATTGTGTTGTGATTCAGATCGGGTATGCAGTTTTGCATCCACACCCAAATCCCAAACCATTTCCGTTGAATGGTTCGGCATGATTACATTTGATAATTGATACAGTGTACTAGCTTACATGATTCTGGATTCAGGTTTTCTTTCACCTCTAATCCCATGCCGGATCCAAATCCAACTAGGTAGAATACTATTATCAGATCCAGTAAAAATGAATCCAGCTCGAATGCAACCAGTTGACATGTGCATGCATATTTTTACCCATGTGTGTATGTATATATGTGTTATATATATAACTGGACTATACATCTTGTGATACATATGTATAATAAGAGTATCATTTAAAAAATTACAAGTCAAAAAACACCTTATTATACTCATACCCTTGAAAAGAAAATGATGAAGCTGCAAGACCCTCTCTCTCTTTCTCTCTCTCTCTCTCTCTCTCTCTATATATATATATATATATATACAGTAAATCTCTTCAGCAAGAGAGGTGGCCGATGGTTCCTATGACATGGAGGTCATGATCTGGCCCCATAGCATCATTCAGATGATATAATTTAGATGACATCCATGAACATGCATTGTGGAGTTAGATCGTGATTAGGGATGTTAATGGGTCCAATCCAAAATGAAGCTGATTTAATTGGGTTTCTTATGAAAAACAAACCGAAGAAGCCATGTTGTGCTTTATTACATGACGACTAGTATTTTATTTATATAAGTTTTGTGTTTACCCGTCTAGTATGGGAAAAGGCTTAGTTGTTGTTGTATAAGTTTTGTGTTTAAATAATAAAATTTTATTTTATGAGTATAATAAATTTATATCCATTTATGTACACCAGAAAAAAAATACAAAATCTGAATTAGACCTCATATGATCCAGCTAAATTGGATTTGGTAACGGAAGGATCCAACTCGATCAGTGCATGTTGACATCTCTAACCATGGTAAGCCTCAACAGTTTTCCTATATCATAGTAAACGAAAGGAAATTAATGTTGAGTTGACCTGGAGTTAATTAACCTTTGAGGCAATAAGTATCCGGTTCAGTTAAATCTCACCATATGGTCAAGCCAAATTAATGTTAATTGAGCCTTCATAATATTCTCTTTATATACTTGGATATTCGCATAATAGCAGCGCTAAGCCGCACCATAGCAGGGCACGGCTCGCGCCGCTCATGAGTCTTTGAGAGACGAAAGGAGTCACAAGTTCGATACGCAAGATGTGCATCTCACAAGAGCCTGCCGAGCCACGAGATGGTCATTCAATTCTCTCTTTTTGGGTCACAACAGGGAGGCCAAAGGCAGATACGTCTGCGTAGACATGGCTGATTTTGAACCAGTTTGGCAGTTCAACCGGGACTGAACCAGACCAGGAACCAGCTTGAACCAGAACAGGTCGAACTTAACCCAAAACCTGTGATCATCCGGTTTGGTTCCAGTTCCATGGACCGAACCGGTTTCTTTATTTTTAAAAGTTCAAACGGGAACCGCTAGCTCTGATGATTGTGTATGTGGTCCTTTGTATTTCAAGTTGAAGGTAGAGTTTTCCAGTGGCCATTATGGGAACCCCCAGAGTAGAATGTCCCACGGTTAAGGCTGTGGGCTCCGTCTTATAGCTTAAGGTTATACTGTGGTCCTTTCTATTGCCCCATGAAACAGCTATGGACCTATTCATGGAAGAGGTCCGCCGGTGCCAGACCTAAAACCAGAAAAGAAAAGGACCAAGAAGTTCAGTACAAGCAATTCTAGTTTTTCAAAGACTCATTGACACCATCTCGCCTGAATTTCACCTTCCCAGAGTTCACCTCACCCAGACAATGAAAAGAGTCATAATGTAGCACTCAGAGCCACGGCTCACCGGACTCGACTCAAAAGTTCGATGCAAAGGGCATGCTTATCTTGCAAGGCAGCTACCAGTTGCATCTTCATCCCAATCTTGTTTCAGCCTAATTTCAGTTCACACTACACGATGCCGACCCCACTGAACAGCACCACAGGCACCATGCGTAACAAACATGGTCCAATAAGCTTCACATACAGCACCATGATAAATCGGCCAGAAGCCCCAGTTTAGCCTAATTATGAATATCATTTTGAAGTATCAATCGTGGAACTAGTTGTAGAAAGTTGAAACTCGAGTACCATGTCCAAGAGCAAATCAAACGTGAAAGTACGGTTCCGAGTGTTACTTCTCAATGCACTAATACTATAATTCTAGTACTAACTGCCTGGTACCCTGTATCGAACACCCCCTTGAGAGTGGGCCAGTGGTACTGGGACTGGCAGTCCCTGTACTACAGACCTGGCCTGCCAATAGAACATGCTCCCAAGGGTTGCATGTGAAATTCCCTGCCTGCATAAGCAGATACTCCTTTAGTTCTTCATGGAGCTGTCCATATTGGGGCAGCCACCCGGCCTAGACCAACCCAGCCCCCGCAGGAACACTAGACCTGGTCATGCCGGCCCACGTTTTTATGGAGGTTAGAAAAACACTAACCCAACCCATCTGTGGTATTTCAGGGGTTCTCCTGATACCCAAACACGAACCCAGTCAAACTGGGTAATACGCACTCCCTATTCAGGTTCTATACGGTACCCACAGGTCAGACCAATATTGCCACCTCTACTCAGCTTAGCTGTAAGATTTACCAAGTTCACTCAAAGAAAAATACAAAAACTCCCGTAAATACCAAATAATCCCAAGCTTGCAATGCAGAGACAAGATTATTATAGACCATCAACATATTGATGTAGCAAAAATTTATGATAAAGTACTAAAATATATTTATTGAAGAGCTTTAGAAAAAAAAGTATTTCATTGACATCAAGAGATATGTATGATAGTGCACAAACATGTGTTAAGACCTATTGAATGATAGATTTTTTTTATATTAATATTGAATTACATAAAAGATCTAATCAACTTCAAGTTTATATTTATTTGTATTGATTATTAATGATCTAACAAAATATATTCAAAATAAAGTTCTACAAAGTAAAAACTTTCGACTTAATAGAACAAATCCACAATATATGCAATATAAGTTTTATCATTTGATTATTTCAAATTACATATAAATTAAGATCTTTTATGTAATTTATGACCAACTATGCAAGGGTGATCCCTTACATGGGCGGAGTTGATCGGTTTTTCATAATGATAAAAAAATTGATGGAAATTTATAAATATAATTAACACATATTGGTTAAAATAGAGAGATGTATCATGTATTTTTTGTGATAAAAAGATATTAAAGTTAAAAAGTAAGTATTATAGATCAACAATTTAACCCGATATACTTTATGATTCTAACTATTGAACACTTAATTATCAACACGTACAAAAGTTGTCTACATGAATGATCATACAAAGAAAGAGAGATATAAATGAGTGATCACACAAATTTGACCCGATATACTCTATGATTCTAACTATTGAACACTTAATTATCAACACATACAAAAGATGTCTACATGAATGATCATACAAAAACAGAGAGATATAAATGAGTGATCACACAAAGAAAGACTGTATATTTAATATGGTTATTAGAAACAAATTAAGAGTCATACCAATAAATGACAAAATGAGAGAAAATCATTTAAGATAGTTTTAATACGTAAAAAAATGACTCAAAATAGCTCTAATAACAAGATATGAGAAACTAATTGTGAAAATGTCAAAAGAGAAAGATAAGATCATAAAAGTGTTGGAACAAAATAATAAATCATGATTTTAGCTTATTTTGAGTTACGTGGCACATGATCGAGCTCTATAAAAACAAAGAACGCATGTAGCTGACCCACCTCATATAAAAAAAGGGCTTAGTTGGTGTTCTATAAACATATTGACAAGATTGAAGCATCTAATATTTTCCATTGGTCCAAAGAAAGGAGAACAAGCTCACACTGTTACAGAGGAACTAAATGATCAGACTTGATCTTATGCAGCAGACCCATTTGATATATAAAAAAGAATTAGTTGTTGCTGTTCTATAAACATATTGACAAGACTGAAGCATCTAATATTTCCCATTGGTCCAAAGAAAGGAAAACAAGCTCACACTTACAGAGGAACTAAATGATCAGACTTTATCTTTTCCATCATTGTCATTGACATGCTGCATCCGTAGAAGTTGCCTCGTAGCAGACTCTTCAGACCATGAAACCCTTCACCAAGCTTAGCAACTCGGGAGAACGTTGCTTTGCAGGACACCAACTGAAATACCACACATCAAACCAATGAAGAGATAACTTCGTGCACCTTCAGCTGAAACTCAATGGCGAGACCAGCGCTGAGGTCTGAGGGATGAATAGAAACGGGGAATGGAGCATCATCTCTCGAGCAGCTGAGCATGGTAACCATTAATAACTCTCTTGGCTTTGGAAGGATAAACCATGTGAAAACCATTCTTTAATAATTGCAGATAATGGCTGAGGTCTGAAGGCTGAGAAAGCCAACTTTCTAGCTTTCGGAACTCTCAACTCATTCCTCCGACTCCAAATCCTCGACTTCCGATGTCAGAACAAAGCTAGGGAAAGCCAATGTTATGTCCCTGCAGAAAATAACAGGAAGAAAATATTAAGGCCATGCAGACGGGACAAATAACGGTACAGTTCCGAATTGTGAGTCTACAAACTCTTCCGCAATTATGACAAAATGTAAGTCTCTACTTCCCGTCATTCACATTCCTACCCTTGTTGATATTGTCAAACCCTAGGAATTCACATGGAACAATACTTAAGCATGTGATTCAGGGATGGAATTTGGATAAATAAGACACCATTGCGATCTAATGGACACAGTGGTTTGTTGTCCACGAACAGCATATAAAAATATTTGGATAAATTAAAGTTCTCAAGAAATTCAGAACCCACGCAACCCAGGCAGTATGTCGCAGCGCAATTTCAAGATCTTAAAACTCTGAGGTTCCAAAATGAAACCAGAAACATAATTAGTAACACTTGTTTGGTAAATGTATGATTAGGAATCTACAATTCAAATCCAAGTGTTCATAAATCAGAAACTGGAAGTACAATTACTATGCTACAGCCATATTTTGACTTGAGGTTTTACAATGAAATATTACACATCGAAAGTATGTTTCTGACTAAACAAACCATCCCGGTGAATTTCAAAAGATATGGTTTGCCATTAGTGACAGCATGATGAAACACTACCATAACGACATGAATGTGTGTGCCCTCATGCACACACGCATAGACACATGCTTATTGACATGGTTATCCAAAAAGCCCATCCAAGTCCAATTCACAAAGGATACTCCCACTACGATGGTGATAATTGGAAAACATGTTCCTATCCGTGTTAGATATCTCAAGACAGTATCTGAGAGCTATAGAAGTAAAATTTTAAACTCATTTTTAAATGCATGGATGGGTAGCTTAGAAAAAACATTGTTAATTTCAATACTCAGGTTACTTTCAGTATGGAAAATCTTCATCCTTTACTAAAGATAAACAGCCTTGAGTGCTTTAATACTCACGTCAAGTATGGCAAAGTCATGTTTCTCAACAAAGCAGGATTTTTTGCCACAAACATTTCCCATTCCTCTTGATCAATCCTCCCATCACCTTTTGTATCAGCATCTTGAAACGTCTTCGGACATGCAAAAACCACCAACCATATTAGAACAACATAGTTAATTACTCAAAGCGAGAGATCCAAAAGGCACTCAAGTACCTTGTCAACGATCGTTTCTATGATATCATCAGAAAGATGTAAATCCGATTCATTCAGAAGAGCCAACACCATCATTTTCAACTGCAAGAACAATTGAATTTAACTGTTAACCACTGGGCACACGTCATGGGCAATATAGGAAAGACTTTCCAATGGACCAGTGCAAAAGAATGACCTCAACAAGGAAAAACCTTAAATCAGTTGAAAATAACATCAGAATAAGATATAAGGAGGGAGGGAGAGATTCAGTAGAAGGATTAATAACTAGCAGTGTGAAATTGAAGCATCACCTCCTCATGCTCAATGTAGCCAGTGTGCCTTAAGTCATACAGCCTGAATGCAACTGCCACAAAATTTCCTCACATCAGCAGCAGAGTTGCGGTTTAAGTGATATCAATGATGACACAAAGTTCAAACAAAGGCGTGTCACATGAGGTATCATAAATTATGTAGTCAAAAATTCTCGTTGGCTAACCCCAGAAGGCCTCGTCATGAACTAGGCATAGACTAATTAATCTAGACAGTGTAAATCGTGAATATATCAATAAAACATTATGTGTAGTTACCAGATGTACATACAAAACATAATACATAATACAAAAAAATCAACAAAAATAAGCACTATATACAATACAGCAATATATGTAGACCATTTTAAATTAGAATAAATTTTGACATCCAAAAGGTCAATGTTCAATTGAATTGAATGATGCATATCAGAAGACACAGAAACAGAAACGGAAAGGAAAAAATGATGAGGGAGACATCTTCCTCCTCTTACTGCTCACCTATTTCTAACCATGAAGGAACGTTAGAAAAGAGATAAAAGGCCTAGGAGATTAGTCCATCAACTACGCAAGTTAGAAGGCCAAAAATGTAATCCCAGCCAATCAGGCTCCTAGTTAAGTTGATCAAAGGCCACCTAGGCCAAATTGGTGCCTAGTCGACCAACTACGTGCAACTTTAACTGCATGGATATGAAATATTACAAGACAGTACATGCATAACACCAGGTGTTGAAAATAGATCCCAGTGTGAGGGCACTAAAGAACAAAAGAAAGAAGAAGTGTTGGCAAGTTCAAACATCCAATAAGATATTTGCTTACACACAATGCATCCATGTGAACATCCAGTCGTAAAATCATGCATGTTGATTTTTTCTTACATTCTTCCAATCAGAAGTAAATTATACCTATTTGACAGTTTAGCCTATGTCTGGCCTTTCAGAGATTAGACTTTTCACCAAATCAAAGTTGTGGAGGTCAACTTTATCAACAAAACCCAATTTAATTATATATCCAAGTAAGCTAAACCAAATCAAATTTGCTTATAATCAAATACCATCAAGTTAGTAGCAATAATATTACTTTTACGACAAAGGCTAATGAACACGCATGACATAATCTGCACTAGATTTACCCATATTTATCACATAAAAGAGATCACCATAAGAAAAAAAGAAGAAGAAGAAAACAAAATACTTACATGCAATTTTGTGAGCCTTTGGCGTATTTGGATGAAAGATGCTCAGCGATCTGACAAATTCTCCAAACTCAATTGCTCCATTGTGCTTGACATCAAACAAATCAAACACCTGAAACCAAGATGAAATGCAGGGGCAACAGAAATAAAATTGTAAGTGAAATATGTTGGGATACACATCAACATGACAAGTGAACTTCATAAACAATGAAATCACATAATCTGTAAAAGCCTATACAACAGAAAGCATCACATGTATAAAACGACTAACAGGCAGTAAAAATACATACTTTTCCAATTCATAACTTCTAAAAATTTTGGACTGAAGCAACTGAGGAAGTCATTAATATGATTTAGAAACTACAGGTACATGAACAAATGGAGCCCTCATCTCTTCCATAGTGATGAACGCTTTATTTATTTTTCAGGTGTACGTTGCAATTTCCTGGGAAGCTAATGAAGGGAAGTCGAAATTTGTAAAATGAACAAAGCATAGAGGAAGAATCACAAAGTAAATGACAGGAAATGGATGAAGCTAGTTCACCAAATACTTATGGAGGGGCACTGCTTTAATAACAAGACGAGTTTAATTGCCAGATATGAGGATCCAAAGAATCAGTTGCAACCATTCAAAGAACTCCCATACAAAACTTGAAAGAGCAGTACAGTGATGAAGCGGTACTGTGGCTACTACAAGAAAGGATCAATTAAGTAGACATATCTAAAGCCACTAATCAAATGTTGACCAAGTAGCCATGCTATCTTGAACATAATCTAGCTGAAACAAAAGAAACATCAAGATTAGCACTTACACGATCAGCAAAGAGATTCCTCTTTTTGCTATTCCTGAAGAGTGCAAGCTGAAGCTCTTCCTGCTCAAGACAAAGAGAGGATCAATAATTAATGAAGTGAGAGAAGCCAGAAAACAGCAGGAAAGCTCTAAAATGGTTTACACCAACAAAGAGAGCAGAAGAAGAGGAAGGAGAGAAAATTAGAAGAGGGGATAGGGATTCTGCTACGGGAGATTACCTTGTGAATGAGCCCATCATTGATAATTGAACTACTTAATTTCTTAAAAAGTTCATAAAGAGCCTCAACTTCATTCACGGTAACTGCACATGAAAAGCAAGTTCTGCATTAGAATTTAGACTAAAAATCCACTCTGGAAATTTTTTATGCATATCTTTTTAATAATAAGAAGAACTTGGGTTTATGATGCAATACTAAAAACTGATGTCAAGACTTCAATTCAGTCCATGGCATGCCAGTTATACTTTAAAACCTACTGATGAACACTGCAACTCAGGAAAATCTTGCCACATGATCGAGAAACAGAACAGGACATCACCACACAGATTGCCATTAAACAAATCATTGACCAAATACAACTAAACCCATACGATTGATGTTGCATGTTAAAAGTGAATACAGTGCACCACAAGCATGTTCAATGTCCATGTACAATTGCCAGGATAAAAGGACAAGTCACAAGAACACTAAAACGTACAGGAAGTTTCAGCAGCAAGAACAGTAGGATCCTCATAGCCAGGTGGCAGTTTTGGATCCTTCGAAGTAATACAGCCCATAAGACACGACCATCAAATGCAGAACCACTATTTTTGCTCTCTTCTGCTCTGCAACAAAAATTACAAAGCAACAAGATTAATGACTAAGAGAAAATCCTCATGTATTTGAATTTTAAGCAAAAATTACCCTATCTAATCTGAATATTATGTGTTACAGCAGATCAGCGTCCACACCAAACATTGGAAATCATTAAACTTCTAATTGGTAATTCATGAAACTAAGGATCAGCAGCAGAAAATACTTGACGTACATGACCAATTCATTGACTTAATAGCAGCTATTTATTATAGAAAATGTTAAAACCATCAATTTTAAACGGACATGAAATGCATATTCTGCTTCGGGCTATTTTCAAAGGAACTTGTGGCTCGAACCCACAAAGGCATTACTTTCACAAGCCCAAAGAAACATTGGGAAGCTGCAGGTAGGCTGAACTTCAGCCCACCTGCAGTTTTGAACTCTTGGAACTTGTGAATAATAACACCAGATCACAAGAGGAAACTTATGATCTCTAATCGCAAGATTGCAAGTCACACGTTTGCTGATCACACTAGACCAAAAACCAGCATAACCAAAAAGTTAGAATCAATGTTTTATTGCCGAAAGAACATCCGAAAACTACCAGAACTTCATTTGAAAGTTAACCGTTAGCAAACAGCATTTACGGAAAGGGGATTTCTACAAAATAGTTCTTGACAAGAAAAGATAGGAAATGGTTAAAAGTAGGCAAGAAAATATACGAAATCATTAAAAATGGGCACCAATTTATGCAGCGCTACCTAGCTCTACCATGTGACCTCAACAACCTTCTCATCCCCATTAGAGCCGACCAGGTATGCACCATGAACGGACGAAACGGAGAAATCATTGTTTCTCTTGAAGAAGAAGAAAATCACAAGTTAATTTATGGAGCCCCCATGAACAGAAGACGGTTACATGTTTGATGAAACTTTCGGACTAGAAATATCAAAACGGTAATATGATGATCATTGTGGTAGCGATGTATCAAGAAGGTAGATGACACATTTTAAGGAAGTAAACCGCAAAACGAAAAGGGGTTACATTTAACATATGATGGTATGAACGTGAAAATCTAGTATGAAAAGTAAGTGCCGTAAGCAAATATCCATTAGAGGGCAGGAATCAACATTAAAAGCAAGAAAACGCTCTTTTAGAGACGAGCTGCCATTATTGACTCTAGAAGATTAGCGTATGCGACAAAATTCTTCAAAAAGTGGCAGCCAAAAGAGCGCAACAAAAAGAACACCCAGAGCGTCAGCTCAACGACAGGGCATCAACGCCCTTGCTGCAGATGGGAAGTTCGAATCCAGGAGGGTGCACGTGTATTGTGTTAGGCCTCGGCACCCCTTCTAACCAAAAAAGAAGCTCTATAAAGTTCCACAGGGTGCACCTCCAACAGTGAGAATCTCGTAAAAAGTAAGAAGCTAAGAAGAGGCATTTCACAAGACATCATGCTTGAGATCGTGAGGAACATAAACCGAAAAATGAAGCATTATCAGACTCGTTGACGAATAAACCAACCATTACAGGATGAGAAGCAAGAATCAGGAAACATGGGGATACGTTCTTTCATATCCTCGAGCTCCGAAATTTGACAAAAACAAGAAAGGGGGAAGAAGGCATAACGGAAGAAAGCGCGAATCGACCCACCAAACTTTCCGGACCTGATTCAATAGAAAACGATGTGCTTCTCTTCCTTCTCAACCTCTCTAAATTCGCCGGCAGTTTATTGTCCCGGAATCTCGAGCACGAAGAATTTTATATTCCTGGCCGGAATTCTCATCTACTGCGGCAAACAATCTGGCTCTCAAACACCATTTCGTCCAGCCCGCTTCTTGGTTTGCACCACGACCAGCTGTGACAAAAATCTAAATTTATAGCCTCTCTCTCTCTCTCTCTCTCTCCCTCTCCGTCGGAGTGGCAACCGTGACGTTCTTATCTTTGAGAAAACGTGTAGCGACAGCACTTCAGCAAGTAACGACAAAAATCAAATATTTTTATTATTAGAAATCAATTGATAAAAAATGTAATATTTCAGTGGAAAATGTTAGTATGACAGAATTAAATAACTCATATCAAAATACGAAAAACCGGATCCTACCACTTCTCACGTGTTCATTCATGCTCACCTAAATGATATAAATGAAATGTAAAACTTTTTAAAAAGTTTTAAACATATATTAAAAAATATTTTTATTTCACTCGTATTATTAAAAATAACGGATGAGCCGCAAGTATGAATGAACAACATCTGAAGTGAACCATTTTGGAGCATTCTCTAATACAAAACATCTCTATCATCTTTCTTCTCTTTCGTTATACTTTTTCTTTGAGAAGCTTTGTCCAGCTTGAAATCTCTTCTTTTTAAAAAATTCTTGTATATATTCTTCGTCTCCTTCGATGTGACTGTAAATCTCTCATGATCTCCGTTACTTACCAAATCACAAACAGCTCGCAAACATGTTTGGACATAAATTGGTCAGGATCGAGTCGCACAAGTTTTAAAGTCTTGCAGCTTTCATATGTTTACAAGTACCATCATTTGTTTAAGTAAGAAGAAAATGATGTTAGCCAGTTGATTATGAGTCATGACATTATAAGTTTTAATATCTTGCAGCTTTCATATGTTTAGAAGAAGAAAAGTTGTCAATTCAGTACGATATGACTGCATTATTTAAATGAATTTCGTATCCAATTGATTTGTCAAAGAGTTTATTAACCTCATTACGTACTCTTTATTATACGTTGTATATGAAATTAATCTAGTTATATCCAAATGGACCATGTGCAGCGAAAGGGGACATGGCTGACATATTGTACATTTAGTAGCTACATTTTTTTTGTTTTAAGGCCTTTTTTATACCGATCCCATCACATTGGATGGTAAACAAGAATTTAATAATCTTTTTATATTATATTATATTTAAATGAGTGATCAGAAGCTAGACATGAACGGTTACGGTATTCTAAAGAACCAGAACCAAACCAGGATCCGAACAGTTTCTGTTTCAATCCTAAATCACTCATAACTACAAAAAATCATTTAAAAACTTTAAATTAAAATTTTAAGAATTTGAAACCAGTGGATTCAAACCATCAATTCCTTATTTAGTTTCATTAAGGCGAAACTAAAATTGAACCGGATAGTCCCCAGTTTCCAGTCTGATTAGGTGTTTGATTTGACCGGTTCTGGTTACTGCTGATTCCTGGCCCAGTTCAGTTTGGGTTAGAACTATCGGGCCGATTCCAAATCAACCATGTCCAACTATACCAGAAACAAGCATTCTCCGTAGTCGGGTTTGGTCTAATTCTAAGTTTTACCTCGAACCAGACAAATATAATCGGTTGTTAATTCTGGAGAACCAAAACCAAACCATTATATGTCATAAAGCTGAAAATGAAAGATGCCATCAGCTTCAGTTTGGCTTGGTTCGGTTCGATCCAAACTGTGGCTCATTAACATTTGACATGCCAATGTCACATTTATAGTGTATAATATGTAACAATAACACAAAATCTTGACTAAGTTGTTCACATATACGGTAGATCATGGAAAAGTCATGGTTCATTAACATCTAATATGCCAACATGACACTTATAGTGTATAATATTTAATAATAACAATAAATAAACTTTGCAAAGATAGGTTAAGTTGTTCATGGATAATCTACCACCATGCAATAGTATACTTTTCCTTTTTTTGTTAGTGAAATTGAGAAACTGGAACATGGGACCTAGAGAAGCTTTTCACTGCACACACACACACACACACACACACACACACACACACACACACACACACACACACATATATATATATGCGTGTGTGTGTGTATAGAGAGGGAGAGAGAGCCAAAGAGAGTGGTCTGTGTTCAATTGAGCATGGTGCTCAATCGAGTTGTTGGTATGGTTATCTTTGTCTTTGGTGTAGTCGCCTCTATTTATGTCCACTTGATCTGATTGTGGCTCCGAAACATGTAATCCTTTTTCACTTGATGATTTCTAAAACTTTATAAGTGTACTACAAAGAAGTTAAGGGTTTGACCCACAAGCTGAAGGTCATGAACTAATTAATATAGACCACACATGTGCATGCGCACACACACATAATATATGACTGATCATTTATGTGGGAATGCACTTTTAGCAATGTATTTTGAAGAAGCTAATGGCATTAATAATTTCCTATTATGTTCAAGATATCTTCATTCAGTCAATTTGTGACTGTGATTAGTGGGGGACCTCGACGGCACAGCGAGGCGGCCGCCACCAGAGATCCAATAAGTTCCAAAAGGTATTTACAATATGAACCTTTTCAAAAGATATAGGGACCGCCTCGCCTGAACTCCATCGAATTGAACTTTGCCTCTCCCAAAAAAAAAAATTAGGTCTGCCACTGACTGTGATAATCCAATGAACGGTCATGTGGAAGATCACGTAAATCTTATAGTTGCATTTCTTTATCATATGCTTTTGAGAAGTTGTTGGAGTTTAAGGGATCACTAGGGTCACATTTTTATCGCTTTTCTCTTTTTTGTCTGCTTAAAATACAACAAGAAAAAGAAAAAGAAGAAGAAAGAGAAACTCTAATAACACATCTCCCAAGGAAAACTTCAAGCTTTATGCAATTTTTATGGGAAATTATGCTTTCCTCATTCAATTTGAAGCAAGCTTTTCTTGAATTTTCAGTAAATATAATATATACATGCAAATACTAACATATTATATCTACATTGAGCTGAGATAGTTAAAAAATCAATTTAAAGTCTAATAGACCATGATGGGATCCATGGGTATAATACATAGTTGGCCTACTAAAAACCATTCAAGGAGATATTCACCCCACCTCCAAAGAGTTTCTAGATGTGCCACTGCATATGAGCGTGAATATGCCGGTTCATGAGCTTAATCGAACAAGCTGAGCAGAGTTCAGCCAGTTCTCTTCATAACTTGCCTCTAATGGACCGAGCTGATCCAATCTCAGCTGAGCCATGCCATGAGCACCACGCTATTGGGCAGCACTGTAGAGGCAGTAGTTCTCAATGAATCGAACGCCTAACTGATATGCAAGAGGCTACTGGCCCTTTCTACCGCCTTGGCTAAGATTTCGGACTCCATCATATTGAACTTGATTTGACTACTGTAGTTTCCAAAATGAGAGAGAGAGAGAGAGAGAAAAAAGAAGTTGGTACACATACATAGACATGTGCACGCACACACACACATACAGTTGTTGTACTGGTATGCTTCAGTTGAGTGGCATATGAAAGGCAAATACATACATGGCCAATGAGCACCACCCATAGTGGAAGACACAGATCACTAATGAGGCCGCAGAAGTTGCTAAAGAAAGAGGCCCCAAGATCTGCTAATCAAATCCGTGAGGGCGATCTTTTGGCAAAGTAAGCGTGGTAGCCTTTAATCTTGCAACTTCATTCAACTTGCCAGCATGCACCGAGAGCGGTAGCTCAATGGTTCGGTACTCTTAGGTCGTTGCTGCCGGTGGGGAGTTGACTCCTAGAGAGAGTGCATGTGTCGGTGTGGGTGTGGGTGTTAGACTTTGGTGGCCTCTAGTAACCAAAACTAATAATTTATCGGCATATATGAATGAACCTTCTAACTTCGTCCATGTAAAGGATCGTCCTTGCATGGCTGGTCCCAAGCCCAAATAAAGGAAGAGGGTTACATTAGGCTTCCGACAACTAACGTAAAACTTTGTCGGACTTATCCATCATGAATTCTATAAATTATGAGCATTGCATTAAGACGCTCCCTCTTAACGATGCACTGCATAGACCAAATACAATGAAAAGTAAGCAAGGGTATCTACATCTTCGTCTAAATGTAGTAAATCAATTGATGAAAGGGTTCTCACATCATGAATAGGTGTAGGTAAAGAAGTTAGTCCCGCTACATTGTCATCCAAATGTAGTGAAAAAGTTACAGTAAGGATCTCCGTATTTTTGACATGAACGGATACGAGAGTAAGGAAGTTAGTCCTATCTTATTAATACTTGAAATATCATAACATTAATCATCAAGTTAGTGGAGGTGGTAGATACTATGATTCTAAAAAATATTCACATTCTATATTTACTATAGACAAAGTGGGTTGGAGAAAAAGCAAAAGAAATTGAGAATAAAGGTTTTAAATTATTATACTTAGGAAAGAAAAAAAGCTCGAAATGAAATTGGTATTATTATAAATAAAGATTTAAATGATAGTGTAGTAGACATACAACACTATGGTGATCAAATTACGATGGTGAAATTAGTGTTAGAAGTATAGGCTTTGAATATAGTTTATTCTTATGCACCCAAAATAAGATTAGAAGATAGTATAAATAAGGTTTTTTTAGAGGAGTTAGATAAGGTAATTTAAAGAATTCCACAAAGAGAGATGATTTGTTTGGGAAGAGACTTAAATGAACATATCGGTAAAGAGGCATTAGGATATCAAGTATTCAATGAAAGTGTGGTTTGGGAGATATAAATGAAGAGGGTATGTAGATTTTAAATTTTGTTATGTTATTCAATATATTTATAGCAAATACAATTTTCAAAAAATGAGATGAACAATTAATTACCTATAAGAGTGACTTGTCACAAACACAAATTGATTATTTTGTTTGTAGGAAAAAAGTTAGATAGTATTGTAAAGATTATAAGATAATTCCAAGAGAAAGCTTAATCACTCAACATCAACTTTTAGTAATGGATTTGAAGGTAAAAAAGTGGACAAAGAAAAATAGAGTTCATAGACTTATTCAGACTAGATGATGAAACTCTAAATGTGAGAAAGAAGATATATTTAAACAAAAAGTTCTTCAATGAGATGCTTTGAATTATATAGGTACATATTTCCATAAGTGAAACAATATTGCTATACATATTAGGGAAGTGAGAAAAGATATGTTAGGCGAATCTAAAGAAGCGTACCGGCACAAACAAAAAAACTTTGTGTTAGAGTGAAGTGGTGCAAGATAAATTCAAGACAAAGAAGGCATGTTATAAATTGCATTATGCAAAGAAGGCTAGTAAAACTTGGGAGGCTTATAAGAAAGCAAATAAAGAAATGAAAAAAGTTGTTAGTAAAGCAAAAGATAAAATTTGAAAGAATTTATATAAAAAGCTTAAGTCAAAAGAAGGTCAAAGAGATATTTTATTATAGTTAAGGCTAGAGATAAGAAAACTAAGGAGCTTATTTTTATTAGACACATCAAAGATGAGGATGAGACGATTCTAAATTGCATGCCTAGCACGGTTTTCAATCAAAATAATCATTTTCACTCCTTATGTCCTCAAAAACAATTTCATATACCTCTAAGAGTGTTTAGATGCAACTATTTTGTATATATATATATAGTGGCTCGAGAGATAAAGTGGATGTTAGAGTTGTTAAGTGTATTTTTTGGGGCTATTCTTTCAATCAAAAGGGATATAAATGTTATCTTGAAAAAAAGAAATCATGTTACAATGGATGTAATGTTCCATAAAGATATACAATTTTATGGTAGTGAAGAAGATCATTTATCAAATCTACCTATACCGATTGTATTACATATTCCACCACTAAAGATC
Source organism: Brasenia schreberi (assembly GCA_036023115.1). NCBI lineage: Eukaryota > Viridiplantae > Streptophyta > Magnoliopsida > Nymphaeales > Cabombaceae > Brasenia > Brasenia schreberi. The sequence goes on along the minus strand of JAYKKT010000031.1, from coordinate 110,988 downwards.
ATCGTGAGATTGAAAAGGAAGAAGAGGATGCTCAACCTCCAGAACAAAAAAGATGGCAGACTTATTCTAGAGGTGGAAGAAAGACATTCCTCCCACGTCAAAATGCTATCCTAGATCAGAATTCTCACTCAGGTAACTACTTTGAATTTTTCTAATGATTTTGATAATTTACTTATTGCTCTTCGAAAGAGAAAATGTGAGGCTGCAAGATATCCTTACAAAAGATGATGTCATATATTAATTATCCCAAAGAGTACCAGATGTTTGTGATGAATGGATATAACACTTATATTTCAAGAATATTTGAGGAAACAAAATTCAAATCGATGGGTAGCAATGAAAGAAGAAATTGCTACACTAGAAAAAATAAAATGTGGGAGCTTACAAGCCTCCCACCAGAGAGGAAAACTATGGGCTACAAATGGGTGTATATGGTGAAGTATAAGGCCGATGAAAATATAGAAAGATCCAAGGTCAGGTTAGTAGTTAAGGGCTATAGTCAATAATATGGTATTTGACTATATGAAAGCATTTACACTAGTTGCTAAAATGAATACCACTATAATTATTCTAAGTGTGGTAGTTAATAAAGGATGAGAATTATGACAGTTGTATGTGAAGAATGTGTTTCTTTAAGAAGACCTTACGGAGGATATCTATATGGACTTACCACCCGACTATGATTAAAGAAAGTGTCAAACAAGGTATGCAACAATACCAACTAAGCCTTTTCCCATACTAGACGGGGTCGGCTACATGGATTCTTTGTTTCCACATAGCTCTATCATGTGTCATGTTACCAGTTAACTCACAATAAGCTACATCATTCTTTATTGTTTCTTTCAAACACTTTTGTGGTCGTCCTCTACCTCTTTTAATACTTTCCAAAATTAGTTTTTCGTACCTTCTTAAAGGTTCTTCTTCTGATCTTCTTTCTATATGTCCAAACCATCTTAAACGATATTCTCTCATTTTATCCTCTATTGGTATCACTCCTAATTTGTTTCTAATAACCTCATTATATATATGGTCTTTTCTTGTATGACCACTCATCCATCTCAACATCTTCATTTCTGTCACAGACATCTTTTGTACATGATGATTAACTGCCCAACACTCAGAACAATAAAACATGACAGGCCTAATTGCTGCTCTATAATATTTACCTTTTAACTTTAATGATATCTTCTTATCACAAAAAATACCTGATGCTCCTCTCCATTTTAACCAACCAGTATTAATTCTATGTGTAACATCTCCCTCAATTCTTCCATCACTCTGAAAAATTGACCCTAGGTATTTAAAACTTTCCTTTTGGGGAATGCAATGTGTGCCAATTTTAATTTTTATGTCCTTTGAAGTAACCAAATGATCAAACTTGCATTCCCTATATTCTGTCTTTGTTCTACTAAGTCGGAGGCCTTTGCTTTCTAATGTTTCTCTCCATAGTTCCAATTTTCTATTAACTTTTTCCTTAGACTTCTCCACTAACACAATGTCATCTGCGAATAACATACACCAAGGTACTTAATCTTGAATATGTTTTGTTAACTCATTAATCACCATTATAAATAAGTATGGACTTAAAGTTGATCCTTGATGTAACCCAATATTAACTTCAAAGAAGTCTGTCATTCCTACATGAGTCCTTACACATGTTTTTGCACCATCGTCCATGTCTCTTATAAGGTTAATGTATGTCAATGGGATACCTCTTTTTTCCAAAGTTCTCCAAAAAACCTTCCTCAGTACCCTATCATAAGTTTTTCTAGATCAATAAATATCATGTGAAGGTCTTTCTTTTTTGCTCTAAAATGTTCCATAAGACGTCTTAAAAGGTGAATTGCTTCAATAGTAGATCTGTCTGGCATGAATCCAAATTGGTTCTTTGTTGTACTTGATACTTGTCTTAACCTACGTTCGATAATTCTTTCTCATAATTTCATAGTATGACTCATTAACTTGATACATCGATAATTCGCACAATTTTGAATGTCTCCATTGTTCTTATATATGGGTATAAGTGTACTGGCTCTCCATTCCTCGGGCATCTTTTGGTTTTTCCATATTTCATTAAATAGTCTTGTGAGCCAAGTGATTCCTATTTCTCCTAGTATTTTCCAAACTTCTATAGGAATATTATTTGGTCCTACCGATTTACCATCCTTTATATGTTTAAGAGCCTCTTTGACTTCATTCTTTTGAATACGTCGGTAGAAATTATGGTTTATATACTTTTCTGACTTGGCTAAATCTCCTAAATTAATATTAACATCTTTATTTTCATTAAAAAGATTATAAAAATAGTTTTTCCATCTATTTCTTATATCATCATTTGCCACTAGAATTTTTTCATCCTCGTCTTTTATACATCTAACATAATTAAGATCTTTAGTTTTCTTATCTCTAGCCCTAGCTATCCTAAAAATATATCTTTCACCCTCTTTTGAGTTGAGTTTTTTATATAAGTCCTCCCAAATCTTAGCTTTTGCTTCACTAACGACCTTTTTCGCTTCATTCTTTGCTTTCTTATAAGCTTCTAAAGTTTCACTAGTTTTCTTAGCATAATGTAATTTGTAACATGCCCTCTTTGCCTTGATTTTATTTTGTATTACTTCACTCCACCACCAAGCTTCTTTTGTGCCGGTACACCTCCCTTAGATACCCCTAACACATCTTTCGCCACTTTCCTAATATGTATAGCCATATTGTTCCACATATCACAGGGTGTGCCAACATAATTCCAAACATCTCCTTGAAGGACTTTCTCTTTAAATATATCTTCTTTCTCACTTTTGAGGTTCCACCATTTAGTCTGAATAGCTCGATGCACTCTTTTCTTCTTTGTCCATTTTTTTATTTATAAATCCATAACTAAAAATCGATGTAGGGTGGTTAAGCTTTCTCCTGGAATTACCTTACAATCTTTACAACACACTCTATCTTTTTTTTACAAATAAAGTAATCAATTTGTGTTTGTGACAAGCCACTCTTATAAGTAATTAAATGTTCATCTCGTTTTTTGAAAATTGTATTGACTATAAAGAGATCAAATGCCATAGCAAAATTTAAAATCTCCCTACCTTCCTCGTTTATATCCCCAAAACCAAAGTTTCCATGAATCCTTGATAGCCTAATGCCTCTTTACCAACATGTCCATTTAAATCTCCTCCTAAACAAATCATCTCCCTTTGTGGAATCTTTTGAAACACCTTATCTAACTCTTCCCAAAAAACAGTCTTTATACTATCTTCTAGTCCAACTTGGGGTGCGTAAGCACAAACTATATTCAAAACCTCTGCTCCTAACACTAATTTCAATGTCATGATTCGGTCACCATATCGTTGTATGTCTACTACACTCTCCTTTAAATCTTTATTTATGATAATACCAACTCCATTTCGAGCCTTTTCTTTACCTGAGTACCATAATTTAAAACCTATATCATCTATCTCCTTTGCTTTTTCTCTAACCCATTTTGTCTCTTGTAAACATAGAATATGAATCTTTCTCTGAATCATAGTATCTACCACCTCCATTAGCTTACCGGATAATGTTCCGATATTCCAAGAACCAATATGAATCTTATTATCTAGGACTAGCTTTCTTACCCCCCGCATCCGTCCATAATCAAAATGCGGAGACCCTCTTTGAAAATTTTTCACTACATTCGGGCGACAATGTAGCGGGACTAACTTCTTTACCCACACCCGTCCATGATGTGGAAACCCTCTCTGCAATTGATTCACTACATTCGGGCGAAAATGTAGTGGCCCTTGCTTATTTCTTACTGCATTCGGGCTCTGCAGCACGTCACTAGGCGGGGACGCCCCAAAGCAATGCTCATAATTTTTGTAATCCATGTTATAAAAATCCGATGAAGTTTTACGCTGGCTATCGGAAGGCTAACACAACCCTCCTCCTTTATCCGAGCTTGGGACCGACAATGCAAGGGTGATCCCTTACATGGACGGAGTTTTTCAAACAAGGTATGCAAACTGAAAAAATCTATTTATAGCCTAAAACAATCACTGAGAACATGGTTTAAAAATTTAGTGATGGTATTCTTGGCTTTGGGTTCAAATGTTGCATTAGTGATCATACGTTATTCATCAAATAAGATAAGAAAAATTGGCTGACGACATGAAAAAAATTGATACCTTAAAAAGACAACTACATGCCTTATTTGATTTGAAAGACTTAGCAAATTACACTATTTTTTGGGGATTCAAATTATACATAAGGACTGTTTGTTCTTAAGTCAAAGAAAATATATTCTAGACTTATTGAAAGAGTCAAAGATGGATTGTCGTGTATGCACTATTCCAATCGAAATTCAAACAGAAAATAATAAAAATTATGTTGAACCCTATGGAGATGTGGGCAGATATCATAGATTAGTTGGGAAACTTATATATCTCATAATCACAAGATCGGATATAAGCTTTGCAATAAACTATATGAGTAGATGGATGCATTCACCATCAAAGCATTATATGGATACTGTATTTCATATCATCATATATCTGAAATCATTCATCACTCACAATCTACTATATTATATGTCTCGAAGGCAATGTGGTTTCATTAAAGAGTAAGAAATAATCTTTAGTAGCTCGATCAAGTACAGAGGCAAAGTATCGTACAATTGCCTTGGTATGTGAGGATTTATGGACATTATCATTATTGGAAAAAATCAATATTGGGAGGATCATTCCAATCAAGTTCTTCATGAATAGCAAGGTCGCACTTCAAATAGCCTATAATCATGTCTTCCATGAGAGGACAAAACATATTGAAGTTGATTGTCATTTTACCAAAGAGAAGCTATTTTAAGAAATTTTTCAAACTCATTCATGTTTGTTCTGAAGATCAATTAACAAACATACTCACAAAGCCAGTTGCCGCAAATGAACTAATGAAAGCTCTCAACAAGTTCGTTTCAAGTATTCAAAACTCAACTTGAGGGACATGTTAAAGACATAGATTTCAACACTTCCATTTTTTTTTGTATTGTTTACATTTACGTATTCTTTACCTTTGTATACTTAATCTCTACAAATTAGCCATTTGAATCCTATTGGATTAGATCCAATAGAAACCGAGTATCATTAAAAGTAATAATTATGAGCATTTTGATCTTTAGTTAGAAACATGTATTTTACGTACTCTAATTGTAAACTTGGAGATTAAACAAGGAAATAGAGAGAGAGAGAGAGAGGCGCGACAGTCATGGAGAGGCTGACCCTCGTCTTGATTCCAAGACCCTAGCCAGGTGAGCTACTGCTCGTTGTATAACCTTTCAAATGATTTAAATCAATATGAATCAAATCAATTAATTATTTTGAACATGTAACAGCTACGCTACATAATGGATGCAGTCCAATATACAATATATTGGGTTTTGATGTGAGAATAGTCTTCTTGATTGAAAATTCCTCAGTATCTGCGGACTTTTTCCGACCAACTTCTTTTCCCACACCCAAAAGACGGGGGGAAATCTGCTTGGGTGGAGGCAAAAGAAGTTATCCAACGACCCGACTCTACATGAGGAATACCTCTGAACTGTAAGGCATACATCAAAAAATGTGGTGCATATGTGGAAGATTAGAGTTGTTAATGCTGCTGCAAGATGTAGTTAAGAATATGGTGCATATGTGAAAGGTTGGAGCTGTAAATGCCGCTACTAGATCTAGTTACAAATGCAAAGATGTGGTTTGGCAGTATTTGTGGAAGCAAAGATTTTTACCAAGTGAAGCAGAAAGTGATTGCGTGTGATTCGAGACAGCATGCACGAATACATGAGAACAGTTGTAGAACACGAAGCAATCCCTGCATTGATATGCTGGGTTGAATGCAAATTAGACAAGAAGGTTGGTTAACAGAAAAAGAGAAACTGTTCTCAATGACACTAAACTCATAATGTCCGAAAGCTTCAACCGCTCACGGTGATGCAGAAAATGTACCTAAGAAACATATAAAAGGCAAGCACCTGCTCATGATCCTCTTGCCGAGCTTACATTCAAGTTCTAAACCAATAAGCTTTATTATATCGACCTAGCAGCACAGTGCTGATCACATACAGGTATAGAGGCCAACTGAACTACTAACTTTTGGATGTAAAATGGAGGTACTTCATCCGAAACTAATCAAGATCAACTTCATGCAAGTCCTCAAAGCTAAAACTCCTTGCATTTGCTGACCAGCCATGATTTCAGAACTCCCACTACCTGTAGTAGTGATAGCAACTGGATCAAGTCATCAAAAGTATGATTGCATACAAAAGCACCAATACATGAAAACGGTAAAAGATTTGCACAGCACTAGAAGAAAATCTATTACACACCTCAACACGTACGTACATAGGAAATTGTTCAATCATCTCATCTTTCTCATTGTTTAGCTATTCCTATATCACAAGTTCATAGTATACTCATCAGCCAGGCTAAATGGCCATTTTCATCCTCTCTTTGTGCACGCATGCTTGTGTGTGTGACTGTGTGCTTGTGATCCTCCGTAATCCGTAACTTGACCAAAGCAGACCTTACAGGATTAGCACTCTCGAAAAAGCTCAGAGGCTGCAGATGAGGACTCTTTGACAATGGGTAGATTTCCATCATAAAGTGCCAGTTTTGAAAATCTCATAGGTAGCGTCCAAGTCAATTTGCAAGAGATTTGCTGGTAATACAATGACCATAGATCGATCACCTTCATAGCATGGTAGGTCTGCTGTCCTTGATTTGTGAGTGAATTAGTCGGTAATTATCATCAATAGTGACATTAACACAACTATCTAGCAATGCGGAATAACAGTATTTGAGATTCATTTACTTAGATGTTCTGTCTAGCCTCCTCTCAGACATTAAGATTGACACTTAGAGTACATTATCAGAAGAAAGGAAAAGGGAAACCATCTCATTTAATAGTGACCTATTAAATTTCCTCCATCTGCAATGGCAAAGGGAACAGATTTTCACCAAGGTACACCATACCAAATTCCTTCCACCTGGATACCATATTCTTTCCCGTCTTGAGAGTATCAAGAGAATGAAAAAAGTAGCATTTGGTAAGAGATTTTCTCCCTCACAGGATCCTACCTGTTGGAACATTATTACGAAACAAAACATCCAGGTCTCTCATCCTTCCATCTTATATAGCAAGTAACCATGAGGAACTGGTTAGGTAGTAAGTTACATGATTACACTACCTAAACACAGAACTTTCGACTCCAATTACTTATTGATCAGAATACGAGGCTCAAGACCATTGGCAGCTCCACATCTCCCGTATTAACATCATAACCCAACGCTTCTAGACTAGCCAAATGAGTTATGCTCCTTTTAATGAGCCCTGCCTTAGTTCACTAGAGCAAAGACTATCCTCACAGTATGTAAACCAACTCAGAAAGCAGTTCCCTGATGGTTTTTTGGTGAACCCCGGATATAATGGAATAACTGGGAAGATATGTATGTTTAAAATCACTCTCCTGAAATAGCCTCACCAGCCATCCTTTTGCATGAATGAATATGATTCTAGACCACAAGACCAATATATAAAATGATGAGTTCACTATGAATAATTACTTTAAATGCACCATCCTCTTTTCATGCAGCAACCTGGTAGTTTAAAACCAATTAGGCTCAAGAACACTATATGAATTTTCCAAATTCAAGGCATATGCTCCCAACCATCATCAACCGTTCAGTTTTTAAGAGCTATGGGCTCAATCAATAATCCTGTTGTAAATCCTCCAAAGATTCATATGACCATCTCTACCAGATAAATCCGAGTAGGCTTGTTTCCTTACCCATGCTTTTAACTTGACCACATGGTCTCTAAAAGGTACCCACCACCTCTGGAACAACCAGATCCACATAAATACCATTTTTCTTCATAATTGTTTGCCTTTTCACCACGGTGCTAACCTAGCATCTCTTTTCCAAATGAAGGCAATGCAGAAACAAGATAATAACATCTTACAGCCATAGATGCACATGCATGCCTTCCAAACAAAACCACAGGCCTGCGTCCCCAACCCAAAGCAGAGCAGCAAAGAATATAAGAAACAAACATTGACAGATTGTTCATATTTGAAACAGTTTCTTTGAAACTGGCTCCCTTTTTTCCCGCCACAAACACCATTTTTATTTAAGTTGAGAGAAAATTGTCCATCTCTTCTTCCCTCCTAATTCATGGAAGATTAACCGAATTTAGTGATGCCCCTGAAAGACCACATAAACATGGACTACTACAGCATAACCAATTCAATTGCTGCATTCACATAATTTGTTTTCAGACTAATTACATTCTAGATTTTGAAACAAATGCAGCAGTCTTATCTTCAATCGTCATTAACAATCAGCCCGCTTCACCACAATGTTATATATGCTCTACGAAAATAGAAAACCTAGTGTAACGGTTTAATGATCCCAAAGGTGTTACTAAACAACAGAACCAAGATGGTACTTAAAATGACATATTCCGAATTTCTAAAACATATATTTCTCTACTAATTCCAAGTCCCAAGTAAAGAGAAGCACAGTAAATATAATATATATGTCAGATACAACCATACTCGCATCAAAAGGACAGTAAGACAAGCTTTGCTCATTGCAGGAAAAGTTCCAAGCATAAAGGTCGAGTTTGTTTAGCAAGAACCTGTTTCTGCTTTATATAATTCAGATCAAAATCACCATCCATAGCCTCTTCATTTTCAGATGAGGCTACTTCCCTCTAGTTGTTAGATAGCTTTACTGTCCACCGACACTAGCACCTGCTTCCTCGCTTGTTGAATCACCATTTGCCGATGGCGGCACAATAAGGCCACTGCCGTCCGTTCCATCCATGTTTGACACCACCTCTGCCGCTGGAGCCTCTGCATCGTCTTCTCCCTGTGCTCCAGATTTTCCCTTGGACTGTAACAACCTTGCAAGAGCCTCATTAGCGCGCTCCCTCTCTGCCTTCTCCCTCTCTGCTTTCTCCCTCTCTTGCCTCTCTTTCTCTGCCTTTTCCTGCTCAGCCTTTTCCTTAGCCAACCTTTCCTTCTCTGCCTGTTCATCATATAACCTCTGCAGCTCGCTTTCTTTACCCTCTTCCTTCAATACATCTTTAACGAATTCTAACTTCTCTCTGGCCAATCCGGTTCCGTCTTCCAGCATTCTTGCCACCAAATTCAGCATTTCAGGCAAATTTCCTGCGCCACGGTACCCTTTGAGCAATATATCATAAGTCTCCTCCGTCGGCTTCAACTCTCTCGCTACCATTTGCTCAAAGAACTTCTTCGCATCATCGATCATCAACTCGTCGAACAACCAAGTAAAGAGCTTGTTATATGCAGTCACATTCGGCCTCAATTCCGATTTCACCATGTTCTCAAAGTACCCGATTGCATCCTCCACCCTCTTCACCCCGAAACAGGCATCGACAAGCAAGACATAGGTGAGTTCGTCCGGCTTAGTTGATTCGCTAGACAACATCTCATTATAAAACACTTCCGCCTCTGCAATCAATCCGTTCTTACAAAGCTGGTTAATCATATTGTTATAGGAAAGATTATCTGGGCTACATTTCCTCTCTCCCATCTTCCTAAAGATCCCCATAGCCTCATCGAACCTCCCAACGCTGCAATACCCATCAACCATCACATTGAAAGAGCCAATATTCACTGCGATCCGCTTCGGAGGATCGTGAATCTTCAGCATTGAATCAAACAATCCGATTGCCTCAGCCTCGAATTTCCCATTCTTGCTCAACGCATCGAGCACAGAGTTGTATCCAACAGCAGTGATCTTATACTCCAATGCAAGAAACTCGTTATACAAATCCATCGCCTCTTTCTCCATTTCCTTCTTGAAGTACGCCACCATCATCGTCCCATAAACCCCACCATCCAAGAACCCAGTTTTTCCTTTCAATTCCTCGAACAATCCCAAAACCCGATCGAACTCACCGTCGCCTTCCTTAACGAGCCCGGACATGACGAGGTTGAACACGACGGGGTCGGCAGGGTACCCCTTCTCCTGCATCTCCCTCAGGAGCTCGAGGGCGCGTTCCGTGCGGCCGTTATCGACGAGCCCCTTGGCGAGGATTCGGTAGGTGGTGGGCGAGGGGTTGAAGGGGGCGTCGTTGAGCATCTGGGTGTAGGTTTCGAGCGCGATATCCATCTTCCGGACGTCGCAGTAGGCCTGGAGTAGGACATTGTAGGTGACGACGTTTGAAGAAATGCCAGCCTGGGTTACGAAGCGGTGAAGGGAGAGGAGGTCGGCGTAGCGGCCGTGGCGGAGGAGGTGGGCGAGGACGGCGTTCGCCGTGAAGATTGTAGGCCGGCAATTGCTGTAGATTGAGTGACGGACGAGGAGAACGGCATCCTCGTGATGATGCATGCGAAGCATGGCCAGAATCCGGTTGTGGAGATTGAGGCGGTTACCGGAGAGGGCGGAGACGGTCTCAGGGAGTTTGGGAGAATTGGGGTTCGGCCCTGTCTTGGAGGACGGAGGAGGGCGAGGGGCGTGGTGGCGGAGAGAGTTCGCAGGCGGCTCGATGCGGAGGCGGCGCTTTCTCCGACGGCGATCGGCGGCGGCCTCCTCCGGCGTGGAGAAGGAGAAGAGGCGGAGGGGGAGGAGACGGTACTGGTGGCGGTACAGGTGGTGGTGGTGGTGGTGGTGGGAGATGGGTCTGAGGTGGAGGAAGGGTTTCGAGAGGGTCGGCATGGTGACGAGAGGGTTGTGGGTGCTGCTGCTTCAGTGAAGAATGAAGGTTCAGAAAGGAGAGGATTCACTTCAAGGGTTTTCGTGGGGTTCTGCAACACATAGAAAGGGTGGAGCTTTTCGGGAATTTTCCCGATATACTCCCATCTCTTTCCATAAACCCTTCCTCAAATCATGAGATCGCGACAGGGAACGGTCGAACTCATGACTTTCACCATGTCAAACTCAACGAGACAAAGTCGAGATTATTGTCGAGATTCAGGCTCAAACTGATGACTCTCAGCACATCACGAGGTGACACACTACCGTTGAGTTATATTCCTTCCGATCCTATTTGAAAGGGTCTGAAAAACTCAACCACAAAGGAAGGAAGACAATCTCCTAACCATCGAAGAAGATACGAATTTCAGAGCTAATCTGCAAGTAAAAAAGAGAGAGGTAGAAGGGATAACACTAATCAACCAGCAGGGGAGGGAACAATAATGATGTGGCGCATGGGGTGCTCAACATCAGTGCCACCGGCATGCTTCACAAACTCCGCCGGCGAGAACTACTCCCCATGGCAGACGCACATGATACTCACAGGCGGACCTGAATACGACCTTTTCTCGCGTTACTTTGGGAGGACACAGGCTCGAATTTCGTGTCGATTGTTAGAGTAGCATCAATCTCATGTTTCGCGTTATGTTGGTTTTTTATCATTGTCAAGAAACAAATTCACCCAACTGCTACCTGAAACTTTTCTTGTGTACTTTGGTTGTGCATGAACATGGACTTGACGGTTATGATCGTGTCGAGCACTTTTGTCGGGTCTATGCTTGAGTTGTCAACAAGGCTCGACATAGAACTTCAATCTGCCTCACCTTTTAACCAGAATTGACTAGACTCAAACTGGGTTGAATTGGGGTTTGATCAGCTGGGACCGGATTCTACCTGTTACTTTTTTATCCTAGGGTTGGTCTTGTTTAGATTAAAATTATTATCTCATGTGTGGATGAATTTGGGTTTGGATTTGGATAGACCATGTCCTAAGATTTATCTTTTAATTGGACCTAATCCACTAAAACAGACACAAGCATATTTTAACCCTAAAAAGGCCAGGTTCTAATATATTTATCTTGTACCGTGATATTACTGGACTTGATTCGAGTATGATTCGTTTTCCTACTTTTAAGTTTCTATTAATAATCTACATTGTTCTATAAAAATGAATCCGTTCTGTATTTTGGTTAAGGTTTCAACTTTGGGTTCTCGCGTTGGATACAAAACAGGTTTGAGCAAGTATATGGATTTTTTTTTTGTGAAATCATTTGAATTTGAGCCGAAAGTGATTTGGGTCTAAATGATGATCATAAGCTTATATCGAAAACTGATGCACTAAAAACATATTGAAACTCTAAAAGAAAAGAATTTAAGGGAATATATGAAATTGATGCTCATGGTATCCAGTCTGTTTCATTTTCCTTCTCGTGTAATCAGCTAAGTCCAAATGAATCATCCAATGATGGTATCCCATCACTTACCTATTGGGAACTAAGTTAATGCAGAGAAAGCATCATCGACAAGAATAAAGAAAGCCTACACTGATATAGAAAGGGCATACAAGTTTAACGTTAATACACCTTCAAATTCCACATCCTAGAAAAGGAGATGGAATAACTACACAGAAAAACGGATACTCTAACTGGATAAAGATAATATACATTGCAATAAGTTAAAGGAAAGAAAAAGTCACGAGTGGCTGGGGTCGAAGGTGTCGAAGTAGCCACTTGAAGATGTCTAAGTCCATTACTTGTCGATCTTAAGCTTTTCCTTGGGGGAACATCTCTCAGAAGTCAGAGTCAATTATTTGCTTGCACCAGAGCTTTATACGCTTCTCTCGGACAGATTGCATGCAAATAATGAACAATATCATTGGTCTTTCCTGTCATCGACTGCAAGGCTGAAAGATGGGTATCAAAAGCAAGAAATGTCAGGTAAAGACTCTGCATCAAGCCTGAGAGAGTTCCATTTTTCTTTTGAAATCATAGCAGATAACCACTAGATTAACGAATCCCGACATTTGAAGCAGGCAAAATTAAGAAAATATTAGTCTAAGAAACCACGGATAAATTTATGCGTAGTTACTGGAAGCACTTGCTGCAAGCAGATTCATGATTGTCGAAGCGAGTCAGTCCTAGTGGGAATCATGATTTTCTGTGAGATCCTCGTTCTTATGGGTGGGTATCTAAATTCTTGTGTTCAGGAATTTCAGTTTTCATGTTCACAACGTTTTATGCATCCCTACTCAAATGACTTCCAATAGCACCTGCCATTCACCATTTTCCTGCAATCATTCAAAATAGTGTAGGAACTGCTTCCCAATTCTGTGGCAACAACAAGCGAACGCCCAAGTTGCTTCTCCTAAAGGCTTAAGCATTGATGAAGAGAAGCTTTCTTATGACGTTGGAGTGACATATAACCAACAGTAACCTAATAGTTCCATTGGATCAAGCCAACCTCAGATAAATATATAAACATGAATCTACAAAGAAATTCCACAACGAAAATCTTGCATTTCTCAGCAAAACCAGCACCTGGGCTTTTGATACAGATTGTAAGCTACAAATTTCACAAAGCTGAACAAGAATCAAAACCACACTGAAGGACAAAGTGATAGGAGACGATTAGAAGCATAAAGTTAATGAGAAAAAGTTTTTTCTTACTTGAGTTCTTCTATAAGTTTCTGAGCCTCCCGCACAGCAGCGCTTGCAGCGTACAAGGCCATCTTTCTGACCTGTAAATGGTTCAAAAAGTTGGAGCATTAAATATAAAGAGCTAGTTGACTTCTATATTCCCATTTAGTTAACATTACTGAGCAAGTTATTCGTGCAGATACTAACTCTCTCACAATCTCATACAAGAACATTCCACCTGAGCAATATACATCATATATATACATGAAGGATTCTTGGGAAGCAATACGCCCTAGAGATTTCCTGTTTGAGATTGCAGTGTAAGGACAAACCATAACAAAAGCGGTGTCCTGCAGCATGCGGGAACATTTGGAATTTCGTGATCCTCTCCATCAGAAGCATTTATTTGGTATAATGAAGAATAATGTTCTCCACACAAGGGATAACATATTCCAAAGAGAAACTTCCGACCTCCAAGGTGCATTTCCAAGCCAAGAAAGTGGGCTTGATTTCGATGATAGACCTATATTTTTGCAGGAAGCTTTCCCATTAGAGAGCTCCCAAGAAGAAATAGGGTCTTAACAATGTGACTCCATGTGCTACCTTTTTCTCTGGGCTAACCAAATCTAGATATAGTTGAACATATACCTTAACCTTACCCTAGCCTTTTCCCACACAAGATGTGGCTAACTAGAGGGTGAAACAGGAGGAGGATCTCCCAAAAGGTCACCCATCATAACAATATTTCACAAAATGCATGCTTAATTTCATTTTGATGGGATAAAGTGCATTAGTACCGGAAATATCAAAGCCCGTAATAAAATATCCATATGACCTTCGACCCTTACCCAAGCCCAACCTTCCACACTTACCCAAGATCTTCATCAGCGTTTTCTGCACTAGTTATTTCTATCAATGTTGTAAATAGCATATCGGCGCCTGTATTGCACAGGGCACCGATACACATGTTTGGTACCGTATGAGATGATACAATATGATGCTGAGTTCTTTCTATTTTTCTTAAAAAATCAGAAAAAATCATCAAACAATTTTGTAATATACAAAAATGTCATGCACGCACAAAAGATATCACTATCTTAATAAAAAAAGTTGGAAAAATCGATTAAGATTTCAAACTACTACAAATCGAGAGAATCATAGATTTTCAAAGTTTTGAACTTCAACATAAATAAAACATAGAAAAACTATGTTCTTTGTTCTTCTCCTTGTGCTCCTCTTGCAGTTGCTCTTGGTCCTTGCAGTTCTTCCAGTGCTCCATGTTCCTTCCTTCTCGCTTGCATATTCTCTATTGCTTTGACCTATGGAGGCATGGTAGATCAAGGTCGCATGTTCATCCTCGTTCCACCTAAATGATGTTTAACATGGCTAACATCCTGGTTCCACCTCAATGATGTCTTGCACGGCTAACTCCACCATGCATGATACATCTACATAAATTGCATCTCATCATCATTTTTTCTCTATGCTATTCCCGAACTTCCTTATTATAATAGTTCTCAATTGAACAAGAATCAGAATTATCAGCCATTGACCAATGCAAGAAATTTGAGACTTAGAGCTTTGGAGGAGAGAGTTGGGGCTTGGGGAGCGAAAGGGACAGGGAGGCCGAAGAAGGTGACCTTACAAGATTTAAAACAACCTCAAGCCTCGAAAATAGAAAAGCATGACCTCCTAGAAATCAATGTTGATAGGCCTGATAAACGGTATATTGTGATTCAGATACATGATAAATATGTTGTGGAACAATTTTAAACATTGCTTGCTACCTAACAGAAGCCCTTTCCCACACAAGATGTGGTTAACTAGAGAGTGAAACACAAGGAGGATCCACCACAAGGTCATTCAGTAGTAATATTTCGTAAAATGCAACATTAACTTAATTCTGATGGGATCAAGTGCATGCTGGAAATATTACATCCCCTGGTAAAATATCAACACAACCTTCCACCCCTACCTTGGCATTTTTAAGTCAGAGTTTTCACACTAGCCGTTGCTCGCAACCTTCCACCCTTAC
Source organism: Brasenia schreberi (assembly GCA_036023115.1). Taxonomy (NCBI): domain Eukaryota; kingdom Viridiplantae; phylum Streptophyta; class Magnoliopsida; order Nymphaeales; family Cabombaceae; genus Brasenia; species Brasenia schreberi. Next base: position 95,572 of record JAYKKT010000031.1, on the reverse strand, counting down.
CCTAGCCCTTTCAAACAGGGTCTCTATCGGAGTTTTTAAAATGCTTGTGGCTACATAACACAACCTTCCACCCTTACCCTAGCCTTTTTACACAGATTGTTGCTACCTAACACGCATGTGTCCACACTTAAGCACAGATATGTATGGATATGTATATATGTCTGTAAAACCACAGCCACTAATACACAGCAAATTAAACATATCACGAAAATATCACTACATTTGCAGTCATTGTCTTCACTACAAAATAATCAAAGAAATACAAGATTTCAACCTCTTCAGAAATATCATCATCATAGCTTGGTATTATCAAGAAAAAGGCATAATGAGACCTAATGGATCATCAAATGAGTTTTAAAGTTACTATACCTTCAAGGATAAAAATGGAAATAAATGTTTCTGAGCTTTTGTCAACAGTGAAATGCTTGAGGGGAATTTCCTACAAATTCCAGAAGTAATTGCATGTCATAGTTTATGCTAAAGCATTAGAAGTGTTTCCTTCTTTTCAGCATTTCATGACTGTGCATGGACTATACTTTCAGACAGTTTGACTGCTCTTTGTTATAATACATGTTCTTACAGCATCATTCCGGAATGTATAAAGTTGTTAGCATCTTTTTTGATATAATACAAAGAAACTGTTTATGTTGGTTGCCTTGTAAACCAACAAGGAATGAATCAATTTTACTCAATGAAATCTCTCAATTGAGAGGTAATGAATTTTGTAGAGAGCGTGAAACCCTATCTGCTGAAGACAAGTACAGAAGGTAGAAGAGAAGAGAAACTAGACAACTATCTCTTCGGTGTCATGTGAAGGTACACAACGGCTAGTCCAGCAAGAAAAAAATGAAGTCCAGGAACAAAAACTAAATACAAGGATAAAAGAACAAAGTTCTTGAATTTAACACCCCCTCTACCTCAAACTTACCAGGAAGGAGCATAAGGCATATCTAATGAAAAAAATCTAGAGCAAGGGAGAGAAAAAGAACCAAGTAGCTTTTCCTAACATCTCAATTAGGAACATTTCATTTGTGGCACAGACCACATTACAATGTCTTTTCCCTACCATTCCTCTTCCAATCCAACTAACCCGTTCTTGTGAGGGCGTAATACCTCATATTGTCACCTCAAACCCTCATAATTCCATTGTTGCTATGGTGGTTCAAAAATTTATTGAAACTCAATTCCATTCTTCGTTAAGGATTCTTGAAGTAGCTTGTACCTTAATTATTGGATATAATAATCCTAAGTATTTTTGGAGTGAAGCAGTACTAAGATCGGTTTATCTTATTAATAGGATGCCAAGCAGTGTACTTCATGGTAAGTCTCCATGGAAGATTATTACTCTTGATTCTACATTGTTTCATATTTCACCTCGTGTCTTTGGATGTACTTGCTATGTTCATGTCCATTTTAATGCCCGAGATAAACTTGATCATTGCTCGGACCACCAAGTATATATTTGTTGGGTATTCTAATTCTCAAAAGGGATATAAATGTTATGATATTGTACACAGGAGGTTTTACGTGTCCTTGGATGTTACCTTTTTTAATTTAATCCTTATTATCCTTCCAAGGGGGAGCTTGTGCATCCTATAGTCAAACCAATTGCTATGCTTCCTACACCGGTTTTTCCAATAAGCCCCATAGAAATTGAATCTAATCTTGATGAAAATGATAAAATTGGTGAAGTTCCTAAGGAGATCAAGACCTATGCTCGTGGAGAAAGGAAAGTGATGATGCCCCATGCTCAAGATATTGTGATCAAAGACTCTTCGGATTCAGATCAGCTACCTTTGAGAGATTCTAACTCGGGTCTTCCTATTGAATTCCGGAAAGGTAAAAGAAATTGCTCCCTCTATCCTATTTCTTAATATGTTTCCTATAATTCTACTTCAAGAAGCTATTAAAATTTTGTTATGAATGTTGAACTACACCATGTACCTAGAAACGTGGATGAAGCAAATCAAGTTCTTCAATGGAAGGAGACTATGTTTAGTGGATTAGAGGCCTTGAAAAAGAATATTGTTTGGTCTATTGTTGACTTACCTCTACCAGAAAACCAGTGGACTCTAAATGGGTTTATACAATTAAGTTCAAAGTTTATGGAAGTCTTGAACGATACAAGGCAAACCTCATGACTAAAGGTTATAATGAATTATATGGAGTTGATTATACTAAAACCTTTGCTCCTCTAGCAAACTTTACCTCTATTAGAGTTATTACGAGTCTTGCAACACACAAAGGCTGGGATATATGGTAATTAGATGTAAAAATTGTTTTTTTACAGCACAATGAAGAAGTTTATATGGAGTTGCCTCCTGGATTCAATATTCAAAACTGAAAGGTAAGATATGCAAATTACATTAATTTATTTATGATCTTAAATAATCTCCTAGAGCCTGCTTTTAAAAATTAAGTGCAGGTATCAGGAGTATCAATGATTATCCTTTGTTCATTAAAAAGAGAGAGAAAATATCTAATTTGATTGTATATGTAGATATTATTGTTATAGGAGATAATCTTGAAAAAATTATCAATCTTGAGGTAAAGTTACGTCTACTCTTTGATATGAAAGATTTTGGCAAACCACACTATTTTTTAGGTATTGAAGTTTTATATTCAAGCAAGGGTATTTTCTTAACTCAGAAAAAATACACTATGGATTTACTACATGATACAAATATGATTGATAGCAAGAGAAGTAGTATTCCAATGGAAGTAAATAAAAAATTGCATCTTCATTATGAACAACAATATCAAGATATGAGCAGGTACCAAAGATTAGTTGGAAAATTAATTTATCTAATCATTACGCATCCATACATTGCATATGCAGCGGGAATGGTTAGCCAGTTCATGCATGCTCCGACAAAGGCACATATGAATGCAATTTATCGCATATTGCGGTATCTTAAAACTACACCTAGACTTGGTATCTTGAATACCAATAAGGGACATCTTCATATTGAAGATGTAGACTGAGCTAGATCCCTAGATGACAGAAAATCTAACTCCTCCGACAAAAGCACATATGAATGTAGTTTAACGCATATTGCGGTATCTTAAAACTACACTTGGACTTGGTATCTTGTATACCAATAAGGGACATCTTGATATTGAGGTGTATTCAGATGCAACTTGGGTTGGATCCCTAGATGATAGAAAATCTACCTCTAGATACATTATACTAATGGGAGTCAATATTGTTTCGTGAAAAAGCAAAAAGCATGCAGTTGTCACCAGATCTAGTGCAAAAGCTGAATATAGAGCAATTGCTCAAAAAATGTGTGAGAGGCTTTGATTAATATCTCTTACGAAGGAGTTGGGTATGGAGACCACAGGTCCGATTTCCTTATATTGTGACAGTAAAACTGTAAAACAACAATACAAGCATCCAATCTTGTTTATCGTGAACGAATGAAACATATTGAGATTGATTATCACTTCATAAGAAAAAATAATGAATCAAGTGTTTATAAGCATACTTGTAACCTTTCTAAGCAAGTTGGGAGTTGTGAGCATCTTTCTCTTAACTTATGGGGAGCGTTGAGAAGCAGTTGTGGATCGAGTCCTGCATTCTTGATCCTATTATCTGTCCTCTTTATTGTAAGGGTAGATTAGTCTTTCAAGTTAAAACACCCTTATATAATATGTGATTAACAAAGCCTAAAAGTTAAGTGAAAAAGAAGAAGGAAAGAGAGAAGTGCTCGAGGTAAATCTGATCGTGTAATATTTTCCTTTGTATTCTTTTAATAAAGATCAGATTATAACAGATTCTTTATTTGGGTCAATTTTCAAGACTCAGAGTCAGACCCAACAAGGTGGGGTTCGGGTCAGGTCTGAGTTGACCCAACCAACCCCATACACACATGTGTGTGTGTGCCCCGTAGGTGTATGTATTATGCATATGCATATAAAATAGGTGTATATATAACACATGTTATTTGTATTGTGTCTGCACATTCACATTTACATGTATAATGTATGTATTTATATATACATATATACAGACCAGACCAGATATTTTATTGGGTCGATTTGGAATAGTGGGCCCAACCAGAGGTGCCTAACTCTTGACCTGACCATGGTTTTCTCGGGTCACGTTGTCAAGTCGAGTCTAACAATTGTCACCCATAAGTTTGCAGTAGTTATCAACATTGTTAACATCTCTTCTTACCTCATTAAACTCTCATTAGACCAAACATTGTTAACAACTCTGCCCATGTAAGGGATCACCCTTGCATTGTCGGTCCCAGGCTCTGATAAAGGATGAGGGTTGTGTTATGCTTCCGACAGCCAGCGTAAAACTTCGTCGGATTTTTATAACATGGATTACAAAACTTATGAACATTGCTTTGGGGCATCCCCACCTAGCGACGCAATGCAGAGACCGAATGCGGTGATAAGTAAGCAAGGGTCACTACATTTTCGCCCGAATGTAGTGAATCAATTGCAGAGAGGGTTCCCACATCATGGACGGGTGTGGGTAAAGAAGTTAATCCCACTACATTGCCGCCCGAATGTAGTCAATAATTTTCGAAGAGGGTCTCCGCATTTTGAATATGGATGGATGCGGGGGTAAGGAAGTTAGTCCTAGAAAATAAGATTTGTATTCTATGTTTACAAGAGACAAAATGGATTGGAGAAAAAGCAAAGGAGATAGAGGATACATGTTTTAAATTATGATACTCACGTAAAGAAAAGGCTCGAAACGGAGTTGGTATTATCATAAATAAAGATTTAAAGGATAGTGTAGTAGACATACAATGATATGGTGACCAAATCATGACGTTGAAATTAGTGTTAGGAGCAGAGGTTTTGAATATAGTTTATGGTTACGCACCCCAAGTAGGACTAGAAGATAGTATAAATACAGCTTTTTGGGAAGAGTTAGATAAGGTGATTCAAAAGATTCCACAAAGGGAGATGATTTGTTTAGGAGACTTAAATGGACGTGTCGATAAAGAGGCATTAGGATATCAAGATATTCATGAAAACTTTGGTTTTGGGGATATAAATGAGGAAGGTAGGGAGATCTTAAATTTTGCCATGGCATTTGATCCCTTTATAGTCAATACAATCTTCAAAAAACGAGATGAACATTTAATTACTTATAAAAGTGGCTTATCAACTCCGCCCATGTAAGGGATCACCTTGCATTGCCGGTCCCAAGCCCGGATAAAGGAGGAGGGTTGTGTTAGGCTTCCGACAGCCAGCGTAAAACTTCGTCGGATTTTTACAACATGGATTACAAAAATTATGAGCATTGCTTTGGGGCGTCCCCGCCTAACGACGTGCTGCAAAGCCCGAATGTAGTAAGAAGTAAGCAAGGGCCAAGACATTTTCGCCCGAATGTAGTGAATCAATTGCAGAGAGGGTTCCCACATCATGGACGGGTGTGGGTAAAGAAGTTAGTCCCGCTACATTGCCGCCCGAACGTAGTGAAAAATTTTCAGAGAGGGTCTCCGCATTTTGATTATGGACGGATGCGGGGGGTAAGAAAGCTAGTCCTAGATAATAAGATTCGTATTGGTTCTTGGAATATCGGAACATTATCGGGTAAGCTAATGGAGGTGGTAGATACTATGATTCGGAGAAAGATTCATATTCTATGTTTACAAGAGACAAAATGGGTTAGAGAAAAAGCAAAGGAGATAGAGAATACAGGTTTTAAATTATGGTACTCAGGTAAAGAAAAGGCTTGAAACGGAGTTGGTATTATCATAAATAAATATTTAAAGGAGAGTGTAGAAGACATACAACAATATGGTGACCGAATCATTACGTTGAAATTAGTGTTAGGAGCAGAGGTTTTGAATATAGTTTGTGCTTACACACCCCAAGTAGGACTAGAAGATAGTATAAAGACAGTTTTTTGGGAAGAGTTAGATAAGGTGTTTCAAAAGATTCCACAAAGGGAGATGATTTGTTTAGGAGGAGATTTAAATGGACATGTCGGTAAAGAGGCATTAGGATATCAAGGGATTCATGGAAACTTTGGTTTTGGGGATATAAACGAGGAAAGTAGGGAGATTTTAAATTTTGCTATGTCATTTGATCTCTTTATAGTCAATACAATCTTCAGAAAACAAGATGAACATTTAATTACTTATAAGAGTGGCTTATCACAAACACAAATTGATTACTTTATTTGTAGAAAGAAAGATAGAGCGTGTTGTAAAGATTGTAAGGTAATTCCAGGAGAAAGCTTAACCACCCAACATCGACTTTTAGTTATGGATTTACAAATAAAAAAATGAACAAAGAAGAAAAGAGTGCATCGAGCTATTTGGACTAAATGGTGGAACCTCAAAAGCGAGAAAGAAGATATATTTAAACAGAAAGTCCTTCAAGGAGATGTTTGGAATTATGTTGGCACACCCTGTGATATGTGGAACAATATGGCTATACATATTAGGAAAGTGGCGAAAGATGTGTTAGGGGTATCTAAGGGAGGTGTACCGGCACAAAAAGAAGCTTGGTGGTGGAGTGAAGTAGTACAAAATAAAATCAAGGCAAAGAGGGCATGTTACAAATTACATTATGCTAAGAAAACTAGTGAAACCTTAGAAGCTTATAAGAAAGCAAAGAAGGAAGCGAAAAAGGCCGTTAGTGAAGCAAAAGCTAAGATTTGGGATGACTTATATAAAAAACTCAACTCAAAAGAGGGTGAAAGAGATATTTTTAGGATAGCTAGGGCTAGAGATAAGAAAACTAAAGATCTTAATTATGTTAGATGCATAAAAGACGAGGATGAAAAAATTCTAGTGGCAAATGATGACATAAGAAATAGATGGAAAAACTATTTTTATAATCTTTTTAATGAAAATAAAGATGTTAGTATTAGTTTAGGAGATTTAGCCAAGTCAGAAAAGTATATAAACCACAATTTCTACCGACATATTCAAAAGAATGAAGTCAAAGAGGCTCTTAAACATATGAAGAGTGGTAAATCGGTAGGACCAAATAATATTCCTATAGAAGTTTGGAAAATACTAGGAGAAATAGGAATCACTTGGCTCACAAGACTATTTAATGAAATATGGAAAAACCAAAAGATGCCCGAAGAATGGAGAGCAAGTACACTTATACCCATATATAAGAACAAGGGAGACATTCAAAATTGTGCGAATTATCGAGGTATCAAGTTAATGAGTCATACTATGAAATTATGGGAAAGAATTATCGAACGTAGGTTAAGACAAGTATCAAGTACAACAGAGAACCAATTTGGATTCATGCCGGGCAGATCTACTATTGAAGCGATTCACCTTTTGAGACGTCTTATGGAACATTTTAGAGCAAAAAAGAAAGACCTTCACATGATATTTATTGATCTAGAAAAAGCTTATGATAGGGTACCGAGGGAGGTTCTTTGGAGAACTTTGGAAAAAAGAGGTATCCCATTGACATATATTAACCTTATAAGAGACATGTATGATGGTGCAAAAACATGTGTGAGGACTCATGAAGGAACGACAGACTTCTTTGAAGTTAATATTGGGTTACATCAAGGATCAACTTTAAGTCCATACTTATTTATAATGGTGATGGATGAGTTAACAAAACATATTCAAGGATCAACTTACACATATTCAAGATGAGTTACTATTGAAGCGATTCACCTTAGGAAAGTGGCGAAAGATGTGTTAGGGGTATCTAAGGGAGGTGTACCGGCACAAAAAGAAGCTTGGTGGTGGAGTGAAGTAGTGCAAAATAAAATCAAGGCAAAGAGGACATGTTACAAATTATATTACGCTAAGAAAACTAGTGAAACCTTAGAGGTTTATAAGAAAGCAAAGAAGAAACGAAAAAGGCCGTCAGTAAAGCAAAAGCTAAAATTTGGGAGGATTTATATAAGAAACTCAACTCAAAAGAGGGTGAAAGAGATATTTTTAGGATAGCTAGGGCTAGAGATAAGAAAACTAAAGATCTTTCTTATCTTAGATGCATCAAGCACGATGATAAAAAAATTCTAGCGGTAAATGATGATATAAGAAATAGATGGAAAAACTATTTTTATAAACTTTTTAATGAAAATAAAGATGTTAGTATTAGCTTAGGACAGTTAGCCAAATCAGAAAAGTATATAAACCACAATTTCTACCGACATATTCAAAAGAATGAAGTCAAAGAAGCTCTTAAACATATGAAGGGTGGTAAATCGGTATGATCACATAATATTCCTATAGAAGTTTGGAAAATACTAGGAGCAATAGGAATCACTTGGCTCACTAGACTATTTAATGAAATATAGAAAAACCAAAAGATGCCCGAGGAATGGAGAGCAAGTACACTTATACCCATATATAAGAACAAGGGAGACATTCAAAATTGTGCGAATTATCGAGGTATCAAGTTAATGAGTCATACTATGAAATTATGGGAAAGAATTATCGAACGTAGGTTAAGACAAGTATCAAGTACAACAGAGAACCAATTTGGATTCATGCCGGGCAGATCTACTATTGAAGCGATTCACCTTTTGAGACGTCTTATGGAACATTTTAGAGCAAAAAAGAAAGACCTTCACATGATATTTATTGATCTAGAAAAAGCTTATGATAGGGTACCGAGGGAGGTTCTTTGGAGAACTTTGGAAAAAAGAGGTATCCCATTGACATATATTAACCTTATAAGAGACATGTATGATGGTGCAAAAACATGTGTGAGGACTCATGAAGGAACGACAGACTTCTTTGAAGTTAATATTGGGTTACATCAAGGATCAACTTTAAGTCCATACTTATTTATAATGGTGATGGATGAGTTAACAAAACATATTCAAGATGAAGTACCTTGGTGTATGTTATTTGCAGATGACATTGTATTAGTGGAGGAGTCTAAGGAAAAAGTTAATAGAAAATTGGAACTATGGAGAGAAACATTAGAAAGCAAAGGCCTCCGACTTAGTAGAACAAAGACAGAATATATGGAATGTAAGTTTGATCATTTGGTTACTTCAGAGGACATGGAAATTAAAATTGGCACACATTGCATTCCCCAAAAGGAAAGTTTTAAATACCTAGGGTCAATTTTTCAGAGTGATGGAAGAATTGATGGAGATGTTACACATAGAATTAATGCTGGTTGGTTAAAATGGAGAGGAGCATCAGGTATTCTTTGTGATAAGAAGATACCACTAAAGTTAAAAGGTAAATATTATAGAGCAGCAATTAGGCCTGCCATGTTTTATGGTTATGAGTGTTGGGCAGTTAATCATCAACATGTACAAAAGATATATGTGACAGAAATGAAGATGTTGAGATGGATGAGTGGTCATACAAGAAAAGACCGTATACATAATGAGGTTATTAGAAACAAATTAGGAGTGGCACCAATAGAGGATAAAATGAGAGAACATCGTTTAAGATGGTTTGGACATATAGAAAGAAGATCAAAAGAAGAACCTGTAAGAAGGTTAGAAAAACTAAATTTGGAAAGTATTAAGAGGTAGAGGACGACCACAAAAGTGTTGGAAAGAAACAATAAAGAATGATCTAGCTTATTGGGAGTTAACTGCTAACATGGCACATGATAGGGATATGTGGAAACAAAGAATCCATGTAGCCAACCCCGTCTAGTATGGGAAAAGGCTTAGTTGTTGTTGTTGTTAGTTGTTGTTGTTTCATGTCCCCAAAACCAACATTGTACAGTAGTCTAACAATTGTCCCCAAACATCTGTAACTCAAATCCATAAAATATAAAAGCTCATTTCAGTACCTCATGGGATCAAAATCTGCAACAGAATCATGTGGTCAATCAATTTGGTACCATGTGGTTTACGCTGTTTATCACTTCATTCGATATTGACTGGCTGATGATGTGATAGATAGAGTGCATCAAGCCTAGTGTCTCTTTGGAGGACACATGTTCTCTTCGTAAAGAAAGATGAATCCTTGCACCTTTGCAATGATTATATGCTGAATAAAGTCCCCATAAAATATAAGTACCCTCTACTGAGGATCAATGATTCACTTGACCAATTACAAGGCGCCAGTGTGTTCTCCAAGATCGACCTACGCACGGTTATTATCAACTGGGAATTTGAGCTGCAATGGTACCAAAAATCAGCCTTCTGCACTAGATGTAGGTATTATGAATTTCTAGTAATGCTCTTCGGCTTGACTAATGCACCTGCGGCCTTTATGGACCTGATGAACATAGTATTTAGTGCTTGTCTCTCATTGGTCCTATAAGACATGAGGAACCCATTAAACTAGGACATGGATTCTTTGTTTCCATGGAGCTCGATCATATACCATACTATCAGTTAACTCGATATAAACTAAATCATTCTTTATTATTTCCTTCCAACACTTTTGTAGTCTTCCTCTTTCTTTTTTAACATTTTCACCATTTTTCTTGTACCTTCTCATGGGAACTTCCTGATTGCCTTTCTATGTATCCAAACCATCTTAATTCTTAAGCTATTTTCTCTCATTTTATCATTGATTGATGTCACTCCTAATTTTTTTCTAATAACCTCATTACATGTACAGTCTTTTCTTTTATGACTGCACATCCATCTTAACATCTTCATTTTTGTCATGCATGAAACACAATATGTGCCATCATGCAAAAAAAGTGTGGGGTTTACACATCTCAGCATGTGCCTCATTAAAACAGGTGGGCCCATAGGTCTTACCTCAGGGAGCGTGACACACGTACCTTGTCACCAACAGATGCAGGCATTGCGTTGCATACTACACATAAGTGCACATGCAAACACCTCGTAAGGGTGAAGAAAACTGGACAATATTTCTTATCCATGTTACATTGATTGTATGGATAAGGAATCGTGGAGGTGCCATCAATAGGCATTAATTGACTTCTATGTTGTACAAAAATAAAACAAATACCAAAAGAGGACACAAGAGACATAAAAACTCCAAAAATTAGAAAACCAGTAAACGACTATATATGTAAAAAAAAAAAGTGTTTGAAGTGCTAAGTCAAAAAATTGTAAAATATAACATGAAATGCACTCAATGAGGTTGAACTCCAGAACTCTCTCAAAGAAAAAAGGTACTTTCACAAAGTGTGCTATGACAACATTTTGTAAAAATGAAAGCCTCTTTTTTCATAATAATTACTTTGAGAAGCTTAAGAGTTTCTAGGACGTTTCAGCATGTGGCTTCACGGCATTCTGATTTATAGTTATCGTTCATTCTTTTCTTTATTAAACTATTTAGTATCATAAGATCTTTTAAATGTTTAATTTGCTTGAAGTAAAATCAAGATCAATATTCTTTGTCTCTAGTGTTTTTATTTATTTGTAAGCATGATCCATACTTCCTTAGATCGAGTGAAGCTCCACCAAGATTTTCTGTAGGTTCCTGTTACATACAAATCGCATACTATGCAACAAAGGACTAAAACATCCAAACACAAATTGGAGACTTCAATAGCACAATCAATATGAGGAAAGAATATCTATGAGAAAAGTTACTTGATCACTCAAGCAAGAAGATGTCAAAAAGTAGAAGAGAATGTTAAAAGATATTATTCATGAATGTAACATCTTTTATTTTAATTTCCTTTGATTCCTTTTTTGTGAACATGGACTATCCACTAGGATCATTCCAGGCTAGTTCAACTAGCCACTGGACTGTCTCACCAGCCAATTGGACTACCCACCAAGGCTAGCCCATCGCATCCCAACTTCTATTGTTCCCTCAACTAATGGAAGCAAATCTCCTCTTATTTTTGTTTAGCATCTTTAGTGAGCAAATACATGTGAGTTTATTCTAATTCATTCATAGCTATGTCACACAGGTGCGGGTGTGGGTGCGGGATACGGCAAATTTCAAAAAATTTGGGTGCGGCGACACCGCTAGGGTATATAATATTATATATTATATATAATATTCAAGCTACAACAAGTGAGACATCAATTAACATAAGTATATGACAATAGCAAGTACACAACTTTATATTAAAGCAAAACACATAAACGGTAAACAACTACTAATTTCATCATAATACACAAATCAATCTTCACATATCCGGACCCATTTATCCAAAAAGACCCGAACTTCAAAATCGATACCAGATTTTGAAGCGTGGAATATCCACATAAAAGGAAGTGAAGAAGGTCCGCGTTGAGATATTTTTCTATGTTCATCGGTAGAGTTTCATAGGAGATATGGAAGACAAGCTAAAGGAGCATTTTGGAAACTACGGTGAGGTAACTAAGGTGGTCATCATGAAAGATAAGGTCACGAGTCGACTAAGAGGCTTCAGTTTCATCATCTTTGCAGATTACTCCCTCTTTAATCGGATTCTCTAAGATAAATACACCCCAGACGGCAAAACCGTTAGTTAAAAAAAATTACATTTTTTTTTGCCATGTCGCACCAACACGGTGTCGGTGTCGCACCCGTGTTGAGGTCGACACTCTACCTCTTAGAAGTGTCTGTGTAACTTAGATTCAGAGTGTATTGTTCTCATTCCGTGATTTTGATCCTTCAAGGATTTGAAAACAGAAACGTTTTTACACTTCTGGCTCATTTACTACAACAACCATCTTCGGGAAACACAAGACACTCAGGAAAAGCCAAACAAAGGAGGTGCAACTGAAGCAGCAAACTTCACCCGGTTACAAAGTTATATCACAACACGAGTAGGGCCTGATAAGTGATAAGACTTTGCACCTCAAACATCAATCAGGAAGAATGGAAAAAGTTTAGCACACTTATAAATGCATAATAATGCTTCGTAAAGCCATGAGAACATGAATAAGTAACACGTGAGTCATTTCAAGATGTTTTCGTTAACTAATGCCATGTATTTGTTCATAGCATTCTTGTTGGAAAATGTGGTAGCGCAGCGGAGATTGAATATCATAAACACGAGAGAACAAGTGAAGAGAAAATGTGGAGATCGAAGGAAGGGGTAAGCCCTCCAATGGAGTCCCCCCTCTCTCTCTTTCTTAATCTTACTCTCTTAACCAGTGTTGACTGATGCATATCGTATCGTGTATCGTTGGGATCCACGATACGGGCGTATCGTATCATATCGTATCGTACTTTAATATTAAAATAATATAAAAAAATTAATAAAAATCAATAAAAATTAGTAAAAAACTGAAAAAAAATCAAGAAAAATTCAAGAAAAATCTACTAATTGCTTTAAATTCATATACTGTAAGTTTAGTACAGATTGAGCATTCAAGATTGAACAATTGCATCCAAAATTACATATTTTGAATCTAAAAAATGAAATACAGATTAACACAGTTATATTTTACAAATTATAATCAGGATCATCAACTAAATAATCTTCATCTTCTCCTTGTTGCAGATCCTTATCATCATCATCAGTGACACCTTCTTCTTAGAAATCAAATTCTTCATCTCCTTGATGTTGTTGTTGCGCTCCTTCCAAATTAATCTAAGCAACGTCTTCTTCAGTTAGGAGGGCATTTTCTTCAGTGTCTTCCATAACCCAATCTTCTAATATATCAAAATTATCCAAACTTATTGGATCGAACTGACTTTCTTCTCTATTTACTTTTTTTAATTGCCTACGACAAACAAAGATAAACAATTAGTAAATAATATTAACAATTCAAAACTGAAGTTAAACAATATTAAATTGAAAATTTGAAAGTAATACAACATTACCTTTCACGAAGTCGCATGTTACAACGAATATAAATTAAATCATTTAGTCTTTTGTGTTCCAACCTGTTGCGCTTCTTTGTATGAATGTGTTCAAAAACACTCCAATTTCTTTCACAACCTGTTGCACTATAGGTTTGGCTTAAGACTCTCAATGCAAAATCTCTAAGGTTTGGACAATCAGTTCCAAACCTGTTCCACCAAATATCGATAGAAAAAGACAAACATTAGAGACATAATCTACAGTAATGTAAGATGAAACTTAAATATTAAAATAAACAATTTACCTAAACGCATCATAGTGCGGTTGCGAATTACAACAGGCAAACCCATCAAGTGAAGAGCATTATCATATATCTCCATCTCTCGATGTATCGCATCTGCTATGCTCTCATCAGGGACTAATTTGTCGATACAATCAATGATTCCTCGATTAACCTCACCGTCCCTTTTAAAGGTTGCTGAGTACGTGAATGATGGGTTTAGATAGTAGGTTGTTGCATGAATAGGCTGATGCAATTGTTTATTCCATCTACTATCAATTATTTTCCACATGGGCACATAATCTCTCTTTTTTCTATAAAAGTTATTTCTGATGGCTTCTTTTGCCCTATTCATGGCTTCATAAAGGTAACCCATAGATGGTTTCTCCTCGCTGTCAACCAATCTCAAAACTTTTACTAAAGGACAAGTAATTTTTAATAATTTAACACATGCATTCCAAAATGAACTTCTAAAAACTGTTTCTGCAATCTCATTCAACTTTCTATTTCTTCTATTATGAGGCAACTCTGAAAATTGTTGCCACTTATCTGAGAAGAGCATTCTCTTCAAAGCTTGCTTCTGTCTCATAATACTCTGCACAGATAAAAAGTTTGTTGCGAACCGAGTTGCAGTTGTTCAAAGAAGCTCTGCACCTTCTGTATATCTCCTCATCATACACAAAATAAATGCGTGATTGTAAATGAATTTTATGGCAACACTCAGTTGCTGCCTTTATTTCATTCATCTCACCAATGTTCTCAAGGATGAGATCTAAACAATGGCCTGTACATGGTGTCCATTAGAAAGTCCCATAAATATCAGCTAACTCCTTCCCAGCTGCTTTGTAGTTAGTTATATTATCTATAATCAATTGGACCACATTCTCTACCCCAACCTCACATATCACCTTATCAAATTCTTGTCGTAAGATCTCTTCCGTGTGCCTCTCCTCTGACATATCTAAAGATCTTAAAAATATGAGTCATTTAGGATAGTATACAAGAAAGTTTAGCAATGTCCTTCCTCGCCTATCGGTTCATCCATCTGCCATGACAGTGCATCTCGTTTCCTTCCACGACTGTCTCAAAGTTGAACAGTATTATTGCACTTCAATGACGGTCTAATCTAATATCTTCCCTCTCAACTTTTGATAAGAGGGCATCCTGTATCTTGGACCAATGTTAGCAATTGCATCTACCATTGCTTGAAAATAAAAACTGTTTGCTGCATTAAATGGAATGCATGCATCATAAAACCATCTCCCCACTGCAAGGTCTGCCTGATCATGCAGTTGTTCTGAAGCCATAGCAGCACGAATTCCAGGTTGAGCATCAGGTGTAGTGGAAGGAGGAAATAATGAATGTATGCTATAAGAAGATCTTCCTCTACTCCTTTCTCAACTTCTTCTTCTGCCACCTCTGAAGTCTTCAGCAACCCTCTTTCTCCTGTTAGGTGCTCGTAAACTGCTACTACCAATCTCTCTTCTAGCATATAAATGCAAACTATCAATGAATCCAACTCCAGTGGCAGTAGCATCATCAGCTTCTTCAAACATCTGGAAATCATCATTTTGTTGTCTAGTCCTTTCCTGTATACTCTCAATCATCTGCAGGCATTGTCATTTAATACCTTCTGGCAAACTTCTAACTTTGTCTGTGCATGGAGCAACTTCTTTCGTGGTCCCTGCTAGGTGGTGTTTCAACCTTAAAATTCCACCACTAACCACCTTTTCACAAAATAAGCATCTGATCTTTAACCTAGAACCCTCAACTGGTATACCCCACTGTCATGCCCGATCATCAGACCGAGAATGGGAGTCTCTATCACCCCTTCATGCCATCTCAATGGAGTACTTTAATTCAAACAAAAACCTAAAAATAAAAGCACTTTGTAAATTCCCAATCTTCAAATAATACTCAAATGGAGTGTCTCCCACTTCATGAATGCAATAAAAATCGTATACACACTTAAAAACTTCATATTTTGTCATTCAAAAAAAATAAAATAAAATAACACAAAAAAACAACAAATATAAAGGGAAAAAAAGAAAAAAATATTAAAAATATACCTAAATGCGAGTTAGGAGGCTTGCACGGACACCGTAGGATACGATTTTGGAGCTTTAAACACCAAAGAGGCGAAAAGCGGCTCTTAAGGAGCTTGAGAAACCCAAAAAAATAGAGGAAACCCGCAAAAAATCGCGGGTTTCATTCGGTCGAGGACCCTTTATAAGGGTCCCAGGGCGATACGGTGCAATACACTTACTAAAATGATATACCCTGGTTGTCCATGATACGGATAACATTGCTCTTAACCCTAATACAAGAAGTTCAACCCTTATATAATTGGCAGTTAAAAACAAAATGTCCTTAGTGCTATAGGCAATTACAATAATACCTAAAACATCAAAAATACTAAAACTGACACTAAGAACATATTCTTAACACCCCCCTTAAGTTGGGAGTGACATACATTGAACTCCAAACTTACCAAAAAACTTATTCTTTCTTCATTTTTTTTCTCCGATTTTTCAACTCTCTTGGCTGTCCTCTTTTCAGCAACCTTTTTGGTTGCAACATTCTTCGTCAACATTCATGGTTGTTCTTCAGCAGCTTCACAGCTGCACTAATCTTCAATAACTTCTTTGTTGCAACATCTTCAACTCAGCCCTCCTGTTTGGTCATATTCAACACCTTCTTTGGTTGTAACATCTTTAACTCAGTCTTCCTCACTGATCATTTTCAACAGCTTTTTTGGCTTCAACATCTTCAACTCAGCCTTCGTGGCTGGTCATTTTCAGCTGCTTCTTTGGCTGCAACATCTTCAACTCAGCCTTTCTTGCTGGTCATTTTCAGCAGCTTCTTTGGTTACAACATCTTCAACTCAGCCTTCCCGACTCGTTATTTTCAGTACCTTGTTTGCCTGCAACATTTTCACCTCAACCCTCCTAGCTGGTGATTTTCAGTAATTTCTTTGGCTATAAATTCTAGCAACCTCATGCCTGCAAAATACATTTCAGTAATCCTTATGACTACAATATTCACCTCATAAAAAAAACAACCACCTCCAATCTGCATTTCTTCAAACACTTGGTGTGCAGGTTAATCATTTCTTCTTCTTGGGCATTGAATCTGCATAGGGAGAACCATCTGCGGTTAATGATTTCCAATCCAACGACTTCAGTCTCTAGTTGCGATGGCTCGTTGCCATGGGTCCTCCACTACCCGACTTGACTAGGCATCACTCGGTCCTCCACTGCCCCATGCGCATCTGCCCCATCACTCGGTCATCGCTGGCGTAACGTATGATCCAATGACACTAGGTTCCTTGAACATTGTCAACACGCTCCCCCCACCGCTGTCAATGAGAGGTTTGATTTCATTACCGACCGATCCATCCAAAATAGGGCGACCCCCAGCCTTCCTCGACGAAAATCCTGTTGCTTTTGCCGTATGAGTGAGAATTCCTGTAGGTTGTTGCCCTTTCGTCTTCATGCAAAAGCTGCAATTACAAATCCCTCTACATTTGGGGCACGTCCAGGAATCCACCTTGCTCATCTCTCTCTCTCTCTCTCTCTTGAAACTGTCATAACCTCTTGGATGAACAAAAATTTCCAGTTCACTGTGATCAAGTCCAACCACCAGCCAGCACTAACGAGACATTACGTCGACATTTTACCTTTTATGTACAGTTACACTAAGTCATGACGCCCTCTCTTCAGGACATTGTAAGAAATATGAGGAAAAGTCACTGCTTCCTTTTTTGAAACACCATTGTTCATGTTCAAGAGCCGTGAACATGAAACAATCCATCAAAGGATCCAAGCCAAGCTGCCCAAATTTACCTTTGTGCTGAACAATCCCCATAAAAGTCCCCTTTATAATTCTTCAAAGGCTGAGTCTGAAGAGGCTGATATCACAAGCTTCAAGGCCTACTGTGTGGAAATATGATAATACCGGTTCCATTGCAGACAGTTCTTTGGAACATTTTGTAGCTTGCGTTCAAACACCACAAGGAAAAAGAATGACAGGATGCTTACTATGGGCAATATAGTTGGCTCCATAAGACTTTTTGAAGTGGGAAAATTTGAAGATGTTGATACTGTAGTACCTCGGAAACAGATGAAAATCCCGTTGCTTTTGCCATATGAGTGAGAATTCCTGTAGGTTGTTTCTTCTCCATCCTGCTGAAAACGCTAAGTACTGCTTTTGCATAACCGTTCATTGTCCACATATGATCGAGTTCCAGATGACGATATCCCTCTCCTTCATCAACTCAAACACGTCCCAAGCTTGATCTAGGGACCCGCATTTTGGATACATGTCAATCAGAGAAGTACCTAATACTGGATTCACAGATAATTCATCCTTACTAATCAGACTGTATACACGTTCACCTAACCCAAGAGCCCCTAGCTGTGCACAACCGGAAAGAACGCACACCATGGTGAAACAATCAGGTTTCACGTGCTCCTGCCGCATCTGGGAAAACAGCTGCAGTGCCTCATTGGGTTGGCCGTTCTGGCAATACCCACAGATCACAGCACTTCATGAAACGACGTCCCTCTCAGCCATCCCATCAAATACTTTACGCTCTTCACCCAAGCTTCCGCATTTTCAGTACATATTCACCAGAGCAGTAGCTATGAACACATTCTTTCCCAACCCCATCTCTTCGACACAATCATGAATCCATTGGCCAATTTTTGCGTCACCCAATTGCGAGCAGGCTGACAGGATACAAACCATAGTAAAGCTATCGAGCTCAACATTGTTCGCAAATGATTCTCGAAATAGATCAATGGCCTAAGCAAACCGCTCATGGCGTTCATAAGCGCCAATCATGGCAGTCCACGAGACAACATTTCTATGAGGCATTGCATCAAACAGTTGGCGTGAAACTCGTAAATCGCCAAGTCTCCCATACATCAACAATAAACTTGTCCCCACGAACACATCAAACTGCAAACCCCTCTTCAAGACTTGTGTGTGAATCATCTGCCCCAAACCAACATCCAGAATGCAGCCACACGCCTTGAGAACAAATGGAAATGTGCGACGACCTGGCACAAGCCATGAAGCCATACATTTCTATGGCTTCCTCCATGAATCCATGGCACACGTATCCCCTTAATGGCAACTTGCAGGAGGAAGAAGAAGAGAGGGATGCTTTTCTTTGCTCACCATCAACAACCATGTATCATTCTAAACCGTAATTTCTTCTCATTCCTTGCAATGATCCTGCTGCCTGCTGAAAAGCAATGTCTCGTCGTACCAGCATCGCCAAATCTTAGGAGATCACAACGTGTGTAATGCGAGGATGAACTACTCATCAGGAACTGGAGCACTTTCATGCTTACATCCTCTGCCACGCTCGTGAGCGAAACAACTACCTGCTCTATACGCTCATACGTGCTACGAAAATGGATGGATGCAATACGCCCGATCGCTCTTCACCATCGCTTCCGAGCCGAACGTCTTCCTATGGAACGGAATGATAAGGGGGGGTGTGACTGCGATACTCACATTAAGAGCACGTGGGTGCCGGCGGCGAGGCGACGGGATCTAAGGATGGTTGCTGACATACATAACTCGGTTAACCTCTGACGGCAAACAGGTGTTCCCCTTCTATCGTCGTCAGTGCCTCTCCATCTCTTTCTCTCTCAAGCGCACGTCCGCACCCACTACCCATTGCTTCGAATGACTCTTATACCATGTTGGAAAACGTGGTAACACAGCGGAGATCGAATATCACAAACACGCAGAGATTGAAGGAGGGAGCAGGCCCTCCGCCCCCTCTCTCTCCCGCTTTCTTAATCTTACTCTCTTAATCCTAATACAAAAAAGTTCACGCGGTTAAACACAAAATAACCAAAATACCCTTAATACTACGAGTAATTACAATAATACCTAAAACATTAAAAATACTAAAACTGACACTAAAAACATATTCTTCAACAATTCTCACATGTCCACCATGTGCATGTTTGTGCAAATGGTGCCACCGACATAAGATACACCATACTGTTTGTGCATGTAAGATAGAGACTTCAGTTATACCATCTAAATGAAGCCATTGATATCATCATAAATAAACTTCACTATGACACTGATTATAGCTCATCCAACAATCAGAAGGTCAGTGGTAATATTAACTCATGAGGTACCTCTAACTTGTCCTCCTTCGCTCTGTGACTTTTTGGAAGTAAGCGGAATTCTTCTGTCAATCGAACACATTCTTGAACATTCTCAGGCGACACAAAGTCAAGGGCCACCTTGATGCACGACTGCAAAGACAAAAGACATAATACTTACATCAGTGCACAACTCAGACAAATTCAGTAGCAAAAGTAAAACAATAAGCAGTAACACTTCAGGAAAGGTAGAGAGTAGAAACCAGATAAACTTCACACTAAAATATAAATCCCTATCAGAATGTGACCAAGGACGATATATCGAGAGAAAAAAAGACTGTTTGTTCTACGTACGAATCCTAGTCATGAACAGATTTATATATCACATACTAAGATATCTCAATAAAGAAAGAGCCAGAATAACTATAACTCTATTTCAATCACTTTTATGTGTCTATCAATCTTTTTACAACTTCTAATCTTCTAAATAAGGTAGCACGTGGCGGTTTGCCTAGAAATTGCACTCCTTAACACTTCCCCCAGGTGTGTGTTTTTCCAAGCATCTTGACCACTAATATGTATTTGTCTGATTCAATCTGTCTGTGCCCTTAGCCTTTTAGAATGTGTTGTTCTCGATCTCTTGTTTGACTTAACAGTGTTGTCACATTTCTTGTTCTTATGATTGCTGACATGAAGTCAGTGGTTGCACCAAATGGACGTTAAGAATGCGTTGCTTCACGTTCATCTAAAGCAGGAGGTCTATACGTAACAAAACAACGTTGAGGATATAACAAAGGTAAACCCTAAAATTCAGATTTTGTAAGTAAGAAGTATCACTCTATGGCCTTAAACAAGCTTCTTGTGCTTGTTGTCGAAGGTTTTAAGATGAGCTACAAAGTTATGGCTCCGAAAGAGTCAAGTTGACTGTTCTTTGTTCATTAGTGGTTGTAGATGTGGCATTATTTACTGATTAATTCTGATGATATGGTCACCACGAGGGGTTTCCATGAGCATATGTATGATCCAGAATCACTATTTATCTCATATTTCCAACTCAAAGATTTGGGAGACCTCAAATATTTTCTTGGAATTGAAGTTGATAGAGTTACTTTCACAACATAATCATGCGCTGATTTGTTGAAAAGAAGTAACATCTTGACTTGTAAACCTGTGGATACTCCAGCACTTGTTCTCCCAAAATCACAAAGTGATGGTCGTGCAATGCGAGGACCCTAGACTCTTTTGTAATTTGTAGTCTTGTTGGAGCTTTACAGCATTTGCATTTATGGAAAGATATCACTTGTGTCGTCAGTCGCCTTCCCAATAGAAGCATGATACAAGATAGTATAGACTCATATGGAGGGTGTAAAGCTGATATCAAATACAGTACAAGAACAATCACTGAGGAACCAGGAGAATGAAATACTCGGCTTGTCATTGGAGGTTTCATAGGCACACATTGGCCTGGTGAGTCCGACATTGAGAAGTCGATATCCAGTTATTATTGTTTACTAACAAGAACTGGGTATCGTATAGTAGCAAGAAGTAAAGACCATGAACTGTCAACAGCGCAGAAGCAGAGTAGAGCTCAATGTTAACCTTAGCGGCTGAAGTTGCCTGGATATCACATCTCCTCTCAGCCTTATCTCAGACATGCACGAACTTTTATATATTGTGATAATGAAGGGCAATCAAAACTGCCTTGAACCCTATTTCTTCATGGAAAGACCAAATACATTCGAACTGATTCAGCACTTTCAATCAAAACCACGTTGAACCCTATTTCTCAACTACATTCAAAGTGATTCAGCAATTCACGGAAAAGATAAAAAATGAGAAGATTGGAGAACATTTTATGGGTTCAAAGAATCAGATTTGTCAAAGGGGCTAGAAGAATCAAATGTTGATATCTTGATTTAAGGGCTCACCAACCATTGTTTAGGTACCTTAAGAACACGTTTTCCATCATCTAAGGAGCACGTGCAGCATCAAGGGTGCTATTAGCAGAATGTATCTTAAGAACAAGTTGTCCATGATCTGGGGAGCATCTATCTTGAGAGCATGTTATCCATGGTGAAAGAACTTCAACAGTTCAACCAATTTCAAACATGAAAGAATATAACCGTTCAATAGACAGCTAAGATGAATAATACCAACAGCATCAAGACGCATAGCTACAATACATGCTATTTTCAGGAAATGGAAAACATATACTTCATAACGAGATGATTCATTCTGAGGAATCTAACCTTCCTATTTCTCACTTGATGAGGACAGCCAGCTGGGATAAAGATAGCCTCACCAAGGTGTTGTTCAAATGTCCAAGGCTCAATATCTGTATATCAAAGTTAGTTATCTTTTTTTGGTCACAAAGATTCTGGTGGCAGCACTGAAGAATCCGTAAAGAGAAAATTCAAGTATATGGCTTACCGAACTCTTCTTTCAGTTGTCTTTTATGCCTCTCATTCAAGAAAAGTGTTTGATCATGAATTGGATGAACAACCTGAATAATTAAGAATAGGCCAGAGATTTCAACATGCAAGGAAAGAAAGAACTATAATATAAAACCGTAATGAAACTCACAGAAGTCAGAGGAAGATTATTAATGTGGCGAAATTCTTTCCAGTGCTTTTCCAAGTAACTAATCAGAGCAGGCACATCTTGTCTACGGAAAATGTCCCACACTGCCCCTCCATAGACATTCATAGACTCACAAACACCCCCTTTATCATTTTTATTCTCCTCTGGTGGATTTGAACTAGATGAATTGTTTCTGCTACCAACTGGAGATGACTTTTCCCCATCTTGCAAACCTTCTCCCAAAGTTTCATGAATGGTGTTGATGTTGGACAAAGACTTGTTTCCATCTAATTTTCCAGGCTCAGAAAAGACGCCATTGGTGATTGAAGCATCATTTGTTGGCTGGACGTACAGACCCAGCATATCGCCCATCCACACTTGTTGCTGTTTGCCAGAAGCATCCATCTCAAGATCTGTGGTCCCAACCAACTTAGCATTATCCAAACATTTTGGGGAACCAGATACTTCCACCTCAGACCATTTATAATCAACTTTCTCTTCCATTAAACCTCTCTTTAGTGACGAGTCAAAATTCTCAGGAGTAGGCTCTATACGATTTGCAGGAGAAGATAAATGTATCTGATTTTCCTCGTTATATGGCCCCACCTTCTCTGTGTGCATATCAGCTTCAGGATATAGAGGCTTAGAACTCTGGAATATTTCCTTTGGTCTTCCATTCTCCTCAATTTTCTGTTGAACAAGGTCTTCAATCCTTTTCTCAACATTTGGAGACAATGCACCATTATTTTGTAAGCAGGAACTTGATAGTGAACGGTTTTTCTCCATTCCACTGGGATTGTTTTTGATACTTGTCACCTCAATATCGCCACTGCATTTAGGAGAACAAGATGCATCCAACACAATTTTCTGCTTGTCGGATGACACAGTCTTTTTATTCGTCATCTCCAGGATTGGACACATTTTCTCTATATCCAGGGATGTAGAACTTTTCTCTATAACCACATCCAAAGTTGACAAATTAGCAGGCACTTTAGGCTCTTGCACCTCTAACTTGTCCACTTCATCAATAGTCCCATACAGATCTTTACTTTGACCTCCGTAAAGTTCAAGCAAGTCATCTTTATAGTGTTTCTCTTTCAATTTTTTTATTTTAGCTTTCTGCCATGCAGGGATATTCACCTCGGCAGTGTGTGTCAAAACATTAACCTAGCAAAAATAGAAAAAGAAAATCTCACACAGTTTTCTATCACCATAAAAAACTGCTATTAATAAACTTAAAATGATAAACAACCAGAAAGAGCACATTCCACACGTTCATAGAAAAGATAATACAAATCAGATAGTTGATAATATGCATGTGAAAGCCTTAGAGGTACTTGGCAAATGGCATTAAGTGGATGTGAGACGAGGCATCCGATCATAAGTTATTGGAATCAGGCTTGCATTTACCATTATGAAATTCTTCCCCAAATATCGTCCATTGTAAATCTATCATGAACTGTTTAATTGCCCAACCTTTTAGCCATTGGGGATAAATCTTTAGTTGCACAAGTTTTTTGAACTAAATCTACCAAAGAAATACTGCCACGTCTACAATTTAAGGAACAAATAGTATACTGTAAATGTGCAGAGCCACTTGTTGGGAGGAAAAAAGTAAACTGTAAAACCACAACGAAGGTCCAGATATTTTCTCCAGAAAGCAGATAACTTCATACAAGAAATATTTCTCATGTTTCTTGGGAGATAAAGGCTAAGTGAAGTGCCTCGGAGAACTCAGTGTCATTGTTCAAGAACCTACATAAGAGAAAGATTGTGTTATGCATACTAAATATATTTAAAAAGTAATAAACTAAATGGACCCAAGGCACCAAAATTCAGGTCAGTTAAGGCTAATATAGGTGTGGTATGCTAGACGGTGCCCCATGACTTTCTAGCAAGCAACTCTTCCCAATTCACTATTGCCAACAACGCTCAGAGTTCTGATGGTCTGGTACATTACTGTGGCAAAAATACCACCACCCATGGTAAAAAATTCAACCAAGTTTTACAATGGTTGTCAGCAACCCAGAGCAGCACTTTCATTTACACCATCTTGGAAAAGTCAAGCAATGTAAATTTCTGAAAAGAAATATTTAGCAAAACTATACACGTGCATGTGCACATGCTAGTCAAAGCCACAATCTAAGGATAGGCCAAAATTACATATTCTAACAATGCATATCTGTGTCAGGCACCAGCACTCTATTGAAAGGTTAGAGGATATTACATTGAGGTAGAGAGAGATTCAGCTGCACTGGAACAATTTACTCCAACTTTAATTAGGCACAAACAAGTCAAATTAAATATAAGTAAACATGGACGCTGCCATCCTGGGCATGTACACAACAACCTGATAGTGATACCACCAAAATGAAGAAACCTGAGTACATGTGTGCTTAAGTGATAACTCAAACTAAAATCTTACCGCATCAGACATGTCGCAATGCAATTTTGTGACTGAATCACCTCTGCCAAGCTCTTCACATGATCCATATGCAATGTAAGTTTTTGGACCTAAGTCTGGCTTCAAGCAACCATTTGGAAGCTTGGTAGCTAGATTCAGGATACCAGATTTGGGGTGAGTATAATGAGAAAATGGCAATGACGTAATGAACTCCGCACAATGTCTTGGCAACCTCTCTTCAAATAAGCTGGAGGGAGGCCAATCCTTAAGCTTAAGCATCTCTGGCCAGTCACCTCTATGCATGCGACCTTCTAAGTAGCCTTTGAAGAATTGGTGTATGTTTATCTCAACCTATACAGTAGCCACAAAGACTGCAACTTAGACCCTCATGAATAAAAAAATACAATCAAAAAGCGAAGAATCAGCCACTAAGCTGACAATATTCTGAAGATGAGAAAGAAGCAACTCTCTGGACAAGATGGTGACTGAATATAACCAACCATGTGAAAACCTATACAGTGATAACATTTATTCTCACAACGTAAAAGGTCACACATATGATGGACTCATTTGTTCACTGGATGAATGAGAATGTGATTCTCCTCTCTAAAATCCATCTCATACACATACATCCTGAATCAGAAGACTTCGGGAGGTAAACCCATTAGCTGAATAAGTGGTGGCCTATTATCCTGTATCAACAGGTATCAGACTTTAACTGACAACCATGTCCAACTAACACTAGACAATAGAGTGCAATACGCAAGCAAAACATATTATAGTAAAATATTATGTGCTGCCTGATTTCAGCATAGACAAACATCAATAAAAGCAAGCTAAAGAACATTTACAACATACTCCACATAACACCTCCAAATTTCCTTTCCTTCTAAACTTTTAACTTTTCTAAATTTTTCAAGGTATTCCTCTTAAAATCATATCCCTCATGCTTTTTAGAGCAAGGGATGAAGATTCTATCAAGTTCGAACTTTTTAAATCTAAGCACCAGATGTAAGTTTAGTATTTGTTGAAGGAGGAAAGTCACATGAATACATGACACAAGCTCAAAAGATCAACTAGGAACATATTGTCATCTTCTTTAGAAGCATTTCATCTCCGGTAATAACAGGAAACAATTATTTTCAGGAAGAGCAACAACTAGAAGGCAACTATACCCTCCAGGCTCCAAAAAAAATATTAATCCATAAAAAAGTGCATCTATATACGAAACACGAAACATAAAAATTTTAAACAAAACCACACACCTCGCACCAATCTAAGCAATCAATAGCCTTCACAGAACTTGTTTCTTCTTTGAACTTCTTTTTGCTGCCTGTCTCTCTAACAGCCCTCCACATGACCATCGGTTCCCAACTGAGACCAGATGCTTTCTCATGCACATCTCTCACAATTACAGGTTCACCTTGTAACCAGTGTCTCTGAAAATGCTCCAACCCACCATCTTTCAAGTCGATAATATGTGGGCAGTAGAGAAAATTGTCATGGCTGCTCTTTCTAAATGCTGCTCGTCGTACAGCAGAACTCTCTGCAACACCTGTATCACTCACTGGGCACATAAGACAGCTCTCACATGAATCATGATCATCAGAAAGCTCATGATGCCTCAGGATATCTTCAGCATTCGTCAATAACTTGACGACCCAATTTGCTTTCAAGTTCCGCCGCAACTGAAGCAACTCAGTTCCACAACCACCACGTTCTTTAGGAGGGCAGGAAATGCTATCATCATCATTGGCTATCCAGCTGGGCAAAGGACATGTGTTGTCACAGGGATTTTTCACATATGGGCCATCTTTCTCTTGAGCATGAGTTCTTTCAGATGAGTGCTGATATGCAGATCCTGCCTCCTTACCTCCAGGCTGGTGTCCTTCACGAAGCTCCCGACAGCAAGTGAGACAAAGATCATAACCACAGCTTGGACAGCTTCTATGAAAGTCAACAATGGATGTATTGCAATTGTCACTGTTGCATAGTCCAATAGACAAAGTCACACACAGCTTCAGATCCATTTTAGACAATTGCTAGATCCCTCCCATGATCCACCAACTTATTTCATGTAGTTTTCCCCTTTTACTTCTAGAAAAACAGAAAGCTCTAGAAAGGCATCATGAGTGTGGCCGAGATGAAAAGGATGCGCTCTTCATGAAGGTTCAAAACAAAGAGGAGCAAAATTCATCAAATAAACATGGATAGTTTTTTTTTTTAATCATATTTATGGATTACCCACTGAAGAGAACCACTTTACCAAGGTAAAAGTTCTTGCTTCAAATTATTGACTCTAACATGAAGCTATCACATCCTTGGGCATAACCAGAAAAGAAACCTTCAACTTCTGGTTGCTCGCAAGAACTTTTGCCCAGCCCTTTTAGATTAATTTATCACTCAATACCAATGGGGCAACCTCTCACCAAATAAGTCCTAGAGTTTAGTCCCTCTGGTAAGAGAAGTGACCCCCGATTATAGAATTCATGGCATCCGTTCAACTTGCAATTCTAAACGTTGAAAGCAGGAAACCCTCGTGAACATTTCCATTCAAAACATTTTGACATGCAAGATTTCTCAAAACATGGAAGAGCATCCTAATCACTTCCAGAAAAGATTTCCACCTCTTAAAAACGTACAGGGTAGAAAAGACATTGAAAAGAAAGGAAAGCAAGAATTTACATGTGTTAAAATCAAAGGCATCAGGCTTACCAATATTGACGTTCATCCTGATGAAGTTTTGACCTCGTTATATCCAGCTCTGCAACTTGAACACCTAAATAAACAAAAGAACTGCTTACAATTACAAAATAGACAAAAATATAGAAGCTGTAACAACGAACATGCACCAGCAATTCTTCATAAATATTTTTGTACCTGTCCAGGAAGAGCGAAGAAAGGTGAATGTTTTGCTAAAGGGAATAAGTATAAATGGCCAACCTTGGATTTTGGCTTCAATTTCTTTCTCCATGTTCTGCACATCCTTCATCAGCTTAAGGACTGGCATAACTCTGCACAGCAGGTATAGAAGATGCTGCAACCTGTCCTTTGGACCATCTTCCATGCTTTTGTCCTGGCCAAATGGATGGGAAGAATCAGCAAGAAAATAAGGAAACAGCCAAAGACCACAAGAAAACTTCCACATAGGTGGTTCACTGATCAGCACTGAGTTATTAGAAAACATGGCATGGTCATCTTTCAGATATTTTTCTTTCTTTCAAAGTCAACCAGTAGTTCCACACAGCTTCGGACACATTTTCATCACTATGAAGATCATCAATCACTTATCTTGAAAGAACAAAAGTGATTTCTGACAGAATTTTGGGTCAATCCTGCATGTTACACATACAAGTTTAACATAAAAGTTTAACCAGAGGTTCCATAGTACATTACCATAACAACCAGATGTTCTCGCAAGCAGGCTTTACAATTGCAGTTTCCGCGACATACCGGACATGCGTTTTCTATCTCTTCCTGTGTCTGCTCTGGGTACCTTTCACATAACCAGTATTATAGTTTCAGGAACAATTAATTGCAAACCAAGTCAAAAATAGAAAAAAATCATGTTGAGGTTTCTATTATGGTCGAATTTTTTAACAGAATATCAGGACGCATATGGATCAATGGCTACCATCTAGCAATGCATATATAGCAGTAGCGCTTCCTCTTGCAACTGGAACAGATGACAACAGCACCTTTGTCATTCCTCTGGCACTGATGACACATTAAGCCTTTTTGTTCCATACGCTTCCCAGTGTCATCCTAGAAAGCAAGATTCATAGCATAAACTTTAAACAGATTAAACTCATTCACGAATTAAACAGACAAATATAATCAAATCTGAGCGACACATGTATACACCATCAATGGACAGGACTTTATCACGTCCAACCTCATAATCAACTAATAGTAACCTGGCTAGGATGTGCAAAACCAATGTGGAAAGATAAATGGACCAAGAAAAAACTGCCACTAAATGGAGAAGATGCAGTTACACATTTCAATCGGATCACATGCAATATATGTTTCAACTAAAGCAAAAAGTTTTATTTGATGAAATATAGATGAATGTGAGCGTTATGCATGACACCAGACTCATCTTATAGCATGGTGCCAACTCAAAGGTCTGAATTTAGCCGCTAATAAAACAGACTCCACTCGCCTACAGTTTAAAGAGAAAAGTGATAACTTAGACCGCACCTGTTACAACCAAGTAGATTTTCAACTGCCTTTCTATCTTAAAGATGAGAAGTTCACATCACATCAGTGTTTCTCTGTCATCAAAGGAGTCGATCATCATTAACAAGTGGAGAATTCTATCCTACATACTCGAATGGATCACTTCTACGAGTTAGTTAATGTAAGACTGGCTCATCTTGATAGCATTTTCCTTTGCAAAGATCTCCATTTAGGTAGAATAGTTAAATCATGGCACGTTCTGATCCTTCTTATTCCCCATGTTGATAAGAATGCATTTACACGAAGTTCTGGCACAACTTATCTTGCTATTTGTATACGCAATTGGAAATGAAGGTGTCCTGCCATTCGCAATCACATTCACGCCTATCAACTATTGAATGAATGAATCTGAAGAAGAAATGCACTTGACTTTTTCCACTAAAATAACATTTTCCGACACCCTTTTCAGGATTTAAGTTATTTTTCTGATAATAGCTTAGAAACCTTTCCGTTTTTTAAAAACAAGTATAGTCAACTCTGCTTTTCTTAGCTAGTTATTTCCTTGTCTAGTAGTTCTTTTCTTGTACAATTGGGGATAAACCCACCAAATCATGAGCGGCATTAAACAATATTTCTTTGGAGAATGCAAAACCCCAGATGCCACACCGCCCACAGAATGAAAACCCCGTTTTTTAACTCACATCAAACTGCCGATTGAGTGAGCAAGCAATATAGGTGAATCTATTTTCCGAGGTAAACTTCGGTCTACGAATGATTCATCGAGGCTCATGTTTGCCGGAAAGCTTGCACTAGTTAACTTCTATACCAAACAACGGACAATTTAAAAATGAAAAGAAACTGTAGCTTCACCAAAGACTGGGAAGAATAGCGAAATAAAATGAGAACGCAGACCACGAAACTTAGCCATTAGCTTGGACGCCAAAGAGGAGCGACAGAAGCCCTAAATGTTATATCGCATAATCTAGAATTATTTCACAAACTGCGGAAATAGCACCAAGCAACAAGAAGATTATAGTCGGAAAAAAATTGCAGGCAAGGAAAGTTCAAAGCTCACAGCGTTACTAATCTCTGCGCTACTCTTTCTACCATGTCCTGAACTCCCTTTCTTCGAAATTCCCTTCCGTTTACCAGAATTTTCCTCTCCCGCTATCTGAGCTCCACAAGATTCACGTTGCAGATTTCCCAAACGCCGTTCGCTTCGGTACTCCTCATCGTCCTCCTCCTCCTTCTCCTCTTCATCATCGCTGTCCTCCTCCTCCCTTTCGCTCTTACATAACGTATTCCTCTTCCTCTTCTGCTTCTGCTTTAAAACACTAGCCGGATACTTCGCCTGAACGGATTTTCCAGCCAAAACTTCTCCATAAAGCTTCCTTTTCTTCTTCTTCATCGAAGGATTCGTGCATCCAACGCTCCTCTTCTTCTTATGTTTCCATCCAGATTTTTTTCCGGCCCCATCCAGTTCAAGCTGCTGCCGACCGGAATCAGTGACGCCGGGAATTAGACTGCGCTTCTTCCCGCGGAAATAATGCTTCTCGCACATGGACTTTCCGGGCAACGCCTTCTGTGAGCAACGCCACTTCTTTCCATCTGACCTTTTGCATCTTTCACCGGAATCCATGACGAAATTCGGAAATCCAGGACCCTCGAAAGAGAATCCCCAGAAAAAAATAACGCGAACTCTCGGGAAAGTTCGATCTTACTCTCCCTCCAATGCTCGAATTCACGATCTACACACTGAAACCGAGACAAAAATTCCCATAAATTGATGGAGAAACGAAACTAAGGATTCGCCCTCCAATTTTCGCCTGAGACATCAAACCGGAAGGAGGTGAGGAAGAAGCATCAGGAAACTCTCATAACTCTTTCCCTTTATTTCCGCTTTCATCCACAATTGGAAAAGAAATTCTAATATTCGTAGTTGAAAAGAAAAGGAAAATAATAAAATTATAGGGTTAGTATCGTAAGTCAGGTTTCTATTCTTCGCGTGCTAGCTTTCGCTCTTCCTGCCGAGAAACGAATCTACAAATCAAATTACCAAATTAGGCTTCTTACCTGTGAAGATTGGTTTTTCCATGACGACTATGTCCCTTCGCCGTTTATATACCGTTGGGATTTTTTGCTGGAACTCGTGTCGTGTCAGCATTTTCGTACCTAATTCTCACTTTATCTTGGTGCATCTCAAAATGTCAAAACCATCCTAAACACAAAAATCAAGCTTACCTTTAATATCATTGTCATAAGTTATTATTTTTCTAATTAATTGATTTTTAACAAATTTAATAATAATAAGTCCACTTTACCCTTACTGTCAAAAGTCTAACCCAACTCTTCTCCATCTAAACTTAGGACTAATTAAGTATAGCTAACTACTAACATCACGCAAGAAGGTTATAAGTTAAACAAAATTATGGTGTAAGTGGAGAGTTTGATTCCCTAGGTAAACTGGAACCGATGATTCCAACCTGAAACCGGAATCGAACCGCCCCAGAGGTGGTTTCAGATCCAGTTTCTTAACCGTCGGTTTCGAGGCGGTTTCGGATTCGGATTTAGAACCGTTATGAAGCTCTTAATTTAAAAAAAAAAACACAAGCAAGACTCCAATGAAAGTCAAACCTACGTCTGGTTTAGTAGTTAGTCATGGTCTATTGTTGAGCCAAGCATCAACTTGTGTAAATATCTTTGCAATATACATACATATATATATTAAAAATGATTTAAAATCGTCGGTTTCGGTTCCATAATGGTTCTTGAAAAGGATGAACCATAACTGAATTGGAGATACCTGGGTCTGGTTACAATTAAGGGGCCAGTTCAACCGGTTCTAGTTACCGACGGTTCTGGAATTGGTTTGGTTCCGGGTTGAACCGTTGGACCGGTTTCGAACTGGTCATGTCTTCGTTAAGCCTTTTCATATAGAAAACAGAAAAAAATAGTGTCAAATTTGTGGAAATTAGGTGTTGATGATATCTTTAAACTACCATCTTCTATTTTTGTGTTTGTTTTATTGGAAATCATTTATATCATGTCGCCAATTGCAATTCCCGTCTCATGTATTATCCTAACAAATAAATAAAAGAAAATCTGGAAAAGAATAAATTTTTGCTTGCACAAAGAGCAATAACTCACCTTATGAGAGGATCTACTCTCGAGCTTAAGGTCATGAGTTCAATACCCCGGCATGCACAAGGCTTCAGCCTCTGAATTGTACCCAAAAAAAAAAGTTGGCCGAGTGGCACGTATGTCATGGAGCCGCGGATCGCACCCAACGGCCCGAGTTGTCTGTATAGTGCTTCAGGTAGACCCGACCCTGCCCCGCTGGTGGGACCTGGGAGTCAGGGTCTGGGCTAAAGCTCAACCCGCTTACATAAACCCTGCGCGAAACTCTCTCTTGTCCTTGACTATAAAATTGAGGGTATATTTGGTAACATAGCGAACAAAACGAGGGGTGGCAATCCGTCTCTCTCTAACCGGGGGCGCCCTTAGATTTTGGGTTTGTTTATGAAAACGTGAGAAAGAAGCGGAGTTGACGTTTCGGTTCCGCGCTTGACCCGACTCACGTACCTATGGATCCGAAAGTGCGCGTGTGATAGACGGGTATTTATTTATTTACCATGATGCGTCCTTCTGACAGGACGTTCGCTCATACGATGAATGGCTGAGATATGCACGTAATGAGATCTCCTCCGTCGGACTCGAGCAGGACGTGACCAAATCCGATCTTTTATCGTATGGGTTCGGATGCACAATCTTAAAACTAAATCTGAACCGTTTAGCTAATACTTATGTCTTAGTAGCCCAAACAAGATATTGCTTTCATGGGGTGCTTATTATAATATCTTTATTTTTGTTATAATAAAAAGTGTGATCGTACAACCCTACTTTCATGATCCTCAACTTTTATAAGATACCCTCTTACGAGCATATAGCCTCTTACTTAAGTTGAAATGAGATGACTTGTAATATATATTGACTCATAAGTCATAAGCGAAAAACAAACCACGGACCCTTTGGTTCGGTTCCTATTCAAGTGTTTGTCATAGTGCGGTTTAGAAGTACTCGTTTTAATTAGAATCAAAACCATACTAAACCCAAAACCAGCTAAAGACTAGACGGAGCTGAACTAGAGCCACTAGATATTGAACTGGTTCGGTTACGGTTTAAGGTTCCAGTATCGGAGCAGGCATTTTTGAACCACCGATCAAAGATTACCCAAAGCTAGTAATGACTAGATATAAGTAGGTGGGGGTTCCAAACCAAACCAAAGAACCAAACTATTTATACCGGATCCAAATCTATTGCAAAACCCGTTAAGCAGCACCATAGGGTTGGAACAAGCACAGAATTGCATCCATTTTGAAAATGAATCAGGTATTGGGTATAAATTACACGGATCTAAACACGTTTGAACCTAAACCCATATTGTTATTTTAAAATCATACCTTGGCTTAGTCAAATCTCAATCCAATAGGTACTCGAACCTGTTTTTTCGTGACTCGGAGTAGAACCTTTTTCTTTTGTAAAATTATTAACAATAATAAGATAGTCGGTGGGTTTTATTTATTTTGAATAGAATTTAGTCTTATTTCGTTACCAATTGATAAAAACTAAAATTTATATTTTAGTTGTTTTTAGTTTGGTCCATTCCATCACATTAGAATTCAGACGTGACTTGTACCCCAATGCGAACTACAATGGGTGCGATTAGGCGAAG
Source organism: Brasenia schreberi (assembly GCA_036023115.1). Taxonomy (NCBI): domain Eukaryota; kingdom Viridiplantae; phylum Streptophyta; class Magnoliopsida; order Nymphaeales; family Cabombaceae; genus Brasenia; species Brasenia schreberi. Next base: position 61,649 of record JAYKKT010000031.1, on the reverse strand, counting down.
AACAGAGGCAAAGATTGATTTGAAATCTCACTAGAACCGATGCCGTGCACGGGTTCCATGGTCTAGTGATCGAGACATTGGAAGTGGAACCTTACTTCTTTTCTTTCCTTTTGCTGTTAATTTCTCTGAAAAGAATCTGGTGATCCATTGGTCTAAACAAAAATTGTTGGAAAAGAACACGTTAGGCTAACCAGGAAGTTGGAAAAAAACACGATGTGTGCTCTTAATTATTTTGCAAAACTAGAGAGAACAAAAGACCGTATAAATAAGGAGGCTATTAGAAATCAATAGAGAGTAACACCAATAGAGGATAAAATGAAAAAAATCGTTTAAGATGGTTTTAAAATATAGAAAGATGACCAAAGGATGCTTTCGTAAGAAGGTATAAAAAGTTAAATTGTGAAAATATTAAAATAAGAAGAAAACGACTACAAAAGTGTTGGAAAGAAACTATAAAGAACGATCTATTTTATATTGAGTTAACTGCTAACATACACCAGATAAGGCTTCCTGAAAGCAAAGAATCCATTTAGCCGACCCCATTTAATATGAGAAAAGGCTTAATTATTGTTGTAGAGAGAGAGCATCTTCCTCTCTCGTCATCGTTCCTTCGTACCAACTCTACAATGTAGGTACCCAAAGCACTCAAATGGGTGCCCTCTCGCTCTCTCTAACCATTTCTAACGTCCCACTCACTATTGAAGACAATCTGTAACACCCAAAATTTGCAAGTTGTAAGAGATGTTGATTCAGGCCTTGTATGTGAGTGTGTTCACTAGGGTCTATCCAGCCGAATTGCAGTTAACAGTGTGACTTCGTCGACGATGAATCTGACCAACCTGGTGATGCCTCCTGTTGGGAAGAGTTGAAGCGGTCAAAGGCTTAAAAAGGAAGCAGCATGATTTTCAGTACAGACTTTTTATTCAAATAATGAAGCACTTCGTACCATAAGCGACATCATTTAGAGAGAGAGCTGTGTTTACGAAACATGATTTTCAGTACAGACTGGTTAAAAGGGGTCGATTTAGTGACACCATTAAAGATTGATCGCTGGAACATTGGAGCAGCGCAAAGGATATCAGCGTGACATCAAGCAATGGTACAAAACGAGAACACAGTTAGCTTTGAATGCTAGCTCATCCAAAAGATGTGTGCTTCAAGTGTGGTAGTCCTACAAAAATATCGGCTTCAGCCAAGGGATATACCGAGCTCTCATCTTAAGAACTTAATGGCCAAATCCAGTCCATTACATACATGCTTGGAGGAAGCAACAGCCCAAAACTTCATGTATGGTCGACCCTGTTCGAATAAGGAGGACACATGGAAGCTTCTAATTAGCCACTCCCATTTCTCTCCTTCCTGAGGACCTCATGCTGCAAGTATATGAATCAAACAATAAATTAGTGTTAACATTTTTAGTTTCTGCCGAATAATGAAGCAGTGGAGCTATGTGATTAAACAAGATGAAGATTTATATCGAAGAGCAGAAGGACGTACATGCATACATGCACACACCAATAACCTTTACCATGTTATCATGCCATATAGTAGTTACATGCTCTTGCTTGTGTCCCATCAACAAATACAGAATCCAACCATTACTAAATTCTTTTAAATGATTAATTTCGTATTAAAGTCTATGCGCTTTGGCTTTTTAAGATGGCAAAAGTTCAACAGTTCAGACTTCATGAAGATAAAATATATCCCATAATGGACGAATACCATGTTACAGTTCACATTTAATAACAAATAAAACATGCTACCGTGACCGTGCCTTTAGGGGCTTAGCTTTTCAATTTAAGCATTTTATTCGTTCAAATCAACCTCAGAAAATTTGTGTGACACCAGAATAGGAATATGGACACAAACACAAAACACAGACACTGATGCACATACACAGACACACACAGAGGACATCAATCACAGGATGACCGCAAGTTCCCTATCAGCACCATCATTGACAGTTTTAAGCTTTAACTAGCTCTCAGTAAAATTACATTCCATATGAGAAATAACTTGAGGCGTTCATATACCATCTATTAAATAAGGTGGACAAAATGAAATTCAAAAGGGGTCCATGCCTTTGAGAATAACATGCATTCTCATCTTACCTTGCTCATCAATGGAGCACTCTGAGACAGGTAATTCGAAAAGTCTTCCTTTCTTTTGTCAAACATACATCTAACACTCTCCAGTACCCGCTCCTCCCTTTTCATGTCCTCATCAATTCTTTCTTTGTTCCATGTCATCAATCTAAGGCGTTCCACATACTCAACCATGGTCAGTGACATCGCTGAAGCAGGGAAACTCGTTGGAAACCTAACTTCCACTTCTTCCCTAAAATAAGATAGTTAAATATCGATATTGTCAAAATTTATGATTGTCACTAGGAAGAGAAACAAATTGATATAAAGGGTCAAATAACCCCTTCTATGTTAAGATATGGTTCCACCAATCCACTGAACCAGTACCCACTCAGACCAAGATCTAGTGTAGAAGAAGAATCCAAGTCAATGTTTATCTCAGACCAAAAGTCTCATGGAAACAAAATCACATCAGCACTGACATTGAAACCTAAGAGCTCATACAAACATGACAATGATCTGGCACATATCACGTCTTACCTGTTACCAAGTGAAAATACACCATGAGTCTTGACCATTCCACCATCCAATGAGAGGGCACCATCTTTTATATATGGAAGGGCACGTTCCATCTCACATCTAGTTCTATACACTTGCAATCGGGAGAAAAGAGAATAAAACAATGTTTCCCTCAGACCATGTCCGGAGGAAGTAACACAGGTTAAGTACGTCGGATCCACATTAATCATGTTCACTGCAAAACCAAGAAAGCCATGTGGGCAGCCCCCGGTTGGAAGTCTAGGCATAAGCAGATCAAGCCTTTTATGTGGATCGTTTGGCACATGTTTTCCTACGTAAGGCCTGTTGGGACATAAGCAGGTGGAAACACATTTAGTCTTTCACGGCCATTACAAAAATGAATCTTCAACAACAAAGCTTTTCATATATCAGATTTTCTCAGTGCTGATAATTGCATGCTAGCCTGACAACTAACTATTTCAAGGGAAAAAGATCTGTTTAAAGATCTTACCTTAAATCTTCAAGGCAAATTGCAAGAAATCTTCCACTGGTAGGTCTTCCGGTACTATTTCCAAGTCCAAAAGTACCAGATCCCGGGTCCAACTTTCCTTCACTTTCATACCTTTCAATAAATTTGATGCCCTCATGCGTCTTGCATACAATTGCTAGCATCTTTCCCAAACCCAAATATTCTGAGAAAAGTCTGGAAATTGATGTTATGGCACATTAAGAATGAGAAGCTAACCAGACAATATGATTACAAAGTGATGAACAATCAAAAGTACTCATCACACGAGCAGAAGAGCACTTATAGCAGAGAATTTATGGACCTTTGCATGAACAAACCTGCTGATGTTGTCATCTGGTGCATAGCCAAGTGTAGCAACTATACCAAGAACATCTTTGGACAAAATGGTATCTGTTGTTTGAAAGCTTTTTATCCTGCATAATATACCAGCAGCCTTTCCTTCCTGCTTCAATACCTCATCAATTGTATTCTTTTCACCGTGTATGCATTCATTATTGTCATTAATGCCTTCCTCTTTCCTTGAAGAATATTTTTCTACAAGATTACCTGTTTCAGTAGTGCTGTTACATTATGATTACAGTTTGAAATTCCTTAAAATTGTAGTAAGAATATCATTTCCTTTATTTTTGTGTACTAGAGTATGCAACAGTTTCAACGAGCAGATGGGATGCAATACTAAAGCCAGCAACACTCCTAAGTTTCAAGAACTTGATAACATGCTCTCTTAGTTTTTCATTTGGCAAGCCTTAAAATAATTATACAGATTTAACTGAAGAACAATGGAGTTTCTTGTAAACCTTTGAGATCTTTGATTGATTTATCCAAGATTTCGGATTGGGTCTTCAGAAATTCAACGTTTTCTTCATGATGTTTGATCTTCAAAGCAAGCTTCTGTCGATCTTCTTCAAGCCTCTGTAGGTGAGAAAAGTTTCAAAAGCTTGAGTGAATGTGGCTCACTATGGCAATGAAAAGGTTGCCATTATAGCAGATAAAAAATTCCTAAATGCACCAAAATGCTGGAAGGTGAGGGAGGAAGGCGGGAAGTAGCATAGAATTAGCCTCATTGCAACAAAGAATCAATTACCTTAATCTGACCTATGGCTTCTTCCACATTGTGGAGCAATTCGTTTTTGTTTTCCATATCACCCAAGGTGGTTATATTGAGATTTCCTCCACCAGCTATCAATATCGATGATTCTGGAAGAACCAACAACGGTGAATATGAAGAACAGGCTTGTGACCACTGAACAACACAGAAATGCCGTAAATGCATTCACTCGTGAATAGCTTAAAGAGCGTGAAATTGACGGACATCTAACCTATGCCAAATTCTAGTCTCTAAATCCACAAAAAAGGAAACAGAAACCTCCTCGAGAAAGACATGATTTCAGATGCTTCTAAATATACCAAATTCATCAGTAGCTGGGGTTTTCCCCCTCCGATAATGCATGGGTCTTAGTGGAAGCGGACCATATCACATGATTCCAGCTTAAAAGAAGAGAAGAAAATACAACCATCAAAATCAACCATTAGAAAACCAAGTTTCCATCAAACAGAAAGTGCATTAGTAGTCAAGGGATAATAGTGATATCAGATCGCACGACATGATTGTAGCTAAAAAATACAGACACAAGCAAAGCACCCCAAAAAAGCATTATAAAACCAAAGTTCCATCAAATCAAAGTGCATTGGTAGTCAATGAATCACCTGATTTTGCTATAACACTTTGCTTCTCCGTCACCATACAGTCTGTCGCACGGAATTTCAGGGTAAAAGAGGACCCCGATTCCGCATGACTATTGTAAAGGTGGCCGAAGTCGGGCACTCTTAAAAGGTTGAACTCTCAACAGCGGCAAAGGCGTTAGAGGGTCTTAGCATTATTTAGCAATGTAGAAGGAGAGCATAGAGCTACTTTGTTGAACTACGATACTAAGATCGTAGGTGCACGCTTAAACGCTAGGAAAAACTCACGCAATATTGCTGGATCAGGGTTTCGCTCATTGTAAAGATTCCCCACTTCTACCCCCGTGGGAGCACTACAACACCCAGAGAAGTGTGGGAATCACGCCTTCAAGAACTCCTCAAAAGTTTTGCAATAAGGGAGTACTTCGACCCTTTTGGATACAGACGTCAAAATGAGCCTAGCCCGAGAGGCAGGGGGGGTTTGGGGGCTCGGCCCTGAAAAAAAAAATGCAGGCCAGAGATTTCAAAAGGATCGGATGGGGCGAGTCAGGCTAGCCCTCAGCGCCACAGGCTCATTCAATATTAGATCGAATCATAAGACCTAACCCAAATCTACTTGAAATTCAAAATCCAAACACAACATTTCAAGCTTCAACAAATTATAAACACATGTAATAAAAAAAACTATTGTAATAAAAAAATGCATATATATATATATATATGTGTGTGTGTGTGTGTGTGTATGTTTGTGTGTATGTATGTACATATATACATCCATTATATATGTACTATATATACATGAAAAACCTATACAAACATATATATATACATACATATAATTGAAAATTATACATATAATATATATATATATATACACACACACATGTAATAAAGAACTATACATGATATATGCATGTAATTGTAACGGAAAAAACTATACATATGTATATGTTATGAAAAAACTGTATATACATGTAATTGAATATATATATATATATATATATATATATATATATATATATATATATATATATATATATATATATATATATATATATATATATATATGACACAACACTTTAGAGGCCCATATAAAATATGGATTGGATCGACTCATATTGACATCTCTACTTTGAAGGGTCGTTAATGTTTGCCTCAACCGATTGCCAATTTGAACCTGCTCGGCCGATTCGTCTGCTGATGGGCCTCACCACCCACATAATCGGAGCATAGGAATGAGTGAGAGGTATGGGTCAGCCCTTTCAGCAAAAGAATGACATGGGTCGGGACTTGAACTCAATCGCACATCCAATCGTCTCCCTGGCTGCTACCCTTCTCCATCCTCCTACCTCCCATATTCTTGTTCATGGGCAGGATGTTCCTCTGCTCTCCACAAGAATCCGCCCCATAAGAGAGTGGAAATAAGGGTTGAGAGTGGGGACGGTATGTATAGGGAAACACAGTCGAGCAGTATCACCCTTTCAGCACAAACTGGTAGTGCCAACCTTCCAAAGAGACGGTGTCACCTTTACATAAGTGATGAGCCCACAATGCGTCGTTGCTTTGTAGATGACGTGCTTTGGGAGCATTATTCTGATCAATTGATGTCATCAGATGATCTAGGTATTCTTTAAGGATGAACACTTCTTACATTTGTGATATTATGAGTGTAACTATACGCACATAGAAATCACAAACTCTTTCTCTCAAAATTGTCTTCTCAATAAACCATTAATTTGTTGCATTTATGTTGCAAACTTTGATATCACCTCATATATATATATATATATATGTATAGAGAGAGAAGGGGGGGAAGAGGGAAGAGAGAATGAAAAAGATACAAGGTCTATAAAACGTAAACTTGAGTCACATAGTTACAAGTATATTTACATGCAAAACCAATGATATAGAACCCTAATTATACACATATCTAATCTTCGTTATCGACATATAATCTATCATCAATCTATATAATTTCTAGCAGCAATCATAAAAGAGGTTCACGATATCAGATGTCACCGGTAATGGATGTGCTTATTGGCTTAATATCCCCATTACAGATCTAATGATTTGTAAGGCACTACAAACAACAAATATAATAGAAAAGTTCAAATATATTGCCTTTTTTGAACCCTAATACGAAAGAACAATTACAATATATTATCTTTACCAGATCTACCATTCTAGATGCAGCAGAATGATTGCCTAACATATGATGATGCCCATGACGATACACAAAATCTCTAAGTAAGAAGCGATAAGCTCAAATGACATACCAAATCATGTACAAATTATCTCACTCATGGGAGACGATGCCCAAATGCCAAGATATTGTGGCTGAAAACAATGTGAGTTGCGTGACTGCTAAATAGTGTCTTGCAGATGATAATTTATCCTATAGGTATGTGGCTTTACCGCCTATGAGATTGTGAGGGTCTTAGTAGATCAAGTGGGATTTATTAACAAGTAACTCGATGTGACATATATGACATCTAAACATTGAATATGACCATTAAATTGAAATAAATAATAGGTCCCGTCGGTGTAGCTTCTTGAGCAGTAAGACTGCCATGAGATCTATAAAAACCAAATGATAGAACCATATTATAACTTTTATTGCTAACAGTAAATTACAATAAACTTCTGTTTATAATAAATTACAATCAAATATTCAATATCTATGATCACATACTTTATCAGTTGGACGGAGTCTACCTGCCTATGATTCATAGCAAGATGATCCCTATGAGTAACATTGCCCATTTATCTCATTGCTCGAGGTTACTCGTCAACCCACTCTGGTCGCTGCCTTACTCTAAGTATCAAAAAATAATCATACATGCATGCCTATAACATATAAAATATTTTATTAGTAAATTATGAAATAATTACTACATTAAAATGAGTAATTATTACCAAAAACAGAGTATTGTGACCATCAAGCTGGGAGGAAGCCTTTTCCAATTGCCTATACAAATAGGCAAATGTTACTACACCCTACGCATTCTCATGGACGCTCCATACATCATTGATTAACAACTATACAATTGAAACCGATACTCTGTCCCTCAACATAATGTATCTTGCTTACAATTGCTAGCATCTTTTCCAACCCCAGATATTCTGAGAAAAGCCTAGAAAAGAAGTTATGGCACATTAAGAATGAGAAACCAACCAAACTTTAAGATCACCAAGCAATGAAGGAACGTCAGAGGTACTCATCACGCGAACAAAAGAGCATTTATTGCAGAGAGACTGTGGACCTTTGCATGAACAAACCTGCTGATGTTGTCATCTGGTGCATATCCAAGTGTAGCAACTATACCAAGAACATTTCTGGAGAAAGTGGTCTTTTCTGTTTGAAAGTTTTTTACCCTGCTTAACATACCAGCAGCCTTTCCTTCCCGCTTTAACATGTCATCAATTGCATCCTTTTCACCATGTATGCGTCAATTATTTTGATTAATGGCTTCGGCATTCCTCGAAGAATATTTTCTCCAAGATTACCTGCTTCACTGGTGCTGTTACATTATGATTACAGATCGAAGTTCCTTACAAATTGTTGTGGAGATGCCGCTTTCTTTACTTCTGTGCAACTAAAATATGGAACAACAGGAAGCAATTAAATGCAATATTAAAGTGGCAGTTGTAAGTTTTGAGAAGTTTTAACATGACCCTTTAGTTTTTCATTTGATAAGCCCTAAAGTAACTATACATATTTAACTGCAGAACAATGGCATTGCTTGTAAACCTTTGAGATCTTCAATCGAATTCTCCAAGATTTCGGACTGCGTCTTCAGAAATTCCACGTTTTCTTCATGATGTTTAATCTTCAAAGCAAGCTTCTGTCGATCTTCTTCATGGACTATTCTCTCTCTCTCTCTCTAATATATATATATATATATATATATATATATATATATATATATATATATATATATATATATATATATATATATTGTTTATGATAATAGGTGAAACCTTCCATTCAATGTGGAGGTATATTTGGATACAGGGACAGTACGTGAAACCAAATAAACTGCCTAAAGTGACACGAGATCAATTAGGTCACATTTGGGTGATCTTTCCAGAGACACACAAAATGACACGACCCTGAACATGAATTGCAGCCCTAAGTATAATACATACCCTAAAAGAGTCCATGACACGCACACGCACTTTTGAACATGACACTTGCACTAAATACTATCAAGCACTTGGATACAGAGGAAAGAAAACTAGAATCAACCCTTCAAATAAATTTGATCAATGCTTTTCTGTACAATACCAACATGGTCAATGGAGGAGTTTTACATAAATTGTTGATCACCATAGATGGAATTAGCATAGTTAGAGAATGCCAAGGGAGTGATAGGCTCAATTCCAGCATGGTCTGGGCGAGCCTCGCATCGGGGCTTCGGGCACCTAGGATGCAAATCAAGTCGTGGTCCGATTTCGTGGATTTCCCATGGAAAACATATAAAATTAAGTATGAAACTCAGGCCCTCTTCACCAATGAACCTTATATTCACAAAGAAAGGCTCGTATACATGATATAACACAAGGTAACATCTGGTTAAAGCTTGATACTATGACCGTGGGTCGGGGGTTCGATTGCTGATGGGGTTCTTTCTAGCATCTCAAGTCAGGTGTCTTCCTAACCCGACCCGGTCACAAAATGGAGGAGTTATCATCAGCGAGCACAGGGGGAAAGAAAACTGGACTGAAACTTAGGAATGGTAGTGGAGAGTGAAATAGCCTCCATCCTTGTCCCGGCGAACCCAACCTCAAGTTGAATTGCCAGGAATCAATGATCTGACACTCCTCCGGGAGCTGCAGCGCGACAATTGGCCGTCTTCGGCCTGCTTGGCCTTCGCGGCCGTGCTCATTTTCTCGATCAACGCCTCGGTATTGGCCTGCTGTGAGAAAATTTCAGTCAGTTGGTCAGTGCTTACAACCAACTTGACCCTCCACATTCCCTCCCACTTTGGAGGCAAGACTTCCATAGTGGGCTCAGATGACCTCACAGGTGCTTGGTCCAACCCAGGTACTATATCCACCGGCACGGTTGGCTCACTTGATACAGTTCTTACTTCCTTGGAGTCAATTATCAAAGGAAGGAGGTAATAAGAACACCCATTAAGGAGCTGATCATCACCATTTAACCGCACCGAGGCGTCGCTCCGAAGGAAGATTCCATAACCCGGAAAATCTTTGACAACGGAGTCGACCGGGATCGGGCCCTTGAACTGCATGATACCCCCGGAATTCATCATGATCTGGACTACATCGACTCCTCTGCCATAGAAAGCTTTGAAGCTGCAATTCCCCATTTACCGGGTTGAGGAAAAGCATGTTCTGTGCTGTTCATATTTAAAGCAGAGATGGTGCCAAAGGGTCCCAAAAATTTCACAAGGAAAAAGACGAGCGGGCGATGCCGGTTTTCTCAGCGTGTTGAAAGTTTGAGAATCGGGCCATGTGGTGGGTATGAATCTGTTGAAGACTTTTTTGACTTTAAACTTTCAACGGAGCGTTGCTCTCGCTATCGCTCTCTCCCTCCAAATCCAATCACAATAATGTGCGTTCCACAAGCTGCCCACCTTGCTTACCCGGCCCAAACCGGAACCAAGACCTGTCTGGTTTTTCCACCAAAACGTGGAACCGGAATCAAACTGGTTCCAGTTTCGGCATTTTCGTCCACTTTGGATTTTGATCTTAAATGGGGTCCAGTTCTGGTTTGATTCCACTTTGTTTGCTCGCTCCCCCTCTCCCTCTCCAAATCCAATCACAATAATGTGTGGGTCCACAAGCTGCCCACCTTGGTTACCGGCCAGAACCGGAACCAAGACCTGTCTGGTTTTCCACCAAACCTAGAACCGGAATCAAACTGGTTCCAGTTTGGGCATTTTCGTCTACTTTGGATTTTGATCTTAAATGGGGTCCAGTTTTGGTTTTCCACTTTGTTTGCTCGCTCTCGCTCTCTCCCTCCAAATCCAATCACAATAATGTGGGTTCCACAAGCTGCCCACCTTGGTTACCCTCCCAAACCGGAACCAAGACCTGTTTGGTTTTTCCATCAAAACCTGGAACTGGAATCAAACCGGCTCCCTCTGGTTCCAGTTCCATCGTTTTCGGCCACTTTGGATTTTGATCTTAAATCAGGTCTGGTTTTGGTTTTATTCCACTTTGTTTGAAAATCCTTCTGTATCACCAAAACCTAGATGTGGACCGAACAAGCGCCTTCCAGGTCCATTTCATTTTGAAAAAATAAAATGGGATTTCAGTTTCAGAACCAAAAAATACTTGGAACCGGCAATTCTTCAGTAATCCAGTAGGTGAAACTGGAACCGAGCTGGTTCGAGTCCGATTCAAGCACAATGAACCTTACAGGTTTACATTCTCCTGTGCTAAGTGGTATTAGAAGACATGGATTCTTAGTTACATTGTGCTCAATTTGTGCCATATTAGCATTTAAGTTCTCAAAACCAATATTATATCTTAGTCTTCTTTGAATAGTGTTTGCCATCCAATTTCTCGTTCTATGTGGGAAAAGGAACTGTAAGGTCGTTGAAGTGGGTTCATATCCAGATCTGACTTGTAAGTCCTTCCTCGCGATCAGCTGCAAGTTTTACATGCTAAAACCGGCCAGTTTACCGGTTTCCGGCTTGTGCACACCCCAATTGGTCTAACCAGGTAGGAGACCCAGACCTCATTGAGCCTACATCGTCTTCTTGGGCAAGGATCAGTTGCACATGCTTAGGCAAGGCTTGCGTGATAATGCAATGGCAACCGAACCTAACCGGGTTCGAACCGGTGACCTCTTGATCTGCAGTCAAATGCTCTACCACTGAGCTATGGACCGTCCCGTCGTGTCGTGATTATGTCATAAATAGGGAAAGCTGAATATGCCACAAATTAGTTTTTTCGTGTCGCTTATTTAGCTAACCTCACCTATTATCATAGAGGCCGAATGTTGGAGTTCGGTGTCGAAAGGCCGAATGTCGGAAAGACAGGTACAAGCATTCAGCGGGACCTGTAGTTTTTTTGTATTATTACAGGAGGAGGGCGAAGCCTAACATACACACGTACACTCTCTGGGAGTCGAACTCCCCACCAGCAGCACCGGTGCCAGAGCACCCTGCTACTTAGCTAACGCTCTTGGTGAAGACCATGTCGTGTATTTGTTGACTTAAGTATGACCCGAGCTTTCCTGTTTTACCTTTTGGAGTTAGTTGCAGTGAACGCAAACATTACCTGAAAGATGTATACCCCAACACGAAAACAAGTTTTCCCAGCCGTGTCAAGTTTTGAGAAGTCTTAGACTCCCAAGTCGGTTTTTGAGAACTTATCTTACGCAACCTTAATATATTAGATGGCATTTTCTAACATTTACAATTTTTCAAAAGATGGGAACAACTTTACAACCTATTCATGGCTGAGGTACAACAACAACAACTAAGCTTTTGCTCGTAGTAAAAAGGGTTGGTACATGGATTCTTTGTTTCTATGAAACTCGATCATATATCATGCTAACAATTAACTCAATATAAGCTTAGATCATTTATTATTGTTTTCTTCTAATATTTTTATGAATTTTCTCTTCTTCTTTTAACATTTTTACAATCTAATATTTCATACCTTATTCATCAACGAGGTAAGTCCACAAAAGCATCTAATCGAAAAACAATACCAGGAAGTCCAAGTTTTTCGAAAAAGAAAATAGACCACCATCCAGATTTTTATTTAACAATTCCAAAAGTCATATCTTACCGATAAAACAGTTCAAATTCAAACCTACTAAAGAGTCATATCTAGATCCACCACTATAAACAAGTCTTCAATATGAATTCAATACGGAAGGCAAATCTATTGATTGACATCCTTGTTCTGATTTTGGTTGAAATGTAATACTTATTTCAATTGACCTAGAGTTCTGCCAAACACCATCTTGCTAATCAAGACATAAAGTACGCTATAGAATGAGACGCGCTGCTTGTCGTTTGGCCAATCTCAACTCATGGGGAGAAAATTTTTAAGAGAAGCAACAAGTCCTCAAAAATGTTGGAACAAGATGCACTCCCTCTCTCTATCTATCTAACACATGTATGTGTGCACGAGCGTGTATTTTGTATTCCTCAATCTAGAACATTGGAGAGGTATCTTACACAACAATTCAGATTAAACAATTAAGCAAACTTACATAAATGCATTTAAGGAAAACTGATTCATGAAACTTTCGTTTGGTGCATAAATGCAATGAAACAAATTTGATATCAAATGGCTTGATGATACCATATTCAATGGTACTAGCTATATAGGAGCAAGTGCTCCAAAAACACCCTGATGTCTGTGTATGTCTCTGTAACCTTCGCTTTTCCCTTCTAAACAAAGGAAGGCGTCCTCTACATCTCTTTTACGTCTGACATTGAGCTGCAGCTAGCTTTCTTCGTCGGACAGGCCACGAATTGGGGGTTGTAGATGGCTGCTTCACCTAGGTTCAGAAAGTGAGATGGTTTGTGAAGAGCCAGTTCGAACTCGTGAAATAGCTCAAGAACACGAGCTTGAACAATGCCAATCAGGCTCACATAGGCTTCTTAATAAACATTAACCTGCCCACTTACTCCAAATGCATGAAAAACTCTTTCGATGCCTCTTGTGAAATAAAGCCTTAAAGTTTTATTGGCCATTTGATATCGAAGACATGTACATGTTTGAAGGAGGAAAGCATTAACCAATACTTCTTTTCAACCATCCAAGGTAGCTTTGTAATGCACCTCCTCGAACTTCCGATGTCTTGGTACTGATGGCCGGATTGGCCAACTCTCAAAAAGGACTAGGCAATGAATAAGAAAAGAATTCCATAGTCCTCCAGTCCCTAGATGATTCATTTAACATCACATATTCACAATGATCCAGAGCACATATTAACAATTTTTTCTGTTTTTGTGTGTACACACAAGGGGCTAGAGGCCAAGAGAATTAAATTCCTCTATCAAACAAAATGCCCATTCGATTAGCCAATAGCTTGTGGTGGAGATGGCACAGTGTCGCAATTATGCAGCTCATATGAAGATTGATAATGATGGCAGCTAGAGTATCGAAAAATCTTGACATTAATAGGTACCAAAGGATAGCTTTTAGAAAGGCCTACTCGTTAACATTTCAACATCAATAAATGCCAGGATATGAAACTTGATGAATCAGTAAATTTCCACAACAAATCACGTCTCAGTAAGTCAAAAAGCACTTTTACTTCTTTTTCCTTTTCAGAAGCTGCTCTCAGCTCTTGAATTGCCTACAAAGATATTATAGAAGCGACCAACGGTAACCAAGTGACCAACTGCTTGGTTCTTTATTACCTTGTGACGATGCATCCCTGTAAATAACACGACAATGAAGTTACTACTACTGCTTCTACTGTTGTTGTCGTTGTTTTAATCAGATTCAACATGGAACATGTTAAAGACTTCAATTTCAATGATTTCTATCAACCATTTGGGGATTTATCTCCACACAACACCAGAGAATAAATAGACGCATGTTCATCAATAGAGGGAAAAGTTTACCTTGACGGTCTTCAATAGTTCTGTTGCTTCGCCCTTATTCTTAAAGTGGTTGCGCACAGGCTGCGCAAAGAATATGTTTTGAGACTTAACTTTGATTATCATTATTGGAAACAACTTTGTTCATGAAAGTTGGAACTAGAGACGTACCATACCTTCTATGATATTATTAAAAATGCTTACCAGGAGTATATTGTTCAATGCCTTGGAGAAAGCTGGCTTGACATCAGCAGGATGCAATTTCCCACTTTCATAATCTGCAATTGATTATTCCATCCTATTGAAAGTCCTGGATATAGGCCACATATCAGTAAACCATTAAATGACAACCAGTAAAATATACCAGCAGACAGTAAGAGGGCAATTAAGTGTATCAACAGCTTTAAATAATCATAATAAACCTACGTTTCTTTTCAGTTGGCAAGTGCCCTGCTTGTACACAAAATCATATGGGTTGGACCGGTACGGATTCTTAGTTCACAACATCGAAGACGTAATAACTCGCTAATCGTCCGATCCCATCGACAAAATGCAGCATAGAAAAAGCGAGATGAGATTCGGAGAGGTGTGCAGAGGGGAAAACCCACCTGAGCAATGTGCATCCTTCCGGACGGCTCAAATCCGTCGTAGCAAAGGGGTTCTTCTTTTTGGCGAGAAGGTTGCGCAATTCGTCTTCCTGGACGCATTCCTACCCAATGCTCCTGACAAGAGAGAACTTCTCCTCGACCGTCATCCTAAGATGCAATACGAACCAACAGCCACCGAAAATAACAGGAACCAACTGATTCGTTTCAGCAAGAGACTATGAATCAGAAACCAAGGAGAGATATAGAAGAGAAGAAAAGGTACTCTTAGGCCGTTATGTCATCTCCCTTCTGAATGGAGAGGGATTCAAGTACCTTGATGAGGATTCTTCCGACCTTCCAGCCATTGCACACACACAGAGATCCCGGTACAGTGGGAAGCGCTTGCATCAGCTTGGAATTGTGCTCGACGGATCGGGGCTGTGATGTGGACCCGGAACGATTCCAACTTTAGGTATCGGTGTCAACGGGTTCGAGTCGAATGTAGTAGGTACAGCCGTACGGGGCTGCCTTCCATAGGATCTGGGTCCTACCAAACGGTGGCAATATCATCTTCACGTTCGGGTTGCATTCTTTTGTGTTTGTATCATAAATAAATCAAGCCTGGACCATGCCAAACTTTTTTTTGGGTTGTCTTGCATAGATACAAGAACTCCGTTCATGTAAGGGATCATTCTTGCATGGTTGGTCCCAAGCCCGGAATTATATAAATTATGAGCATTACATTAGGGTGTCCCCTCATAGTGACGTATTGAAGATCCTGAATACAGTCAAAAGTAAGCAAGAGCTTTTATATTTTTACTCAGTTGTAATGAATCAATTGGAGAGAGGGTTCTTACATCATGGATGAGTGGAGTTAAAGAAGTTAGTCGAGCTATATTGTCGTCCGAATGTAGTAAACAAATTGAAGAGAGGGTCTCTCCATTTTTAGCATGAATAGATGCGAGGGATAATGAAGTTGGTCCTATATAATATGATTCGTATTGGTTCTTAAAATATCGTAACATTGCTCAGCAAGTTAATGGAGGTGGGAGATACTCTGATTTGAAAAAGATTCATATCTTATGTTTAGAAGAGACAAAGTCTCTTGAAGAAAAAATAAAGGAGATTTAGGATATAAGTTTTAAATTATGGTACTCATGAAAGGAAAATGCTTCAAACGGAGTTGGTATTATCATAAATAAAAACTCAAAGGATAATGTAGTAGACATACAACGATATAATGACCGAATCATGACGTTGAAATTAGTGCTACGAGCATAGGGTTTTAATATAGTTTGTGCTTATGCACCTCACGTAAGACTAGAAGAACTACTAAAGACATCTTTTTGGGAAGAGTTAGATAAGGTGATTCAAAAAATTTTACAAAGTAAGATGATTTGTTTAGGAGGATATTTAAATGGACATGTTGGTAAAGATGCATTAGAATATTAAGATATTCATGAAAACTTTGGTTTTATGGATATAAATGAGGAAGGTCAGGAGATTTTAAATTTTGCTTAGGCGTTTGATCTCTTTATAGTAAATACAATATTCAAATAATGAGATGAACATTTAATTACTTATAAGAGTGGTTTATCACAAACACAAATCGATTACTTTATTTGTAGAAGAAAAGATAGAGTGTGTTGTAAAGATTACAAGATAATTCTACGAAAAATCTTAACTACCCAACATCGACTTTTAGTTATGGATTTACAAATAAAAAATGGACAAAGAAGAAAAGAGTGCATAGAGTTATTCAGACTAAATGGTGAAACTTCAAAAGCAAGAAAGAAAATATATTTAAACAGAAAGTTCTTCAAGGAGATGCTTGAAATTATGTTAGTACACCTTGTGATATGTTGAACAATATGGCTACACATATTAGGAAAGTGGCGAAAGAAGTGTTAGGTGAATCTATAGGAGGTGTACCGGTACAAAAAGAAGCTTGGTAGTGGAGTGAAGTAGTGAAAAATAAAATAAAGGCAAAGAGGGCATGTTACAAATTATATTATGTTTAGAAAACTAATGAAACTTTAGAGGCTTACAAGAAAGCAAAAAAAGAAGAGAAAAAGGCTGTCAGTGAAGCAAAAGCCAAAATTTGAGAGTATTTATATAAAAAACTCAACTCAAAAGAGGGTGAAAGAGATATTTTTAGGATAGTTAGGGCTAGAAATAAGAAAACTAAATATCTTAATTCTGATAGATACATCAAAGACGAGGATGAAAAAATTCAAGTGGCAAATGATGATATAAGAAATAGATGGAAAAACTATTTTATAAGCTTTTTAATGAAAATAAAGATGTTAGTATTAGCTTAGAAGAGTTAGTCAAATCAAAAAAATATATAAACCATAATTTCTACCGACGTATTAAAAAAATAAAGTGAAAGAGACTCTTAAACACATGAAGGGTGGTAAATCTGTAGGATCAGACAATATTTTTATAGAAGTTTGAAAAATCCTAGGAGAGACATGAATAACTTAGCACACAAGACTATTTAATGAAATATAGAGAAACCAAAAGATGTTCGAGGAATAGAGAGAGAGTACACTTATACACATATACAAGAACAAAAGAGACATTCAAAATTGTACGAATTATCGGAGTATCAAGTTAATTAGTGATACTATGAAATTACGGTTAAGAACTATTGAATGTATGTTAAGACAAGTATAGAGTACAATATAGAGTCAATTTGTTTTCATGTGAGATAGATCTACTATTGAAGTGATTTATGTTTTGAGATGTCTTATGAAATATTTTAGAGACAAAAAGAAATACATTGATATTTATTAATCTAGAAAAATCTTACGATATGGTAAGAGTACCAAGGGATGTTTTTTGGAGAACCTTAGAAAAAAATCGTATCCCATTGACATAGATAAACCTTATAAGAGACATGTACAATGGTGCAAAAACATGTATGAAGACTCATGAAAGAATAACAAACTTCTTTAAAGTTAATATTTGGTTACATCAAGGATCAACTTTAATTTCATACTTATTTATAATGATGATTGATGAGTTAACAAAACATATTCAAGATGAAGTGCTTTGGTTATGTTATTTGTAGATGGCGTTGTGTCAGTGGAGGAGTCTAAGGAAATAGTTAACAGAAAATTGGAACTATGAAGAGAAACATTAGAAAATAAAGGTTTCCGACTTAGTAGAACAAAGACAAAATATATGATCATTTGGTTACTTCAGACGACATAGAAATTAAAATTGACACACATTGCATCCTCAAAAGAAAAGTTTTAAATATCTATGATCAATTTTTCAAAGTGATGGAAGAATTAATGGAGATGTTACGCATAGAATTAATGTAGGTTGTTTAAAATGGAGAGGAGAATCTAGTATTCTTTGTGATAAAAGATACCATTAAAGTCAAAAGGTAAATATTATAGAGCAACAATTATACCGGTCATGTTTTATGGTTCTAAGTGTTGGGTAGTTAACCATCAACATGTACAAAAGATGTCTGGCGTTGTAAGATGCATTTGTTAATTTGGGCCTCCTTACCAAGGATTGGTTGGTTCGAGTGGCTGGGCACTTGTTCCCCTCAAACAAAGGTCTCGAATTCAAGCCTCATGAGAGCTTTACCCCCATAATGAGTTAACCCGGCTCTAACGGCATTAGTCGGAGTGCTTGGAGCTCACCCTATCGTGATGGCTGCCCCCACTCCACCGTCTTCGTGTTCAACACGAGCACGAGGGATTTGGGCTTTTAAGGGAGCAACACAGAGAATAGCATAAATTTCTTCTTTTTCTAAAGCAGAAAAATAGGCATAAATTTGATTCATATCAGGCCACCAAACTTTATAGCCTTGGACAACTAAGATGACAAGTAGTTAAGGCGTTGCTGTGGTACGTGTTGCCAGAGATTCACTTATTGAACTCTGCAGATAAACATGTGGACTCGGCTCGGTTTTGATAATGTGCAAAAATATTTAAACTAGAAAAGACTCTAAAAATGGCATGCTCACTAGTGGCGGATCTAGAAATTCTTTAGGGTGGGATGAATAAAACTACAGTTTTCAGCAGACCGACACCGTCCATTCTTTTTGTCAAACACTCATTGAGAAAATGTGGATAGAATATTATTTACAGAATTTAAAAGGGTACTTAAAAAGGTAAAAAGGATGAGCATCTGATACTCTTACCCCCCCCACTTTAATGGCCATCATTAGAACAAATCTACTTGGGATTATTAATCTGTGGAACTATTCACAGTAGAGGGTGCTACATGTTTTAGCTCATGGATTCAACCGAGGGCTATAAATTCTCTTTTGGAATTTTAAAATTTTCAGGTGAGGCAGACACCTCAGCTCAATGTAAACCCACCATTGCCGCTAAGATACTCAATTAGTAGTAAAATGCTTGCAACTATTAATA
Source organism: Brasenia schreberi (assembly GCA_036023115.1). NCBI lineage: Eukaryota > Viridiplantae > Streptophyta > Magnoliopsida > Nymphaeales > Cabombaceae > Brasenia > Brasenia schreberi. Next base: position 42,308 of record JAYKKT010000031.1, on the reverse strand, counting down.
TGCTGGGTAGGATACTTGCACCATCCGTGCATATCCTTAACATGCTGGATTGGTTTAGGAACTGGTCGTGGTTGATGAAATTGAGGTTATTCATTAAATCATACAAATCTCGCAATATTCGGGAGATCAATCAGATCAGTAAAAAATAAACAAGGAAATCAAATCCCCATAAGAAAATTAGTCAAGAAAGGAAAAGAAAATAATTGCCTAACAGATGTGAGAAACCACAGAACTCTCCAACATTTAAATAACCAACAAGAAAACTGAAGGCTGTAAGGTATACGTCTTGCTTCAAGTTCCTGCAACTCAAATCACCACGCCAGCAAAATTTCTTAGGCATGCGGATTGCAGACTGCCTATGGTGTGAATGGAGAAAAAACGACAACCGAATTGTGTCCACCAAACCCAAAGGAGTTTGAGATAGCTGCCAACCAAGCAAATGTACAAATTTTAGGGACTTCATTTAGAGTGAAACCAACAAAATCAAAGTTTTGAAATGCAAAGTTGTCATGCAGCATGATAAAACTTTGTAATGTAGCGAGGACAGCGAAACAAGCATATTCCAAGTGAAAACAAAGTGTCCTCATCATAACCTCTAAAGGGCAGAGATTTTCTGGCAAACATTTTAAGGTCTGTTACAGCAAACGGTGATTTAAGTTGTTTAGAAGCATGAAGACAAGAATATGACTCACAATAATAGTCACGTCAACAGCAGAAGCACCATAACAGTATCCAACGAGATTGATGAGACCAAAAGATCTTTTTGCATGGATAGGATGAGAATTAAACGTAGCTTCTTTTCTGGTAAGCCCGTTTTTAGATGACATGTTGTTTCTTGAAGGCATCAACCAAGAAAGACCAGCGTTTCTTAATAAATAAGACAGCACTTTAGGAGAGCCATTGCAATCTTTATGAAAATTTGTGCATGGAAAAGGCATGTTGTTAGCCCGATAATCTATTCTTCTAGGAATTCCAGGTCAGTTGAAATATGCCTACAACATTATTTAGGAGGATACTGGAGGTTGCAAATTGAGGATTTTCCTAGCCGATGAAAGAATAGCACGGTAAAATTGTAGCAAATACATGTCCAGTAATATGGAAGCTATGTGACGGAGGCACCGCATTTTGGTGATGTTTATCCTCTTTTCTTTGTCAATTGAACCTAGAAGTAGGTTATTGTGGAAATTAGGTTTCTTCTGACAGAATAGGGTCTGAGATTTTGATTTTGTTTATTGGGGGCACATTGACTGTGTATTTTGGCATCAGTGGGTATTCCTCCTTTAAATTCAATGTTTAGTACTCATCCGTCAGTGTTGCCATCTGACCTTATTTTGTCGTGGCAGTTTCTCACTTAATTGTACCTTTTGTTTCACATTTTTCGAGTACTTCACTACAATGTTGCTATGAGAATTTTGTACTTTGTATGACATTTTCTCCATTTTGATTTCTAAACATGGTAACCGTACCCTTTCCTGTGAAATGGTAATTTTGATGCCCTGCTAAACTGGGCTGGAGCAAATGGTTATTTTTTTTCAGATTTGTGTCAATGCTGTTGGTTTAGGGCTTTATTTGATTGCTATTTTCACAGATACAAAAGTCAAACTTGGAAGGTGTTCCTCAGAAACATGTAGAAATGGCAGCAGAGATTAAGAATCTGGATACTGATCTGCAGATGCTAGTGTATGAAAATTACAACAAGTTCATTGGTGCAACTGACACAATTAGAAATTTAGAAGGCAAGATTGCCTGGTTCCAGTACAAGCATGTCATCCGATCCCTCTTTTCTGTTTTTTGTTCTTTCATGATGTATAGGTCAAACATGATTTATATTGTTTGTGTTGGATAAAACAAGATTCACATGTTTGTGGCTTCCATCAGAACATTTTCGTCTACTGTTATAATGCCTTATCGTTTTGCTCATTTGCCTTAGAAATGATTGATGGAGTGGTAGTAAAGAGCTTTCTTTATGTTTTAAGTTTAAAGCTGGAGGGGTAGATGCAATTCAGGCCCCTAAATCGCCATGGATAGCTAAGCCACATGCATTATCTTCTATTTGCCGATAAAGAAGTTGCGTTGAGCACAACCGGACCCTACATCCAATTCAACTCGCAACAGGAAGCCAGTACAAAATAATGAAATCTTTATTTGACTGAATGAAGTACCAAACATAATTCTGAAGTTAGGTTGAAGAAAGAAATAAAGAAATGTGAGGAAAAAAAAGTACAACAACAGCAATTAAGCCCTTTCCCATACTAGATGGGGTCTGCTAGTGAGGTATAAGAAAGTACAGTGATATTTTGATTAGTGATGAAGGTAGGTAGCATCAGTACAATTTGAAACTGCGTGGAGCAAAACTGTATCGGGATAATTTTTTTAAAGCTAATGTACAATTAAGTGTAACTACAGGCGAAGTATCATCTATACAAAAGGTAGACTTTTCCAAGAAAGGGATGCAGAGCTTGAATTTACAAAATATAATTCATGTATTATAAGCAAAAAGTTAAGCAAACAGTTTGGCGATAGGGACAAACAGGAAGATAAGAAAGTGCTATGCTCATTTTGCTACGCTGTTTAATTTCACTCTGTGCAACACAACTGGGTCCCTAGACTGTTTTTCATGCACACAGTTTAGACGCATATGAACGCTACTTCAAAATACTAGAATGAATTTCATCCACTAAGGAATACAAATAGCCTCTAACCACCAAAATATTAAACGCATATGTGCTTTTACTAAAGAAGACAAAATTGTGCCATAGGACACAAGTTCCTGGTCTCAACCCATTGTGTCTGTCAAACAGAGCAGAAGCTGATTTAGGAAAATAGCCAATGCAGAAATTTGCATCGTTGAAAGTGAATGCTTAAAACAATCAATCACTTAGGAAACATGGAAACTATTATACATACCAACATGGACCTCATGCTGCTTCTTCGTGTGTGGCACAGTGTCAATTGTAACATCCGGTTCCAAGTTCTATAAAATCACATTGATTTGTTAGAAACAAAGATAAGATCACACATTAATCAATAAAAAGCAAGTCAAGAAGCAATACATCTTGATTAAGCGTAGGGTGCAACCATCCAGTTGTTATAGCCTTGAGGGTTGTTATAGCTTCTAATCCACCAGCAGCCCCAAGACCATGTCCAATCATTGACTGAAAAAATCATGGTACGCGAAATAAGCTAAACAGGCAAACAAGAACAAAGAAACAAAAAGACCTTTCGTTTCTTGTCTGGCATGTCCGGGCTTATGAAGCATGTCAAATCTTTATTATCTTCGGACGAAACATCAAATCCTTATTTAGTATTAAGAAAATTTTCAAAAGTTTGCACCAAAGCTTTTGGTATAGCTCAAGAAAGCCTTTCCACCCCCCACCCCCTCTCTCTGATGTAAAAGAAAGAAACGGGTCAGTAATCAGTATCATACTTTTGTTCCATTCATCTTTATTTCTGAAGTATCCTTGAAAACCTTCTTAATAGCGTTGACCTCTGCCAGGTCTCCTGCAAGTGTTGAGGTTGCATGAGCATTTATATAGTTCACCTGTGTATTCAAGATGTAAAAGTTCATTCACAAATCAGAAGATTTCATGAGAAGCAAAGGCATAAAATGGGTTGGCTATAGAAAATGAAAAAACATAACTACTACACAACGGATAAAGAATCAAAGCAGAAAACTCAGGAAGGAAAAAGTGGGGTCTATGTTCACCGAATCAAAGATTTACGGCTAACAATATGGGTAAAACACTTAAGAAATGATTGCTAGTTGGACATCCATATCAACGTACAGATTACAGGAAGTGCAAAGAAAGAAGAACATGATGAGAGAGAGAGAGAGAGAGCATTAAGAACACTTGATTCTCCTCCAGAGACAATTATAAGTAACATGGTTAACTGAAGCTCTTTTAGACATAAACTTGACTCAATTAATTAGCCTCAGGCAGGTGATTGATGCTTCTTACCTCTTCTGGGGAAACTCCAGCATCTTCTAAACTCTTTGTTATGCAGGATGAAACACCAAGTCCATCGGAACGAGGATCTGTCATGTGATGTGCATCACAAGTAATGGCACCACCAAGGTACTCCCCTATAATGTTTGCCCCTCTTTTTGTTGCATGCTCCAAGCTTTCCATTATCTTTTTAAGGAACCAGATGAAGTCATTGAGAACATACACAAAACAAAACTCCATCATGTTTCAACATGGAAAGGATGAAACGTCTTAAAGAAATCTCCAAAAATAGCTATGGCGCCTAACATCCCAAAGAAACTTCCATAAATAATTAAGGTGCCTATTTATTTCATTTTAAAAGAAAGCATCAAGTAGACAAAGAAATGGTTTACCAGTACACCACAACCTTCCCCCATGACAAAGCCATCTCGGTGTTTGTCCCATGGCCTTGATGCTTTATGTGGTTCATCATTCCTCTGAGAAAGTGCTCTGCATGCAATAAATCCACCAACACCAGTGGCCATAATTGCAGCCTCTGTACCACCAGCAACCATGATATCTGCTTCACCTCTCCTAATGTGATTGGCAGCAGAGTAGAAACAGTAGTTTGCAGTGGCACAAGCTGTAGAAATCGAGTAGTTTGGGCCCATCAATCCTTGGTCCATCGCTAAGAGTGCCGAACCCATGTTGGTAATTGAGTAAGGAATGAAAAAGGGAGTAATCTTCTTGTATCCCTTCAAGACCAGGTTTTCGACTCCGTTGCTGAAGGCAGTCAGTCCACCCATGCCCGATCCCACCAATACTCCAATTTTAGATTTGTCAAGCTGCACATAGATATCAATGTTCATATATGTTACATAAAGAATGCCTTTTCCTGTAATGCAGGTCAAGCACTCAAACATATTTCATTAGGCAGAAATGACGTTTGGACACCTCTAAATAGACAAGAATTTGAAGCAACAGTAAGAAAATAACACTTTGAATCAACATCCATATAAAAGGAACAAGGTTACACCAATATAAAGATCTGTGGCACTTCAGTTAGTAGATAGGAAGGCAATTCTTTTTCTAGATCAGATAAAGGCTTGGTCCATATTTTGTTGAAAATCAGTACTTTACTAGCTTCATTACCGCCTCTTCTCGAATATGAGATTGCTAAAAAGATGAACTATCCACAGCTACTAATATCCAATTATAACCATTTTTTAGGCAGGAGGTACCTTTTTGATTGCCAACCCCTCACAAAATAAAATTTTCATTCATCTAAATGAGATGGCCTATAAACATGATTAAGCTGTCCAACGAAGTTATATTTCACTTTCTTCTTAGTTTGCAAATCAGAAATCGAAGTCTACTTACATGCTGTAAATTTTCTGGTCCAAGGTCTGCATTTTCTAGAGCACGTTTTCCAGCAACAAGACAGTACCTCCAACAGTCATCAAGTCGTCGATCATTCTTCCCATCAATGTATCCTGCAGATGAAAAGCCACGGATCTGGCCTCCAAACCTGACACTGTATGAGGACGCATCAAATCTGTCAATATTGCTGATTCCACTTGCTCCATTAAGAAGTTTTTCGTAAAATGTATCAATATCATTCCCAAAGACGGAAACAAGGCCCATCCCTGTTATCACTATCCGCTTCTTAGGGTCTTTCTCACGTTTAGGAGCTGTAACTGTTGGAGAAGCCATGGCTTTAATAGCCCTGGATTTTGTAGCTGATAACAATTTCAAACAACAATCAAGTGTTGGACAGTAAACATTTAAAAAATAATCTACATTTGAAAAAATAATAGAAACAATCACCTGCTGAAGGAAAAGGTAGCAGCAACAGCATGAAGAAATCAAACAGAATCTAGGTGAATTGTGAAATAAATAAAAGCAAGAAACAGTCATCATATGATCTCTGGTACCTAATCTCTATCTAATATCTATCATAGAAAACAGTGGTGGCTGGCGACAAGCACCAGAAAACTACAGAAATTGGAAACACTCCAACAACGTGGTTCTTTGCAGTTCCAGATAACAGGTCCTGTTATGTGACTTCTAATTACCGGTTTCAAGAGTTGAACACTCTCAAATGGAGCGCAAGAATCAAGGGGTTTAACTTTCCATGCTGTTTTTACTAGAATAAATGCAAGCCCGTGATAAAAAAATGCAGCTTCCTTTGAAAGTTTAGGAATCACACGGCAAAGCAAATGTGCCCCTAATCAGAATAATGTTGCTTTATCATCATGGTAGCATAGACCTTATCCTTTCAAAAGCTGTGTGTAAAGCATGTGTTCATAAAGACTAGATGTTTCATGTGTGAGTATATATATATATATATATATATATATATATATATATATATATATATATATATATATATATAACAACAACTAAGCCTTTTCCCATACTAGACAGGGTCGGCTACATGGATTCTTTGTTTCCACATATCCCTATTGTGTGCCATGTTATATATATATATATATATATATATATATATATATATATATATATATATATATATATATATATATATATATATATATATATATATATTAGTTTGAAAGTTATGACCAGAAAAGATTGACTTATTTTGAGTCTCTGACATGAGTAGAGTACTCTTTCTCTCCCTTGCATACATACACATCACAAGTATGCAATAACTTGACAACGTGAACACATTTACAGTCAGAAACCAAATGCCTAACTCAAGAACCAGCAACTAATGTTGTGCAACTTGAAAAGGAGGACCGCTGAGCACATTGCTGATTAATCCAGTTTCCAAAACAAGTTTTAGTGATTCCTATTACCCTACCTTTCTCCTAAAAGGTCAAAACATTGATTCTTGGAAAAATTAATAAGGACTCCATGTCGAGATTTCTCTTTCATCACCTATAGACGGATGGCATTAAGGTGATTGATACACTAAAGTCCAATTAGACTCAGAAACCAGAAGTAAATGGAATGGACTGACAACAAATTCCCCCCGTAAGAGTCAAATTCTCTTAATAATGGACCAAAACATATTGGTGCATGGTATTACTGTTACATGATGTGGCAAATAACCATCTCTTGTAATCGGTGTAATCTTGAATACGATGCATCCTGGTTCTCCTTGACATGAGAAAGTAGAAGTGATGAAATAACATTCCAACAATATAATTACACACTTTATCTGCATCAACGAAGTAATGCCTTTATTGGACATTATAAAGCTCAAACAGCAAGCATCCAACCTAGGAGAATCCGGAGACTGCTTGTTGTGCCATCTATGTACATACATATATGTGTGCATGTATGTATGTGTGTGTACGCACACACACACACACACACACACACACACATATATATATATATATATATATATATATATATATATATTATGCATGCTAGATACACCAAAAAAGTTTACCTCTGGTATTTTGAAAATACAGTGATAAGCTAACATTGTATTTTTAATATATGGAGCTAATATCTGCAACTATGGATGAAGCACGGTAGGCGATAGCTCGTGTTAAACCATTTTTCTGAATACCTTTTAAGAGAACTTATCATTTTCATTTAAAAAAGGTTATATTTCAGTCTTACGGTTTTTTATTGCCTAAATTATTTCACTGACTTAGGATCAGCTCAGTCCAGACATGGATAAAAGGAATCCTGCCTGGTGTATAGCATGCCGATCTGCTTAACAGATGCTTCAAATAGACAGCAATGTAAACAACAGACGTTGAGTTGTTTCAAGAAGGCAAGCATGGACATCATAGAAGAGGAAGACCTGCTTTTTCTATTTCTCACAGTACTTGGTTTTGCAAGTGCGATCCACGATATGGCAGGAAAACTATAGCATGCAAGAATGGTCGCGCATGTTTCAAAATCACTAGAGGGGTTTCTAGAGGACCTCGAAGATAGACACCGTTGAACAATTTTCGTTCTATAGATCAGTAAAATCGATTCCTTTAAGAAGTTAGAGGTTCGTATTGACCTTCAACACTACTAACTTGTATACTATTAACTTTCTGGACAGCCAAATAAGGGTAATCTTGGACAAGCATTGACAAGATGAGCAAATCTTCTAGTTACCAACAAAAGCAAAACCAGATCAAAAGGAAGACATTCCATGAAGCATTGCTGTTAATTGCTAAGTATCGAAAATGTTGTGCTTTTCAGCACGGTGGTAATCCAAATCTAAAGGTAAATCCGTCAGAGAGAGACTCTTAGGCATCCAAAAGTATACTTTTATACTGATACATGCCCGAATGTAGATCTAGCTCGAAAATGCTGTGTCCAGAAAGATGCTATTCTCTTTTTGGGCAGAAAAGTAGATATCCGTCTATGTAAAAGCAAAGGAAAACAAGAAACCTATCAAAAACCAAAGGGAATACTAGAAATGGTTTGGTTTCTCAACCATGGTGTCCTTGCTTTCTATTCGATCACCTTCCAGAATGACATCAAATCATGCTCTTGCGTGCAGTCTCTTGTGAACAACAAGTCAAGAAATTCTTGTTTAATAGAAAGAACAAATCAAAATCTAGAAGAACCTCTGACTCTGAGTTACCCAAGCGCAAGATTCCAAATGTCAGTGTAAAACGAAAATGGTACCACCGTGGAAGCACTAAGATCAAGAAAGCCCTACCTTTGGAGCCGATGAACCTCGTTTGGTTCCTCGCAATGAACGACGTCTTCTTGGTGAAGTGGTCTCCTTGCCTGAGACCCTCATAGGAAGAGAACATAGATCCCTTCAACCTCAACGAGTCTGAGCTTATCCCCATCACCACCATCTTCCTCTCTCTCTCTCTTGCTCTCTCAGAAGAGAAGACACAAATTGCAAAAAGAGCAGGGAGTCTCCAAGAAATGCGCACGGGCGACGGGCAACAATGTGGCAATAGAACGCAGAGAGAGAGAGAGCGAGAGAGAGAGTGTATCCTCTGAAATCTCCGCCTTCACAACCCAGAATCTCCGATAACACGTGATCATTCAAACAATGTCTGACACTGAGACGGGGACTTTGCAGTTGGTGGGCATCGAGTCACGCCTTTGTTTTGTGTGTGAATGTATCTTTTCATGTTAGCGTTCATACCGTTGAATTAGTATCATCAAAGATTCACCAAGGAATAGTACTTCATATAATAAATTTTAACTTCTTTTTTATTCTCAAAAAACCTGGAGCTAGGATTCGTAGATAAACCTAGCTGCTCGTAGATTCACTTGGTTTGGCCTGACTTGATCTTGTTTATCACTTTTGCATGATCGATGATGGGAGACTATGTATAAAGGAGGAGGGTTGTCTTAAGTTACTCATTATTATTGTAAAATTTTGTTCAATTTATTTATTATAAATTTTAGACATTTATTAACATGATATTAACATTGTATTGAAGCGTGTTCTCTTAAAACAATTTAGTTTGTGTTGAATTAAATATTAGCACGACACATAATCAAGTTCTATAAAAAAAAATGTACCTACTCAATTTCATGTAGTATGAAACAAAGCTTAACATCTAGTTTGTCGTTCAATGTTTGGTTCTTTATCTTAGTTGAGCTTAACATGAACAGTGTGTTCGGATCAGCTTCACTTTACTGAGAGACAGATTGGCGACCTAGTTGTCTTGCTGTAAACTACTAGGTTCATCATTTTTATGAATTTGTCGTAGGACAATGGCCACACTTGGATCTTGAGGTGTTTGATCCGCAGGCCTAACAAGGACCGCGTGTCCCGTACACTGCTGGCAAGGTAGAATGCAGCTCACTCGTACGGATGGTGTATATATAAATACATATATTAGGTTAACTCAATAAATTTCGTACACAAAATGTGAAATTGGTGAAACCACCGCAATAAATGAAATGAGTCCACCATTTTACAATCATTGAATATGATTCTTTTTGAGTAACTTAGTTTATATATATAGAAAAGAGAGAGATTTTCAATCTTAGACATTATTAAATCTCTTTAAACGTTTTTATCATTCAATTGTGGTTAATGGTGATTAATAATGGAGATTTAAAATGAAAAAATTAGTATATATTATTATGTATTATTACATACAAATACAAAAAATACAATGATACATTTTGTTTGTTAAGATTCAAATTTTTAATGCTCATCATGATCCAACCGTAGAAATGATTGAACACGGACAAACCTCTATGCTCATCATAAAGAGTGGATTCATAGGAAGAAGGCAAAGTCTTAATTTCGTACTAGTTTATGTGTGTGTGCATGCTCATCTAGATTTCAGATAGGGTAGATAACCTATGAAACCAAACTATGTGTGTGTGTGCATGCTCATCTAGATTTCAGATAGGGTAGATAACCTATGAAACCAAACTATGTGTGTGTGTGCATGCTCATATAGATTTCAGATAGGGTAGATAACCTATGAAACCAAACTAGTACGAAATTAAGACTTTGCCTTCTTCCTATGAATCCACTCTTTATGATGGCATCCATAAGAACCAACATTTGATTGCAATGTGTGCGTGTGGGCGTGCAGGCACGTACACAAAATGGGTTCTCTTCTCACCCTCTGTGCCCTTACATTGATCACAAGTATATATTTAATTGAAGACAAAGAAGAGCACGACAAACCAACCAAGGTGTTGCATGTTCAATGCAATGAGCTTCTGAGTTAGGTGAGTCGGATGAGAGCCACTGCGGCCTTGGGCCGATTGGTTACACACATATTATATAGAGAAAGTATATGTCAATGTACATTTTAAACAATCTCAACCATTTGAATGAACCCAATATTATTTCTGCCACCTTGGGCAGTTGAAATTCAATTTTTAAAAATAAAAAATATTTTTGTAACTACAATAAATGCACCCAATATTATTTATTTTTTAACTTATACACTTAATCTTAAAGATCAAACTATTGAAATATTTAAAAAGATAAGAACATGGAGGAATATGTGCATGAACCTGTTGGGTGGTGAACCAATTTATACACACATATATACATGCATATATATATATATATATATATATATATATATATATATATATATATATATATATATATATATATATATATATATATATATGTGTGTGTGTGTGTGTGTGTGTGTGTGTATGTATGTATATTGGATCTAGTCCACCAAATGTTGCTCACTCTTGTTTGATTATTGCTTTTTGATGACACGAGTATTCTTTTTAAAAAATTAAAGATTTTCAAAAGACGAAGGACAATGTTAATATACTCATGTTCCCTAAAAATATTAGTTAGACATGAGTGAATAACATCAGTCATGAACAAGATCAATCACACTCACTCTCTTTCTCTCTCTCTCTCTCTCTCTCTCTCTCTCTCTCTATATATATATATATATATATATATATATGGGGTAGGATCATAAACACCAGCCCGATTCAGGTAGTGTCCAAGTCTGCAAAATGGATCCAAAACAACAACTTGGGTTGAGTTTGGGTCAACTTGTTGTTGACCTGGCGACCCGATTTGCCCAGGCACCCTATCCTGACTGTATACATTTTCCTCTCGTACATTGCATATGTCTTGTTGATATCGACCAACCAACCAACTTAAATTTCATTTAAAATTCAGCTGCATTGCAATCTCAACTACCACTTTGCTCAATATGCTAATTACTTCACTATTCAACTCAATCAACAGAGACTGTCTTCCCATGGAACACCAATTAATTAGGAAGGCGACGAAGGATCGAAGCAAAATTCAACAGTATCTGCAGTTGGGGAGTTGGCTTTGCATTTAATTATTTCATATCGACTTGCAGCCACACAGATGCATTGGCTCTGCTAGTTAGAATCACTGACTTCCATTCTGTTCTATAAAGAACTGTGAGCTTCTCGTCTTCCAATATTGCCAATCGATGCATCACTTGCTGGAGAATAAACATAAATCTTCTGTCTCTCCTGCTCAGGGTGTCTACCACAAAAGAACCTTCAATTCAATGTCATGAGTTCGATACCTTGCGCTCTCCTGTCCCGGGTTTCCACTGAAGAATCTTCGAGTTGAAAACCGTGAATTTCATACTCAATGTGTGGGGAGTCTGTTTAACTTCATCTCGTAACATACATACATGCATACATAGATAAATCCATGGATTTGCCTACTGATGAGATGATATGAAAGAGACTTTGGGCCAGTTTGTAGCAGATTTTTGTCCCGGTTCGATTTCGATTGAAACTGTTTCGGGTCGGTTTGAAACTGGCCATATTCCCAGCTTGGCTCTCAAAAAGAGTTGTACGATTCCAAGCATTTGCAAAAAAATAATATTCTGATTTACAAACGGTTTGCTTGGTTCAAGTGGTTCGGCGATTGTTTCCTGTAAGTAAGGTCTCCGGTTCGAATCTTCAAAGTTGAGAGAGCTTTACCGTGGGCCGACGCAGATCGACCTGGATTAGTCTGGCCTTCCGGATACCGGTGCTTTAAACTACCAAAAATTATGATTTAGTTTTAATATGAGCAAACTTTTAATCTGGCAATTTTTGAAAAAGGAAATAAATAATGTTTTCCTTGACATTTGTTGGCTACTATTTACAAGAAAATATATTTTTCTTTTTATTACTCGAAATTTGGAAGTTCGGCATCACATTGATACCTAACAGGGGAACGAGACACGCCACTTTTTAAGAATCCTTCCAATCGGACACGATACGGGGGGTGGAAACTGAAGTGCTTTGGTTGTAACTCGATCTTTGACGAGTCCCCTGTTCGAATCTGTCGCTGCGTTGTGCTCAAAAGACCAATATGCCCCTGCAGGAACCCTACCCTCTCTGTAGCTGGAAAACCCTACAAGTCCGTCTTCTCCTCCCATTCTGCGTAGGCGTCTTCTTTTCCCCCACACGCGCACGCGCACGCGCACGCGCACGCACACGCACACGCACACGCACACACACAGAGATGAAGATCGTCGCCGCCTACTTGCTCGCCGTATTAGGTGGAAACGCCAATCCCTCCGCCGCCGATCTTAAAGACATCCTTGGCTCTGGTAGACCTCCCTCTCTCCCTCTCTCTCCCAAACTGTGGGATTTTCTTTGTTTTCTGAGTTCTCGTTCATCGTCGTCTGCTTTCGGCATATTGTTCTTTTATCCGAACTTTGGAGGTGTTGGTGTTTCGTGGGCAACGTGTTTCTTTGGTGGCTGTTAAAGTCTTATCTACTGTATCACTTTCTGATCAGATGATTATGAATTACTGCTACTCTTAGTTTCAGGTTATCTGCACTTTCTTTCCTACCTGCTTGTCCGATGCATTTGTTTCTTGATTTTGGATTCTAAATCTAGGTGATTATGTCTGCTTGCTTACTTATTTATTTCTCTTCTTTTTCCTGATTCATATTCTTGCTTTTCACCTAGTAGATCTTTAGCGTTTATCTGGTGTTTGAGTGTATTATTGCTTTTTTAGATAATTGGACTACCTAAGTACTCATTTTCATTTGACAATACTATTTCAGTGTATAATTCAATTATCTCAAAAGCGAATTAATCGCATGGAACTAAGATCAGAGTCAGAATAGAGAGTGAGAAAATCTCTCTTCATTCCGAGAAGTGCAACTCCAGTTCACTGGATAGCATGTGACTAGTAAAAAAAAAAGCATAAGTTGGCCCTTCAACTTGGCAACATAGCATGCAAATAATAGAAAAAAACATAACCAGTCTTGGATCCTGATGGGATCTCGGCTTACCCGTGGCTGCAGAGAAGGGGTGCCACCTACAAGAACTGGGACTATGGACAGGACCTTGCAACTTTCTAACCAAGTTCCACTGGTGCCTGTCTATATGCAATGTGACTGTTTGGGTCCTACAACTACAAGTTCAGAAACTTAGGCCCATTTGTGCGTATAAGACCTAGAATAGGATCTAGACTCAGTGCTGTTGTTAAAACAATAACACATTCATTCATTCTATCATTTCATATGATAGTTCCATGGGTTTCTTATATGCGCTATGTGGTATCAAACACACAGTTTTCAGACACATAGAAGATCAAAGCGAAAATCATTCTGATATTTGTTCTGTACCGTTATCTGCATTTAAACACAAAAGACCAAAATACTTCCAACACTTTTGATGATCACCCTGGTTTCTTTAGTAGTGCACATCCTACAACTTCTCGCCTCCTTTTACCATGCTCCTTTGGACCCATCTGCCCATATGCTCTATCAGCCTTAAATGAGTCTTCCTCATTTTACCATCTAACAGTGCCATGCCAAGTTTTTTTTTTCCTTAATAAGAGAGTTGGTAGTCTTTCTTGTGTGAATACATGTACACCTCAGAATTTTCATTATTGCCATAAACAACTCCTGCACACACCAGTCTTTGATTGATAAATACTCGGCACAGTGTATTGTTGCTTATCTTACCACTGGTTTATCTGTCTCTTTTTATTATTTGACCTTCAGTTGCGGTATCTTCTTGTCAAGGATAAGACACAGTTTTCCTTGTAATTTTATCAAACCTGCACTAATATCGGTTGGAGTGATATTTCTCTTGTCATTTATAATTGATTTCCTCATCATTTTATGCAACTTGAACATTTGTGTAGATTTATGTCAATATTCTCATTTTGCTTTTCTTTTTTCTTTTTTCTTTTGTATGTTCTCATTTGCTAGGGACGGTGTATGCACTATGGTTTTTGAGTGCGTTGAACCTTGTATGCTGGGATTAAATTATAATATTTGCCCAAACCAACAGTGTAAGCTGGACGGTATATGTTCTTCTGAGCGTGCACTTCTACTAACCCAATTTTCTGGATTGCTTACCTGCATGTGAAATCAAAATATTGCATTCTTATTTCCTTAATGTTTTAACTCTCCATGAAAAGGTGTGCTTATAGCTATCGAGTATGGAAACCTTTTTTAGTGATGACCAAGATAAATTCTTGTTCTGAAACCTGTTTTAGGTAATAAAACTTGTGATAAGTGGGGTAGATAGTTCAGCATGTTGGAAAAAAACAAGAAGTTATAATCATGATCATCTGATATTTATTGATACATGTCCTTAATATCAATTTGGTTTCAAATAATTTCCTCGTCAGTTTCATGCAGACATGTCCCTAGTACTTAATTTAGTATGTAGACTTGTATGCAACTCGTTCTTCAAAAACAAAATAATCTGAAAGTCTAGTCAGTTTCTTGGCCTAATAAGGGGACCATTGCCCGTATTTGACAGTGACGTACCTTGTGGAAGTTAACTTGTAATTTTGAGATCATGGAGGAAACATTACAATGATGACTAAAATTCCATTGTTATGTGGAAAAATGCTTGTCTTTGGTTTTAGTTGGTTAAGATATCAGGTTCTAGTCATATTCTTGTCATGACAAGAATTTTCATGCGACTCCTATCTAGTGATCTGTTCATGCCCTATACATCAGCCAAATACTGATGATCATGGTGATACCACTATAACGGCTACATCTATGTTTGATAATGACCCAATGGGCACTACCCTTGGGCAATGCATTGCCATCTCTTGTAGAGGTGATTAATGCATTTGGGACTACATATGGAATGTATGTATCCGCAGTTATGCTGCACTCATATAGAATTGTAGTCACATCTACAACAACGACCATCATGTGCACTAATATATTTTGCTTTGGCCCAGCTTTTGTTCAAACATAATCAAAACATGTCCAGGTTATACACATGCTTGAATACATTCTTAATCGATTTGTTGTGAAAACTGAAAAGGAGTTCTCTATATTTTATGTGTGTGTCCCCTTGTTCCTCACCTCTGAATTCATGTTACTGAATAATTTTGAGTGAAACACTTTGAGGAGATATTCAATCCACATCTGTGAAATCCTTGAACAAAGCATTCAGATCACATCTTTGCTGTATTCAGCCATTTGGCGTTCTCACAGTTGACTGCTCCAGCGCTGTTAAACTAGCTGTTGCTGAATGCTGTTTTGCATGTTATCTAATTGGCTATTGGTTCCAACTCGTTACTTTGTCCTAATGAACCAGAACTCACTGTTTTCCAGTGAAAGCTTGTATGGAACAAGTCAATTATGCATTTCATGCGTTCATTTCCTCTGTCCATTGAAATGCATCGGTTTCCTTCAATTCTTATTTCCTCTTTAAAACAGTTGGAGTTGAAGCAGAAGATGAGAGAATTGATTTTCTATTGAGTGAAGTGAAAGGCAAAGATATTACAGAGCTTATAGCATCTGGAAGAGAAAAGTTCGCATCAGTCCCATCTGGTGGTGGTGTTTCTGTTGCAGTGGCTCCTAGCGCTGGTGGCAGTGCAGCTGCAGCACCTGCAGCTACAGAATCGAAGAAGGAAGAGAAGGTCGAAGAGAAAGAGGAATCTGATGAGGTATGTTTTCTTATTAATGAGGTTGCACGTTCAACAGTCTATTTTTCCTTTCCACTCTTTAATTTTGATTTGTTCAAACTTTTTCAGGATATGGGGTTCAGTTTGTTTGATTAAGTGAAAGGATGAAGCCTTCTTCGAAGATTTTTTCTGATTGGTTTGAAACATCAAATTTAAGCTTCCATTGTACTTTTCATTGCTTCTTGTTTCTCTTGTTTTACTTGTCATTTTGAGGCACTGATTGGAGACTACATTTCAGATTAAATTTCGTAGCTTGTTTAGCATCAAAAGAAGTTAGAATTGATTTGTTCTATCATTTTCAACAAGTTTTTTTGCCACGCGTCTCTGGTACTACTCTACCCATTTGGAGAGTATCATCAATCATCTGATCTTTCATCTTTTCGGTGCATCACATATTTTCCAACACAACTTCCTGCCTAGTGTCAGAAGGTAAAGGAAGTTGGTGATCTTTTCTCTTTCGGGTACAAAGGGGAGGTCGAAGCTTGAAGCATGCCTCGGGTATTAACCCGTAAACTTCAACTTGCAAGTCGATCATCTAGCCAGGTGAGCTATATTTTTCGTTGTGAAGTTGGTGATTTGATAACAAAGGAGCTGATGATTGAGAGCCACAAGGATCAGGATTCAGGGCCATGATGATCAGGGTCCTAGAGTAGAGAAATTTCTTGTCAAGCAACTTCTAAGCTGCATGGAAGGTGATCTCCAATTCCTTCCTAATTGTGTAGCTCTGCAACATGCCTATGAAACCATTAGATAAGCTCAACCACATTGTATATCACATTCAAGTAGCTAACGGGGTCACGATTCAGTATTTTCTGTTACTGAATACGAGTTGTGTAGCTCAACCACATGATGATCAGGGTCCTAGAGTAGAGAACTTTTAAAATCCATTTATTAAGGAAAAAAATACGAGTTGAAATTCTTTCCCTGATGAGGCAAACGTTAAACCTTTTTTTCTGCAAGCTGGTGTTAGGTCTGCCCCTGCTAGATAATGATATGCACCCCTGGGTTATTGAACTCATGATCTCAACTTGAAGGTTCTTCTGAGTCCCACTCTTTGGTTGGGAGAGTGTGAAACTCATCATGGCTAAGGGCACAAAGATTCATATACAGAGAGTAACTGCAATACAGAAGATCCAGTAAAGCATCTTCATTGAAATTCTAACACACTGATTATGGGATTGAACAGGACCATTAGTAACGCCTTCGAAAGCGTAGTAAAATTACTAAGTGTGAACGATAATGATACTTATTTTATGCTAATGCATGGTGTTCTTCCACTCCGGCCCTTCTCTTCGAAGATGACCATCCTTTATTATGGGCTTGGACTCTTTCCGTTTACCTTCCGGTAGGTTATCTAAATAATTTTGGGATAAACAAGATTCCCCAACTTGGTGAATTCTTCGTCCATTATTTTTATTTATTTTCAATTAAAATATTCCCTTTTGTTTCTTCCCCCCCAGCTCACACACATATATATATTTGGTCCGTTCTCAATCCTTATTCATCTTCTCAAACTTTTTCAGTGTCGTGGGATCAACAAAGGAATACAAAAAACAATTCATATTGATATACAACAGCACAATATGCTATATATATATATATATATATATATATATATATATATATATATATATATAGAGAGAGAGAGAGAGAGAGAGAGAGAGAGAGAGAGAGAGAGAGAGAGAGAGAGAGAGAGAGAGAGAGAGAGTCCTTATAACCAATACCTTATCAGTATCTTTAGGACTAAAAAGGGGTAAGATTGTACTTGAGTTTGAGATTTTGAATCTATATGTTCATACTTTGCTACTCGATTGTTGATCCACTTGTACTTTCTAAATTTGGGTCAGCTGATGGCCCCGTGAGACCTGATGATTGGAGTTAAGGACTAGCTTTTGGCTGAAAAAACGGCTCATTCTAATGGGTGGGCTGCTGGAACCGCTAGTACTTCAGCCATGAGGCCTTTAATCAAACAACCCCTTGTGGGCCCTGGAATTGGTTCTTTTTTGGAAAAAGACCTAGTGGCGTCGACCTCAAATCATTCACATGTCGAGCTGGGTTCTAACTCGATTAGATCATGAGTAGTAGTCGAGCCAATTTGGAGTAGAGTCATACACTTAGACATGTCCGATTTGTTTTTTTATTCTGATTTTATAAAAAAAGAAATTGGAACCAAACTGGTCTCTGGGTTTTGAGTCCGGTTCTGATTTTATTGGTTGTGGGTTCAGCCGATTTTTAACTCGATTCGATTGAATCCGTCGGACTTGTTAAGAACCAACCATGTGTACATGTACAAGTGGGAGAAAATATTTCCCAGAAACGGGTAAACCCGTGGGTTGTCGATCCGATTCCCCTTCCACCAGGGCTAAGTGCCGATACACGGACGCTGTAAAAGGGAGGGCAAGCTTGATGGGCCTGGTCCTTCCCCCTCTGGATAACTCCCCCCGCCCCTTCTCTCTCTCTCTCTCTCCTGTGGCGAGAAAACGGGAAGGCATGATGTGATGCAGAGTATTAGGGGTTCCGGGGGAAAGGAGACGATCCAATCTGCTCGATGTACGGACTCTGCGTGGGCTCCGGCCGCCTCCTGCCCTCCCTTCGATCCACGTCTTTTTACCGCTTCGGGAAACGGAGGAACGTCCTACCATTAGCGCTAACTGCGTCCTCTCTCAGTTCGTCCTCGCGCGGGAGGTTTTCGCGTTCCAGAGCCCGGAATCAGGTGAAATTCTCGCGGCGCGCTGAACTCCTTTCTTTTGAGCTATGATTGGGTTGTGCGTTCGATCTCGTTTCTGTCTATGAGTTGAATTCTTAGGTTTCGAGCTCTTCAGTTGGTTTCTATTGAACTGTTTTTCAATTTTATGTTGCTTGATATTTCATTCAGTATCTCCTGGAAACTGCAACTTGACGTTTCGTGTCCCCTTTTGTGCTGGTTGTATAGGAAAATGCGTCGAGGTGACGAATCTTTTGTCGTTCTTGCGTGATTCAGTGACATGCCTCTTTCGCTCCATTGAGAGTTTTGAAAGTTTTGCTACTTTAAAGTTTCTTGTGGATTGGAATTCATATCATTGTGAAGTCCTGGAATTTAATTACTTTAAGGTAGGAGATAGCTGTCTATGTATGTACGGGAGGGAGAGATGAGGATTTTTCTAAGCAAAGATTTCGTGGAGAGGTTATGGGAGGAATTAGGAAAGAATTGGAACGTAATAATGTCAATCCATACACAATGAAATTGGTTCAAACACTCTACATAATTGAAATGGATCATTCTAGTGGAGTAATATTCTTTGAGAAACTATAGAGAGCATAAGGGTTGGGTTTCCTGTGTTCAGCCACACCCGATCCTCTGGCCTAGACCAACCTCGCCACCGTCCGGGTTGGGCTTGGGTGTGTGCTTGTACCGTGCCTGTTTAGCCCACCAAATCATTGACCTTGCTGGATGGTGATTCTGGACTGTGGTCCGATCTTTACTGTTTTGGCATTCATCGTTGACGTCATCCCTGAACGGAGCTTTTCAATCAACAGGCTCTGTTCTCGTTTTGGCTGGAGTAGTGGAGTGTGATTCATTTGTAGCCAGACAAACAAGTAGCTTGAAGTATCTAGGGAAGACCATATCTGATGATCAAAGTATCTCCAACAATTGGTTGAGGACCTGCCTCTGAGCTGTTGTGAAATGCCCTGTAAGGCCACAAATTTATGGTAGGTGTCTTTATGATTGCGAGACACCAAGCAATACCGGTTGGATCAAAGTCTTGCTAGATGGACTGGATGGGATGGATCTATATCCTATACAGTTCGGGTATGCTTGGTGATTATCTGGTAATGTTAATAGATATTATGATCAGTTCCAAAATAGTTTAGCCTTCTCATGCCAGTCTTTGCATTTGGTACATTTATATCGTTTTCCATCATACTTGGATCATCTTCAAAATTGATTCCTCAAGCATCACTTAGGTTGATTTGTTTTTGTTGCATCCAGGCTCTGCTGTTCTTGCTTTTGTGTTTGGAATGTCTTAAAGAAATGTTGTATAATCAAATCATGATGTAAAATCTAGTTGCATTGTAGAATCTGCTTGCTGTTATATAGTGGGAAATTAGAGTCCTCTTTCAGTTTTATACTTTTGAACGTTTGTTTTAATCTGCTACTTTTCTTGTTGGATTGTGAACTATAAGATGCACTCGTCCTTGATCAACCTGGGCTAACATTTTTTCTTTTTGGATTTTTTGACATATTTTCTGGTTTATCTCATGTAGGGATGGGAAATAGCATGCTGCACGCACCATGGGTCTTTTGATATCAACAATTCAGAAATTGTAGAAAAGGAATCAGACAATTTAGGAGATGATGTTGAGTTGAAGGCATCATCACTAGAGAAGAATCAGCCACCACATGCTTTTCAAAAGGTTTGCCTTTTGTCATACTTCATTTTTATTGTTGTCCGTGAACTTGATTGAGGGATGTTCATTAGCAGTAGATTCTGTAGTGATGGCTTTCATTTACAGTGTCCTGTTAAACACTTGGAGATCACTAACAAGATCCAATTCTTCTATGATCTATCGAGAATAGATTTTTGCTTCTTACGGGCAGTAGTCAATTTGGAGTGCTTGTTTTTCTAATTTACATGCAATAACGAAGGTTACAATAATATGGTTGTTACAAGAATCCCTGAGTTTGGATTTAACCCAATAGTTAATAAGCTCAGTTGGTTAAAATTTTACATTATATTATGTTCGAGGTTGATATTAAGAATTAGCTTCTTTCCCCTTCTTCCAGTTGGTCAATGGCATCTCCAAGATCTTGCATGTGGAGCCTTGGACAGTGCCTTGGACAGCAGAAACCATACTTCAGGTAAGATTTCTTACCGAACCTTTTATTGTTTCAAAACTTCCCTGCATTGGCTTATACCAATTCTATGTTGAAGTCAAAAGTTTTTGAGGTCTACTTTTAACAGAAAAAGAATTTTATCAGGTTATGCTTTTGTGGATTGCTTCCTTCTGGTTCGTCGGATCTTGGACGATTCCGTTCATTGCTCACACTGCCGGTATCAGCAAGGACACATTGACTTACAGAGGACAGGCTCTGTACAGCCTTCTAACAGATATAGCTGAAGGGCTTGCCGGAATTGCTATTCTCCAAGGCTGCCTTTCAAGATATCAGCCGCTTCCACCCAACTGGTTTCGGTTCAGCCTCAAGGGGAAATGGCAGTTCGATGTAGCCTTGGGCTGCCTCATGTTTCCGCTGGTTAACAGATTGGCTCAGATCAACCTTGATCTGTTACCATTCCCTTCACTGATGACATCCAATGTAGAACAGTCGATAATGGCTCGTGATCCGGTGGCAATGTCTCTTTATGTGATTGTGGTGTCGGTCTGTGCCCCCGTTTGGGAGGAGATCATGTTCAGGGGTTTCCTTTTGCCTTCCCTGACCCGGTACATGCCGGTGTGGTGCGCGATCGTTGCCAGTGCAGTAACGTTTGCACTGGCCCATTTCAACATTCAGAGGATGCTGCCTCTTGTGTTTCTAGGCTTGGTTATGGGTGTCGTTTTTACTCGCTCAAGGAATCTCTTGGCATCCATGGTCTTGCATAGCTTGTGGAATGGGTTTGTATTCTTGGATCTAATGAAATAATACAAGGAAGTTGTGCTCATATTGTGAGACAAATCCACCTTCGAGTGCACCACGGCTGGGCGCTATAGTGTCATTGCTGCTGATGGGGAGTTGGACCTTGAGGGGGTGCATGTGTGGGTGTCTTAGGCTTCGGCCTCCTCTTGTAACAAAAAAATAAACCCACCTTCGAGAACTTTCTCGCCAAGTTGAGGATTAGGCATATTCCTATAGGAAGGGCAGGGAATCGATTTCTCGGCCTTCATGAGAGGGTCGAACACAGTTAGGAGTGAACCTACAATGAGTGAAGAGTGGCCAACTAGGCCATGTCGAAGCACATGCTTTGACTCTATTGCTGTAGTTTAAGCTCAAGGCGATTGCATGCTACACGAGAAACATATGGGTTGGAAGAATTGGGGGATTGTGTTGTGTAACATTCTTGAATTGAAAACCTTATGAGAGCTTGCGCAAAGAGCCATCAATCGCTGGCTGTGGGTTCAAATCAAAGCACTTTGTGTTGGATTTAACTTTCAAATATTCGACAACTCGTGTTCGTGCTAGTGCATGCTAGCAAAAAAGTAAATATGATGGGGCCTGCATGTAGATTGTTGAGTCGTGCATGGCCATGGCCATGGTGAATGTCTCTTGTACATGGCACTTCACACATGCTTTTCCAGTGGATTGAGGGAACCTCTAAACGTAATAGCGGAGAAGTTGTACATTCTTCCAGAAATAGATGATAAATATGGCAGCCTTCTTGTTATTACTCTTTCCTTCCCCACCTTATCTCTCTCTCTCTGTGCAGCAAAGAGAGGCGTACAGAGCGCTCTGAATCTATTAGCGAAGCATGGCAGCCCTGTCTTCTTCAACCCTTCTCTCCCTTTTCTTTCCCACCTTGAAATGCAACACTACCATCCATTTGGCTTCCTCAACGTCTACTTTACTTAGTGGTTCTTCCACTTTTTCTTTGGAGGTTTCCTTCAGCAATCGTCGTCTTAGATCGATCAGAAGGGCACCCACTTTCAATTTCGTCCGAGCTCTGACGCTAGACTTCTCGGGATCGTTCTTCGAGGACGGCATTGGAGACGGCAACGAGTTTGGACCATCGGCGTCGTCCATTGCGGTGGAAGAGAAGGAGGAGCCCCACTGCCCGCCTGGCCTCAGGCAGTACGAGACCATGGCCGTTTTGAGGCCGGATATGTCCGAAGATCAACGGCTGTCATTAACTCAAAGATATGAAGAGGTGAGCCTTCTCCTCGTCTACAACTCCGAGATGGAAAACCATTTTGGGCTTTTGGTTTTTCTTAACGCTCTTGAAGAAATTCTTGGTTTTGATTAGCACTCTTGAAGAATTTATGATTTTTCTCAATGCTATTGGAGAACCGTTTTATTTGTGCAACTTTCGTGAAGAATTCTTTTTTATGTAATCTCTTGAAGAATTCATGATTTTGAGGAATTCTTGGTTTTGGGTATTGGCTTTTGAAGATCTTGAAGTCATTGATGATAGTTCTGTGTGTGAATGAACTATCAATACTGCTTGTGCTAAATGTCATGGTTTTCACCAAGAGGGGTGCAACTTCAAGGTGGTTTCGATTTGAAATTGTTAGGAAATTAGACCCCCGTGCACAAATGGAAATAACCTACATTGTTATGGTAGCGTCTAGGATGCTAAACTGATTTCCTTCTTAAGCGTTCATCATAACTTATTCTGCATTAGTATTAGGAACAAACGGATAAAAGAGAAGCTGCGGCTGATACTCAATACGAAATTACGTCTTATGTATTTCTTGTCCGGTAGTTCTGCAAATCATAAAACTTCGGTCGAACGCATATTATGGAGTTTTTGAACTTTTTGCAGCAAACAGATGCTTTCTGTTGTCGATACCTTCTTTGTTGCTTGTAATATGATTTCACAAATTTTTGTTCAGTGAGCTCTTCTATTTCATGATCTAAAGATGAGGTCACTAGTGTCTTAGTGTCGAACATTAAATTGACATAACATCTCATAGAACCAAACAGGAAAAAATAACCTTCGTAAGTCGATTCACTAATAAGGTAATACTCGGTTGATATTCATGAAGTGTTTTACTGTCACAACACTAAAAAAATTTAAAATAGATGTTGGAGAGTAGGATACAAGAGAATTACGGGTGTCGAGTGTCCGGCACTGGTGTGGCACCTTGCCCTTCTAGGAATGCCTATTGTGATATAGATGTCTGATAGTATCAATCCTTCGATTCTGATGTGGAGTGTATGTTAGCCGTCATGTATATCAGCATCATTGATATAAGTAAATGCACAGCTTTGTCTGAATAAATTGGATAACGCGTGCACAATTGGTTTGTCATGAAAAGCTCTGAATAGTGTAAACATTATATTGTTATCATGCAGTTGTTGGTTGCTGGGGGTGGGATGTACATCGAAGTGTTCAACAGAGGAGTCATTCCCTTAGCTTACAGCATCAAGAAGAAGAACAAAGCAGGAGAGACTAACACATACTTGGATGCAATCTATCTATTATTCACTTATTTCACAAAACCTGAATCGATTGGAGCACTTGAGAGCAGACTTACGGCAGATGATGATGTCATCAGATCTTCAATCTTCAAGATAAGGAAGAGGAAGTACTAGGTCCTTCGGAAACCTGCGAAGAAATGGAGTTGCATCTGAATCCTCCTGCTTTTCAGCTAATTGATGGGACAAACTTCTGATATTCTTCTGTATTTGCTTGTGCATTACCATGTTTTTGATGTTTTTTATTGAAAGAAATTACTGGAACTTCACAAGTAGAGATATCAGTTAAAAGGGAATCTTTGTGAATCCAAGTGGGATGTTATTGTAGTTTTCTTTCATAGTTTTTTTTTATTTCTATGCTAATGTATTTGCTTCTTGCGCATCTTGATATGCTTCCATCTTTTCTTGCCCACGATAGATCTCCCTAATATATCTATATCTATATATATATATATATATATATATATATATATATATATATATATATATATATATATATATATATATATATATAGATAGATAGATAGAGAGAGAGAGAGAGAGAGAATCTAGTGTATTCATACAAGTTTGATCTATGGAGCTTTTGCACATGAATGTTTGTGTCCAACTTTCATCTCTCTTTCTCTATATATATAGACACACGGATAAAGAGAGAATATGTTAAATATGCCCCAATATTTTGCAAGATCTTAACCATTGAATCATTGAAATATAACGGTTGCGTTTTGAATTAAAAAAGTAAAGAACACTATTGTACTTTTGAAGAGTGCATTTAATTAACTTGGTTTATTTTGCTTTTTGCTAAAAGATCTCAATCATTCATCTCAACAATCCAACATCCATTGAGATCTTTAAATAGTGTACACAGCTATGCTCTCTTTTGATAGTAGTAAATGTATAATTTTGCATAAACATCTTCATTGTTTTTTATTATTTGATTGGTATAATTAACAATAGAGATTTGAATTAGAATAGAGATTTGAATTAGAAGTGTCATGCACCTTATTGTACTTTGCATTTAATGTACCTTATCATCTCACCCACACTTGGATTTAGGTACAAACCAACAATATTTTTATATAATCGTGATGTCCATTTGGTCGTTGAGAGTTGCAACCTTTTCTGAGAATTTTATGACATGAATGAAATGTAGGAACTCCGGAAATTCAACTAACAATTCCAATCAATGACGCAACAGGGAGTAGCAGAAGCTGATGTACCCAGGAATTGTGTCAGCAGAAGGAGCTATTAAATCATCCACCGAAATGCGGCACAATTGAAGAAATGAAGTTTAGATTTCAAGAATTGAGATCCAAACTTGAGGATCTGGATCTTAAATCAAATCATCGGGTCGTAAAGGTCCTTTCTTTCTCAACATTAGTTAAAGCGTTATATGTAAAGCGTTTGAGAAAATATAAATGACTACGTTTATTACTTAACCCCTTGAAAGAGTAAAATAAAGGCATGAGTGCGTGACATCAGAGCATGCAGGGCAATCCATGCTAAATCTTTCTCAATAATAGTTAAAAGTATATTTTGTTTTTTTTCCTGCTCTTTTGGATTTCAATTGAAAGTATTAAACCACAAAAGTGTTGGAATGAAACAATAAAGAATAATCTAGCTTATTGTGAGTTAACTGCTAACATGGTACATGATAGGGGTGTGTGAAAACAAAGAATCCATGTAGCCGACTCCGTCGAGTATCGGAAAAAGCTTAGTTGTTTTGGATTTCAATCATGATCGCTTTCATTGAACAGTTAGGTCATTGAATATGATTTACCATACATAAGCTACAACCATAAGAGTTCTCTCTCTCTCTCTCTCTCTATATATATATATATATATACAATAACAACAATAACTAAGCCTTTTCCCGTACTAGACGGGGTTGGCTACGTGTATTCTTTGTTTCCACAGAGTTCTATCATGTACCAGCAGTTAACTCACAATAAGCTAGATCATTCTTTATTGTTTATTTCTAATACTTTTGTGGTCGTCCTCTACTTCTTTTAATACTTTTCAAATTTAGTTTTTCATACCTTCTTAAAGGTTCTTATTCTGATCTTCTTTCTATATGTCCAAACCATATTAAACAATATTCTCTCATTTTATCCTCTATTGGTGAGACTCCTAATTTGTTTCTAATAACCTCATTATGTATACGGTATTTTCTTGTATGACCACTCATCCCATCTCAACATCTTCATTTATGTCACAGACATCTTTTGTACATATTGATGGTTAACTGCCGATAACCATAAAATATGACAGGTCTAATTGTTGCTCTATAATATTTACCTTTTAACTTTAATGATATCTTATTATCACAAAGAATAGATGATGCTCTTCTCCATTTTAACCAACAAGCATTAATTGTACGTGTAACATCTCCATCAATTCCTCCATTCTGAAAAATTGACCCTAGGTATTTAAAACTTTCATTTTGGGAGATGCAATGTGTGCCAATTTTAATTTTTATGTCCTCTAAAGTAACCAAATGATCAAACTTACATTCCATATATTCTATCTTTGTTGTACTAAGTCGGAGGCCTTTTGCTTTCTAATGCTTCTCTCTATAGTTCCAATTTTCTATTAGACTCTTCCACTAACACAATGTCATTGCAAATAACATACACCAAGGCACTTCATCTTGAATATATTTTGTTAACTCATCAATCACCATTATAAATAAGTATAAACTTAAAGTTGATTCTTGATATAACCCAATATTAACTTCAAAGAAGCCTGTTATTCCTTCATGAGTTCTCACACAAGTTTTTGCATATATATAAATATAAAATTGTGTGTGTGATATGATGATTTTTGTCAATCGTTGATTGGTGAACTTGCACAGGAAGGTCTTCTGTTAATCTAACAGTCAACGAAAAAGGGAGTTGGAGACTCCCCACAACAAATTTCTTTTTTGAGTGTAACTGGTGACTGCAATGCCAATAACTGCTTTGAATGTGGGTCGACTTAATTCCAGCACCTCTTGACAACTTGGTTGAAGAGTTCCTTGAATTGACTCGAACAAAGATTTGCTGTCTGATTGATTATGACAAGTGCTGCAGAACTAGATGACCTGCTCACGGTTCGGCCCCATATGGGCTCATGGGAAGCTAGCCTCAGGTCAACTCATGGGCTTCAGGAGACGAACAGCTTGACTCATATAGTGGGGAACAGCATGTCCGGCTGACCAGCTCAACTCGGTTTGGCTCGTGCACACACACAAGCACACACATATATACATTATATGTATACGCACACAAACTAGAAAAACATGCTCATACAATCACTTGGTGGTGGTTAACATGTCTATAGGATTAAGAATTTTGTTTTGTCTAACAAAGCTTGCATTTAAAGGACCAAGACTTTCATTTTAATAAAAATTAAAGAAAACGTATGCCTTTCGACTTGTGTTTGGCTCATCTGGCTCACTTTACAGCCTAATCAGACGAAACCACACGTAGAAAAAACATGCAGTCATAGAGCAAGACTGATCCAAGCCTCACCTAAAAAGACAGGGCTCAATGCGTGCTTTGTCAACTACCATTCAAACTAACCAACGTCAAATAAAACTGAATGAGATGAAGAAGCTATGAAAACGGTGCATGAAAGAATCACTCTTGCGTTGTAAATCCCATCGACGATCAAAGAACTAAGCTGACATTGCATTCATTCATCAATAGCTAAGTTCCTTATGTCCACTGACTGGTCATGCAGCAGCATTGGCAGATACGAGTATGTGCGGCTCGACACTCTCATTTCATATGCCCGGAGGAGTTCCAGTATGTTCTACGACTCACCATGGTCAGAGCTCAAGTCTCAACTGAGGCTGGCTCTGCCATCGATTATCACTGCCTTCATTCAGTATTCATCCACTGTCGTAACTGACTCACTTGCCGGCCACCTCGGGCAGTTCGAGCTCGCATCTCTTGCCATTGCTTACACATTTATGCGGCTTGAATTTGGTGTCCTGGTATCTAGTTTGGCTGATATTTTTGCTTTGTGGCCTTTCTATGATCTTGAGTAATAAAACAACCTGATATATCTGGATAATAACCTCTCTTGAGAATGCTACTCTTTACCTATATAATATTTCACTTTTATTTGCAAAAGAAGTGTCCCAGTAATATTTGTCTTTCCTGTTTGTTTTAGATATTGGAGTTCAATGTTCAAATAGGCCATGATTTGATAAATGTCAGTATTATTTTCGGAAGTAGAAATAATAAGATACATTATGGGAATAGTTTTGGCAACAAAACCCGAAATTTATCTTGGAAATGTCTCCGCCTCATTTTTTAAATATTTAAGCATCTCATCTTTGTTCAATGTTTGATTTTTGCAGATGGGTTTGGGAAATGCTCTAGAGACTCTATGTGGGCAAGCCTTTGGTTCCGGAGAGTATGATATGCTTGGGATTTATACACAAAGATCAATCATAGTCCTCTTGGCAGCAGCGATGCTCCTTTCAATTCCTTGTTTTTTCTCAGAACCTCTACTGAAGATTCTTGGGCAGTCCTCTGATATTGCGAAAGAAGCATCTTTTCTTCTAAAATTGATGCTTCCTCAGCTTTTTGCCAGTGCCTTGAACTTCCCTTTGCAGAAGTTTCTATATGCGCAGAGCTTGATCATGCCTTTGCTTTGGATCTCACTTTGCCTGGTCTTGCCACAACTGGTTTTGAGTTGGGTGGCGGCGTTTAAGCTGAACTTAGGCCTCATGGGGATTACAATTGTCCAGGATGCAACGTGCTGGTTATTCACAACCCTGCAATTTCTTTACATAACTAGGTCTGATTCTTGCAAGAGTTCATGGAAAGGATTGTCCATCTGTGCATTCTATCAGCTTTTAAGTTTTCTGCTGTTTTCCGTATCCTCTTCAATAATGATACTGTGAGTAGTCAACCACAACGTGGTGTTTTCTTTTTTATTTACTGATCCCTTGCGGTTTCGGAACTGATTAACATTGGTGTTTTCTCCAGTCTCCAACTGTGCTACTATCAGATTCTCATTCTCTTAGCAGGAACTCTGAGTGATCAGGAGGTTGAGATAGATGCTTTAACTATATGGTACTGGAATCTTTCCTTCCAACGCCGATTTTCTTGATACCAGCAGTGTAGGATTCAGCCTAGGTATAACACTTATTTTTATTTGAAAAAATGGGGTTATGCGGACTCCTTATCAGATGCTGTGTAACTTAAAATAGTAACCATCTACAGCAAGCATAATCCTGTTTTATTAGAAAAAATATTTAAAAGTAGACAAAATGCATCACTAATAGAGAAGGGCAGCATTATCGGTTCGAATGCTGGTTATTGAATATGAAACTTGTCAGTCCGTTTTAAGATATTTACTTTACGGATAGCTGAGTCTAACATTGTGAAGGTCTTCTTGAATGCAGCATTAACCTGATCTACATAGAAGTGATGGTGCCATATGCATTCAATGTGACAACAAGGTTCAACTCATAAATCTCATTCATTTCTTCCTTATAGATTGATCCACTACTTTCAAAAGGATCCCTACTTTCTTGCAGCATAAGAGTTTCTAATGAGATTGGAGCAGGAAATTCACAAGCAGCAAGTTTCTCTGCTTTTATAGCAATGGCTGGATCTTCGATCGTCAGTGTCTTTCTAGCTATTCTTTGTCTCATTTTGAGGAACCACCTGGGCAACATATTCACCAGCAGCAGTGCTGTCACTGAGAGGGTGTCAGAGCTCGTTCCATTCTTATCGGCTACAATTATTCTCAATGGTCTCCAGTTGGTTCTTTCAGGTAACCTGTTTAACCTATGGACTGAACTTTCCTGCAAGCAAGAACTGAAGATTGAAAATGTAGGTGTTGCAACTGGAAATGGATGGCAAATACATGTAGCTTACGCAAATATCATATCCTGTTATTTGGTGGGCTTGCCCCTTGGCCTGGTTATCTGCTTCAAATTTCACATGGGAATCACCGTAAGCTCCATCAGTCACAACATTTGCTCATATTATAGATATACACGCGCCCACACACACACACATATATAATGCAATTAGCTGGTTCTATATCCAAGCTAACTAATACCATAGCCGTTCTTCTAAAGTCAGATTTGATTGAGAAGTACGTCTTTGCCACATTTAACGACATAGAAGCAGAGCCAGCACTTCTCTCTCTCTCTCTCTATATATATATATATATCAATTGATTGTGTTGTTCTAGCCATGAAATGTACTTGCAGGGAATTTGGTCAGGAATGATAGCTGGATCATCTTTACAGATTCTGATTGTGCTTTATATGACATGGAATGCAAACTGGAGTGAACAGGTGTCAAGATACAATTATGATTTCTCATTAAGCAATTTTGCATGTGTGTTAAATGTGTGCATGTGATAACTTCATAGGATATCTCCCTATCACTTAACTGATCTCTGCATTTTGGTGCTTTGGGAATTTTATAGGCAAGCGAAGCCATTAATTTCATGAGGACCTTGAGTCAGAGTACTCGCCGCAACATCATTACGTAGATGAAAATGGAAGAGGATCGTGCAAATCAACACTCGTTGTATAAAGAAGAATACGGGCACCAGACCCCTCTGTACATTGTTAAATCGTATCTGTATACAGGCTGATGAGCTGATTCGGCACTCGCATGGTAGTTTCAGATACCAATGGCCCAGCATAGTAGCTTACATCTTGTACTTTCAGTTCCTGAATATTAAAAAGGGATGGTGCATGATGCGGATTCACATTGATATGAAAATTTTCATGATCTTCATGGATTTCCATCTTTGGATTTGATTGGATGCTTAGGAAAAGGAACATGACAAGCTCGAAGACTAGCCAGTGCAAGATGGTCTTTATGTGCTTGACCCATCTGTCTCCTTTCTAATCCCTGGTCAATTGTCCTGAATCCCACAGGCCTTCTCATTGCCTCACAGATAGCTTTCTATATGCGTGTAGATCTCGTGCAGGAAAAAACTACCAGTATGAGAAAGGAGAAAAAACTTGTATGTCAAATGCATTAGACTTCAAAATGCACTAGTTTTTCAAACGTAGAAATCCTTCACAAGCCAGTGTTCCTTCGACATCTCCAATAACCCGTGCAATCCTGACCTCTGAACCTCTCTGTATTTCCTTCAGAAGAGTTCTAATGCTGTCTGCAAACTGTTTGACATCAACACCTGAAAACCCATCAACCTTGTCGAAGCTTCCAACAAGAGCACATGTGGTCTCCGACATGATCTCCACCAACTTTTGCCCAGTTGCCACCATATACCTTTGTAGTTGAAATGCTTCTTCAAGGAACTGCTCCAGAGCCCCTGATTGCTCCTTCCTTCCACCATCAGAATATTTGCTTCTTTCCTTTTGATGATTTGAATGCTATATTAGAACAATAAAATGAAATAATTTAAACCCCTAGAATTGCCTATATTATTTAAGCATATAAGATTTTAGGAAACAAAAAAAGAAAGAGAAAAGATAACTGCCCACCATTCTCTTGCACAAATCATCAGTCTTTTCTTCGAGAGTTTGATATCGTTTAAATTGTTTCTTGAGCAAAGCGACCCCAAAAAGCAGGCCTGTCATCTGGGGAGAATGACCGGTGCCTTTGATGCTATGTTTCTCTGCATGAGTTTCGGTCAGTCTATCAATGATGAAGAGTTGCTGCTTAAGTCTTTTGATCTTGTAAGACACTCCTAGAGCATGGATGTCCATCTTCCATGAGCCTTCTTTCTTGATCATGCATCGACCAGGAAAGGAATTTGTTTCAGAAATCTGATTTTTATCCTTTGAAATACCTTCTGAATTTTCCTCCAAATTGGCATTCTTATTGATGCAAAATTTCTCCTTTGTTCCTTCTATTCTTGGATACGTTTCTTGCACTTCTTCAATTATCTGGTACTTGCTCGTTTTGATCACTGTCTTTACAACGCTTTCATCTTCAACCTTATTATAGGGATTATTCCCCATGTTTTTCACAGCATTAGAATCTGCCGTGTCACACGGCAGAGCCAATCTGGTCTTTGTCACGTCCACTGGAATGCTTTCTGATTCTGTTTCCTCCCATTCCCTCTCATGTAGAGTTGGAGTTGCTTGTACTACATTTCTCTTGATACCTGGGAGACAATCCTTTCCCTCTTGGGCTTCAACATCAACCTCTTCTGAAGCTGCAACTAGTGCAAGTTTTTGTTCCTGATCCTTTCCCCAGTGTTTTCTCTTGATAATCTTCACTTCTGCCCATATAGCATCCTCGCTAGGCACTGACAATACCTCCCGGCCAGTGGAGTCACTCTGACAGTTTCTTATGTGTACAGTATACTTCTCATTCATGGCTTTCAGATCCTTTTCTTTGCCAAACAACAAGGCCTCTAACCTTATATGCTCACTTCTTTGTTGTGATAGGTTTTCATTCAGTTCATCTATGTGAGACTGCAACCGCTTAGACTCAACTTCCATGCTAAGTATTTGCCAACGGAGGGCTTCTAGCTTCTCATCTTTGAGTCTCGTCTGCTCAGCAAATGCTTCTATTTCTTCATCATGTCTTTGCTCAAGAATGCTCCCGTATTTTTCTGTCTCTAAATGAACCAGATTTTCCAACTGTCTAAGGCTAGTTGTTATCACTACAAGAAAGAAAAATTTAGCTCCTTCGAGAAGAGCTTGGTTACCAGTTTGAGGAAATGTACTCTCACGCAGATAAATTTTTTTTAATCGTTCACCTCGTCAAAGATTAAAAACAATGAATGAAGCATGTCACCAAGAAGGCTGTGACTACCAAAATCAAGCAGACATTCTCACACCTAGCAGTGCAACTACAAATATGGTGCATGTATGATGTATGTTCTTTCCGGTTGGCAAGATGATATTAGGCAGACTCCCCACAAGATGGACATCAAACTCGCAACAAGTGGTTCCCAGCCGGTTCCCTATGAGAATGAGTTATGCCCCTTTGTGTGGTATAACTGTGAGCTATCTATATATGGACCAGCACACAACTTTGCTAAGTCTCATATACTTCTCGATACTAAGTTCACAAGTTGAATACAATGTCAAGTATTCTGACTTCCATAGGAAACGAGACAAATAAAGTGGAAATACGGATCCTAAATTACTGCAACATATATCAAACTATTCATGCTTCAGTTCTTTACTACACCATAACATGCATATAAAAAGCTTTCAGACATCCACGTTAGGGGGTGGGGGTGGGAGGGACTGCAAGACCTCAACGAGCATCTTAAATATACATCGAAACAAAAGTGCAAATTCTCTCACTCCTCCCCTGACGTTAAGGGCGTTATGCATCATTCCTAATAATAGTTACAGATAAGGTTTCACCAAAAAAGGCGACAACACATAAGGATAAGTATTGCAGATAGGAACAGATCCATACCAAGATCTTTGTTCTCTGTAAAGGAGTCTTTGTCAAAGCAGTCAACTTTCCCGGTGCTCGTTTCCTTCACCACAAGACAATCATGCTCTTTACTAATTTCTGGCTCCAAATACTCAAACGAAAGAGTCTTGGGGCTTGACTGTGAATTCTTTTTTGTTGGCGATGAACCGGCGCAGTTGGAACAGTTCTCATTCCTTTGATTGCTGTTGTGAGAAGATCCATAATCTATACACAATAATGACTTCTCGAAACTAAACTCCGATCTCAAATCATGTTTGATACTTGAAACGTTTTCCAGATTTTTTCCATGCTTGGATGCGGTTTGGTAAGACTCCAATAGATTGGTAATTCTTACAGTTTCCAGTTCAGCCTGCCTCCTCTTAGCTCTCGTTATCTTTAGTTCCTTCACTAGTTTCTGCTTCTCCTCTGAGTCCAACCTGAACTTCCTCAGCAAGGCAGATACAATATTGTCCTTCTTTTCAGCATCTCTTTGCATTCGAGCGAGATCCATGGAGAATTTATCCACCATGACCATGGCCTCTTCCTTTTGCCTCAACACAGCACCAAACTCCAATTTGGCTGCCTCAACCTGCTTGAGGACCCTGGCCATCTCGGCCTCGAGCTGGCGTTGGCTCGAAACGAGCTCAACAAATGCAGTTTTATGCTTCCAAATCTCTGATGAATGCTCCCTTGCTTCCCTATCCAGCATTTCACGCAATTCCTGTGCAACAGCTTCAGCCCTCTCTAGCTTCATATCTGTTCCAACTCTCCTCTTCTCTTCCTCCTCCAAGGCCTTATCTTTCCCCTCTAACTCAAGTTCTCTCTTCGACAGTGCTTCATTCAATTTGCAAATGGCATCTTCCCGTTCGGCACAATCTGGGCATGCCTTCGCCTTGAGCTCACTCAAACTCTTCACAGCACATTGCAAATGCTGCACCAACTTCTTCCTCTCTGACAACCAGCTTTGCTCCTGAGAAGCATAGATTGCTACAACCTTTGCATTAGCCTTTGCGTCATCTCTTCTTCTCCTCTTCATCTCTTCAACCTCGGCCTGAGTTTGATGAAGTTTCCTCAAAACATCAGATTCATCACCGATTCTTGCTTGCCTCTGTGCATCGCGCACAAGCACTCCCAACAGTTGGGCACTTCCTTGAAGCATCTTTTCTATCATAGCCGTCCATCCATCATCCACCATGTTGGTAATGTTAGATGAAAGGACACGAATAGCTGCAAAGGCACAAGAGACCCCAAAGTACATTGGATAATAGACACCATTGTTCTTATCTCCACCTGTTGACAAACAACTACTCACCGCTTCTCCTTTCCCTTCCATAATTCTCACCCATAAAACATAAACACATAACCTCTTAATGACAACATCCACGTCCAAAAACAACTTCTCACATTTCAGTCAAAAAAAGGCTGCAAAACCCAGAAACAACAGCAAAGACCAACAAGATCATGAGAGATTTTGAACACCACTAAACACAAAACGTAAGAACTTACGCTGAAAACTAAAAGTCCACCATTTTTCTAAACTACAATCTTCTCTTATTAGGCCTTCTCAAGGAAGCATTGCATGAATGGTTGTGCTTGTACGGTGGATTCCACGTCCTCACCTCATGGAAAATGTGAGAGAAATCCTCCTTATCGTGACATGCTTCCAACAGAAGACCGTTCAAAGAGACAAACCCATCCGAAAGTCACCAGAAGATCTTGCACAATTTATATTTTGCTTGCATGCAAATCGACACCAAGTATCAATTCACACGCTTGAAGAACAATAGTCTTTAGTCTGCCTCAAACAGCCTGATTCCTTTTGCAGTTTACACGAGCGAAGCCCTGCAGAGGAATCAAACGGGATGCTTACCAGAGACGTGACTGCGCTCCTCAGCTCATCTCTTCTCTCCTCACAATTACAAAATGAAGAAGGCTATTATAGTTCTCAACAACTCTTCGAGCAAGATTATTCAATGCCAGTTGAGAAATAAAACTGTTTATCCCTTCCTCTCACAGCATTCCCATTGAGATAAACAATTTGGAGGGCAAGTAGAGGCAGCATCAATGAAGGAATTATGGGATACCCAGATTAAAATTTCCTTGTTTTCCTCCCTATTTTGACATGATTGCGGTGAAAAGGAAGTGAAAAGCGGGGGACCCCTCAAAAGATGGCCTCCACTCACTTTGCGGAAAAGCCTCTTTGTTGCCTGCCAAAGATACCACCGAAGCAGCTTGCAGCCCCACTTAATTCATAAAAAAAAGATTCAAGAAGGGATGGGAGTGCATGTGCAACGGACTTTAGTTGAAAAGGACTGCCTTTATTCTAAAAGCTTTTGGATGAACCTTTTTGGTTCTCCTGCTATCAAAGACCTAGGTGCTCCATTTTCTTTTCTTTTCGCGTCAATGGCCTCGTCTTTCTAACTTTACGAGTACCATCGTGAAGACATTGTCACGCCCGTGGAAATCGAACTCAGCACCAAGGATATGGGCGTCAAAAAGCCCCACCACATGGCGAACACTCTGCAGGCAGCCTCGCTATACTTCGTGAGTAGAAAGGATGGTACCATCCATCGATGAGAAACCTCAATGTCAGCGCCAATCAAAGAAACCAAACACTCATCTAATTAAAATTAAGATTTGAAAAGGAGTAGAATAACTTAATTTCGTAAAGAGGGCATTTTAATCAAACTTTTAACGGCGGGCTTTGCTTTTTATCCAAATTTAACTAAAGTAATATATGATTCTTAGGTCAGAATTGTAGGAGTGAAACCGACTTGGTTGGTTCTAAGCACTTGTTCCCCTAAGCAAGGTCATGAGTCCGAATATGGCAAATGAAGCAAACCAGTCCCGGGAGAGCTTTAGCCCCATACTGGACTACTTGGTTGGTTGTGGTCCTTCGAGCTTCGGGATACTCGCGTACTTCACAAGGGAAAAAAGCTGTAGAGCGAAAATTGCACCTTACACCTGATATGTATCATTGACCAAGTTTATCACAACTTCAATGGTGCTAATTTTTAGGGATAAAAGCAAAGTTTTCTGAATAGGTACGCTCACATCGACTCTGTGGTGTTCCTATTAATTATAAGTTTCCACTTGCTTCTTTCCATCTTCTCGTCTCTTTTGTCCTCATTTGGCAATCTCAACCTGAGGAACAGAAAGAGCCACGTCTGTTCCTCCCCTTCCCCTTTGAGGACCAGAAAAAAGAAAAACCCAAAGCATTAACAAAACAAGACCTGCCATGTTTTCTGGCTAAAGGGGGAGCCGAATCCTCTAACAAGAACACATGCACTACCTGGAAGTCAGACTCCCCACCAGCAGCAGCGGCGTCAGAGTGCCATGCCAGTTGAGACTTGCTATGTTGAAGCCAGAAATTGGTTTCAATTTCAATGTTCCCGATTTTTGCTGCTTTAATAATGGTTGTCAACATCTCGAGTTGATCTAAAATCTCACATCTTTCCACATACACACATCATCTTGATTTTAAGATCCTTAGGATCTTAAGACAAGACACATTGATCACACATGAAAATTATTTTATTGGGGACCAATGATTTCTCCTTCTCTCAATATCCATATCCATCTCTCTCTCACACACATGCACACACACAGACGTATATATATATTATTTCTTCATTTATAATGAGGAATTTTAGTCCTCCAGAAATGGCCTTAAACTACTAGGCAAGACTTTTCAAGTTCGCCTCTTATAAGCTCTGGCGCTTACGCCCAACATAGGCCCTAAGAATAAGAATTTCAAACATCAAAGTTCTATGTTATAGATTGTTTCAACATATCAAAACGCATTATCTAAGCTTTTTCTCTTTTTTTGTTACAAGGGAAGGCTGAAGCCTAACACACACATGCAACCCCCAGGAGTCGAAAGTCCCCACCAGTACCAAGGGCGTCTAAGTGCCTGCAGATGGAGCTAACCCTCTGGGTGCAAAGGCAGCTTCTCAAAGTTCCAAGTCAAAAATGGACAAATTTTAGCGCTTTTATGTGGCTTAGAAAACACTATAAACTGCTTCAAAAAGCCCTCGTTGACAATGTCCTGAAAATAAATAAATAATACCCCTATCATCCCCAACCCCTGAGGAACAGAAAGAAACGTCCGTAAGCTCACTTATTTTGAGAATAATAGAATGACTCTTATAAGTCTAAGGATTGCATTTGCTTCTATATATGTATAGGGGCCAAAGCCAAATATTACCTCGGAAAATTCCCTTATTTTTCGTCTACACCATTGTTGTATTTGTTTCGTTGAACCACAGTTATGTTGCTTTTCGATTAGTGCAACGAAGTTTACACTGAACATAGAACAAGATTTTCCAAGTAATCTCTACCGTATTGACAGAACTATGAAAGCATATATTATTAGCCAATGTTAAAGCCTAGATTTGAGCTAAGGATGTCAAGCCGGTTGGTTCTCATCCTTGCTCACAGACTACAACCATCGGTTGAACCTGATAACTTCCACACCACCTTGCTTTTTCATAATTCCCAATGACAGCATTCACAGCCAGTAACCTAAAGATTCCCTTTGCTAGTTCGCTTTTTACCCTAAGCTTCTCCTCCATACCAGAAGAATTGCCCAGATAAAAATCAGACCTCTGTGATCACAAGTTAATGAACCAAAAAACAAACAACAATAACTAAGCCTTTTCCCATACTAGATGGGGTCAGCTACGTGGATTCTTTGTTTCCACATAGTCCTACGATGCTATAAGTTAACTCAATATAAACTAGATTATTCTTTATAGCTACTTTTCAACACTTTTGTGGTTGTCATCTTCCTCTTTTAATATTTTCATAATCTAATTTTTCATATCTTCTTATGAGAGCATCCTTTGATCGTTAAAACGATTATGGATGTATGCTATATGAAGGCCGCATTATGAAGAAAAGTGTATGTCTTACGATCTGATGTTGTATTTGCTTAATGTTGTACAGATGATATTGCCGGTCCCAAGCCCGGATAAAGGAGGAGGGTTGTGTTAGGCTTCCGACAGCCACCGTAAAACTTCGTCGGATTTTTAAACATGGATTACAAAAATTATGAGCATTGCTTTGGGGAGTCCCCGCCTAGTGACGTGCTGCAGAGCCCGAATGCAGTAAGAAGTAAGCAAGGGCCACTACATTTTCGTCCGAATGTAGTGAATCAATTGCAGAGAGGGTTCCCACATCATGGACAGGTGTGGGTAAAGAAGTTAGTCCCGCTACATTGCCGTCCGAATGTAGTGAAAAATTTTAAGAGAGGGTCTCCGTATTTTGATTATGGACGGATGCAGGGGGCAAAGAAGCTAGTCTTAGATAATAAGATTCGTATTGGTTCTTGGAATATCGAAACATTATCGGGTAAGCTAATGGATGTGGTAGATACTATGATTCAGAGAAAGATTCATATTCTATGTTTACAAGAGACAAAATGGGTTGGAGAAAAAACAAAGGAGATAGAGGATACAGGTTTTAAATGATGGTACTCAGGTAAAGAAAAGGCTTGAAATGGAGTTGGTATTATCATAAATAAAGATTTAAAGGAGAGTATAGTAGACATACAAAGATATGGTGACCGAATCATGACGTTGAAATTAGTGTTAGGAGTAGAGGTTTTGAATATAGTTTGTGCTTACGCACCCCAAGTAGGACTAGAAGATAGAATAAAGACCGTTTTTTGGGAAGAGTTAGATAAGGCGTTTCAAAAGATTCCACAAAGGGAGATGATTTGTTTAGGAAGAGATTTAAATGGACATGTCGGTAAAGAGGCATTCATGGAAACTTTAGTTTTGGGGATATAAATGAGGAAGGTAGGGAGATTTTAGATTTTGCTATCGCATTTGATCTCTTCATAGTTAATACAATCTTCAAAAAACGAGATGAACATTTAATTACTTATAAGAGTGGCTTGTCACAAACACAAATTGATTACTTTATTTGTAGAAAAAAGATAGAGCATGTTGTAAAGATTGTAAGGTAATTCCAGGAGAACGCTTAACCACACAACATCGACTTTTAGTTATGGATTTATAAATACAAAAATTGACAAAGAAGAAAAGAGTGCATCGAGCTATTCAGACTAAATGGTGGAACCTCAAAAGCGAGAAAGAAGATATATTTAAACAGAAAGTCCTTCAAGGAGATGTTTGGAATTATGTTGGCACACCCTGTGATATGTGGAACAATATGGCTATACATATTAGGAAAGTGGCGAAAGATGTGTTAGGGGTATCTAAGGGAGGTGTACCAGCACAAAAGAGGCTTGGTGGTGGAGTGAAGTAGTACAAAATAAAATCAAGGCAAAGAGGGCATGTTACAAATTACATTATGCTAAGAAAACTAGTGAAACTTTAAAAGCTTATAAGAACGCAAAGAAGGAAGCGAAAAAGGCCGTTAGTGAAGCAAAAGTTAAGATTTGGGAGGACTAATATAAAAAACTCAACTCAAAAGAAGGTGATAGAGATATTTTTAGGATAGCTAGGGCTAGAGATAAGAAAACTAAAGATCTTAATTATGTTATATGCATAAAAGACGAGGATGAAAAAATTCTAGTGACAGATGATGATATAAGAAATAGATGGAAAAACTATTTTTATAATCTTTTTAATGAAAATAAAGATGTTAATATTAGTTTAGGAGATTTAGCTAAGTTAGAAAAGTATATAAACCACAATTTCTACCGACGTATTCAAAAAAATGAAGTCAAAGAGGCTCTTAAACATATGAAGGGTGGTAAATCGGTAGGATCACATAATATTCCTATAGAAGTTTAGAAAATACTAGGAGAAATAGGAATCACTTGGCTCACAAGACTATTTAATGAAATATGGAAAAACCAAAAGATGCTCGAGGAATGGAGAGCAAGCACACTTATACCCATATATAAGAACAAGGAAGACATTCAAAATTGTGCGAATTATCGAGGTATCAAGTTAATGAGTCATACTATGAAATTATGGGAAAGAATTATCGAACGTAGGTTAAGACAAGTATCAAGTACAACATAGAACCAATTTGGATTCATGTCAGGCAGATCTACTATTGAAGTGATTCACCTTTTGAGACGTCTTATGGAACATTTTAGAGAAAAAAAGAAAGACCTTCACATGATATTTATTGATCTAGAAAAAGCTTATGATAGAGTACCGAGGGAGATTCTTTAGAGAACTTTGGAAAAAAGAGGTATCCCATTGACATATATTAACCTTATAAGAGACATGTATGATTGTGCAAAAACATGTGTGAGGACTCATGAAGGAACGACAGACTTCTTTGAAGTTAATATTTGGTTACATCAAGGATCAACTTTAAGTCCATACTTATTTATAATGGTGATGGATGAGTTAACAAAACATATTCAAGATGAAGTACCTTGATGTATGTGATTTGCAAATGACATTGTATTAGTGGAGACGTCTAAGGAAAAAGTTAATAGAAAATTGGAACTATGGAGAGAAACATTAGAAAGCAAAGGCCTCCGACTTAGTAGAACAAAGACAGAATATATGGAATGTAAGTTTGATCATTTGGTTACTTCAGAGGACATAGAAATTAAAATTGGCACACATTGCATTCCCCAAAAGGAAAGTTTTAAATACCTAGGGTCAATTTTTCAGAGTGATGGAAGAATTGATGGAGATGTTACACATGGAATTAATGCTGGTTGGTTAAAATGGAGAGGAGCATCAGGTATTCTTTGTGATAAGAAGATACCATTAAAGTTAAAAGGTAAATATTATAGAGCAGCAATTAGGCCTGCCATGTTTTATGGTTCTGAGTGTTGGGCAGTTAATCATCAACATGTACAAAAGATGTCTGTGACAGAAATGAAGATGTTGAG
Organism: Brasenia schreberi; assembly: GCA_036023115.1. Taxonomy (NCBI): domain Eukaryota; kingdom Viridiplantae; phylum Streptophyta; class Magnoliopsida; order Nymphaeales; family Cabombaceae; genus Brasenia; species Brasenia schreberi. The sequence continues at coordinate 739 of JAYKKT010000031.1, read as the reverse complement.
ATGGATGAGTGGTCATACAAGAAAAGACCGTATACATAATGAGATTATTAGAAACAAATTAGGAGTGACACCAATAGAGGATAAAATGAGAGAACATCGTTTAAGATGGTTTGGACATATAGAAAGAAGATCAAAAGAAGAACCTGTAAGAAGGTTAGAAAAACTAAATTTGAAAAGTATTAAAAGAGGTAGAGGACGACCACAAAAGTGTTGGAAAGAAACAATAAAGAATGATCTAGCTTATTGTGAGTTAACTGCTAACATGACACACGATATGGATCCGTGGAAACAAAGAATCCATGTAGCCGACCCCGTCTAGTATGGAAAAAGACTTAGTTGTTGTTGTTGTACAGATGATGGCATGAAATTGGTTGGTACGAAGCACAATCCTTCTTATATTTATATTTATAGTTTAATTGCTGGTGATTTGGTGATGCTTGTTGCTCCTAGATATCAAACTTTCGTAGATGGTTGGATAGTTTCCTTTAGCTTGATAACCGAGTGATAAACCTTTCATCCGGGCACAAAGTTTTAACTGCATACAGAAAACAGATAAATCTCGATACTCTTTTCTGAAATTTGGTTGTTGTTCTGGATGTGGTCTGCTTAAGGTATAATTACATGTTTCTTCTACCACTTAAATTTTGGCGGAACTAGAGCCCCCTATTCTCTAGTGGATTCTTCAAAAGTGACGAATAGAAGGCTCGTCAAATTCTCTAATTTGATAGGAAACCAATCC